>BOPP01000022.1:7935778-7947932 GCA_017312745.1 Gryllus bimaculatus
AAAAGAAGAGATAGACGAATTGAGAACTAAATTTGACACTTAAATTTGACACTTCTAATTTTGACACTTAATTTGACACCTTATCTGACACTTTTTTCACTTTATTTTGACCAATTTATTTTGAACACCTTTTTATTTTGACCTTTATTTGACAACTTTATTTTGGACAACTTTAATTTGACACTTTTAAATTTGAAACACTTCAAGTATTTTATTTATCTCACGAAATATTGTTTTCAATGTAAACGTCCCTTGTGAATAGAGGATGGTGAGAAGTGAAGACCAAGTGACGTGAAGATCGCATGACGCTTATCGCAATTGTTCTAGCTCCGTACTTTAGAGTAAATAGGCAATTTTATTTTTCTTGCATGTCGCCGACTGCAACCGTACGAAACTTCGTAAACAGACGTTATCTACTGACTTCCGTACCAGTTTGAGCTTAAAACAAGCTTTATCTTGCTATAGTTCACGTGAAAACATCATTCATGCTAAAAAAAACATTTATTCTGTGTCAGAAACCTTCGAAGACGTATTTTACTGAGAAATAAGGTGGACTTTTATAGAAACGTAGTTTTCGTTGTTTCTACATTATAGGCCGAGGAAACGTAGAATAATATCATTGGAATGTGAAAAGTTTAGAAAGTTGTGATGTCAAGAATCAGTCAAAAGTCCTTCACGAGAAATGGTGCAGAAACACTGTAAAATCGTCAACATTTTCAATACATTACTCACACGTTCTGACGAGTCTTAATATATAATTTTTTGTTGCAAATGTTACTCAGAAAAAAAACGAGATTTCTTTGTGGCAATCTACTTATAACTTAAATGATAATACAAGGTAGATATCCAGGTTTCAAGTATTGGAACGCGCTGCATTGACGAACCAAATCTCCAGGTGCGATAAACAAAACTCCGTACCTAGTAAGTCGGCCATGTGAACTCCAGTCTCCAAAATAATGTTCTCGCGCCTACCCCGCCCTCCCTAACCCGCCATTCCACTCTCTTGAACCTCGCATGCATTTGTTCCGCACCGGCCGAACTCCGCAGCCGGTGACGCTTCCGCTCTCCTCCCTCCTTCCCTCCTTCCTCTCTCTCTCTCTCTCTCTCTCTCTCTCTCTCTCTCTCATTTCTCGACTCCTCTCTTCACCTCAACTGCTCATATCTCCGTGCCCTATCCCCGGATGGTGGCAGTCAACTGCGGGAGCGGGGACTGGTGGGTCGGGTTGGCAGGAGGATGGTAGGGGTAGAATGTTGCGAGGGGTCGAGTTGACGGGAATTGGATGAGAGGGGTAAGTTGGTAGTGGATGGTGGGGATGAGTGACGGGGACATAAGGCTGGGTGGAATTCCAATGGTGAATTTGATGGACAGTGTGGGGGGGGGGCTGGCGGGGACAGCTGCGAAACAGGTGGTGGGGTCGTAGCGGGGATTAGTGCGGGATCGGGTTATGGCGAGGGCCGGGGATTGTGGGAAATCAATGTGACCGGGATCTGGCCAACCTGGCCCAGGGATGACAGAAAGACGTCCGTGGCGGGGACGAAGACGAGGGCCGGGGTGGCGGCGGGGGGCGGGTGGAATTGGAGGCGGGGGCGTCCGGCCGGAAACTGCCGGCAGCTTCGCCCACGTGGCGTGAAATTAGCTTTTAATTAGTCCGAGCGGATGCGATTATCCTCTAGCAGCCCCGCATCCCCCAGGGGCGCATACCCCCATCGTCCCCCCCACCCCCCCGGGCGTATGTCCCAGGTGGCTGGCGGCGCCTGTCGAACGCCTCTGGATACTCCCACGTCGCCCGGGCCTACACGGACTTAATGTTGCAACGCGCGCCGCGCCGCGTTCACCGGCTACACAAGCCGACGCCGCTTTGTGCGCGTCCTCCCGCCTCCGGGGCAAGATTGCGCCTATTCGAAGCAGTCTGCCTGCTGATGCCATTTCGCCGCCACGCCACTGCCATCACGCACCTTACGCCCACCGCCACCGCCACCGCACCCTCGCGATACCTGCGTGAGCTTGCCGTTTCATTCTCTGCGGCCCGCTGCCGCTAGTCATCTCGTCCCGTTTAGTTATCTCTAATTCCTTCCTGCTAATGCTGGCTTTCTTGCGGCGCAACAACTTCGACTGTGTCCGCCACTTGCCACTCGTTGCTTACTGCCGGTTGAATTTCTAGTCTGTGTGTTGGATGATTCGCTCAAAAGAAGTGCCACTTTGTTTCTGCATCCTAAAATTGAGGTTTTCTCATCTGAAACTATTTTCTGTAACATTAATATTTCTGGTAACAGTCTGTTCCACAGCCCCAATACAGAAGCGTTTACTATAAGTTTCTGCTAATACAATTTGTGCCATTGTTGTTCTCTTCCGGGGGTTTCTCAGTCAGAAGTTCGTTAATTCCTGCACTTGAAGTTTCTATTCCATCCTTATGAACATCCCAAACTGATACATCGTCTTTTCATTCCTTTTGCCATCGTAGGTTCTTCGCGCTTCTGCCTTCATCGTCCTTGTACCTTTTTCTCATCATCCAAGTTTCTTCGATACATCCCCTTTCTCCTCACTCTCAAATTATCGTTCCACCCATATTATTTTAATTCCTCCCTTTTTCTTCTTGGTTAATCTTTCTTATCACTTTAGGTATTGAACTTATCTTCCAAATAATCTATTTTTCTTAATTCTAACATACAAAATTAACAAATTTTCCAATTCCCCCCCTTTAACCCGTGTCTCACAACTACGTGATCACTTTATGACCGCTTTCAAAGTCCTGCCCTAGCGCACACCTTCCTCTCGGACATTCCTTTCTCCGCATTCGTTCTTATCCCTCTTCGTCCATCCCCTGCGTATCTCTGTCCGTTCCCGCACTCTTGCTCATCTCTGTTTGCGCAGGTCCGCGGGCGCCGCGCAAGTGCATGCCGGCGATTCGCCGGCTGGGCCCGCCTCCCCTCCGCGCCCCGGCCTACCACCGGCAGCTGCTTAAACTTCCCATCCGGACTAACGAAGTTGGGCCGCTCGGACCGGGGCGCGGGCGCGGGCGCGGCGCGGCGCGGCACGCGCGAACGTCGGCACGGCGTTGCACGCCGCCTCTGCCCCGCCCTGCGCTAAACTCGTTAAAGCCTCGCGCGACGCGATAGCTTTGTGCATTGCCCCCCGTAACCCCCCCACCCGCTACGCCGGTGCGCCGTAACGAACTACGCGGTACGCCCGGATTGCGCGTAATTTCCAAGAAATGATGTCCTCTTATAATAATAGCTGCATAGTGTCATGTGCCCAATGATCTGTAATCATCCCATGATATCCATTATTTAATATCTGTAGTGTCATGTTAGCCTCTATGATGTATAATCAGATCTCATGATATCTCTTATATAACATCAGGAAATTCAGTACCCCTATGACTATATAATCAGCGTTCATGACTCCCCTCATAATAATATATGAACAGGGTTTTCTATTTGCCTAATAATATATTAATCAGCCTCCATGATATCCTTATAATAATACCTGAACAGTGGCTTGTTGCCATTAATAGATATATAATCAGCCTCATGTATTCCTGTAATAATATCTGACACAAGCATCAGTTTGGGTTGGGGTTGCAAGTGGGGAATAGAGAAGGAGACTGAGCGCCAGTGCCCCTCCCGAAGGCAACGTTAAGAAAAAATTATTCCATTTACAATAACTAACATATTTGATAGCACGATTCAAATAGCAGTTATCTCAATATGAATTATTGTTTAATAGGATATTAATGTTCTAATCTTCTTTAACTGATAGACCCGTCGCACATTTTTTATAATTCTGGGTGACAGTCTCCAATGTAAAAAAAGAACTATGATATGACTATTAAATTGAAAAGATGACAATTAGTTTAATTATTTTCAAGAATAGTTCTTTGCATTTTTGTTCTAATTTTCCAGCCTACAATTGTGGAAAAATTCAAAAAGTGTTCATGGGTCGTCATAATGAAAATCCCTCCCTTCCCGAAATACTGAAGGTAACTGGATACTAAATTATTGGTATGAGGGTACATTTATAATTAATTAATCTGAGGATTATTGATACAAGTGTTGGCGTAGTGAGCGTGAATGGTTTACCTTGTATGTCGAATTTAACGAAAGTACCTTTCCAATGATAACATGGTTGGCATCAATGGTTGGAAACATGGTTGACGATTAAATGAACAGATGATAATGTAATTAACTTATTTTCCCCCCTCTTCCCTTCCCTTCACTTCCCCCCTCCTCCCGTTGCCCTCCCTTCTCACCCATTTTCCCCCCCCCCCTCCCTCCGCCCCCCCCCCCCCACCCCCCCCCCCCTTCCCCCCTCTCCCCTCCCCCTCCCCTCATCCCCTCCCCACCTCCCCTCCCCCCCCCCCCGCCTCCTCTCCTCCCCCCCCCGCCCCCCCCCTTCCTCCCCCCCCCCTCCCCCTCCCCCCCTCCCCCTCCATCTCTTCTTTCTCTCCCTGCCCCCCCTCCCCCTCCCCTTCCCCCCACTCCCCCTCCCCGACCACACCCTCCTCGAATAAAAGTACGCTTTTGTGTGCTTAAGGCTGTTTTCCGTTTGCAGTGTTAGAGTATAAACACTATTTTAGGTTGCACAATTAAGCTTAAGATTAAAATAACTTGGAATTCAGGCGATAATTGTGCTATTAATTTCAACTCTGTTTCTTATTCCACTTCTTCATTTTTCTTTCCTTTATCCTCATCCCATTATTCTAAGGAGAGGTGTTTTTAAAGGGCGACTTGTTCGCGTCCGTCTAGCTCCTTGTGCGAGTGCCTTTGGCCAATCTTTTCTAAACTAGTGGGTACAGATAATACACTTTTAGTCCCGAACGTACATTTACGCCCCTTTGGAGTAACGTAAATTTAAACCAAATAATTAATAAAGTTGAACTTTTTATTTCTTTGGGTTTTGAATCAGTGATTTACTTTCAGTGATGAGTCTGAGAAAGTGTACTCTCACTATGGTAGTTTATAGTAATCGTGTCTCCATGTAAATATTATTTCTTTCATATGTGCGCGACATTAGTCATTCAGCATTTGGACTAGTAAAGTGATACCTTCAACACGTGCAGCTCTTCCGGTATCGAGCGCATTCAACACGTTGCCGAAACGGCACAGTCCAACAAAAACACGCTTCGTTTTTTCGTGAGACGCTAAACAGTAAGTTGCTAAGAACATTTGCTAGGCTCGCTGGATAGAGATACAATAAAATCACTTAGTCAAAAACCTATTGGCCAACATGAAATGGCAATAGCAGCAGGCAGTCACACTAATTTGCCTGGAGAGAATTGTCACCATCTCAAGGCTGCTCTGATGACTTATTTTTCTCCGGATGCCTCTGATCCAGTTACCCCGAGGCGAATGCCGCAGGTGTACCCTAAAGAATCGGGCCTCGTGATATTTCCTTGCATTTCCCTGTACTTTCTTCCCTTACTGTTACACAATACAATTTCACCCACATTACATACACTAGACCTGTTCGGAGACCTGTCGGAGGTCTTTGCACTAGTCCCGGCTTGAGAGGGCGCACCGGTGGGCAAATACTGTTTAGTGGCACGTAGGTCGCACGTCCGTGTCTCACCATCCACCGGAAGAGCTACTCCTGCTCAACGATAGACTCTGCCACTTCGCTGCTACGAGACAATGACCTTAAGCACAGGTTCGGAATCAGCAATCCACGATAAAAACGGACATCACATTTATTATACTTACGACACTAGTGCTTCTCAGTTCACTCTTCATCACTCATTCGCTTCTCTGATCTTTCTTCCTCTCTCGTCCTCTCTCCTCTCTCCTTCTCTCCTCTCTCCTTTCTCTCCTCTCCCCTTTCTCTCCTCTCTCCTCTCTCTCCTCTCGTCTCCTCTCACCTTTCTCTCCCTCGTCCTTTCTCTCTCTGCTCCTCTCTCCTCTCTTCTCCCTCTCCTTTCTCTCTCTCCTCTCTCTCTCTCCCTTTCTCTCCTCTCTCCTTTTCTCCTCCTTTCTCGTCCTCTTCATCTCCTTCTCTCTCTTTCTCCCTCTCTCTCTCTTTCTCCTCTCTCCTCTCTCCTCTCTCCTCTCTCGCTCTCTTTTCTTTCTTTTCTCTGCCTCGTCTTTTCCTCTCGTCTTTTTTCTCTCTTTTCTCTCCCTCCTCTTTTTCTCTCTTTTCTCTCTCTTTCTTCTTCTTTCTCCCCTCTTTCTCTCCTCTTTTTCTCTCTCTTTCTCTCTCGTTTTCTCTCCTCTTTTCTCTCTTCTTTTTCTCTCTCTTTTCTCTCTCTTTTTCTCTCTCTTTTCTCTCTATTTTCCTCTTCGTTATTTTCTCTCTATTTCTCTCTATTTCTTCTTCCTGCTTTGTCGGAAAGGACGCTGGGGAGGCGGGGGCCGGCAGCGGCCCGTCGCAATCGCCGCTGAAAGTTCGCCGCGCCGCGTGCCACTGCAGGCTTGCGGGGGGGGCGCACCGGGGTGAGTGGGGCGCCGAGACGCAGCCAGCGCGGAGACGTCGACGGAGATTAATTTGCGCTCGCGACGCGTCGTGCAGCGGCTCGCCCGGCCGCGTTATTTGCTGTCAGTTTTCCACCGCCGACGATGGTGCCAGAGGCGGACGGTTGAATGGAGGACAAAAAAAGCCCGTAAATCAGTACCGTCAATATATTAGATGGCCCAGACTGTGAAGTACCTGGAGAAACTTCCTTGGTACCTTGAACTAATATGAAGGGTTTCATGTAGAGCAACAGTCACAAATAGTATTTGTTATGAAGTCATTCATGGTTACTTTAGTGAGAATGGTAATGATAGACTGGATTAATTTATGGGTAAATCCAAGTTAAATCGTGCCAGCGTGGCGGTTTGTTGAAACGATTGAATGAAAAGATTAAAATGGTGGGCGCGACAATGGTGTCTTTGGTGTAATTACACAACTGTGGATAATGAAAGGCAAGGGGAAACGAAAAATCACCGACCAAACATGCTTGCGGGACTCTGAAATTACGTCCATCAATACATTTATAAATGGAGTGAGAGCCGAACTTCTGGTTACCAAGAGTGCAAAAAAAACTCGCTCGCTAGCATGTTGCTTGTGGGGCTCCCTTTAGAATAGACATGACCCCAGGGTGATGTTGAAGGAGCGTCAATGTAAAGTTTGAAGTTCATGGTGTGTCGGATGCCAGCAACGGACGAGACGTTGGCTGCTGTCGATTTAGCTAGCCGCATGGTGGAAAGTAAAACACCACAAGTTGGTGTTGGTATTTACTCTACTGCCTGTTATTAATAGATGCAGAGATGGAGATAAAGATGGGATACATACAAATAAAATATTGATACATATTGTCAGGGATACAGAAATCATAAGGCTCTTTCTAGTGCTTCCCCAAACATCGGTCAAAATACTATAACTCACAGAAACTCGAGAGTTCATTCGAAATTCCTCGGATTCATCGAAAATGTTTTCTCTACGGATAAAAAAACGCTAGTAATATCTCCTGAAATGTGATTGATTGATGATTAGTGATTTCCGGGTGCTTCAGTTACGGTCCGAAAGTGAGGGGAATTTCTTTGTTCGGGGGCGGTGGTGGATTTTCCTCCCCCCTAATGGTAAACCGGGCGTGCCGACTCTCCGTGACTATGTGGAGGTTTTGCTCATGCCAGGGTATTCCGAAGCCGCGGGGGGCAACCACCCCAGCCGGGAACAAGCTCTAAGGACCTCGACCGGGGTTCGGTATGTGTGGTAGTGTAGTGCAGTGAAAAGTCTAAACAGTGTGTAAGACAGGTAGTATAACACAGAGAATGGGAAGGAAATATCTGCGTGCGGTTCTGCCGCTTGGCCCCGTTTGTTAGGTAGTTACTTCGGCATTCGCGCTGTAATTGATCGTAAAAACACGAAAAACTACTGGATTAAGCCGGTCGCTAGAATCTCCTCAGGCAGCGACAGAACCGACCCAACTTGTGTGCTAGTGTCGAAATATTCTGCCACCGTCGAGACTCGAACCTAACGACCTCCCGGCAGAGGTACTGCAGCGACACATATCGGCCCTGAACGACCCAAAGATGGGGATACAAAACGCAGCGTAACGATGAACGCAAGCAAGAGGCGCGCGTGTGCAGTTAAGCGACAGGTGTTACCGGTCGCCGCGCGTGCACGCGATGGAGAACGATCGGTTAACGGGCCCGCACGTTGATTAATGCTGCCTCCGCCGATCGCTGGCCGACTGCGTCACGCAGCGGTGGCCCCGGCGGCGGCTCGTTATTTGCTGTCGGTTTTTTTTTTCCTCGAGGGGCGGCGGCGGCTGGAGGCAGTAGTCGAACGTCGGGGGGCCCCCCCGGGTTTTTTCCCTTCCAAAGACGCTGCGGGGAATGCGCCGGGGCGGGCGCGGGGCGGCGCGGAGGGCGCGGCGCTGGGGGCGGCTGCGGGGGCGGGCGCGGGGGGGGCCCGCGGGGGCGGCGCGGGGGCGGCGCGGGGGCGGCGCGGGCGCGGGGGGCGGCGCGCGGGGCGGAGGCGAGGCGGAGCGAGGGCGGCGCGGCGTCATCCTTTCTTGGCGGCCGGGTGCCAGGTGCGCGCTCCTCGCGCACCGCACGCCCCGTCTGATTAGACTTGACGGGCGCCGCGTGCACGCCCCTGCCCCCGCGCGTCCCCTGCCGACGGCCGCGCTCTATGCTGTCGGGCGCGGCTGCATACAATGTGCGCTGCACGCCCCCTCTTCCCAGGCCAACGCGTCTCGCTGCGTTGACCCCGCTGCCTGCTGCATCAAACAATCACAAGCACGGCTCCTACGGCTCCCGACCGGCACTCCGCCGCTGCTTTTTCCACCGTCTTTTCGTGTCGTTCCTGCATTGTGCCTTCGCTGGCGTCTCACACTCGCCTTCTCCAGTATCCCCCTCTCCGCAGTTTTCCGCACCGTCCTCATCTGCCGTCTCTCCCCTCGACATCTTTGTTCGCCGTCCTCTCCCACTGCCATCTTCCATCACCCGGATCGCCGCCACCATCCTTCCACCGCATCCTTTCCAACCATCCTTGTCCACCATCCTTTCCACACCATCCTTTCCACCACCTTTGCCAAACCATCCTTTGCTACCATCCTTGTTCCACACCATCCTTTCTCACCATCCTTTCCACATCCTTTCCACCATCCATTCCACCATCCTTTCCAACCATCCTTTCCACCATCCTCCTACCATGCTTTCACCATCCTTCCCACCCATCCTTTCACCACCTTTCCACCATCTTTCCACCATTCCTTTCCGGAAAGGATGGTGGAAAGGATGGTGGAAAGGATGGTGGCGGCGTCGGTGATGGGAAGATGGTGGAGAGGACGGCGAACAAAGAGGTCGAGGGGAGAAGACGGCAATGAGGACGGTGGAGAAAACGGCGGAGAGGATACTGGAGAAGGCAGTGGTGAGGACGCCAGCGAAGGCAGCAATGCAGAGAACGACCGAAAAAGACGGTGGAAAGAGCGGCGGAGTGCACGGTGGGAGCGGTAGGAGCAGTAGCTGTGGTTGATGCAGCGGCAGCGGGGTCAACGCAGCGGGAGCGGAGTGGCATCGGGGAGAGGGGGCGTGCAGCGCACTTGTGCAGCCGGCGCCGACAGCATAGAGCGGGCGTCAGGGAAAAAAAAAAAAAAAAAAGCGTGCAGGTGGACGTAATATTGTGGAGTTACCTTTTCTCGGTGTTGGAGTCCTCCGATATTTAAAAAAAAAAAAAATTACGAAAGGACTATTAAAGCAAGAGGAAGGATCGTGCTATAGTTTGATGGATTACCCTGGGATTGGTTAGTCAGAAAGGGTGGTAAAATAACGAAAAACATTAAACTGCAAAAATGAAATATAAAAATTGGAGTAAGAACAGCCTGAAACTAGTAGAGAGGAGACGAGAGAGAGAGAGACGAGATAAAGTGAGAGAAGAGAGAGACAGACAGACAGACAGACATACAGACAAAGAGAACAGATAGAGCGGCAGAGAGAAACAGAGGGAAACAGAGACAGAGAGAGAGAGTGAGAGGGGAAAATGGGAGAACTATTGGGGAAAGAAGTAACGAAAAAGATAACTGTGAACTGGATTCGGTGTGAGTAGATGCGTAACGAGTTTGGGGAAAGAAACGAACGATGAACGATTTGAACTCTTTGAAATACCCGATGTGGTTGATGAGGATATTGTCTAGGTATGGAGCAATGAGGTTAGGAGGAAGCGAGGGGAAAAAGCGACGGAAAGACTACAGAAACCATCGATAGCGAGACAAATGTATGGGTTCCAGAGCCAATGGACTCCGGACCAATAATTAATTGATGAGAATCACGCAATTATGAGACTATACTCCACAAGGAATTCTGTGATAAATTAATTCTAGAGCCATTTAAAGTATGAAGAAGAAAAGGAAGTAGAAATTCTGAACATAAACAGAAATCTGATATGGAATGCATGTACAGTATTGAATTAACCAGAAACTTCTTGGGACAAATGGGCAATGCCATGACGTTAATATTTTGAGGCAAAATGGTATAATCCCAATGAACGAATGCCTTTGTTATATCAGTTAAAATCAAAATTGACATAACGAGTCACTATATCCTATTATCTCACAACTGTTTTTCGTGTTACTTGCTATAACTATATTTTCTGGAATAACGAAGGAGTGCGGGTGTTAAATTTAACATCCCATGGACCAAAAGAATAAATTTCTTAACAAGTTAAAGAGATTTTGCGCAGGCCGAAAACAAGTGGTGAAAAAATAGCTCCTCGTAGCAGCGGGGAGAATGGTAGGACGCGGCCGCGGCGTGTGTCCGATGGCTTGCTGGCCGCGGGTGGGCAGGCGGAGATGCGGGAAGGCAGTACTGGGACTGCGAGCGAGGGGTGGGAGGCGGGAGGGCGGTGGAGAAGCGGACGCGAAGTTATACTCACCTTCTCCATCGGCGAGAGAGGGACCGGCGGAATGGATGGTGAGTGCCCGATGAGGAATGGCGGGATGGGACGGATGGACAGGGAGAGTGGCGGGCGGCAGTCGAGGACGGGGAGTGAGGACGGGCGAGTGAAGAACCGACGGAGAACAACGTAAAGAAGGACGGCGGAGAAGATACTGGAGATGGCGTCCGCGGAGAGGTCGCTTGGTGACATGGCAGAAAGGATTACATCCCACGAGAACAGCCGAGGATGAATGAAAAAGAATGGCCCGGAAAAAGGTCAGTAGAGATTGGTCGCACGATGACGGATAGAGAGCCTAGAATGGATAGTGGAAAGGATGGTGGATAAGGATGGTGGAAAGGATGGTGGAAGGATGGTGGAAAGGAATGGTGGAAAGATGGTGGAAAGGTGGTGAAAGGATGGGTGGGAAGGATGGTGAAAGCATGGTAGGAGGATGGTGGAAAGGATGGTTGGAAAGGATGGTGGAATGGATGGTGGAAAGGATGTGGAAAGGATGGTGAGAAAGGATGGTGTGGAACAAGGATGGTAGCAAAGGATGGTTTGGCAAAGGTGGTGGAAAGGATGGTGTGGAAAGGATGGTGGACAAGGATGGTTGGAAAGGATGCGGTGGAAGGATGGTGGCGGCGATCCGGGTGATGGAAGATGGCAGTGGGAGAGGACGGCGAACAAAGATGTCGAGGGGAGAGACGGCAGATGAGGACGGTGCGGAAAACTGCGGAGAGGGGGATACTGGAGAAGGCGAGTGTGAGGACGCCAGCGAAGAGCAGCTGCAAGAACGACCGAAAAGACGGTGGAAAAAGAGCGGCGGAGATCCGGTCAGCAGCGTAGGAAGCTGCTTGTGAGTTGCATGCAGCAGGCAGCGGGGTCAAGCGAGAGCCGAGCGGCGTGGCGCATGGGAGAGGGGGCGCTGCAGCGCACTTGTATGCAGCCGGCCGCCCGACAGCAGCTAGAGCGGCGTCGGCAGGGACGCGCGGGCAGGGACGTGCAACGCGGCGCCCGTCATCGTATCAGACGGAGCGCGTGCGCGTGCGCGAGAGCGCGCACCTGGCACCCGCGCCCCCAAGAAAGATGACGCCAGCCGCCCGCCGCCTCGCCTCCGCCTCGCCTCCGCCGCCCCCGGCCCCCGCCCCGCGCCCCCGCCCCCCCGCCCCGCCCGCCCGCCGCGCCCCCGCCGCCCCGCGCTGCCCCGCCGCCCCGCGCCCCCCGCGCCGCCCCCGCGCCGCCCCCGCGCCGCCGCGCCCCCCGCGCCCGCCCCCGCGCCGCCCCCAGCGCCGCGCCCTC
>BOPP01000022.1:7975810-7993615 GCA_017312745.1 Gryllus bimaculatus
TTCCTCCCCCGCAGCGTACTTTCACCGACCTAACGGTTCTGGCCCTCGTGTTAACGACGCCACACACGCCTGCCTTGCCACGCCTGCCATGCCACGCCTGCCATGCCACGCCTGCCATGCCACGCCTGCCATGCCACGCCACGCCCCACCACGCATCGCGCTCTACGCTGCCCCGCCAGGTCCTGCCGGGCTCCCGTTGCCGGTTAGTTGCGATTGCCGCCACCTGAGCGCCACCGGAGCCCCGCCCCAGGAGTCGTTCATTGTTATGAAAATAACGGCGCCGCCGGCGGATGTGAGGCGCGGAGAAAAGGCGGCGTCATGCGGAGTGAAATGTACCCGAGCTCAGAAGCATTTGGTGGGAGGACTGGGAGAACGCCATATCCTCGACATCGGAAACACACATTTTCGCCTTGGAGAGTGACAAGCACGATGGCCTATTAGGTAAAGAAAATAAAAATAGATTCATCTCACGAAAGTACGACATATCTCACTGTTCTTCTACAACTGAATAGCATTTCAAACAGGCAGAGACTCTCAGCAAATTTAATTCAATGGATTATTTCCCCAATTTTTTGACATATTTCTGTCATTATCAGCATCTGATTTTGCTGATATTTATGTAGAGTTAATACCTCATGAGGTGAAAAACTCACAGATCAATGCGTCTCCGAGTTAATGATCTGTAGAATGAACAGTTCGTCTTAATCTTCCATATGCAAATGAGCTAAAGCAATACACGAAGTGCCATTTTTTGGTTTACTAGACGTATTACGGCTATTACATGTTCTAACGATGACATATTTAATGATAGAAAAGTGGCTGATCGTACCTCCTTTTAAAGGTGTATGGGTGCATTCAGGATATAAGTAATACAGCTACAATATTTCACCTAATCGCCACTAAAATTGCATTAATCTCCCTCATCTTACAACTTCAAATCGTTTTACATAGTCATATAAAATTTTAATATAATCCACTTGCGACAATGAGTTACTATCGGGTGACCGTTTATTATATAATAAGCATTTCACTGCACGATTTGATTTACTATTGCAACTACGCCTCGAAATGTAAATAAATGAAATAATAGAATACGAGCAATATAATGCTGTTTTGTGTTTTAAACAAGCACATAATCATTTTAGTATCTGTACATTGACAGGGAAATTGAAGAATGGCAGCTAATGAAGCGGTCAGAACAGATAGAACATTCTTCAATACAACGAGAAGCATAGGCATCCTTCGGAATAGCGCAACTTGAAACTTGCTCATCCCCTTCTATCGCCGTGTGTTTCGCATTTCATAATGTATGTGAATCATTCAACTCAATCAATACATTGGTTCCACTAGGAAAATAAATTTGTTTCGCGTAAAAGTACAGGTCGAGCGTGAACTAGCAACTCGCTCGTAAATTTACTAGTCCTTTAATTAAAGTACAACAATATTCTCGATCACAGGATTAGTAACGATTTTAAGATAATTACTCTGAAGATTTGTTTAATTATCCGTATTATTCCACAAATGACAGAGTACATGGAACGCATTGAATTGTGTTGTTCATCTAGAACATTCATTTACAGGCTTTAGACCGTGTATCGTGTAATTGTTTGCCCTGAAGTGATTATTTTATTGATACTGAATGTTATTTCAAAGTAGTTCCTCTGATGTTCGAAGCGATGAATGTTAAATAAAGGAGTTTAAGTTTTATGATTTTACTAAACAAAGTAGAAGCAAAAAGTTGCCAAAGTGAAAAAATAAACCGTAGGTTTACAAACACAGTTAATAACGCAAAAAATAATTTAAACCCACACAACAATAATTTCATACTACATTCAACAAGAACGGGCATTCTATACCTTCATCTTGTGTACAAAGACATTTGTGTACTATCACACTTCTTTAACGTTCTTAAATATCAGAGCTTGCAGACATGAGCAGCAAAATAACACGCCTCGGCTTATCGCTTATAACAAACTGTTTAAAGAATACGCAATTTAGTGAAAATATTTATTAATTTTAAACATGTATCTAACTTTGCATTTGCACTCAATATTTCAAAGACAATAATGGTAAATTTTAGGTGGTAACATAGTACATATTTATCAGATCGGTTTTTTAGCCTTCCGATGTATTCAGAGACCTATTCTTTCCGACACATCGCAAATTTCCCGCACCGTGAGTTTCCGGGGACTTCAATTCCTCTTCTCACATTTTCAATTCTGCTGCTGTGAAAGTAGAATTCTAACCAGGGGCCTCTAACTCCCACATACGGTGGTGGAAACCATTGCGGTGGCGCACCCTGCTGCATAACCTTCTTACAGGAACTAAAACACGAACTGATGCCAACGATACGTGCGTGGCAGTTGCGTGAGTTCGCGGGTCACAAGCAGTCCCATAATGTTGCAAATGATAACGTCTATGTTCGTGCTTTCTTCAGAGGTTTCTTATAAGTACAGATTATGAATAATTAAATATTTAGAAGACACTTGTCGTATTTCTCACAAATTAGCGAATTTTTATGTGTGGAAGTTGGCGAGTCTAACCTGCATCAGCACAAGGTGACACTCTAATACTAGCAGCCTCCAGCTTTGTCCCCGGTTTTGATGGAGAGTTGCAAGGCCCTCATTATAACCCTCCTTTTCTCTCAGAGGCCGCCCAAAGGTAGTACTGTCGAGGTACTTCGTAAGGCCATCTCGGCTGCAGATAGTGGATTTGAAGAGGGTTTCTTAACATGGGGTGGAAAGAAAGCGGTTTTGGAGGGTGGTAGATCATGGTAGGAAGCAAAACGCATGCCCCGCTATGCCACAACTCACATTCGTGCTTTACGAAGGATTCGAACCACGGGATTTGAGTAACGTCCACTTAGATTTTTCGTCACAAGTCCGGCAAGGACTGGAAGTAAGAGGGTTGAAAGGTGATACATGGTATTTGAGTGAACCCAATCATCCATGTATACACAAACAAACATCTAGCTCAAAACGGGATTCGAACACGCGACTCTTCGAGCGGAGACCAAAAAGCTGCGCCCGCTTTCACGATCTCAGCTATTCAGACGGCCAATGATTCGTGCTAATTTCTGACAAAATATCGTTGATAAGCTACAATTCTAAAGACGGTACTAGTAGGCAATAGTTAGCAAAAATACAGTATTTATCATATATTATAATGGAAATAAGAAATAGACTTACAGAACTGGAGGCACAATACTATATTTCCTTTTATCAGGTGAACACGAGATGTTACGCACCTGAAACACAAATAAGGTGAGATGAATATGACTGTAAATTAAAGAATTAAATTAATAATTATCATTTATAAGAACTAATATACACATGTACATATTAAGCATTGTGAATACTATTGCACACATGAAAGTATTATTAAGTACATAGTTCAAGAATTAAGTACACGGAAATAATACGGAGAGCTCCTATCGTCAGTGAAGAAACAGGGTAACTTATGGATGCGTATGCTTTCTGTTTGAGAACAACAACAGTCAAATGGACGTGTAAATTATGAATATATTATATAATTATGAATAACATACATAGAACATCCAAAATTCAAGTACGATGTGCTTCGTTGAAGTAAGAAATGACGGTGTTCACAAGCTGTAAGACAATTGCTTTGTGACTAGAAAGCGGACACTGAAGGATCGCCGAATAAAGTGGTTATGCAAGCTTTCCACGAATGGCTATGAACGGTCCACGAGGGAAAGGCGGATTTCTATCTAATTTTGGCTGGCCACAGAACGGCTCCCTTAAGAAAGAGAAAAATTGTGTAGTCCTAGGATGAGAATCAGGTTTCAATGGCTTAGCCATCACTATCACCATCATTATCAGTTAGCTGCTGTTTGAGAGCCAGAGCCTTAGCGGAAGCTAGTAGTCATATTTCTAACTTCCGAAAGGCAGGTAACTGGTGATGATAGCTAGTCATCAAAAGCCAGTGTATCCTCATATTAGTAACGCCAACAACACATCATCAATAAACCACTACATAACTGAATTCTTTTGCTGATCCTACATTATCAGTCTAATGTCCAAGGTTATTATATCCATTGCAGGATTAACAGGCGAGGTATAGATTGTGAAAAGAAGAAAGTCTGTTATCCGTTGCACAGGAAGATTAGAAAGAATGCGATGACAGAGTTCTAAATCGAAATTATACAATACGGCTTGCAGGCAAATAACAAATATAAAGCTGAGCAAGTTAGTCGAAAACTCCAATATGAAAATACTCTGATATTTCAACATCCAAATAGAACATCGTTTTGATCAAAAGATAGATCTCGCGGTCGTTGAGGAGAAGCATACAGGAATCGTGAACAGCAAGTTCTAAAGAGACTCAGATCGAAAAAATAACGAAATATCGTGATCCACAGATAGAGCGGGAAACGAAGTGTAACGGTTGTCCCAGCAGTAATTAGGGTTCTACTCAGAGACTCTACAACCCTTAGCATCTCAGGCATTGATGGGAGTTTAGCATATCAACTGTCAAAGGCAGCATTGCTGGGAACAGCTCTCTTCCTGTTTGGCATCTTCGCGATTCCCTGGTCATTACGTACGACCCGAATCCACGGTAGCATCAACGAGTCTTAGATCTAAACATCTTAATCGTATTTTATTTTCGCGAATCGGCCATCATGGGGCCACGCGAAACGTACATCACACCGGGGTTCAGACTTGATAATAGGGGGTAGGTGCACGTTACTTTTCTACATGGGGAATCAGCATTTCAAAACTGATTTCAATGCTGATTCCGTTTTTATACCCCAGGGTTGTAAGCCCTGGGGGTTGGGATGAAATTATGATGATGATGAAGAAATAGACACACACATACAGAGACACAGACAACGCTCTTTGCCGCCCTACAGGCCATTCTATATTTTAATGACTGTTTTGTAAACCTTGTGAGACAATATTGCTTGTATGTAAAATACAAAGAAAAGTGTGCCATTGAATGTTTCCTGTAACCGTACTCTTAACTAATTTAGTGCGTATCTTCTGTAATTTCTCTGTAAAACATGTACATTCCGCCTTTAATAAGGCGATCCCCCCTTTACGGTTGGCCTCAGTGGGGCCCTGACCATCGCTCCAAAGAAGGGCTGGCGAGAGGCATCGCTTAACGCAGAGGAAGGAGACCTCTTCGCACTACAAATACCCGAGCCACCTCCACCGGCCTCCTACCGCCCTACTCGCGAACGCCTTTTCGCTCGGCCGCGTGGCGTCCGACGTGGCGGATCTACCGGCGCCTTCCGTCGATACACAGGCGGCTCCATACATTCGGCCTTCGCCGAGCAGCGACATACTGCTCGCCTATAGCTTTAGATGAACCTATAGCTTTAAATAATGTGTAAAATATGAACCCTGCCGAACACCTGATATGTTCGAAGAATGTTCGCTCCCTTTGATGTGTCCTAAAGACCGACACGCGATGGATAGGGCGAATACCGAACGTTCGGTGCTCGGCAAATCGCAAGAAAGCGGTCTGCATTACTCGGGATTCGGCGAGCGGTTGCTCGGTATTTGCCGAACGCCGCATGTGTGGTGTCGCCTTAATAGGACACGGCGCCTCCTCACCTGCCCCATAGGGCCGCGCCGGCCTATGCCATCTTCCAGCTTGACATGGCATCTGCGCTGCAGGGCACCGATTCTCAAGTATGGGATCCGGAAGAGTTCCTACTCTTGTTTCATGAGCTTCTTCCCGTCGTGGAGCCGGTGCAGGAGGACCAGTGCACATAGAATGACAGTTCTGGCGACCAGTAATCGAGGAAATTAGAGACCAGACACAAAACGACGACCGGAAGGATAATCTGCCGGACAATGACGATGTCAGCAACAACGACTAGGACGATGTCAGCGTCGCCCCTTCCCTGTCCAAGGCGCCCGAGACAAGACGCGAGGATGCCGAAGCGCGACTCGAACCCGCGATACTTTGGTCCGAGACCGCCAGTGCAGTACTGCCTTCGCGATCTCGGCTATCGGATCGGCAATATATAATAGTTTTATTAATAATTTTTCTTTAACTTAGGAATGTCACCCAGTTTGACTGAGTCAGCGCCGGAGAAAATAGCAAAAAGCAGTTTTAGAGGATGCGTACCCTATTAAATTACTCCCCAGCTGTCCTTCCCCCTTGCATAACAAATTATTCCCTCGCCAGTACAGGAAATTGCGTGGTAGAGAGGTTCGACGTACACCGTACGCACAGGAGCAGTAACGCGTGTTCCTCCAATCGCCAGTCCCCCTCCTCGCTCCGCAGCAAACAGACGGTGGCTCGTTCTTGAGTGAGTCGTTGAGGTTTGACGACGTCGTCCACAGAACATAATCCGCGTTTACTTCCCGCGTCCGGCAGTTTCAGTCCGCGACTCGCTCTGCCCGCCTCCGCACGAGGGACGGCGACGGCTGCGGGGGTGGCGACAGGGATGTCGGTTCCTTTGTCGCGGGGCAGCGCAGATCTCCATGAAAATGGCGTCCGGGACCAGAGCCGGCGATCGCTGGGGGGTTTCAAACAGTTAAGCGAGGTTGGGGCCCGACTTGAAACGCCATTTTGCTTCAGACTAAACAGCGCCCTTACCTCTTCCCCTTACTGGGGTTCCCAGATGCAGGTGTAAGTTCTCTTTCCGTATATCACCGTGAAACACTATCAATGCGATCTGCTGTCAGATCAGATATCGCGGAAAAGTTATGAGTTTGTGATAGTCGCAAGAAACTGATGACTATGGTGACTGGAATTACTTACGACACGATATACCGGCAGGTTATTTGGATTCTTAGTCCAATAATCTCTCCCTTTCTTCAGTGTTCGTCTTTCTAACCACTATCTTTCATTTAATTGATACAACGATTGATACTACGTGTTTTTGACATTATTCAATCTTTATTTTTGTTTTATCCAGAACCTTTTAAATTGTTTGATCAAACTTACATGTTTGTACAATCAGCTGCCTTCTTATATTCAATTTATATTAATATTGTAATTTTTACTAATATATTACATTAATCTAATATTTAAATAAGACAGTCCATTACGCCATTCCCAAACAAAAAAATGTGTATGTGATTTCCATTTTACGAGTATTTTGGCTGAGCAAACCGTAATCACTTGCGGAACCTATGACGTTTCAGAGAACCCCAGGGTTCCACGGAGTTTAAAGAGCCCTGTTGTAGAGCCATTCTCAAGGAGGACTTTGAGCAGGTTCAAATTCTCCACCATCACATACATGTGTTCATTGTTTTCTAAAGCTTACTACATTAGCCATCGCGCGGCAAGAGCTGCGGCCTTTACAGATGGTTTTCAGGCGCAAACCCCTTTACCAACTGCTTTTGTCGTTTGTCAATTACTAATCGAACTATCTCTACATTAAAAATTCACAAAACAAAATACTAGGCTAAAATACTAAGTATACATTTTTGAAAACTAGTACACTAAAGCTATCCTCTTAACTCCATCCTTCAATTTAATGTGTTACATATTAGAAATCCATCATATTCTATTGAACATTGAAAAAAATTTTGCACGGGTACATGAAACTAACTAGGCAAGGTATTTTAAGTATGTGCTAAACAACTTATGTTCCGCCAACACAGCAATAAAAAAAAAGGAATCCGACCATGAGGCGCAGACGGGCGCGCAGAATGTGTTACACAGCTTGTAGGGCCTCCACCCTGTGCGTCCGTCCAGGGGCCCGGCGTGGGTCGCGACGCCCCCGCAGCCGGGGGAATTTTTTTCTTCTTCTTCTTTTTTAAAGCGGACGACTCACTCTCTCGTCGCGAGAGCGCTTTCCCTTTAACGCTGTCGCACATTATTAACGCGTTCGCATATCGATCTTCGGAATGCAGCAAAACAAAAACGCAGCCAACCTCTGCAGTTCGCCTCCCACCCCATTGTCCTTCCCCCTCCCCATCCCTCTCCCTCTCCCTCTCCCACTCCTCCCCTCCCCTTCCCCCTGCAAACGCGTCCGTCCGCCGCTACTGGCCGCCAGCCCTTCGTGTGCGCGAATTGATTTGCGATTATATTTTTTGGGTCGGCCGTTTATCAAAATCTGCGGGGTAATCATGATGCATTTCCCATTAGGGGGAGATATAATTTACGCGCCGGAGAGGTCAAGGAAATGGGAAGCGAACGAGCTGCTGCCAGGTGAAGGGCGGCTGTTTGACGTACTATTCGCATGTGCTAGGGGTAGACATTTAATCCGGCCGATTCCTTTATGGACAGTGATCATTCGCCTTTTTAATGCAAAAAAAAGATTTTTCCAATTATCTACGAGTATTTTGTTAACGTTAGAGTATAGATATCGAATTAATACCTATTTTAAAAATACATATGCTTCCGAATCACGTTCTTTAGTCCGCTTCTGTTCTCAATCAGGAGATCGTCAATCGAATCACAAATTCATGAAAAGAAATTCAAATAAACATTGCATAAAATATTTTTTGTTTTTATTTTAGCTTTAAAATATTATACCTTTTTTGTTACGTGCATTAAAGAGCTATTTTTAATCCTGACCTAATTTGAAAGAGAGAGCAGATTTAGACGTCAGGTGAATCAATTATCGTTTCGAAAAAAAAGTCTCTGGTGTGACCATTATTTGCATTAAGAGGGGTCACATTAAAGTTGATGCTCAATCATTTCATATTCTTCCATAGGTATGGACGAAAACCAAATGGAATAAAAGAACAGCTCTTCGAAAAATGTAACAATGAACGACAGTCGATATACTATGAATAAGATTTACTTTCAGCAGAAACGTCAACAGTCAAGTGAATAATGCAATACTATCATCCGTTTACACAAGCAAGGACAAAAGGTATTGACGCCTGAAAATTTATTTCGCATGAATATAACTCAGAGATCCTTCGTAGAATTTTGTAAATGGAAATGGTAATATTTACAATAGTGATAATGATGTTGCTTCGACAGCTCATCCTCTTCGTCTTCCCAATTCCAACTTCCGTCCTCCTTTATTTCAGCCATCATAATGTTCATAACTCTTTTTTCATAGTCTTCTCATTTTTATTCCCACGTACTGCTTACACAGTATAGAGAAAGCATTTAATGCAGCTAGAAACTAGTGATGCTAAAACAGCACATACTTGTTTTTTCATGCACAATTGCGCCAAAAGTAATTAAATATTCGAAAAATTGTTCAAGGCGTTATTTCAAAATTCATCTTTAACGAACACATTTAATTTTCTTTTAAATCTCTATTTTCAAAATTGTAGTTGCAGGAAGACGCTGAAAACAATTTTTGAATTTTTGCAATTTTCAAACAATGAGAGTTTTTAACGAACATGAGACCTACACCATTCTTATAAACTTCCTCTATACTACCCAAGAAAAAAATTCAAGCCAATTAATCCAAATCAATTGTTTACTTTAAGGCACACGATAAACTTAGGTTACTTTATTATCAAGAATCTGCTTTGCATTTGTTTGATGTTGACACCATGCCCAACAGAGACAAGCTCTCTCTTTCAGCACTAGCTTTTTTTTAGAAAACCAGCATAAGATGCAGATAAATAATACGAATTATTAAAAATCTCTTTCATATGTAAATTGGACTACTGTCTATAATGTAAATAAATATTGAATTAATGACCGAAAGATTTAATATTTGAGTGCATGTTGCAAGCGCATGCAGTTTAGTCATAACATATCGCACAATGCTTTAGCGGTCCCATCTAAATAATCAACGCTTAGTATTTAGTATTTATTGCGTAGCCTACATGCTTCTTTTTGAATACCAATGTCTGTTGACAAATTAAAATTCGCAATACTAGAATTCGGCATTTAAAAAGCCGTTGAAGTTTCCCGCCCCATTTTGGAAGTAATGGAAATATATGGGTTAAATACTAAAAAATGTATTAATTTATTATATTATGAAGTAATATAAATTGTACATCACATTTCGAAAAATAAGACTTTTTATCTAGTTTTCAAAGCTCTGAAAACGGAGATGAAACACAACCACGCTCTTCAGTGAAACACTAGTTCACCATTGGAATCGCGTGTTTTAAAAATAACAGAAACAGAAATCATAAATGTAGGTTCTTTTGATTTTTCAGCGGGCGTAATGCAATTTTCCGATGCGAATTGTGTATCTACGTAAATGTGAACATGCATATGTTTCGCAGTGACGTGAGTAATTGCTGCTATGGCTTCATTTCGAGAGACCCGGTTCAGATTCCGATGGGGCGATTCTCAATATCATTCGCGTGCAGATTCGAACCTGTTTTCGGCTGTCAACATTGATGCATCGTTTGTTAGCCGAAACGAGGTTGAGATTTGATAATAGATACTGTGACAATTTCGATAACGCATAATGTAGATCACTGAGCGCAACTAGGTCGTGTATCCGTCAGTGCCTAAATTATATTCAAGGTCAAGTGCCCAAGACTCTGAATAATCTAATAGTAGTATTGTTTCATTCCAAACATATGACGGCAATATTTCATATTTATTTTTATTAAAATATTACTTAGTAATGTTGGAATATCTTTTATCAGAACGTAAGTAGATATTACTTATTAAAACTTATCCAACAGTTTTTCTCACAAAATAACAAAAGCGTTGCCTAAGACGTTCAATGTTCTTAATCTTTGCCTAGGGAAAATGATGCTTTTTTTCATTATTGTTCTCAGAGTCGTCTTATATTGATTTCGAATGTTATAATTCACAACGCACATGAAATTTCAAATCTTACGTGAACATTCAAATGGTAACAATCAAAAACATATAACAGTATCCTAAATATTCGATAGCAAAAGAGTTCGTATGTTTTAGTTTTCCGTTCTCATTCTGAATCACAAGATAACAGTTGGAATGTAGTTTCAAGAAAAGGATTATCTCAGCAGAAAATCGATTGCATGATTCCAACAGACGTATAGGTGTCCAACCCAATGCCTGTTGTGTATGCGTGACTGTTGTAATACGAACGTGAAACTTAAAATCCTATCTAACAGAATGTAAGAGTAAGAAGGTTCTAGATAAAATGTTAATGAATGCGGTACAAACGGGAGTGATAGATGTCCGTTTAAGTCCGGTTACGGAAATTTGGTTGTCAAGACGCCAGCCAGCGTAATGAAACTGAAAGAAATCAACGGTGGTGTGTACTGATGAGACGGCTACGAGAATTTAATAGCCGAGTCACGTGATTAATAAAATTCGTAACACCTTTAATCTTCCCAAAATATGTTTTCATTAGCTTTCTGCGAATACCGAATAGAATTTATGTTCTATAACTTATCTTCCTAGATACTCGAAAAAACATACACGCACATATTCTTGATATTAGCCAAACCATAACCCAAGCTACCTTCCGCTAGCCGTCGATTCAACATATCAGTCGACTATTTAAGGGCAGATCGTTACGAGATCCAAAAGAATTTAGGAGGGCGCACCCCGTGAAACGGTAGGGCAAACTTTATGACTGGCGTATCCATAAAATCCATTTCTTTGTCCAGAATGTACAATGAAGCCAGAGCTGTAAAAACTACGCACGAACAGATACGTCCCTCTAAATCATTGTTAAGAGGTTTCATTAGTAACACAGAGACCCTAAAACTTTAACGGGCCGGTATTAATACTTAGCAGCGCCCAACGTTCAGCCAATAGAAGTAGGCCTCTCCGCCCGAGGGGAGAAGACCGCCCTCGCTTGTGTCACGGAAACGGGCGTCTTTATAACCAAACATAGCGGCTTGTGTAGCCTATACAAAACATCTTTAACGCTCCTTCGCCCCCGCACGGCACGGCGGGGAAATTGAAACGCAAAGCGGGGCCGCGCCAGGGAACCTAATATTAACGTACGTAAACTCTCCCCGAGCCGAAACCGAAATTCTACACCGCTGCGTTGGTTCGGCGGGTGTAAAGTTGTCTTCCCTCTTCCCGCGCGGCGCGAGTGAGAATGAGGGAGGGGAAGAGGGATGGGGAGGGGTGAAATTCCTGATCGAGTTGCGGTTTACGACGGGGGCGAGCGCTGCGCGGGGCGACGCGGCGTGCGGTGGATGCTCGGGGATGCTTACGCGGCGGTGAAGAGTGAGTGTGTGTGTGTGTGTGCCTGAGCGCGGTGGGACCCCATGCGTGGAGCAGTCGTGGGATGCGAGGGTGGCGGCGCTTGGGGCGGCGCAGCGGTGCGGGGCGGCGGTGCCTGGGGGTTGCAGAGCGGAGGTGGTGGCTTGGTTGTGGTGGTGGGGGGGTGGGGCGGTGGCGTGGTGGGGCGGTGGCGGCGGGCGGTGGGGCGGCGGTGGTATTTGGCGGTGTAGGTGGTGTAGGCGGTGTGGGTGGTGTGGGTGGCGACGGTGGTAGGCTCACCACTTTTCATCTTCATCATGAGATCATAATCACAATCATACTATACGATTTATTTATGTTAACTCTGTGACGGGTAATCTCAGACAGGGCTTAATTCAAGAACAATGATATGTAAGGAGGAGCGAAGAGGATGGAGGTGAAACCCACACGCATTCAAACATCACCATTGCGCACCGCCGCTTGCAGCATCCCTGCAACTTGGTTAAAATTAAACGATATTAACCTGAGTGAGTCTGGATGCCCTTGTCCTAACGATGAGTATCGTTCGACCTCTTCTGATCCGACTCGGGAACAAGTGAAGTTTCAATCGCCCAATCTCCCTCCACTGATTGAGAAATGGCCATGGTTTTATAAATCCTTTCCGAACATTATTGGCAAAAAAGGTAAAAAATATTTTATTTCGTTTATTTGCAATTGGGAGGTACGCGGTGGCGGCGGTGGCGACTTAAAATAATTCTCAACCACTTAAATTATATTGTTAAGTACCTAGTAGATGTTCTTTTTGTGGAGGAGGGACGTGAAACACACGAAACGCATTTTTCGGTGGGAAGAGATTCGGAACAGAGAATGATCACTAACCCCAGTAGACTGGTATTAATTTTATCAGATCTTTCTACAATGGTGTAGATGAAAGCTAGAAAAATCATGATTATGGAAGTACCAGGGAACCTATTATGGTGAAACGCTGTACATAATTATCTACCTTTCCAGCACGATATAAATCGATGCGGATTTGATTGATCAGACTGATGATGATTAAACCTTTTGAAGTGAAACATAAATATGTAAAAAAATTGTATCGATAATTATTCTAGTAGTTTTCTATGCCCAAGGATTGATGATACATGCAAATGTATTTTTACCAAATTTATTCACATTATAAACTTGTATAGTACAAATACAAAAACTGAAAATACATGTGGGGAGCGTTACATTAAGCTACATTTTAATGCGATACTGTTAGTCTTTGTCCCATACACAAGGTGCTTTTGCCATGTCGGTGCAAAAGAATGCACACTTGACAGTGCATCCCTAATTAAGCGCGGTAATCGTAATCAATTATCGTGTACTCGCAGTCCGTAATAATGGCTAAATATTTAAAAAAACACAAAATTAGTTAAAGTCATTTTTTTTATTTCAATAATCTATGAATCTGTACTTTACAAATTCCCTAAAGCATTCAAAAATTACTTTTAAGAAACTTTATTTCATACTACCAAAAACCCCATAGTTTGCCTCCCAAGTTATTGGTTCTGACCAGTGTGACTCCTCTTAACGATGGACATAAACATTAGGTAAGTAACTAACAATTTGAATTATAATACCCGCTTTATACTTCGTAAAGCAGAATGAGAAAAAAAGGTATTGAAAATGAGCTTACTACAAGAAAAAAGCCAAACAACAACAGATTTTGTCCCTGAGCATTTTCAATCGAAAGAGCCTTCCAGACTTTTCATTTCCTTGCAATGATGTAACGCCATTGGATGCGAATGTGACAACACACTTTATCAGAAAGACATCTCACAACACAGTCGGCAAAGGAGCCTTCCCGTTCTGCGATAAAAAAAAAATTCCAGAGGAAGAAGACTGGAAAGTTGACAAGTAAAGCGCCAGAAGACATTCAATATAGAACGCCTCGAATGCCGGAAATGAAAAAGGGAAGAAGGAAAAAGGAACAGTACTTCTTATCGAACTGGCCAACATTTCACATCGAAATCATTTTCGGAATGCGATGCAAATTTTTTTTCAATTTCAGCTTATGTTTGAGAAAGGAGGGATTTGAAATCATCGAAATCCCGCGGAAATTGATTTCCGAATATTTCATTGCATTTCTGTTGTTTAAGTCTCGCTCTGGAAAGACAAACATCACTTCTTTATTTCAAAACAAGATAAGACTATGTATCATAATAAGATCTCTCTTCTTTCAAATTTATTCCAAGGACACAAACATTTATGACATTTGTCCTGACTCTAAAAAGTAAACGACAACGTTGTGACAGGTATGTGTTATATCATGGATGGATGTGTCAGTAAGTACAATAGAAAAAATTACTAAAAGAAAAGATAATGCCAATCATTCTGACAAATATTATTAACATCATATAATTCATTACTATGTTATGTGAGGTTATATTTTATTATTTCATTCCACTTACAATATTTCTGAAAACACAATTTCCAGAACAAACAAATGTTGACTTCAAAATATTATATTAATGACTAAAATGATGAAAATTTTTGACAACATAATCACTAAAACGTAATAGCCTGAATTCATTGCCTATTCTCAACTGTACGAATATGATAAAATTTTACAAAATGCAAGCCGAATGTTAGATCTTGGAAAAGTTGTACCTGAACAACTAGCAAATGAGATTATTTTTGTCTGCAGCTCTTAGTGTTACTTACGAAAAGGTATTTGTAAAGCAAAGCGAAGCAAAAACATTCGTGGAATGATTTTACAATAAATAAATAACTGAACAACTAAATAAATACATAAATAAGTACATAAATAAATACATAAATAAATATATAAATAAATACATAAATAAATAAAGTCATTAAATAAATAATGAACTGTCGAATACTAACGAATTGAATATAAATAGATGTTTATGGCTCGATAATTTCCAAGCTATTGGGATCAGACTCGCGGCCGCAGACGCAGAACGCGCCCAGCGCAGCGCCAGCATGCGGTCTGCAGGTGCGTCAGAACGAGCAGCGCGCGAGGGAGGAAGAAAAGCCGGAGGGGGTCGAAAGGGTGGAGGGGGGCGGGGGGCGGCAGATCGCCCTTCGCCATAGCGCTGAGGCAGCACGCGGCTCGCGGCCTCATCCCTCCTCCCCCGCACCGTTATCTCGCCCTCCGAGGAGAACAAGGGCCTCCAATTATGGAGAGTCGTATTTCACAGGGGGGGCGGGAAATTGCGTTTGTGTAAGATCAGGGTTCCTTCGCCCGCGGGCCTCCAGGGCAGTCGCCGCCTGAGAGCAGCCGCATCCCGCTCTGCTTCCCAGTTTTGCCCTAGACCTGTGCAGCCCGAATCCAACCCCTTCCCGCGCTCATTCCATTGATGGGTTACTCAGTCTCATGGTCCCAGGCCCACACCGACATACAGCTCCATGTCTGGCAACCACAAGGCCGACTAAACCCCATGGCCGAATCAACACCAAGCCCAACGCAAAGTCCCATTGCCGACATAGCCTCATAGTCAACTCAAAGCTCCATGGCCAACACAATACCCCATATCCGACGCAAAGTATCAAGCCCCATGGCTGACACCGGTTTTTATAATTAATAACTATGTCACTACATTGAGCAGGAATTTTATTAAGCTATTTTGTCCCAGGCTTGCGACAAACAATATTTCGACCCATAAAGTCCTAGTCTATCGCTTACGTCCCAATACCTTCATCCTCCTCCTCCAGGACATTGTTTTCCTGACTTTACCTCTCACCTTTGATGTCCCCGATCTCAGATCCTAAAGTCTCCAACGGGTTTGCTGAAACCCCTGAGTGTCTCGTGTCATCCCTCAAGCATTCCGCACTCGACCTCGTAATCCCGTTGTTTTCATCATGAAACCCATCTCGTCATTTACATATCTGTACTTACTAACAATGAACCGGGTCGCATTACCATATAATCCGAGCCCACCTTTGCTAACGTTATCCCAGCCTCCGATTAACAGCTCTCAGAACGTTGAAAGTCACCATTTGCATTTCTAACTCGCCCTTCTGTTTCCATGTATATTTAATGTCCCTCTTCACCTTGTTCATTATAGCGCACGTCATCATTTACTCCACTATTACTAGCGTAGCCCTTGGAAGTTGTCCTTCAGTCAGTACATCATAAAGGTCTGACTTTTCTTTCTTCCAAACTAAGACCAGTGTCCACATCACACCTCACTCATCACAAATCACTTGCAACCGCTCACTTCCTTGGGACTTCTAATCGTCAGCCTTAACCTGCAAATATGTTTCCTGTTAACCAGTTATATTGAGCTATACTTATTTTGCACGAAATAGCTGATTGAGAAATACAAAGTAATTTATATATTCCATCATTTTTAAAATAGTCTAACCAATGTAAGGAAGATTTAACCGTTTGTATAATTAAAATTTTCCACACGTTCTTCTATGACAACCAGCACGATAAACTTTCCATCGTTATCGGTAAACAATTAAATTCCATATACCACTGAAAGAAACTGCTTCAAACAATTATCTTTTCACACTCAGAGATTAGGCATGTCCTGAGGTCATTAGATAAACAAATAAAATGATAATCATTCCTGCAAGGTATATTCATAAATAGAGTGAATAGTTGTTTCCCCTTGATTAATTAAAATACATCAAAATTCACAATCTCAATGAATAGCAGCAGCTAGCATTGGGTTACCACCAATGGTTCATTTTATTTGTCTTTACTCGCATTTACATACGCGGTACACACGCAAACCCTACCCTATTATGTGCATTTCCTCAATCTACTGCATCCTGCGTATAACTCGTTTGTTTTCTGCATGTTGTAAAGGTCATTCTGCTGAGCGATACATATCATTCTGATACACTATGTTGTGGAATATGGTGATATGGAATGTCTTCTAAGCTTGCAAATTGTAACATTTGTAATTAAAATTATTCAAAAGTTATAATAGGCAAATGGAAATATTTACTCTCTGTCACATCAAGTTCAAGAATTATTTTAACCCATTAATGCCCGACATTATTTTGTGGGCATATCGCTCGGCATTTGTTGTCGCGACCATGCTTGGGAACTTATTGTTGCAGTTCTCTGGTTACATGTGTTTACAGATTTTAGGGCTAAACCATTGTTATGTTAAGAAATTATACCACTAGATCTTTCCAAATACCAATTACTGATCATTTGAATTTTTTCAAGATGTAGAACTACTGTTAGACCTTATCTGTTTAGGCTTCGTTAACTTCGGGGTGAACCAACCACAATTTGGTTAATCCCGCCTATCCTACCGACTTAACCATTGAAATAACAGCAAAGAATGGTCTTTGAAGATGAAATGGTAAGATTGATATATGGTGGAATCGAGAAATGTTAGAAGCAAATGTCACTCAGTGACATCAGGTTCAAGAATCACTCCAACCTCTCCACTATATAACTCATTCATAGGAGAAAACATTCGCTAGGAGTGCATATGTAAGCTTGTACCCTGCCCAAAATAATTACGTCAGTTTGACACATCACATCATCTACAACTTTTATCAAAAAAATTACGATGAATATTTGACAAGTATTTTCTTTCCTGGGCAACTCCAAATCGTCAATCCATCGCTCTCCTGCTGTCTACACTTCAGTTTGCTTCATCTATCTCCATCCAGATCAACCCCGCTCTTGTCACCATGGACATCACCACCTGTGACTCACTCAAATCGCCATTCCTCCGTTTCCCCTCGACAACGCCGTATCCCGGCTCACACTACCTCCGCCCCCGCCCCCGCCCCCGCCCCCTGCACGCGATTTCC
>BOPP01000022.1:7993983-8016251 GCA_017312745.1 Gryllus bimaculatus
CTCCTCCGCATCTTCCTCCTCCTCCGCATCTTCCTCCTCCGCCTCCTCCTCCTCCGCCGCCTCCTCCTCCTCCGCCTCCTCCTCTCCTCCGGCTCCTTCTCCTCCACCTCTTCCTCCTCCGCCTCCTGCACCACCGGCCTTCTGGCAGTTGCACAGCAGCACGCGATGGCCAGGATGAGAGCAGCAAGAGATTCCGAGCCAAGAGGCGCAAGCGGGTAACTGGACGGGAGAAGCAATCTTCCCAAGCAGCTCAAGAGAAATCTGAGAAATAGTTCTTTATACAACAAGGGGTTTAAGTTCGCGAAGGAGAGAGGTTCGGTCTATATACGCACTAAGATAATTCTCGCGAGTAAATTAAGCTCTATGAAACACCTTGTTACATAAAGAATTTTATTGTTGAACCTTTCCTCTTTATTGTTTTGTTTGCATTCAAATTCGCGTATGAACCTATTCCTTATTGACTAATGGCTATGACTATCGTACTTGCATTGCCTCCTACAAATAGGAGGCAAGGAGAAGGCTGAGATGAATCCAGGTAATTGAGGATGGAAAGTGATGAAAGGCAATGAGGGAAAGCAGTCAATTATTTTCTGCTTGTCCTCACTTCCTATTCTCACTGCGCGTCGTCAATGCCACCGGGATTGAAGTGCCACTTCTATCTCTGAGTGAAGAGTTTTAGTAAACAAAAGAAAGATAATATTGATCCTCTAACAATAGAAGATTTATTACAAGTATTAAAAGAAATGAAACGTAGAAAAGCTATTTGTATAGACAATATAAACGTAGAAGTACTAATATATGGAAGCACTTTTTTCCATTTACGATTGTTACATCTATACAATCAATGTTGGCCGCCAGAAGATTTACAAACAGCCCTTATAATATCTGTGTTTAAAAAGGGGCATCGAAGTAACTGTGAAAATTGTAGAGGTATTAGCCTCGTAAACACAACATATAAAATCCACAGTAAAATGATGCAAAAGAGGATTAACACGATAGATGAAGTTATATTATTAGAAGAACAAAATGTCTACAGAAAGGAAAGATCCTGCACTGATAATGTTTTCTTATTGAATCAAATAATCGAGAAAAAAGAAAGTTTAATTTAGACACGCACATTGCATTCATTGGTTTTGAAAAAGACTTTGACCGAGGAAACATTAGAATATTATGGGCCATACCGAATAGAAGAGGCTTTTTAAAACATTCAATAAACGTAGCCAAAAGTCTCTATAACAATACAAAGCCGGTTCGGTCCGATACAAACTTTCTATCTCGAATTTTCATAAAAAATTACACCAAGAGTACTCAAATGTTCGAAAACGTGTACATGACCTTATTTGAAAATCTCATCTTTAAGGAACACATTTCATTTATGTAAAAAAATATTTAATATTTTAGGTCTAGAAAGACTCCGAAACAATTGAATTTTTGCAATTTTCGAAAAAATTAATGTTTTCAACGAACATGGGACCTGCGCTATTCTCTTAAACGTTCTTCACAATATCCGACAACCAAACTTAATAAAAAACAATACAGCCATTTTTTAAAAAAACTTTGAAATTGTCCCAGGGGCTATATGTAAAGTAGCCCACAAAATTAAAACAATTTCAAATTCAAGGGACCGCGACATCAAAGAGATCTATTGGGGAAGATCAATTTTCGAAAAAATCGACTGAACTAGGCAGCAGCTAGCGTTGTTCACGGACAGACAGACACAGACAGACTGACATTTTGCCGTCATTCGATTTTTCGGTATCCAGCACCCACAAATAATGGATTCCGGCTCTACCACAGGTTAGACAATTTTTTTCTTAATTCATCAACTGGATTTATTCACTTTTTCGTTACCAAGGCCCTGTAAAAATAATTTTTCTGACAAAAATTCTCTGTTTTTTTTTAGCGCAGCATTACATAACTTCTTCTCTATTGGTAAGCGGCAGCAAGAAAGTATTAATTCAAAACAAAACTTAATGTTTCTAGGTAAAGATAGAAGTTGAACGCCATATTTTACAACTCAAACAGTAATTTGGTGTCTCCGTATTAAAAAATAAAACAGTTTCTACTCGAGAACAGTTAAAGTGCAAGTAATCACATTTCACCTGCGATGTTGTCTGTACATTTTTCATTAAAATATATTTTCATTTTTCTGTCATATTATTTTCATTTTTATTATACATTTTTCCGTATAAGGCGACATACAAACTACAAAACGCATTCTTCTATTTACAAAATCTGATTTTGGAAGGTGATCATTTGCGCAACCTGTGAGACATAAGACAGCAAGAAACAACTTTGTCAAGAGCAAAAAAGTGTTAACGTAGTTTATTAATATATTTGTGGATGCTAAACGCTTACACACGTCGTAGAAATTAAGAAAAGTTTACAACTATCCATTTCAATCAAGACTTAAATATTCGCTAATCACTTTTTAGTACAAAGAAGTATTAATTGGCGATAGCACATGTTATACCCTTGATTTTAGAAATGTAGGAAATACTCACCCTCAACAATCACTTTTTGTTGTGGATGATTATTTCATACCTCACATTAAGGATTATCACAAAAATCTGCTATCACCACGGAATTTATACCATTGAATTTCTTCCAAAGAACTTGGTACAGAATACGTCTGAAACAATTGTCTGGAAAAAAATCTGTTAAATACGAAGATTTTTTGCTTTTCACTCGCAAAAATGAAGATGCCGAAGAAAGTAGTTATTCTCAATGTCTCTGATGTCAATAGTGTATTTGCAAAGTATTTCTTTGTAAAAAAGATTTTTTAAATCTCTTCCTCATTTGTTTGTCAAAGAAATTGATTTACACGTAAGCGAGTATGCCATACACGGAGCTTATTCTAAAGATGAAAAAGAAAATTGTAATAACTGGAAAAAATGATGCATGGAGCAAAAATGAAAAGAGAAACTAAATTCCGCAGCCAATGTTGAAGGAAGTCACGGAAAGGGCGAATCTCTGGAGAAAGAATTCCATGACAGTCACAGGCGCGCGTCGCGAGAATTTTAAAGAACGTCTGTATTCGTCGTGCGAGGGTGGGGAGAACTTGCAATTGTTTCGAAAACAAACGTCACAGCCACAAAGAACAATCCAAGCACAAACCAAAGCAGCTCGACTAAAAACTTGAATTTTTCCAGTTTGTATTACGTTTACACACAATGATGAGATGGGTTTTATAAAGTATAAATTCATCTGGGATCTCTTTATAAAGAAACGGTTATCAGTGCTTCAGTAATAAGTCCTAGAAAGTATATTTCATTCATAGTTTCATTCAACATGTACGTACAAACGTAACGTAAACGTCGGGAAGAGCTGTTGTTTAATGACTTCTTAAAAGTGTCCTTGGCTTTTACGTAATAAAATGTAAGCCAGAACATGACGCAATGAAAGGTCCGTGAACTTCTAAAAGTTCGTAATCTAAATATTCCCATAATTCGAGGGAAATATAATGTTTGGAAGATAAATAAGGCTTAATACCAATTGTTAGGAATACTTGAAACATATTTTCTATTACAAAACTCGGCATCGCATCGTTCAGAGTACGTATAATATATTCGTATTTTGGCGAGACTGCTGTCTGTTGGAAGGCGAATAAATAGTGTATACGGCCGAACGCAGGAGAGCTCTCCTATACCCCTCCTATTCTGTCAACCTCCTACTTTCTATCCCCCTCTCACTCGTTTGTTGACTAAGCTAACCAGAGCACACATTACCACCTGCAGTGTTAACCTAAAACAGTTTATTCGACCGCCGGTTGGCCAGTCTTCTTTTAAGAGGGTGGGCTACTCCCAGAGCTATCCAGCTTTCTTGATCACTCAATAAACTCTTATTATGAATAATAAATTTGAGAAACTTGTTCACTATTTTTCAATGCGTGGACACAAATTTTTGCCCTGCGGTTCGGATTTTGGGGTACTAGAAAGAAAGTTACGGAGACAGACCAGATTATTAACTTCACATGAAATGTCTTCTCTAATGCTACAGGCAATCGACTCAACATCAAACATGCAGATACACAAGAAATTCTAAATTTCAGAGTCTGGTGGCCTACCTATTTAAAAAACTGTCTTTCCAGTGAAAGTTTAGAGAAAAATATTCCACGTGATTAAGAAATGAGCAGAATATGAATTCCACGTATAAGAATGTATTGTAAGTTGTAAGTCAGCAAAAAAGGGCACAAGTCATATAACAATATAAATCACTTTTAGGGTATTGTTGAAAAAATTAGAAATATACATATTTTAAATATTTTTCTAAATTAGGACGTTAGAGTAGTATTTTTTCCAAAAGTTTTAAAGTCCTCGTGTATGGAACAAAAATGTTTTTGTATTTCCTGAAAAATTATGTTTCAGTGACTCATGCCCTCTGTGAAATCACCGATTCAAGTTGTCAAACCCTGAAATACTACATACAAAACTCGTTAGGAATATCTTAGGCAATTAAACCAAAAAAATAATTATATTGAGTCGCTATAACAGAGCTTTTTCGTCCGATTTCTCTGTTGCTTTGAGCGCGTGCTGAAATTGTCCCTTGTTTGGTTTTTGGGCATTAATGTAGCTTCATTACGCGCTCGTTTTCCAGAGTTCAGTGGTGAATATTGTTAATCAAACTTCATGTTCATGTTCGTGTCGTTCCAAAATCGTTCATGTCCTCGTTGCAGAACGTAAATGCCTTCACGAAAGGTACGATGAGGGCTAACGGCCTAAGTATGTCGCTGATTTGCGTTTGTAAATAGGTTTTATTCCACAGGAGTGACTTTTTGTTACAATTATAGACAAAACGGTAGTTTCCACTTCTATTCTTAATTAAATTTGGGTTGGGGTAGGGATCCCAGAATATAAGGAAACACCCACAGAAAACACTTCTCCCTATTGAACTACACATACCTTTTTACGCCGTTTCTGACTTTAAATTATTAAAATATAAATAAAGATAACAGAGAGATATCTGTTCCATACCTTATCATAAGATACAATATTGTTATCTAGAATGGGCTGTTTGTTGGTTTCGTGACTGGTTATTTTCAATTTTCAAAAACAAATTTTGAAAAATGTCTGAGAGTTCATCGTCGTAGTTTGTTCCTGAATCAAACACCTTTTACCAAAAGGCAGACGTTCCACACAACACAAAATCATATTATTTAATGTGGTTCCTCTACTCCATTCAAGAGTGGAGGAACAATAGTAGCCCACAAAATCGTATTTTCCTTTTATTAAAATCACTGAAGTAAATAGAGAAAGTAACGAAGAAATTAAAGAACATTTAAAACAAAATAGAGTGTATTAACAATTCATTCTACACAATGAGTATTGTGTGCCAAATGCCTATTATTCACCTTTCATTTCATGCTTTATTTCCTACTTTAGATTGGACTTGTGTACTATTATACTGACAAAACACATAAAGTTACACATATACATTTCAGCAAAGATAATGCGTCTCAAACGGATGAAATAGTCAAACCCCTCTAGTCCAATTGATACTTTATGGCTCGAATTTTCTCTCCACTTACAGTGGATTGAGCCAACGTGCATCACATCGCAGGTCAAGGAAGCACGGTACTCACAGAAAAAATGTCAACTTCTTGAGTGCGTATTTATCACATGTTGCTCATTTCTTTGTTGTCATTTGTACAACACAATAATGTTCATGCTGAATCCGATTTTACAACCAGGGTTTTTAACCTTTGGGAGAAGGTGAAATAATAATTATGATGAAGGTTGAAATGGACATTCACATACACGCAGACACACACACACACACACACACACACACATACAACCATGCTCGAGGCGGGACTCCAACCCGCGAATCTTCAGTCCGAAACCACCAGGGAACTAGTCATATAAAAATTACAGTAGTGGTTTGCTTGTTCGAGGGACTTATCCAACATTTTTCTATTTGAGTTCAAAATTAAAGAAAAGTTTCGGTCGTGACCTTGAAACTGCATTTGTGATCGTAGCATGCGAAAAACGTTTCTACCTTTTTAGATACAATCATACATAAGAAAGTCCCATAAACGACTTCAGTATAGTACAAGACTTTGTGAACTGCAGTCTAACATCCACCATTTCACTAGTTTCCTCCATCAACCTTTGGCTAATCCTGCTTGAGTGCGGCTCATGTTTCAAAACTCCAAATTAAAATATATTTAAAACGTAATGTTTTAAAGCACAGTGTTTAACAATCTGTTTCGTATAGTGTTAAGTTGTAGGATTTCGTGACAAAAAAATACCCAGTAAGTCGAGGGCCAACGCGCCGCTTACTTCTTCCCCAGACTGACACAAAAGACACCATATCTCAAACCTGTGTATTTGTATCTGTCATAAAATCGAGTTTCCTTCATTGTCAGTATTTCAAATAACGGCTAGCGAGTTAAGATTGCTTGGAATCTGACTAATGGCTAGGAAAATTGGAAAGTGAACGCTACACTCACCCCTCGATCTACGGTGGGTTTAATAAAATGAATACAAAAATATTTAAATAGAAATATAACTTTACACCTACTAGGTGCTCGCAACTTTTGAAACGTGAAATATATTTTTTGTCCTCCTCTGTTATAGAACCGTGGGTAACTCATAGGTTTCTCCTCAACTGTCAACTTTTTATCATTAAAAATAAAACTGACAAAAGAAGTCTTGAAGGCCGTAGATAATGAACAGGTTTCTCCATTACGTACATTAATATAACACTATACCATCAGCAAAACAGCCTGAAAATAAGTTGATAACTACCAAAGAAATGAGGAAACAATTATGCATAATTCCTCGATAAGATAATGTCTTGTGAAAAAGGAATCACAAATTCCTGACGTATACAAAGGGGAACGGAGAGAATATAAAGCGCGAAGTTGAACCAGCGGTGACAGATAAAATGGGGCTTGGAACGCGCTGTATGATCTTCGCAGCGGTGCTGCTCGTCGCGGTGTCGGCAACGGCGCAGGCCCAGTGCCCAAAGATGCCGTCAGACACTTTGGGTCCGTGCGTCGAGGACTGCGGCAGTGGATGTACGAATGGGACGATCTGCTGCTCCAATGGCTGTGGGCACGAGTGCATGAGACCTGTGGGACATGACTAGCCAGCGGGTCAGTAAAGACCCATTCACAATGCAAACGTAAACATAAGCATGGCGTTAACATAAAAGTTAGGACTACGTCCATAAGCGTACTTATTAACAATGCGTTCGCATATGCTTAACATGTAAGACGTTAACTTAAAAGCTTCAAGCTTCTGTGCTTATGCGTAAGTAAGACATACGAAATGAACCAATCACAGTAGGTTAACTCAAAATAGATAATCGAAAGAGGAGTGAGTCGATTGACGAACTATTCGCCATACAGGCCATGAACACAATTGATACCTCGAAATCGATTCTCACATCCAAGCAATAGTAAACTAGAATATCTCACAGCAAATAGAAACTGTTATTTTGCTTGCGTTTATGTTAGTCATTGTGAATACTTCAGTCTATCACCAATATTAATGTTTACGTCTATGCGTTATGCTTATGTTTACGTTTACATTGTGAATGGGCGTTCAATCTAGCGCAGTAAATCGGGCTGGACGCAACTCACAGTATCTTCTGATAACACTCAGAAGAAAGATATGAACTGCTCGAAAAAGCGAAAGGTGAAAGGAGATTGAAAAGGAGAAAAAAAAGTTGAATGAAATTTTCGTAATAGAGCGGTAGCAACCTTTCTGTAAGGTTGTCAAATAATGGTAGGAGCAGGAAACTTTTCCGGGTTCGATAGGGGACAATTTCTTCACATACCACAAATTTGTAATGTATTTACATTATATAACGTCCATTTGCATTCAGAATTGAAAATTTACGGCACAATCTCAATTAGCATTAACCGATTTCTAGTAACACATTTAGTTCATTATAAAAATATTTACTAAATTCTAGAGAGTTATGGCTTTTTACGAAAATATGTAAATATCGGTGTTAAATTAATTAAACATGAATAAAGGGAAACAAAAACGAAGAGAACTGAAAATATTGCTATATAAGGTTGTTTTCGATCCCGTTGTCTAATGAGATTCAGAGACTAGTCCAATGGCTACTGCCAACAATTAATTAATTGTTTGGGATTTTTGAAATACGCAAATGGTCTCACAACATTACCGATTACCCCTTGGTTATCATAATCTCCGTTCAAAAACCCATCGACCTCAGCAGGTTTGGACCTGAGATCTCACTTTGTCACTTGCTTGGCCATGTTATGTTATTAAAAGTCCAAATTATTCTCATCAAGTGATTGCATTCGAAAAGTTCATCGCTTTCTCATCGCGAGGCTTTGCATGCTCCAACAGTGGACCGAATATCCCCTAGCGGTAGCATTCCAATTAGACAATATTATAAATCTTCTCTTGAGCTAATTCTGAACTGTAGTATGCGAGTTATTGCGTTGCAGTTGATTCGTTCGACTCGATTATCCTTCTGCTTTTGCATTCCGTCACGCATTCGGACATTTGCTGCGAGGGCACGTGAGGGAACAAGATTGGTTTTCCCGGAAGCGTCATCCAAAACGGAAGTAAACGGTATTCACATCCATCCGGCTGAGAGCACAGTCACGTTGACAAAAAACTCCGAACGTGTCCTTTTATGGTGCCTCTCAGCACTGCTCGCTCATTTGCCATGGAGTCCCACCGTCGCCTGCTGGTGCTGTCGCTGGTGGTGTTGCTGGTGACGGCGTTGGCGGTATGTGCGGAGCAGGACCCGCGGTGTCCTCCAGTGAAATCCGGGATGGCGGGTGTGTGCGGTGAAATGTGCGGATCGGGCTGCACCAACGGGCAGATCTGCTGCTCCAACGGGTGCGGGCACTCGTGCACGACTCCCGCGAGCTAGCTGGAGGCAGGTTGGTTGAAAACGGGAGGACGCGTTACTTTTTCACATCTGTATATTTAAAACAATGAAGGGTTTTGTTGAGAAAGCAATTAGAACTTTCAACTCAACCAAATTTCGTGTTTTTTTTTTCTTTAAAGAGAACAGGGGGCTCCACATGCTTTTATAATCTGGCGTTATAGACAAAACATTATATTTTAATAATATAATAAAATCAATTAAATGAACCTTACTGCCACCATTTGTTCCTTATTATTTTCTAGACCAACTACAAATATAATTATAATACAATTAAAGGAAACCCTTGCACCATGCGGTTATAGTTGTCGAAGAAAAAATAGCGAGAGTTCGAAGTTCACAAGGAATAGCAAATTGCATTGATCGAGAATTTGTAAATCTTGCTTACTTCATCGGTTTTAGTTAATGCGAACTATACAAAACAAGATTTGTTGGTATTTTTTATTTTCCATACAGTAATTATTTTCAATCGTAACTTTTCTAGAGTTATTCATTTTGTGCGATGTAATTTCGATTCATTTTATGCGAGTAAGTAATCTAGCTAGTTAAAGATGAAAGAGACAAACTAAATTAAAGATATTTCATGTTCTCTTGAAATATTACTGGGACTCGAATTTGAATTTCGTGGGATTCTCGGGAGTGAAGTTTCAAGTCAAAATAATTTTAATGCGAAATTTACTTTTGTTACTGCAAAAAGGAAAATTGTAGCGACATACATCAGGTATTTTAAAGTTGTCTGTGTTACTACGTGTCCAAGAAAAGAGAGATAATGTAGTGACATTTTTGTCCGTTTGTACAAATATTGCACTGAAAGTTAAAAAATAAAACAAAAAATAAAGAACTGATTATTCTTGAAAGCAATCTTGTAAAAAATACGTTAAAGCTAAATTAACGTAAACTACAGCTGTTTTTTCTCAAAAAATTGAAAAAAAGTGAATTTTTGGGGGAAAAGACAATGTTTAAGGGACTTGAATTTTGCATTTATTTATGCTCGAGCTGAATGTCCTAAGCAGATATTTTTCGGTTTAAAAATGAAAATTGTGAAAACCATTTCATGCGTTGTTTCTTAACATTTTCGAACCTATAAAACATGTCTTGTACAGAAAATTATAAATTTGTCTGGTATTTTGGTTTTTCATCTCTGTTTCTTTGTTTTTTCTCCTTTCGCCTTTTACTATTGAACTTTTCTTCTAGATGTAATCGACGTCATCCAAAATTTACCATTACACTAAATTACTTGATAGAAATTACAGCACTCAAGAATATAATATGTTATTTGTTATTGTAATTTACTATAAACATTTATTTTACGTTTCTATTTATTTCTGTATAAGAAAATCTAATTGGAATTGTTTGATCCTAGAAATATTGAGATTGCTTATTAGAACCAACGTCTTTAAAGATTTTCACTTTGCGAACATAAAGAGGTTTCATTTGAAAAAAGTGAAGAACATTTGCGTAAAGTAAATTTATTTTGTTTTGCAGATGCACAAAAGAAATTCACAGCGGGGAAGACAATACAATGCACCAAAAAACAGAAGATCGAATGATGTTTCATAATGTTTAAATTAAGACTTCAAATAACTTTGGATATGTACTAACATTTCTGTATATGTAAATATGCGCATATGAAAGATTTCGTATGTATCATATTTTATATAAATGCATAATAAAGTAACTAAATCTTGAAAAATATTCCTTGTGTAATAAATATTAAATATTTCGGGATCTTCTTAAGACCAGTGCTGCAATCAGACATGAAAATTACAACAACAAAAAACAATAAATGAATGTCTTTCAGAAATGTGTTATTACCAATTCAAAAGCTAATGATTAGTTTACTGTGCAAAAACCATCCTCAGCAATTTCCTTCAGTCATATATTCATATTAAACATTCAGTGAACCAACATCCTTTAACCATTCCATTCAGTTGTTAAGTACAGTCAAACATTAAACTATGATAAATCGATTATATATAATAATATATATATATAATAATATATATATAATATATATAATATATATATAATATATATATAAAATATATATAATATATATATAATATATATATATAAAATATATATATATAAAATATATATATATATAATATATATAATATATATATAATATATATATATATATATATATATATATATATATATATATATATATTCAGAGAGACAATTGGACTTAAAATTTGCACTTGGAGTTAGATAGAGTTCTCTTTTATAAACTCTATTGCTTGATCAGCATGGTGTACCCAGTAATTTATACATCATTACGATGAACACGCTGAAATGGCAAGGCCAGTCAATTACGTAACCCCCAGAGATAGCCTCGGATACGAAGTTGGAAATCCCCGAGAGTATATTATCAAACGTTGGCGGAAAAAAATGAAATATGTTAACGTCCTTGAAACGAAAAACTGAATAAATACGATGCACGACCCCTTTCCCTGACCAGTGATCATGGGCGGTCTGCGGTGGTTGGTGGCGCTCGCGTTGGTGCTACTAGTGGCCACTGAGGGAGGAGACGCGGCGACTAGGCGAAGACCTCAGGGTCAATGCCCCCCACCCACAGGGGCAGGAACCTGCGCCTTCAGCTGCGGGAGTTGCCCGGAGGGACTAATCTGCTGCACCAACGGCTGCGGCGGAACCAACTGTATGGCACCAGTCGGCAGGACTATTAGCAGTGCTTCCGGATCAACCGATAAATAGGTTAGTTTAGGACACTACAAGGCAGAAGGAGGTTAGTTTAGGACATTGCTAGAAGATATCTAACGAATTATTCTTTTTAATCTTCTTTTTCTGCACTTCAAGGATTAGACGGCTCCTTTTCCCATATCAAACCATCTTCTGCGTGGTCTTCCTACACTCCTTCATCCTGTTGGGTTGTACTGCAGCATTTGTTTAGGTAGCTATTGTTCTCCATGCTTTCTAAATGGTTCGTCCAGTCTTATTTATATAGTTGTATATAATCATTTAAACTAAACATATTTAATTATTTTCTTATGTCTTCATTTATTTGTTTATGTAGTAAAGTACAACCTTTTACACTCCTAAAAAATTCATCTCTATACCTTGCATATTTATTTTTTTTCTTTTTGAGGGAGAATCTAATTTTTACTGCCATATAGGACAATTGAATGACATTTTCTAATGAATTCAGTTTCCTTAATGTTTTACGCATCAGGTTAAAATTTACTATAAGAGCATTGTGTTCCAACTACAACTATAGTGCACCATGTTGCTTTACACAATTGTTTCAAGCACGATCACATTTCACAGTAGATAAGCATAATTATAAATTCAGTAACGTGTTTCAAATATAATTAATTCGAGTAATATGATAGAATAGAAAATAATAGAACTAGCGGTCTTACAGAATGGCACAGACAATCTCGTCCTAATTAGTTTCCTGAGTCGGGATGAAATTTATTGTATCTTGCCAACGAATATACAGTGTAAAATTTCATATTGTGGAATTACGCATGTGATATTTACCTCTGAGTGACAGGCAAACTCGCATGCTTGAGTATTCGATGGGTACAATGAAATACCCTACTCTCCGTCAGAACGTGACTGGCAGAATGCCACAAGTACAAGATGGAGCCCAATAATCAGAAGGAAATGTCACAACGCGTATCTTCATTACATTAAATTTTCCACCACATGTTGGTCAAAAAGATATCATTTTCAACATTTCTAAATATCCTAGAAGTTTGTAACATTTATTGTGAGACATTCTGTATTACTCAAAATTTTAAATATAAAATCATCTTTTGATAAAAAAGGAAAAATATTTTTAAAAATAATTTGGAGGTTTTTAAGATACAAGTACCGACACATTAACGTAAGTAAAATTATAATTTTGCAACTTTTATCTTACTAATTCTTCAAATAATTCGTGGAAAACTCTTCAATAAAAGATGGGTGGAAGATTAGAATTCTCAAATATTCAAATGTTGTAATGAAAATCTCTCTACAATCGTACTTTTGAGTAAATAAAGCTAGTGTTCAATATTACATATAATTTATTTCCTCTCATTATTTCAATTGTTTGCAATTATCTTGCAACTTGCATTAAATGCAAGCAGATATTGCTCGAAAATACTTGGTTTTTGAAAAAATATACGAGACCTTTTTTAAGGATCTGATTTTTTTAGAATAGATTTTGTGTAGGACATAAACATTTTTATTCAAATTTATTGTTTTTCAATGATACCTTTTTGCAATTATCGAAGGTTCAGAGAGTTCGCCAGAAATGAGACTAGCGGCACTTTTTTACCTTGATAGGTACAAATTTGAAGCCGTTTCTCTATCAAAAATTTGCCGTTTTCCGGCCTACAATTACAAAACCTTTTCTTCTCACAAAGTAAGGAAGAAAAAGTAAAATTAAAGTAAAATTAAATCTTTGGTGATAAAATAGTGTTTAAGCATTTTTTCCTTCTCCCTGTTCTACAGTAAAGAGAGAAAAAAGTATTGGAATTACCTCAGCAATATGATCTCAAATATTGGTCGTAAAATCATTGTTCTTTTTTCACTGAACCAAGGATGTTAAAATTGCACTGAAGATATCCAGACTAGCGAATGAGAAATAAAATATAAAGAACACTCTAAAATATTTAAATGTTGAATTAGCAGGCGTCTGACGTTTTTCTGTACATCTGAAATAACAAATCAGTCACAGACGTAAGACTACTATATTTTAGTTAACGAATAGCGGATATGGTGAACCTTTGATATATTGATCGAAAAAAAATGTTGGTTCCTATTTTTGCACTATAACTAGAATATATTGTACTATGATTAGTTTCCCAGAGATGCCCTTTACTGAGGAAGATGGTACCTATACATTTAAAAATTCTAGCAGGGCCACTTCTCACTACATGAGCTCTTCACAACAAAATTATTCAACTCATTAAATCGCTCTCCAAACTGCACAAAAGAAACCATTCGCATCACAAGCATAGAAAATGAGAGACAGATCTAAAAGGTAATGCCAGGAGGTCGACAATCAAACTGGATGAAATCTGAACCAAAAATTATGCACGCGTAATTTTTTTTGTAAAAAACAACATTCACCCCGATCCGTCACTTTCCTTTACCGACGAAAAATGAAGAAAAAACGACTGTGTAAAACGGGCGTTATAAACTGTCATATTTCCTTAGCGTATTATAAATAGAAGGAGAATGATAATGAAAACGAATGAGCACCGTTCTCGGTAGAAGGGATGTAAGGTCGCGAGTGTCGGTATTTCCCCGTCCGCGACCTCGCGCATCTTCCTTCTCAGGAACACTCTGACGCTTCTCAGAGAGCCAGAGGAAGGCAATCATCGGTTTGCGTCAGTCGCCGCATCTCTACGGCCGCGGTCGGTAGCGCGTGCGCAGATGCTGCTGTTTGTGATTGTTACGGTGGTGATGAGGGTGACGGTGGCGGTGGAAGAAGAGACTGTCACAGAGGATGAAGGGATTGCGCAAGACGTGAGTGTTTTGTTCGTTTTTATTACATTACTCATTGGAGTAAAAGAAGAACTCTATAAAGAGAATTTATTAAAACAGTTGTATAAACATAACAGAAACAATTAGAAAGTACTTAAACATTAAAACTTTCTTGAAAAATTTTAAGTCAATTATCTAAACATTACAAATCAAATGTTTTAAAATCATAAGAAGTTTCTAAAAATTGTAAAATTCACAACGGTTCTATCCTGAGGTTTAGAGCCATTATCGGGTGTTAGTCACAATACAAAGTCAAGTTTTGCAATGCAAAAAGTTATCCTAAAATTACTTGTACGTAAAGTTCCGAAATCCAAGAAGAACATTTGCATTGGGCCTCCAGTGCATATTCTTTTCACGAGTATGTATGAACCTGCGGATAAGTGTCGGAATAACTACGAAAAGACGAAACAGCGACGACTGACTATCACAATTCTAGTAATAAAGTTATTCAAAATATCTATTATTTCACACAATTATCTTCGAACCAGCAGTTTTTGTATTGTACCAACAGAAACTGAGTTTCTTTACAAATCTCCGAGTTATATTGAATTCACAAAATAAATTTCAAACGAAATAATAGATAGTATAAATACAATTATTTTTCAACTTCGGACATAAAAGAAGCAATATGTTTGAAAGTCCTTGCCTCGGCCGTAACGCTTATTTTTTAACCTTACGTATACGAGGTTACATTTAAAAAATTTTGTAAAAGAGAGAAAATAAAGGTTAAGTTTTACGTTAAGCAGCAATATTATATGAGATATTTACAGGACGGCTGTGTTTATTCAAAAATAGAGCGTTAAATACTTTACACTAATATATTATGGAATAGGTTACAATGTAATCACTTTCCCTAAAGGAGTACTGAAAATACAATTAAATATTCATAATTTGGGGTAATAACTCCCAATACATTGCCGACTACAGGAGTTTAAAATTCGCAACATGGAAATTTTTCGATAAGATCAACATTTTAATAGCTCGAAATCTTATTAATTGACAAATTGCACATATTTAATTTGTAGTGTGCTGGGGAACCATATATTTTACAAAGCATTTCACTAAACTGATTAACACATAAACTCGTATATTGCATAGCATTAAAACTGATTAGCCTGCGCAAGATACGAGAATCATAATACAGACACAACATTAACACAATGGCCATGACAATTTCAAATTTTTGTCATCTCTGCTAGTACTGTCTATATTATTTCTCGAATTTATTCTAGCCCGATAACATTTTACAGGAGAAGGCAACATTGAGCTGACAGAAAGGTCTTGCTTACAATTTGACATTTTTGCACAGGGGTTTACTTCACCATCCGAATCAGACCAGAAACAAGATTTGAAATGCCCGGAACTGGATCCGTATGTTGCGAGTCCGTGTGCATTTCTGTGCGGATGGTGCCCAGAAGGACAGATTTGTTGCAAAAACAACTGCGGAGGTACAGAATGTATGGAACCAGCAAAGCCGCATATTCCAACTGAGAAGGAGGTAAGCTGTAACGTCTTCTCATTAATCATTTCATTATTGTTTGTGTGTGGTATTTCCATTTTTATCCTACGATCCCACGTATGGTCTATCTAGAGATAACAAATAACCTTCTTAATCAAGTTTTTTTTTTATTGTTATTTAAGCTTGCATCAACTACTAGGTCATTGGCGACCATTATTGCGCGTAACGGTATTTGTAAAAATTGATGGTAACTATGAGGATGACACGATATGATGATGATAGGGGGTGAAAGGACGAACACAATACAACAATGGCCGAGAACTCAAACCCACGATCCTTCGGTCCGAGACCGCTACGACACTAGTGCCTTAGCGTTCTCGGCAGAGAAGCGGAACACAATTAACCTTAAAATTATAATAAGAAGAGTAATAAGAATTATAATAATAATAAATTATTATTATTATTAGAAGAATAAGAATATATTCGTGACTTGGGAGACATTTTTATTGCTGTAGGAGAACTTTATTCCTTCTGGTAGGATATGTAAAATGAAGATGATGAATTTATTTTCCCTTGTTTTATAACAAATAAAAATAGAAAGGCGCTTATTAATGTTGGTATTGCAATAATATAATATAAACATTGAGTTTGGTCTCAAAAATGTTCTGATCGAATGGCTATTACTGAATCACATGTCTGAGCATTATTAAAATTTTGCCATTTTATTTTTTGTAATTCTGAATGAAAATAGGGATTTGAAAATAAATTAATAAAAAATAGAACAAATTTAAAATTGGATACTTTTAGATAAAGGATCTATTCAGAGATGCATACTAGTCGTCCTGGAGTTTCACATAATGGATTTAGTACTGAAATCCAAGGATTTTAGGAAAACTACAAAAATGTACTAAACTACAAGTAACTATTGATACTTTTGCGTTCCTTAGTTATGACAACATGAGTCCCTCAAAAGAAGAGAGGTCTTGTAAATTCTAAAATAATTAATGAATCAAAGTTCATCACGTAACCCAAGAGCATATGTAGTGATAAATATAATACTTGGGATAGGGTAAATGAAGTATTACATTTCTTAAAAGATATCAAGTACTGTACGCTAAATAATTCATAAATGTCCAAACTGTACGACAAACCTTGATATTAATCCCAAAAATACATTTTCAACTGTGTGAAAGTTAAAGACAATTGATAAATGTATATAATTGGATATTTAAAAAAATGTAGTTGAATGCCTTTTGAACATACTCGACATTACGTTACGAAGCGGAGCAATAAAAACTACAATGCTGATGACTCCATTTCTGATAATTCTTCTCCACAGCCGAAGCACACACAAACGCATGCATGATTAACATTCAATTCTCTTTTCCAGCTGCGTTTTTGGAAGTTGTACGAACAGAGCATAAAGCCGCTGAAGAAAATTTCTGAATAAAAAATCTTCAACCCTGACTGATATTTGATTTTTTATTGAAAAATTGTTAGTCTACGTACCCATTGGAAATCATACAAGTGGCTGCTTCTGCAATATCATAGTACGAAAACTGGCTTTGTATTCCATACCTGTAAAATGAAAATATATTATTACATAATGTATAGTATAATTTTATTTATCTGCTACCCTCGACACCATGATTACTTATAAACAATATTAAGTCAATTAACGTTTTCTACACACTGACACACTTTTTGAAAAAGTATGAAATTATAAAAGTCTGACGAAAATAGTGTTTATAGAAATTTTCATAAGACCAATATTTGAAGATTTTTAATGCTTTCTAATGGTTCTTTGTAGTGATATTTTTCTATAACTTCATGTAAGATCAAATTTAATGTTGCAAATGTTGCATTGTCTTTAATTGCAAATACACAGACGGCACAGAGGATTGTAAAACTTAATTGGAAAAAATAATGAGTCCATAATAGCACACAGTAGCTCTTTATAATTTGTAGCGATAACAAAACAAAATATTGCAATGTATACCTTTCAAATACTTGAGTCATCTCCTAAGAGTTATTACATTTATACAAATTCAAAACTTTCAATTAATGTGGTACATTTTTATGAAGTGTGTTGAACTTTATTCACACAAGTATAAAGAAATAATTGTTCTCAACTGGAATTTGAACTCGAGAACTTAAATTCCCGAAGCGAAACCATTACCTCTGTAGTTCGCGTTTCTTATGTTAAAGTGCAGCTAGAGTTTCTATATGTTGCTTTGATTTTAAATATAATATTCAACACTGTCACGAAATATCATCAAATTGCGCGAAGACTATTATTTTTTTAAAATTAGTCCACAAAAAATGATTCAAAAACTAAACATTAACACAATTATTGCATTAAGAAAAACCTATATTTAGGTAGACGTAAGAGGGCGTCAAAAAATGTTGAACTTAACAAATTTTCAGAAGTTAAAATAGTTTAAGGTTTATCGGAGTTACACCATCAAGCAGTCCCTCACTCTATTTCAGCAAAATATTGAAGGAAAAAATTAGTAGTAAAAAATAGTTATAGGAGGCCATGGAAGTACATTAGACTTTTCCAATTTTCGGAAATTTATGGGTTTTATTGAAAATATAATTGTACCATATTTCCAAGTGAATATTGCACGAATCTAGAAAAAATCAAAGACTAGGAGCCACTTTTGAGAAACTTTTGAAAATGTCAATGAAGGTCTATGAAGATACCACCCACAAAAACAATGAAAAATTCGATTCACAATCGAGAGGCCGTGACGAGATTCAGATCGATTAGAGAATATGCATTTAGGTAAAAATACACAGTATAGTTTAGGCTCTAGACCTGTCCACCGACACACGGACAGATAAGGAAACATCCAAGGAGATAAAATAATTTAGGTTTATTTCTTTAAACCCCGGTAAATGGGAAAATAATTATTATAATAAATGCAACAGAAATGCAAGACATGTGGGACGACACAATGCGTTACGATTCCATTCTATCACACTGGTTATCATTAATTTCTACAGTCATGCAAGTGAAAATCGCGTAGACATATCCCTGTAATAATATTGTTCTTTGTTTATCAAAATATACTAATAGCATTCCTTTTCCGCTATAAATGTAATGTTTTAACGCGTTTCATGAAAAAATGAGACGCGATATCTATTCGAAATATTCCGAGAACAGGCTAAGAACAAACTACAGATCCCAGTTTTGTTGAAGATGCATTTCAAATTGCTTCGAAACACAGATTCACAAATCTTTTGTACGAACGTAAACACATCTCATTACGTACACTTCCAGGGAAAGGCCAGAAAGGCAAAGAGTTGCAGATTCACCTCCTACAATAGCAAAGTCCAAAGCGAGCACCTGGAGGCGGTCGGGGTCCAGCCGAAAGCAACCCCCAAAACAAGAAGCAAAAGCGATGAATGCGAGCGCAGCTGCGAAGGAAGAGGAGTCGCTGGGCCTTCCCCACGCTCGTTTGCGGCGGCGCTCTATGACGCACGTGCCCAAAGGGAGCAATACAACCGCCTCGCAGCAGCCACATTCAAATACGCGAGGCGGCCGGTGAGACGGCACGCCAGTCACCATGCAGCTCCGGACACGCGTGCAGGCGTCGCTCGCGCTGCTGGCTGCGACGGTGGCGCTCGCGGCGGCCGACTCTCAAACCGCCCCTACGACGGAAATTCTCATCGACTGGGACTACGAGACAACGGGTCTGGTAGGTGTTTTTCACGTCGAAATGCCTTTTCTGGGTCGATTTAAGTTGTTACGAGTCCCAGGTGATCTACCGGAAGTGGGAAATATCAAATGCATTTGCTTCGGAAATGCACCCCATTTGCTAAGTGTAAAATTACCTTTTTAAAACTACTTTCTAAGACTCAGAAAGCTGGATAATTTCAGTTCACCATAAGCGGTGTTCAAAAAGTACGACTATTTCAGTTTTAATTCGATACACTTATAAATTTCCGTAAGAATTTTATTATTCCTTAAGTATATGATAACGTGCGAAGATAAATCTTCATCAAAACAATGTAAATATTTGTTTTCAGGGTGAGTGCATCAGAATAATTGGAACGCTGCATTATTCCGTTTAACAGTTCACTGCACTAGTCTCCAAAAATGCATGGACTCCAAATGGAATTTTAAGACAGCAAGCCGGAATCATGTGCTTTATTTTTTTGCCTTATATTTACAGTGACCGAATAAATTGCCTTCACCAGAATTCTTTTCTGAACATTCATTTACAAGAAATTAATCTCATTATTAAAACAAATAGGGCTCGAGGATTGCTCCTGGGTAGCAGCATACTAGCTTCCCGTAGTGTGGCCCTGGATTCGATTCCCGGTCGAAGCAAAAATGGAGATGCAGCTTTCTTTAAAATAGTCTCAGTTTCTGTAGCTGTGTGAGAAAGAAATCACAGACGGAGTTAGCTAGTTGAGGGGAAGGGAATATGCCGTGTTTGCCTCGTGCGTCTCTTGCCTCGTGCGTCTCTAGCCTCGTGCGTCTCTAGCCTCGTGCGTCTCTAGCCTCGTGCGTCTCTAGCCTATGTACTAATTGATCAGAGCAGTTAACGCGCCGGCTGCCGCGCTACCACAACGTGTCAAATCGGGGGTAGACCGGCCGAGGCGAAGCGACGTTTGGGACAGGTGTGCGCAGAGACGGCGGAGTGAAACCGTGACGGGCGGTGCTGCAATCAAACAAATTTATGGTGGTGTAAAAGAACAGTTGGATCGAATATGGCTGTTTGAAGTGAAGAGACAGCATTTGATGAGAGTTAACTAGATGCAGTGATTAGGGAAATGGAAGCGCGACAGGAAGCCGGAAATCAAAAACATTTAATACATGGAATTCGTCGGCCGCGGACACGTGTTATATGTCTCGCCCGTGTGTAATGCAGCAGCGGCCGTACTATGTGCAGCATTTCGCGCGTATATTGCATAGAGGATTGACTTGAGACTGAACTGCCGACGGACCGTCCAATCGCAGTGCGCTTCGTTGGTACCGTGTGAGACATAGTTGTACGCGGCTGGGGGGGGGGGTGACTCCGCGAATCCAATCGGCCGTTGGCGTTGGGGCCAGCGGAGTGATCGCGAGGGAAGCATTTCCGACGGCTCGGGCGGACACGAAGTGCCGAACACGCCGCCGCGTTTGCCACGCGGCCCCTCGTCTCCATCGAGCAGTGGTTTTAAACGATCAGGTAGCGTTCATTGTGCAACTTAATTACCAAGGCTTGCGTATTGGCGTTTTGTAAATATACTTTGTAAATGAGTGTTTCTATTATTTAAGAATATTTTAAATGCACAAACAGAATTTCTTATGTCATTTCCCAAATGCAGCGCCAAACCCCTGGAAGCCCATTCGCGAAAAATAGTAAACCTGCCTTGATATATTTATTTTGTCGCTGAGGATGTACCGCTTCCCAGTGTACGTCACAATACTGTATACTTTATATATTTGAAACGAAGAACGTGTTTAATAATAATCTAGAAAACTGATATTATGTTAAGAAGAGAACGCTGAGTCGATCAGGCGTAGTAGCGGCCGCGCGTCCGCTGCACAATCAAACCGGGCAGTGCGCGACTGAGTGAGGTTGGTCAGTAGCGAACTGGGCAGCACGAGCGCCGGTGTAGTAACGAACTGGACGCACGAGCGCCAGGGTGTATATTGGAGAGGGTGGCTAGTGCGGGTGACGAATATAGACGGAGAATCCCGGGCCAGTGCGGATGGGCTGTGATGCCCCCAATAAACAAACGTGTGTGAAATTACAACAGTTGGAACTGAATTATAGTTGAAGTGGAGATTAGAGGTTGTTAAAAAAATATCAGATGATTAGAAGAACAAGTAGTGGAACAGACCGAATTCGTGAAAAACATTAAACAGTGCGAATATTAAGTGATCGATAGGACACGCATCTCCAAGTCCGCTTGATGTAAGTGCCAGGCAGCGGGCGCACCGTCGAACAATCGTCTGGGGATTGACGGAGAACGGTGTAATTGTGGGCGCACCGAGGACGCGCTGAGTGTGGGCAGTTACAGGAACCAACCGCGAATCGGCTTCCAGGAAACTTCAGGGAGGGACGGGGAGTTTGCCGACGCGCCGCGCGTGCCGTGGCACGGCACGCTCGCTTCCAGTAGCCGCGCTGGACATCGAGCTTCAAATGGTACGTTACTGCGTGCACGAACTATTTAAAAGCCTTGCCACTGCGAATTGTAAAAACTTCATGTATAGTAGTGTGTAATTATTAGAACCTCAATGCACAAATGAATTCTTTTAAATATTCTTCTAGATGCAGCTCAATTTCCCCTTGGAGAGCCATTCACGAAATGTACCCTCCTTTTAGTATTTATTTGTCGTGAAAGTACGATTCCCAGGTCGGCAAATATATATTATATATACTTATATATATATATATATATATATATATAATAATAATATATATAT
>BOPP01000022.1:8016276-8032588 GCA_017312745.1 Gryllus bimaculatus
GAGAGAGAGAGAGAGAGAGAGAGAGAGATAGATAGATAGATAGATATAACCATAGGGAGCCATATATACATTGAATATTTGTGTTATGTTACTTTATTTAATTACTTCCACTTCTTTTTATTTTTACAGTCTTCTGTGTTTAAATATTTATCCTTCATTGTCTCCAATATACCTTGTATTTTATTTTCCGTCTATCTCTTTTTCGTTTACCGATAGGCGTCCAATTTAATAATTTAAGTGGAAGCCGTGTTTCTTCCATCCTTTGAATACGACCATACCATTGAAGCTGTTTCATTTGTATAAAATCCAATAATGTGTAATTAATTTCCATGAATTCCATAGTACTGTAACATTCTTGATTTCGTCTAATTTAGAAATCCTTGCCGATCATTTCTTATTATATAATCATTTATTCATCCCATTCATTCACTTCACTCACTCACTTCACACCACATTCATTCACTTCACTTAACTCCCAAACGTTCCCGTCTACGAAACGTCCCATCGACTGGGAATATGGGGCATCGGACATGCATTCAGGACCACCTCAAATTGCAGGTGTTTGCCCAAAAATGTACATCCGACATCATCTGTGATATTCATACACGGCTCTATCCGCACTGCAGTCATAAAACGGTAAACATAAATAATGTCCGCGCATCCCTTGTTGCTGTAAATACGCGGCATTTCCATGCAAAATATTAGACTGATAAGTAAACACATATACGACTATTTTTAAAGTAAACACGTCTGTGTTTCTTTTTTTTTAAAAAAAAACCTCAATGGTGTTTTAATTAATGTGCCTCACTCGAATCTGTGGGGCTATTAAATTTCAGTTTCTCAATCACGCACTCTGGCGAGTACCAATCGCTTCACTTCTACACTCGATAAAATTAACAATGTGAATATCGCTAATAGAGGATGAATTGACTACTTGTTTATAGAAGACTTTTTATTCAAAACAACTTGGAAAGTAAAATTTTAAAGTTTCGCCGTTTCCTCACCTGACACCCGGTGTGTTGAAAGCTCATAAATATTCATAAATAGAAACGTATAGCTTCTTGAATTAAATGTAAAATTTGTACGAACTGAATATTAAAACAATAAATAAAGTTTTGTTTCATTAATATTGTAATACTCTTGTGAATTAAGTGTAGTGTAAAGTGAATACAATAAAAACCAAGGAAAAAATATTGCATTGTAAAAAATTATGTGCCATGCCCATTTTAATTTTCGTATTTATCACGTTCTTTGCAGGACTCCACTACGACTTTTACAACCGACCCTCCTGCAGATTCGACGACAAGGGAACCCGTATATCAGAGTATCATTCCTTCGCAATATGATACGAGGTGCCCTTGGGTACATCTGAATTTGTCCCTTCCTTGTGGCGATTTTCTTCAGTGCGAAGATGATGGATCTTGTTCCGAAAATAAAATATGCTGCCGCAATGAATGTGGTAGAATGGAGTGTGTATTTGAGATAAAGGGGACACGTCCACCACTTTTGAAAGAGGTAGGTTAATTTTTTCATAAAGCGTTCGTGATAATTTTAAAATACTAGTGGTAGCAGTAGTAGTAGTAGTAGTAGTAGTAGTAGTAGTAGTAAAGTGAGGATTTTACAGCTATCGCCGTTTCTCGCTGCCTAATATCCATTTATTTCGACCTCCCCAGGCATCATCTTCTAAATCTCGCGCTGCCATCATTGATCTTGCGTCTTCCTCCCACTTTCTTCTTGGTCTTCCTCTATATCTTCTTTCTTCAGGATGGTATTCCCACATCATCTTTGGCAGTCGCTCACTGTCCAACCTTTTTAAATGCTCATACCATAATTGAGCGTTTGTTTCTATCTGCTCTATGGTTGATTTTCCAGGTTTCATTATTTCTATCATTCTTTGATTTTTAATTATTTTCTTTCTTGTAACCTGATATCACCGTCTCCAATATTCCATTCCTGTTCTTTGGATCTTACTTCTATCCCAGGCATTAATAGTTTATTACTCAGCTCCATATGTGAATAGACTTTCAACAATTGTTTTACATACTGTAATTTTTGTGCTTCGTTTTATGCTTGAAATCCATTTCAATGGATGTAAAGAACGTATAACTTACCTGCTTCTTTTGATGATCTTTTTTTTCATTTGCCTATGATTTCCTCATTTTTAGTCTTTATTCCAGTCATTCAGAGAAATTTTGCCTTTCTCTTGATCTGGTTTCTACATTTCGGAAATTTCGTATTCCATCATACTCATATAACCACATCGCCTCAAGCGCTGATACTTTAAGTGTGTAAACGGTTTTGAATTCTCGTATAAGTTATGAAACATCTGTTGTTACCACAATCCCTGCTTCGTTCATTTAATTGGATTCAGAACTTCCTACATTCATATTTCATTAAAAACCATCACATTTTCTGGAATAATCCGCAGCCGGAGTCCGAGTAGAGGAATCCCTTTCGTCACTTGTAGAACTTAAGTAATAAAAGTTTGTTACATACGCATTTTGCCTTTTCTACAGGAGGAAGTATCAGAGCCCGAATCGGAAAGCGAGATACCAGAAGACCAGCCGCCACCGATGCTCATTTTGCCATTTTTGGCGGCCGGCGGCCTCGGTTCCTGCTGTACGAATCCCCGAGGACCTAGCCGCTGTGAAGATACGTGCATTCCATGGTTCCCCATCTGTCCGAAGGCCCAAAAATGTATGCTCAACGACTGCGGAGTTTGGGAGTGCACGGACACAACCAACGAAGAGGGGCTAGCAGAGGTGGAAAAAGAGGTTGGCACAATTTTGATTTATCTCTTTCGAGCCTTAAAGTGATTTGCTTTCACTGGAGCAACGAGGTGTATTTTGTCAAACAAATATTCAAATTTTGCTCAAAGTGATTTTTAATTTTTCGCTGTTTTTGTAGTACACAATAAATCTAACACAAATTCTCTGATACTAAAAATTAGGCAGTCTATGAAGAGTTTCAGAGTACTCCCTTTATTGCAGTTAGTTACACCGATCCCGGAAAACCTCTATGATGAAATCCCAGAACCGCAAGTCGACGAAGAGTCGCCGGTAGACAGCCGCACACCGACAACAGAATGGAGTCCGCTGTGCCCGAAGCCGGACCTTCGGGGCGGAGAGCCCTGCCGTGACGCGTGCAACCCCCGGGGGGAGCCCTGCCCGGGGGGCCGCGTGTGCTGTCCCAACAAGTGTGGGTACGGCGAGTGCACGGATGCAGTCGTCGGGGAGCAGCCCGCGCGAACGGAAAAGGAGGTTGGCAGGATTTTGAAGTTCATTCTTCTGGTTCTTAGAATCGCAACGCAATGAAGGGAGGAGTGAATTGTATCTAGCAATCGATAACTTGGCAATCTTCTTGTACGTCATGAAAACATGAATAGATTTTCACAAAAAAAAAAGGAATTTGCTTACAGTGAAACGAAATTAGTAAGTTACTTTCGGGAAACGGATGAATTCAAATCGAGCAAAGTTTCAATTAAGGGGGTTGTTTGTTGTTGTTTTAGCTTTAGTTTTCGCTAGTAAAAGAAAATATTTTATATACAAAACCTTTGTTTGATTGTTTGTTTGATTGTTCATTCTTCTTTGATTGATTGTTCTTGAGGGATACACATACTTGCCGTGAATATTTCATCGACATATACATGAATAGATAGGGAGCAATGAAACTACGTAAAAGACGGTAGCAATATTGAACATGTGCTTATTGTTTGATAAGTTGTGACTAATAAATGTTTTATTTTACAGAAATTATTTTGGGACCTGTATGCAGAGAACACAATTCATCAGTTTGAGAAGAACGTTGTTTCATAGGACCTTTTTAAATGAACATAAGAATCTTAACGATTGAGATTAGCATCAATGCGCAACTTACCTACATCATTACTACTAAACATCTATTACTTAAGAACATCTATACGTTAATAATATTGTAAGGTTGGAAATGTTTATAAATAATTGAAATGTATATTTATGAGCCCTATCAATAATCTAAATGAAATGAAAAACGAATTTTAAAGATTTTATAAAGAATTAGGTAGTTTACTTTAACAAGTTCCTATGTTGTGGGAACTCCATTTGAAACAACCGGAAGGTTAAATACACTATGCTAGACAGGACAAGACAAACTTTTGTGAGACAAATTCTGCATAGTGTTGAAAAACTGAAAAGAAGTTGGCGAGAATTAGCACTGGCGCCCTCAACAAACCCGAAGCCAAACACGTTTTTTGTAGTTTTTACTCACTGACAAATTTATATATTTCAATGAATGATAATATTCTGGTGTTTCAGTTTGAGTTATTTGAGAAGAATAAAAGTATTTCCAAAAAAGATAATAGAAAATAAATTTCACAATTTCATTATTATATAATTATGACTAACCATAAATGTCATCAATGTAGAAATCAAGTGTAGATAATCAGTGTAACTAGTGTCAAAAGAAAAATTAAAGTTGTTTCAACAATTCTATTCATGAGATTGTCTAAAGTAAAGAAATTTGATTTTTTGTCTCTTTTTATCTGGATCTTAACATCTTCATACGAACAAAAACTTAACAAGGACCAATAAAGTTTCAATAGTAATATAATGTATTCAATCTTTTTCTTGCATATTGAGCATAGACGCAAATTTCTCAGTAAGATAACATGTCGAACGGGTATTACGTATGTAGACTACCAATCCCAAAAGAATTGGTTGTTCTGCTGAGGAGAGATTGTCACACATCCATAAACATCCATAATTTATTATTACACATTCCATTTCCAATACATTCATAAAGTAATTAAAGATGTTGTCATTGCCAACAATATTTTTTAATTCAATAGCAGCTTTCGATGGCTTAGCCATCATCAGTTGTCTGCTAGATGGAAGCCACAAAACGACTTCCATCTAGCAGACAACTGATGATGATGGCTAAGCCATCGAAAGCTGCTATTGAATTAAAAAATATTGTTGGCAATGACAACATCTTTAATTATTTTAAAAATGCCAAAGATATCTTACCACAACACCTACATTCATAAAGACTTCAATAATAATAATAACCATTTTTCTGTGATTTCCCTTTTCTTCCCACTAAAACACTCGAAAATCAATTTGACAATAGATCTCACAGGAAATGTTGGTGTTGCAATTGCACTTTATTTCTCGCATTATTTGCATTTTTCATAATTTTCAAAATTTCAGAGAGATCAACAAAAATTAGACCAGCGCTCTATCCGAAAAAAAAATTATCAAATGCTTTTGAAGCATTTATGAGAAAGGTATTACCTCAGGAGGGACGATAGTAGCATGTATTTCTCGAATACACAAATTATCTCCTGTTCAAATAAAATACCAGATTTTATTATATCCCCAGGTTCACTACAATACAAAAAAGGGATGTTAGGTTACACGAGGAAAAATAGTTTCTTTTGTTACCATCAAAAGTGCGTGTACTACCGCCTATAAAGCCCAGAAGAGTATATTAAATAATGTATCACCCCTAGACGATAAAGTGGTACTGTAGCAGCATCTTATGAGTCATTTAGAAGCGTCTTTAATCTGACGAATAAAATGAAGATTATTTTAAACGCATTTCACTGGTACCTGAAAAAGGATTTTCATTGAAATACTATTCCAATTCCGCATGTTCGTGGGAAAAATTATACCCTTAGAAAGCAGTAATCCGAGATTCCCTTCGTGTCCCGACGTGCGAATTGCCTCAAGTCCGATGACTCGAGAGCTACGCACTGCCCTCATGGAAAACTTGTTCCTTTTCAGGAGGCCGAGCGGGCGTCGCGCGAAACTCCCTTCGCGGGCCGCGCTCTGAGCCTTATCCGAGGAGACGTCCGGAGGAAAAAATGATTTCCCGCAAAGAAAGCGAGTTTTCACTCGGGCGCTTCAGTTCCTCGGTGTCGGCTTACTGCAAAGCGCCTTTGGTCGCCGCGCCGGGCCGGGCTGGAGGGACCGTCCGCAGATCCGCGTCGCCAGTGGCGCGGAACAAGAGACGGGCTCCGCCGCTAACAATGACGCCAACTCCCTCCCCCCCCCCGCCTCCGCAATCACCACCGCTATCGGCCCTGCCGCCTCCTGCGGCGTCTTCCTTTCCGCCGCCCCCCCCCCCACACACACACACTCGCACCCCGCCCGACGTCGCGCTGCAACAGCACCTCTCTCAGGCAACCAGCTCCACTTCGCGCCTCCACCGCCTTCACGCGCGCCCCAAGACGTTCAACTCTCACCGACGCACCAACTGCTCGTCATTCCCAATGCACCAATCCCAACACCAATTCATCACGCCCTCCTCACCATCCCTTCACCGCCATTGCATTACCACCACCAAAGCACCACCAACACCAATGCACCACCACCACCAACACCAAAGCACCACCACCAACACCAAAGCACCACCACCAACACCAAAGGACTACCACCAACACCAAAGCCCCATCATCAACACCAAAGCACTACCTCCAACACCAAAGCACCACCACCACCAACACCAAAGCACCACCACCAACAATAATGCACCACCATCTACGCACACCACATCACTACTACCACCATCTAACCTAACGTTGGTAGAATAATATATTTTGTTATGATAAATCGATGTACGGAGTACTCGAGGAAGGTGACTGACAAAAGAACAGAGCTGCCTCCCGAAATTAAATAGATTGTGTCTTGTGGATTTATCGAGTATCCAAATTCCAGCATTAGCATTTACTTTACCGTTATAATGTACTAATTCATTTCCTCGATTTCCTTCTATACTTTTCTTTCCTTTTACTCTTCTTCGCTTATTCTTAATCGTTTTCCATCGTTTGATTATTGATACGCAAAAGTTAATACAATCTTACCTAAGCCTTCTTTCACACTCTTTATTTTTAGAAGCTTATTCCACCCTTACAAACCCGCCTCGTTCCCAAACTTCATTGCAGACCACGTCACCTAATACCGCGACTGCTGGAAGCCGATTTCCGCTTACATGCGCGAACAAATTAAGTTTCCACTTTTTACGGCTAATAACTTACAACGTTCCTAAGCCCCCTCGCTTACGAAAGCCGAGGAAATCGTTCCCGAGAAAAAGGACTTCCGGGATGCTGTGGCGAGTTGCAAGATTATTTCTTGGTCGCCGCCTATTGTCACTTCTCTTTTTTTTCTCTTTTTCGTAGCTTACTTCAAACTTTTCAACTCAAGGTGGTGCTACTTCGCGCTACACGAATTGCGGTACTAAATCAAAATGACTCGAAAACATCTATATGTAAGGCTGTTTTCTGTTTCTTAATATCTGACTAAATTATGGTCTTCTTTACTGACATAACACAACGAAAAATTAATATATTATTATCCCTCACTAATGATATTATTACATTCGATTTTCTATGGAAATAAATTCTTAGTTGACCTTTGCATTGGCCGGCATGTTATTACCTAAACGGCTGAAATCTCAAATATCAACACTTAAAATTATCTGTAAAAACATAAAGATCCAGAAATTCGAAGGAAAGGAAAGGCATTAATTATTCATTACCGACATTACCCAACACTTATGCTTTTGTTTCATCGAGGACATTCCTTCTAAGACTAACTTTAAACGCTAATTAACCGCAGTATCAGGCCTAGACTTCGTGTCACGTACCCGTAAATGTGCGGGTAAAAAAGTCCTAATTACAACATACACAGAGATAAACTACACCAGTCGTCACCCACACTGTTGATGAATGGAGGAATATATTTTTCCCATCCTTTTTCCTCCACCACTCACGCCCTGTGTTACATCGACACCGTCTTATTGCACTACTTTCACTGCATTGTCACAGTCAGTGTCATCAGCGCACTTGTAACAATTGCTAGGGTAACAGCTAGCACTAAAATCAAGACCCTCATACCGTATCTCCAGTGCCAGACCCCCACCACTACCACCGCCACCATATCAACTACCACGACCACCACCATCACTACCATCAATACTACTACTACCACCACCACCACCACAAACTCACCACCGTAACTACCACAACCATCACCACCGTAATTGTCATAAACACTATGCCACCACAATCCTCTAACGTGTTAAACAAAAACCTCCATTATCAATCCTATTATTCAACTTCAAGAATACTACCAAATACGGTCACCACTACCATTACACACGCTCACCACCAATCTACCCACCATCACAATTACCGCCGAGACCATTAGATGTCGTCACAAAAAAATATTTCGGTCAACCGCGTGGGCGGCGAAGGCGGCAGTAGCTACAGGCTTTACCCCTTAATTATAGCGATTAGCAACTGAGAGACGGCGGACCCACCGCGCGCCCCCGCCCCCGCTATTTATAACACGTCTTTTCGGAGCGCCGTGGGCAGGTATTACGCCGCGAACCGCTCAGATAAAGTACGAAAATCTGCATTCACTAATTCGCATTTAATACGCAACCAATTACACCTCCGCTTGCGCGATATCAGTCGGGCGAAAACGGACGGAAGAAAAATTAAAGATGGCGATTTACGAGCGGCGTCGAATCGCCGTTGTTAAGCGGCGCGCGTGGGGTATGTAAATCGGGCTCGCAACGCTTCCCGCGAGACGCGGAGGAGCGAGGTGGGGGCGGGGGCGAGGGCGGGCGAACCGGGTGGCGCTCGTAAAAGAACAATAAAATGCGGTTCGCTCGAATTACGAGCGGAAGCGTGCTATTAGTTTAACATTCACTTGGCCGAGTGCGAGACATGCAGGCACGAACTGCGCGGGGAAGGTCGCTCCGCCTGCTAGCCAGGTGCGCGGGCAACACGCGAAATCTTGTACTGGGCCTCCTGTGATTGATCCACGGAGCGAAGAGCTCTCAGGATTCACAGAGCAAGTTCTGATTTGTCAATGTGTTTTCCTTCTGCGTAGGAAATGTATTTTTCATTGGTAGAGTTTCCAAACCCAAACTCATCAATCGCTTTCTTTGAAACAGTAACATACATTTTTTTAACAGTAACAGAATGTTTTTAAACCAATTGTAATAATTTATTCCATTTAACTCCATATTTAAAATGGAATACATAATTACAATTTGTTTTAAGAAAATGTACACTAATACTGTTAATAATAACCGTTACTGCTTCGAGAAAAATGCCTCAAAATTGTATTTGGAAACTTTATCAGAAAAACGTATTTGAGACAATCATAATTTAAGTGATAAAAATGTAGAATATATTCCAGGAAAAATAATACATGGGGTTTTACTATAAAATTATAAGGATGAAGAAAATTTAAAATATCCTGAGAATTATTGCGCATATTCCATCAAATTTCACTACCTTTAATACTGAATAATATAAACATTGCCATTCAAATAATTATCATTTTTTCAGGTTTAATCAGTGTGCGATAATATTAGGAATGTAGGCCTAAAGGAAAGACCGTATTTGAGAGGTTCGTAAACTTTTTTTCTGTTACGCTTTCGTAACAACTTTTGGGAACAAAATCACTTGGTCTCACGTAAAGTAATCCTCCAATTTAATTTTAGCCAATCAGCCATCATCAATCTAAGTCAGGCATTGCCTTTCCTGGACGGTCACCCATCAAGAAACTCGCGAAAACTAGAATTTCTTAACCTTAATGAATTTACGAAGTGTCGTTAAGCAAATCGGTTATAAACGCCAACGCCTTTTTAGAGAATGTATTGCTCGTACACGACTAAAAGTTTAATGAACTACCCCTCCCCCCATCGATTAAATTTAGATAATTCAAGGATTCTTAATAGTCTTATCTGGCTAAATTATGAAATAACTAAGTAATTGAAAACAAATAGTCTAATACATAGTGAATAATTCGAAGTATGTGGAAGAAACTTATCTTTGCAAAGTAAACAAAGTAGTTAAAATCTTCTTTCCGTATGTTCTAGATGTGTTCCCACAAGGCAGCCGCTTACCCCTGAGGAACCGTGATCATTTGAGCAAACTCTGAGATGGCTCCTTGTTTTGCGTCTGGACATAGATGTAGATTCACTAGGTGTGCACATTTTCTTGAGCTCAGTAGAACATGTAGTTTTCAGATAATCTGTGTCCATGTTCGCGCGGCAGTAAAACCATTTTTTCAGCTAGGGCAAATGTGTATTACACGGAAGATAAAATTTTCTTATCAGTTTTTGCAAAAGACGCTCACTGCTACCTATAATCACAATCCAACTTGATATAGTACTCGAGATCCCAGAGCTAAAAAAAGTGCGTGTAGATGGCTTCTCCCCTAGTACGTCACATACACGATTTAACTGTTTATGGCGTTAAATACATAAAACGCTTTCAATACGTTATATGAATTAGCTACGATAAACAATTTCACATCCATTACCTCTGAATATTTATATTACATTTTACATAGAAGCAACTAATAGCTAAAATCATATCCTATTTCTGCTGATCATATCATTGTTAGTTTATCAGATCAAATCTATATAAGATTGTCTAGGATCATATTTTTGTATCTGCTAGATACGAGCTATTTAGTGGCAAGTAGAAACGTGTAACTTAATATTCTAAAAGAAAATGCTACAAAAATATATTCTTGAAATGAAATCAACTGGATAAAAGAACAATATATCTCTTTAGACTTGCCACTGCATTTGTTGCATTTCAATTCAATTTCGATTTATTGCCGTGTTTACAAATTTCGCAGACATTTATGAATGTCAAACTGTGAAATCGTTTTGGGAGGACACATATATAATTAACTACTGTGATGCATTTGGTGCAGAGTACTGAAAAATTATTTGATAGATATCATACAAGATTTATGTCAAAACACATACGTTATTTACGAGTTTCACAAATTCTGTTTAACCGGATCTGGTGGTTTAAACTTCATAATTTATCCAAAATGTAAACAGGATTAATTTACAGATCTTTTTCTAAAACTCTCTCCTAACCATGACCACCTTCTTTCTCATCTTTATCTTCTTTTTTGTCGCTTTTTCAAAGATCATTAAGTTTTTGACAATGGTTGAACTAATTGGAATTCTTTATAGAATCTTTTTTTTTAATATGAAGCGTTTTGTATTCCTGGCAAAATATTGCAATATCAAAAAACAAACGATTCACTTCCCTCTTCACATTACACATTTACACATCAAAAATACAGAGTAGTCCTCGGTGAGTGGCCAGGCAACTCCCAAAGCGGGAGTTCAATGATGACGGTGCGTGAGTGGATTTACAAAGGACTTATAATCAATCCATGGAATCGTGCATGAGCCATGTTGACGTTACCTGGCAGCGGACTGATAATATTTATCTCTCCAATATTTTTCGCTCTGGAGAGATTCCACAATTGCCAACGAGGTATGCCGCCTACAATCGAATAATAGTACAATAATTGAATCGTTTATTTCAGAAACCCGTCAAACGCCAAAATCTAATGGATGCATTAGCGGCGGATGACGATTCCAAGAGGATACACAGATCGTTTAGTGCACATTTATATGAAAAATATTCATGTACCGACTGCATTAATAAATAAAAATATTTTTGAAATCAGATAAATTGGGAGACCTGTACTCAATTTTCTCGGAATGAGGAATTTGGCGCTTGACGGTTTTCTGGAATAAACGATTTAATTCTTGAGCAGTACATTCTGGCGGCGAATTATGAGAATCAAGGTCCAGTTTGCACGCAGGGGGGAAAGCAGTGCACGGAGGCTAGACAAGCGCTGAAGGACAAGAGTCCCCCGTGGTTCAGTCAGCTCTTTTTTAGTATCTTGGAATGCCCTTCCTTTTTCATAAAAAAGCCTCATTATTGCCTCTTAATGTTTAAGGAAAGTATGATGTAAAATATTATTTACAGAGAAATGTGTAATATCTATCTCTTTTTTCGATAATCATAGAAACAAATTCAAATAATAAAAATTTCCTCAATAACAAGTTGCAATGTAATTATCCATATTTAGAATTGAATAAAAAAACTGAAAATGGACATTACATTAAACAACAATCCATAATACATTTTGAGAAAACTTTTGACGAAAATAAACCAATAAAATAACCAATAAATGAAAATATAGATTCTTAAATAAATTGGCAAGGCAATGGTAAGATCCCAGCTGAATGATGAGAAACTTGTCTTCGTCAACAAATCTCCTCCCCCGGCGCCGGCGCTGTGAGGCGAAGCTGACGAGGCTATCTAGGTGAGCTGCCGAGCATTAGGAATCAATTTCCGAGAGCAGGGAGCGCTTGAGGCGAGACCTGCGACCGGAAGGAACACTGAGAGCAGCTGATGATGGTTTCTGTGATTGATGACTCCGGAGCGAGCTGCTAAAGATGCAATAATAAATACGCGGTACTAGCGTCGTCTTTGCTCAAAATTAATATTACCGTCTGGAATTCCATAGTCCTACCTTTCATTGTAAGGTTATTCTCTACGAACATTCCGTGTGCGACAAACTGCTCGTAAAATATAAATAACTCCGAATATAGTTTTTCAATTGTAAGCGAATAAACATTTTCTTTCTGTTTGTCTTATTTTTCTCTTAGCACCTACACCTGTCACACCGTTTCTTTCTTATATGTAAAATAAATGAATGGTTCACATACTGAAGAGCAATAAAATGATAACTTTTTGAAATCTCAGAAAATAATTCGTTTAAATTAATAATTAGACATCTCTATTGACAAACGTCTTAGTTTTTCAGAAAGGGTTTAGCCATATGCGTGAAATGTCAATTGATTGTACAAATATTTCGTGCTCAAGGACAAACCAAATTCCTAAACTATTGACAAAAATCATGCACCAGAAGTAAGAAACACAAAAAAATCATTATTTTATTTGTTAACTGCACCAAAAACATTACCTAGTCCAGTAAATGCTCTGATAGTGCCTTGCTCTGCTCTAATTCACTGAATGACTCCATGTGGCTCTTCTGCATCATCCGCAAACTTAAGGTGTTACTGTTTAATCTTGAATGGTTTTGATGTTAAAGAATCAATAAAGAAGTAAATAAATAAATGTAATATATGAAACTTTTAAAAATAGCAATTAATGAACAGTACCTTTTTCATAACTGTCTCGTAAAAAATTGTAGTTAATGTTTTCGTTATGATGGAAAATATCCATGACAACATTTTGTCGGAAATGCACGTTTACGGGAAAAAAATGAAACAGTGAATTAAAAAAAATATATGTCCGTCCGTTCGTCCGACCGCACATGGCGGTGGCGGCGGCAGTGACGGCGATGGTAATGGTGATGGTGTCTGTGAGGGCGGCGAAAGCTCCGCGGCCGCGGTCCAATTTAAAATTAACTGCGCCATTTGGACGAGCGCGGCCTCTGGCGGCGAGGCCCCGCGCGCTGCTGATGAATGATGCACGCGCGTCAGGAGCCAAGGGGAGCTTCGGTTGACCCAGACTTCCCGCCTCCGACGCCGCCCCGCCGCCGCTACCCGGATGACATCTCGTCAAGACGTCGCGACACGACACCGCCACGACACCGCGACGCCAGAAAACAGCACAAATTGCAAACTACAGATACTACATTCAAAAAGCATTCAAGATAACAAGAAGTTCCAAAAACTGGACTCGTTTGAGATAGCTTACAATCGATTAACAGTGGCAATTAATTTTACCACTAATACAATAATAATATAAGATACATAAATGGTACCGAACACGCAACAAGGGTTAAATTCTGGAACTAAATACGATAGAATTACATAGCAAGAAAAATTACTTTGTTCCGATTGCCATATACATGCTAAACTCAATAAAATTATTTTTATCCATAGTCGACTCGCCAGATGAACACAGAATATAAGAAACTACCACGAACTCAATGGCGTCGACGCCTACACAAAACGAAACACCAACAGAAACTACTGAAATAGACTGCCAACTACATTATATAAAAAATATCATGATGATGTGGATTTTATAACCAGTGGTCGTAAAGCGATAACAATTAAGACGAGAGGTTATAAAATTAGCAATGAAAAAGTTAATGATTAGGTGAACATTAAGTATATTGTCATTAAATAAAATAAGAAATGAAAAAGCTCCACACTGTACTGCATCTTTGATATAGCAGTAATATAGATATTATATTAATATAAAATAAATAAAAATAAAAATTACTATATATATCGTAATTTATTATTATAATAATTTATTAATATATTTTAATATAAATATATGAATATTGAAACAAGTGTGGTTGAGTTCATTAACGAGAACCAGTAACGAGTTCGAGAAACGTTCAAACAGGTAATTAACTAAAGTTACGCCGAATATGTTTCATCCATTTAATTATTCATTATTTAATTTATCATTTCCAATTTGCCTTTTTTGCAGACACATTATAAATTCCACATGCTTATATAATTAACATTAATATACACAGATTTCACTCTGGAATTTTATACACAAACCTATGACGCGCTGAAGCAAAACTAAAATTAACATTTAATAAAAAACATAAAAAGCTATGGCGCTTTTTTTAGGAATATACCAATTTTCTCTCACTGCAATGACCCATTTATTTCAGATTTTTAAATTATTTTTAATCACATGTAGCTAACACGTGCAAATTCATATACAGCATCCGGGCAAAATTTTGATTTCAGCTGCAAATCTTTGTTACACAATACCTTGTAGTCAGAGTTAATCGACGATATTTAATTTAGTTATTTGCCCAGAATCTCTTGTTAAGTCGCAGAGCTTATACAGTCTGTTCAGTCACTGAAACGTCTCTGTTTGCCAGTACAAGACAAGAGAAGCATTATTCTGCAAGTTCGAATTTCTTAAGATTGTCATTAACAATTATGTTTGATATTCAGTGTTCCGTATTTTATATACAGCCAAATAAATAATTTTAAACACATATTTAACATTAGGTTTTCTCTCCAGCTTCAGGCACTTCTTCAGGCAGAGTATAATGAAAAACATTAAAGTTGAACGTTTTGAAAGAATGTTTAATGTGTGTGATTAAAAGATCAAGTTTATTTGGCTGTCTACAAAATACAGAAAATTGAATATCAAAACATTATTCTTTAAGTTTTGCTGACAGCTGGACTGCTATGAAGACTCTCCCTAACATCTTCAATGAACCTGTTTTAAATGAATTAAAACATTAAACGAATATAAAGCTGAAATAGAATTACCAATATATTGTATATTTTGAACTTAACTCATATTATCTAAAGCGAAACACTGCGAACCTCAAGGAAGGATATCTTCCCTTGATGACTGATAGATCGATTGATTGTTAGTGATTTGGGGAGCATCAACTACTAGGGTCATTATTCCCGTATGTTCAGAGCACGTTTCTTGCTCGGGAGGTGGCGGTGATCTAGCCCCACTATATCGCGAGATTCGGCGCCGAACTACCGTCGCCTTGCGGGGATTTCCCCAACCAAGTATCTCCCGCCAGCGGGGTACCGCCCCAGCCGGAATAAGCTCTAAGCTACTGACCGGTCTCCCAGCATGTGTGGTAGTGTAATGCATGTTAGCGTCAGTAAGTGTGGAAGTAAGAGATAAGGAATGGGAAGGAAATATCGCGCGCGGTCCGTAGCTCGTTTGTTAGGGTACTGCTTCAGCATTAGCCTGGTGTTGATCGAAAAAAATACAGAAAACAGCCGCCGGCTGTTGCAGAACAGCCGGCCTCCAGAATTCTCCTCCAAAACAATGACTGAATTCCACCTAACTGACAAGTTAGTGTCAAAAATCCTTCCACCAACAGGACTCGAAACTAGAACCTCTGAATCGGACTGCAGTGAGATCAATTGATGCCCTGAGCCATATCTCTCGGTCTGCCCTCGATATCTCGCGCGAACCGTTTCCGATTGCTCCTGCATGAACGCCGAGTCATAGCAAGATAAATACACTGGAGGTCGCGTAATTACACGGGGCGCAAGTCGCGTGGTTACACTGGCAGCCGCAAACAAACGCCGCGCGGGGCGCTGGCGCTGACGTTTGCACTTCGCTCTCCGCGCCAGGGAAAGTTCGCTTGCCGCGCCGCTCCACGCCGCGCCGCCGCACTCAGCCCAGACTCCGCGAGAGCGGGCGGAGCGTCGAAGAGAGAGGTCGGAGCGTCTGAGAAGGCGTTCGTAATAAAGAAGAAAAAGTTCGTGACGGAAAGGCATTCGTAATGGTGGAGAAGGTGCCCGGAATGACGGAGAAGTTGAGAACACGAGAAGGATAGCGGAATGGCGGAGAAGTTGAGAGTACGAGAAGTGTTTGGAATGACGGAGAAGTTGAGAATTTGAGAAGTCGTTTGAAATGGCGGAGAAGTTGATAATTTGAGAAGTCGTTCGAAATGGCGGAGAAGTTGAGAATTTGAGAAGTGGTTCGAAATGGCGGAGAAGTTGA
>BOPP01000022.1:8056611-8141544 GCA_017312745.1 Gryllus bimaculatus
GCCCCAACTCGCTCCGCCCCGCCCCTCTCCGCACTCGACACCTTCGCTTTGTTCTATCCCCAGCCTTCCTCAGATGACCAGGCTCCCCGCCACGCTGCACGCCTCCGCCTATTTCCTCCAAGCCCCACCTGCGTTAGCGCTCCGACTAACTACCTTCACCTTGCCTCGCTCCTTGCTCGAATCTGCCTCGTACTCGTCCTCCGAAATTAACACATACTATGAAATTACTAATATATATTAATTTACTATGAAAATTACTGTATATAATATTTCTGGACATATTTTTGTAGCACGTCTTCAATTGCATAAATTTTAAGAGGTATTAATTGTATTTAGAAATATGTGCTATCTGCATTGATAAGTCTCTGAAGATTGTGAAGTCTTTTCACTTCCTCCACGCATTGATTGTTCTTACAAATTATCCTATTGCATCAACTGCATATTCCAGTTTCCGCAATCCAAACAGAGAAGCTATTTGAAACGTTTTCTAAGTAGAGAAGACCACGTTTGTAACATGTCAACACAACTCATCCCTTAGTTCGCGACGAATCTCGCATTGCATTCTCGCAGAGCTCAAAGTCTCGAGTTCAAGCCCTGACGAAGTTGAATTTCGGAGGGCGCGGCGGGGTGAAATGAGGCCAGCCGGGGTGGAATTCTAGAAGATCGTCTGCTCTAATGGCCGGGGAAGCACCCAGTAAACGAGTCACGATTCGCGTGCAATCACTGCTCCCCCATCTTTTATTCTTGGAACACGGCTTGGAGCGCGCCTCGCCGCCGGCTTCTCCTAGGTTCATGGGACGTTTCTAGAGTACAAACAACTCCCCAATCTCAGCTCAGTAACACAGCTAGCAGAAATAAAATTATGGATGGTTATGGTGTATCTTTATTAAACACTATTTCATTTCGTGTAGTCAGGAACTCATTGAAATCATAATGAAATTATCCAGACATACAAATAAAGTATTGTTTTTATTGTTGTTGTTATTATTTCTATAATTTCTTAATGGATGTGAACTAGAGCTATTCATTAAGTTCTAAGAAATGAACACATCAACGAAGACGTTGAAATACGAATTTAATGATCAATATAAGCCAACTATATTTTATCAACATAAGTGAAAAATATTCCGCAAATCTGAAGCTGATACAAAAAATGCACAAGACAATTAAATTAGATATTGAATATGCGATCGATGGACACAAAAAAAATCCCATCGAATCTACTGCTTTAAAAGGGATCTTTGGATTTGTCAATAGTAATAAGTATCTGTTAAACTTGGCCTAGGAAGTTTGGCATGTTAATGTAAAAACCACATCCCATGTGACGAATAAAGCTTGTGACGAACTGCCTATCAAGAACGAAACGCCTATCAAGAACGAACGAACTGCCTATCAAGATCTATCCAAGAACGGAAAATTTGTGATGAATCGTCTTTAGACACTTCACAGGCACGTTTTGTCTGAAGAACATTCGTATATCTTTACAAAATCCTATGCAAATAATGTTGCTAATTCGGTTTTTCTCACTTATCTGAAAAGTCTTGGTATTTCCAAAACCGTAATATACAGTAACAGTGTGCTTTTTGTCAACACAAGTCAACCACATTTCTACAGCAACAGCTACAAAATGTGAAGAATAAATGAAAATCACTTTCTCAATATGGTTAAAATTTTGATACAGTTACTTACTTTGGTTCTACCGAACAAGTATGATATGTAGTTCTGTCTTTGCAATAAGTGCTCTGTTGGACGTATTCGTGGTAAACATTAAATTTTCCAAAGGTGTTACTTGCATCTCAAAATAATCTTTGGATTCCATTCTTTTGCAGTTTAATATAGAGGAGACCATAATACATTGCAATGGTAATACATTTTAATCCATATAAATAAAATGTTATAGGGAATTTTATCAGCTTTGAGAAACTTAACACTGGCGGATTTACTCTTTTTTACCTTTCCTGTCTCACAAGAGTTGTAACCTTGAAGGTTGCTTCCCCAACATGCCCAAAAAATGTTGCAGAATGGATTCGAATGGAGATCCCGAAAGTGGTATTATACCAACTACTTTGCGAAAAACGAAAATGCAGTCTTTCTTGACGACCCTTTACACTTTTAGTCACCTTTTCGTAAACGTTTATCTGAACACACCACACATAGAATTCATTTTTATGATTAATGGATGGTTTAATTAATAAATATCTAGCCAATCCAGGGCACTTCACTTCTAAATACAGAATTTTGGTAATAGGATACAATTGCGATAGGGCATAATACATACGAGTACAAGGCTGCAAAAAGTTTCATCCGATTTGTTATTACTTCCAAAGCTCTGAGAAATAATGTGTGTGTTTTTGAAGTTGTACTTTCGTTGTTCTGACAATCTAATATGAACTTGCAAGGAACACCAAGATTTTCAGCTCAAGTAGCCATTCACTGTCGCTTGATGGCGCATCGTATTTGCACTTTATTCAATAGGTAAATACTCCATCAATTGCAGCGCGTTTGAATGGTTAAAACAGCATCATTCGTCAGTTTAATGTGTTTTCGCATACGAGTCTCAAATGGTAAGAATTTGTTTATTCAATGCTTGAGTAGGTAAGACTTAACGTGAAAAGTATGATACAGTTGTTGATGCAGTGTGAATGATATTTGAGTTTTCTGCATAGACCATTTACCAATACATTATAAAAGGTAAAGATTCAGAACAGTGTAGCAATTAGTATAAAAGGAAGCATTCAGAATAGCAGCACTAAATATACAGTACATTATATTATTGAATATACCTCGAGTCGTTGGCTTGTATTAAGAAAGGCTCATTATTATTTCACAATAAGGTATTGGAAAAAAATCAGTTAATAAGAAATACTGTGATCCTGTGTGCGCAAATGTAATTATTTTCGGTAGAGATTCAAGGCCTACCTTTCCCGGATAGGCGAAGATTTTAGCCCTCTCTTCATTCAAACTTCAGAAATATTTTAACTTTTCTATAATTTTCAATGGTTATAAAATTGAACCAATGTCAGTGAACGATCACGTTTGAAGTTATTACATAATTAGGACAAGACGCACGTCAATCTAATAATTAAGGCATATTATTTTATTTATTGTCATATTATCCACATTCCCACAAATTTAAGATTTAATAATGATAAATTATTATAGTAAAATTACGAAAAGATAAGAAAATCCACTCACAACTCGTAAAATATTCCATATAATTTAAAAGGGAAATGTAAGGAAGTGAAAGACGGAAGATATGGGTTAGAAAATGAAACTAGAACTAGTAGATATTGGCTGTATAGTGAGGGAAAAAATAGATCCATGATATGGAGGAGGAAGTTTGGAAACATATTTTAGCGAGATGTCTGGTTTCTGAGGAAGGAAGAATGTGAGAAAGATGGAATTTTCAGGATAGGGTGAAATGGATATTAGACGACAAAGGTGAAAGGAGCAGTATGTTGGCGTAAAGGACTAAAAAGAGAAATGAGCAGTTTGAGAACTACCGAATTACACCGAATTGAATTTCAAATTAAAATGTGTCATTGTAAATATAAACTGAACCACTGAGCTCAGTACGGAGAGGAATGAAAACAAGCATTCAAGAACAAACGACAGACTCTTACACAATACAGACAATATGACGGTCCAACCTAATTTACAACGTACATTTATGCATGAATGCATCTCATATCTTTAAATTATGACTCGAATTATTTTTCGAACCAACAAACATAACTCTTGATGATACATGTCCTTGAGCATATACAAACATTCCAACCGTCCAGTAACGTACTCTTATGCTTCTTAACTATTACGCCACCAGAGAAAAGAACGAGCTTTCCTCTCTCACAAGAGTAGTAACCTTGAAGGTTGCTGCCACAACACGTTCAAAAGATTTCGCAGAATGTGCTCTGAATGGGAGATACAGAAAAAGGTTTAAGACCAACTTCTCAGAGAGAAACGAAAACACAGTTTTTCTGAGCGGTCCTTTATATTTTTAGTCACCTTTTTTGTAAAATTTAAATTGAATTCTTTCACTGTTGACATTGGAGCTAAATACATACCAAACAATAGTAAGTTTCAGACGAATATTCTTTAACACTTGCTTTTACAAGATCGAACTTAATACAATACATTCCTAAAAAAAGCAATGGAAATTCCCTGAATGTATGAAACTTTCCTAAGTCGTATTTTCCCCTATTCATTAACGTCTTCGAGGATTATTATAACATTTTTGTCTATGTAAATAATAAGCCTCTGACCTACATAAAACAGAGCAGTATTCGAAATACAATAATGGGGCCAATGCTGTTATATAGTGGAGCGCCAAGAGAATGACAGCTGCACGTCCCACGTGGCTGTCTCAGCGGTCGTCGCGTCATGCTCTACATAGTTCCAGGACCGCGCGTAGGCATAGTGTAATTCTCTTCGTAGAAATAGTAATAAGATATCTGGCTCTCGTTCATGATGCAAAGATCTTTTGCAGTGACACCAAACCTATTCTTTGGACACGCACACGATTGAGTAGCAAGAATAACGCAACACAAGTGAATAATAATGTCGTTAGAATGGGCGGTATGTCGGAAGTAAGTTAGAACGTACATAATTTTTATATCATATGTATGATAGAAACATGACAGTATCAAGATAGACTCTTAAGTTGCATTCAGACAGACCTGCCATACTGAAATGCGAAGAGGAACCAAAATCTTGCCTGCCGAAAGAGCTTCGTATGTGAAGAGAGGTCTCAGTTGCTGAGAAATTTCACAGATGTGTTAAAGGACACTGACAAGGAGAGAGTACTTTAAATTGGAATACGAGACCCTGTGGGGTGTGATTGAAATTTACTCAGCGAATTGCACGTGACAGTGGGGAACATATGTTGACACGGAGGGCCCGTCATGGAGAAAGTACCGGGCGGGCGGCGGAGGGCACCCGAGGAAATCCGACTCCGCAGGCGCCCTTCGCCCGGGGCGAGGATCGCGGGGCGGCGCGGAGCGGAGCGGAGCGGAGCGCTCGCGTCTGGCAAATCGCCCGCGTCCCGCAGGGGCGGTCGGGGCCCGGGGCCGAGCCCTTAGGGCAGCGGCCGCAGGGCACGTCCACAGCGCGCCCATCGATCCCGCCCGCGGCCTCTCATCTCCCTTCGGCGCCACGCCTGCACACACCCTCGACCTCGACCTCGCACTACTCACCTTGTCGCATGCTGCGTCGCTCTACAGGGGCAGGGCCCGCCCCATGCGGCTCTCCTCCCGCGGTCTCCTCTCCGGTACGACGGGCTGCCTTCCCGCGACGACAACCACGCACTCCCACGCAGCCGGGGGCGCACACGTCACGCAGTCGAGCGCACTGACGGGACGCGCAAACACTCGCGGATCGCGCACTGGCGCGGCGGGCGACCGCCACCCACACGAGACTCGGCGCGCGCGCGGCCTGCGCAGGGGGAGGCGCCACGCGGTCGCGAGCCGGCTGCGGCGCGCGCGGGGGCTGCCGGCGGAGTGACGCGTCTGCAGCGACGGCCGCGAGAGCGCGCGCGAGGCAGCGGCGGCGGCGGTGGCGGCGGGGGAGACCCGAATCGGCCCGACGAGTCGCCGAGAGCGCCGTCCGCCCGGCCGTATATAAGGCCCATTGATGGGCCCGCCACACTTGCGCAGTGGCGGTCGGCGCGCGTCGGCCGCCGTCGGCAACGCTCGGGAAAGCGGGCACGCTGGCGAGCGGGTTCGGCCGGCGGCCGCGGGGCGGCGGGACCGCGCTGCTGCTGTCGACGGCGGCGACCGCGTTGCGATCCGGTGCGTGTGTTATGGATTTTTAACCTTCTGCGCCGCCGCGGGCGCAACGGCGAAAGGGGAGCATGGGCGGGAAGGTCGCGGCCGCGGTTTCCTCTACGTGCCATCGACCTTCACGCCGCCCCCGCGGCGCCGCCGGATAATCGCCGCGAATGCACCCGCCCGACCCCGCTGCCCTCGACGCGTCTGCCGCGCGTTTCCGCTCTTTTTCGAGTTCTTTTCCTCGCGCCTGCACCCTTTCCCCCGCAGGCGGAATCTGACCCTGGGCTCCGAGATTAAAGGACCCCTGAAAGAGGGGAGTAGGGAATTTTCTTTTATTTGAGATTTTATGTTAAAGAGTCGATAAATGAACTTTACGAATGATACTAATATTTCCCTTGTTCAATTTACTTTTCACCCATTAATGAAATATTTAAAAAAATAATATCAACGACACATAGTGACATTTATCAAACGATTATCTTCAATTGCGGTTTATGAATCTGTTACGAAAATTGTCAAGAACTGTGGTTAGGTTGGGGGAAATAATAAAAGGGGAGGGGCATTGCCATCTGTTACTCACGAACCCTAGTCATAGTTCTGGACCTGCTTTTCCCGAATACCTGCAATCTCCGAAACCCAGCGGCTGTCTACGTCTACAACTTGGCGACTCACCGACAATTTCCCTACTTTCTTCACTTCAAGGATAATTTCTTGTTCACTCGGTTAACTCCCGGGTCTGAGACCCAGCCTCCGCGCTTGGGGTAACGGATTTCTACCAGGTTATACGATAGGCTTGTCAAGGTTGCGCGCCAAGTAACTAGCGTACTACAGTGCACGAGCAGTCTTTAGAACAACTGTCGCGGCAGCGAGGTTTAAAGATAACAATTCTTCTGGGTGGCGGTACGTCAGTTATTTCTCTGCTAAAGCGAATAAATTATTCATTAAAATTAAACACGTCTCTAATATTTTAACTTACCAATTAAGATTAAAATTAAAATTGTTTAACTGCAGGTTGTTGTTTTTTTAAATCTATTTAAGGTCGCAACAACAACTAGGTCATTAGCGACCACTACAGAGTAACGATAGATTTATCAGAATAATGTGATATGGTGATGGTGAGGGGTGAAAGGACAAACACAAATACAACCATGCTCGAGGCTGGAGATGAACCCACGATCCTTCAGTCCGAGATACCTACGGCACTTCTGTGAAATGGATATTGATTTCGAAATCACGCTCACTTAATATTGCAATAATTGTTTTACGTTTTTACGTTCATGTTGCGTTTAAGAACTTTCCGCTCGGAAGAGTGATATAATAAACCTAAGAGGATGATTAACACGAGGAGATAGTCTACATTGAGACTTGCTAATTTATTTCATATTACTACTACACACATCAAATAACAATCATTTAATAAAGCATAACACAAAATGGCACAATGGCAAAGGATTTGTCATTGAAACGAATTACTTCCCCCTGATATAAATGCTTAAATAAGGCAAAATGTCAAAAAGAAAGTAAACAGGAAATAAAGAAATAAAGTGTACACACAAAATTCAAATCTCTTTTGGGTGTTACAACACATCTGGCAAACCTGTTTTCATACAAAGAAACCGTTCGTCGAGGTATTTCCAGCTCCTCTGATTCTTACCTTCCCTGATCCTAGCTTAAGCGTTTGCATCCCTTTCTGAATTTGGAGCAGAAATGAGAGCGGAGTGTGGGGAAGCGGCCCGGGCCCACAGAAACGCCAGGCGTCAACAAGGGCGGGCAATTACGAGAAGCTCTTGAGGGCACATTTTGTCACGCCTGATATACTTGTAGTATGTCAAGGTTTTGTGCAAGTCTGGGTTAAAATAATTTAGGTACGGGATCTGTCCACACCTCTTTATTGTAGTCAGATTGGTCTACTATAAATGATATCGGATATGTTTATATTAATAGAAGCACGAGTATCTTCATACTCTCCGTATCATGTCTCCAGGTCTGGCAACGCTCGTTTTCGCTTTATTATCTTCAATCGAGTACGTCATAAGAAAATTTAAATTTAAACAAAGTAATTCTTAAAATTTTTGTTCATTTGCAGCATTTCCCCTTTCCTTTCGATAGCAAAGTATTGGCTTACGACTAAAGGAAGGCCATAATAATGCGATTATCGACATAATTCAGTGTTCATCTCCGTAGCTCAAGGATTTCTTAACAGTGCTTTCCCTGAACGTCAGATCTGATAAAGTCAGACGGAAGACGGTAATATTGAAAACAATTTTAATTCATGTTGAAAGCGCTTCTACTCTTTCTTTTTGGTGTGATATTCAGTACACACATTGTTTTCCGACCTTACCGCGAAGACTTACGAGGCACCTTTCCATCTCTACCATAATAAGGACGCATTATTTATCTATAAAAATCAACCCATAAAAATGTTGTGTTTTTTTTTTCAAACAATATGTTAAGTTTATCCTTTAGTGTAAAGAACTGTACGAACCAACACAATGAAGAAATAAAACGAAAAAAAGCATAGGGACATTGTAAAGACATTGTTTTCGGTAATCATGGAACGTCCTTCCAGAATCCTGGGGAGCTTAGATCACCTAATGTCTAATTGATATCAGATGGAAAGAAGGGAAAAAACGAGAGAAATTTCGAAAGTAACAATCAACGGTCAGGAAAACAGGACTTTCATTTTATTTGATAATCCACTTATTCGATTAACTTCGTTCCGTTATCCGAGAAAGGAGCTTTATGGAAAGCTGACAATCACAGTCGTTCTTCAACGCTGTCAACATTGAAAACTTCGTGAAACCCCACCTTTATGAGTATCACTACTCTCGATGAAGATGTTCTTGTAGTGGAGCGTGAAGATAAATTTTTGCGATCCTAAAAGTAATGAGTTACGAATTCTTGAATGGCACTTCCTTTCGGCAACACTGTGAATCAGGAAAAAACACTTCCTACTTGGGCCAAGTTGATCTATAAGAAAAATAATTAACTAAACAAAATTTATTGTTTTAATATTCTAGAAAACTTACGTACGAAGTTGATTTGAAGTATTTTGATACATAGAAAAGCAACATTGGCGGAGTAAATATATTTAAACAACGCTTTTATTTATTATTATTATAAATTATTCTATCTCTGTTGCTCTCTAAGCGGAACATAAGTATCATATTACTTAAAAAAGCCTAGCATTATGAGCTTTCTAAACAATTTGTCCACGTTCTTATGATCATTTCCAATGCAAATTGAAATGTATTAACTTTGATTCTTATGATTCCTGATGTTTTTTATGATTGATGATTCCTGACGCTAGAACTGCAAAGATCATTAGTCTCGTAAGTGTAGTGCATGTTTTCATCGTCAGTGGTGGATCTTTTGGCTGGCGAGATCCGGTGCCGACATACTGTCTGCTAGCGGGGTTTTCCACAACCAGTTATCTCCCATCAGCGGATCACCGCATCAACCAGGACAATCTCTAAGCTCTCCCGGCTCCCGGCTTGTGTGGTAGTGTAGTGCATGTAGGTGTGTGTGTAAGTAAGGGGTGAGGATGGGGAATAGATAAGGAAGGAAATATCGCGCTCGGTGCGTGGTCCGTTTGTAAGGGCAATTCTGCTCCGGCATTCGCCTGGTATTGATCAGTTACCACGGAACACTACCGATCAGAGCAGCCGGTCGCTAGTATTCTCCTCCTAGCTATTAAGCTAGTGTCGAAACTCTTGTCACCATCGGTACTCGAACCTAGTACCTCCCAATCAGAGGCTCTTCTCTTTACAACCAGACACTGATTTGGTACAGATTTTAGTTCAATTGACACACAACAAACACATCAACCCGAAAGATTCTTTTTTTTTCCTTTGTCCCCTCTTCGACAGTCGAATTCACCACTTCGACACCCGTCCGTCGTTCATCCGCGCGAACCGACTCCCCGTCCGAGCAAATCTCTGACAAAGAACCGCCCGAAAAATCGGTGTCTGCAAGCAGGCGGGCGCGGGAGACAGCGACGCGGCAGCTGGGGGGTTATCGCAGGTCGGAGCGCGTTAATTTATACCTCTCACAAAAGCGCGGGGGCGAAAAAAATATTATATGCCCGGATTTTCCACGGAAGGACTCCCGCATCTGATACCGCGCCGCCCGCCCGCCCCCGCCCCCCCCCACCCGCCGCCCCGCCGCCGCCACCGCCGCCTCCGCCTGCGCCGCGCGCGCCGCGGTAGCGGACCGAGTTATGAGGCGTCCCCGCGCGCCGCGTGTTTGGCCCCTGTGACAGGAATAATAATCACCCGCGGGGTGATGGAGGACAGGCGCTGGAGGGATGTGGGCGGGAAGCGCTGGAGACGGCCCCGGGTGGAGGTATTGTGCGGCGGAGACTTGAGCTCTGGGTGATGGCCTATCGACGGCATTGTACTCCGAGGTGCAATAATCGTTGAAATTGAATATGGTAAATGAAAGGTGTTGTCTGGTATCAAAACATTTATTTTGCGAAAGATCGTTTCGATCGCGTAGCGATCATCTTCGGAGCTAAAATTAGAATTATAGAAATAAAATTACATTAATACATGAATTATAAAAAAATTAGGTATTACTTATTACAAATGTAATTTTATTTCGTAATGTCGGTTCGAATGTTAATATTATTGAAGTAATTTTATATCGGTAATTCTACATTTAGCTCTGAAGATGATCGCTACGCTATCGAAACGAACTTAGCAAAATACATTTTTGATACCAGACAACACCTTTAATTTACCATGTTTAATTATTAGAAGGTATCTACCTCACCAGCGATCTACATGCCGATTTCAAGGTATCGCTAATGAACTAACACACTTAACTTGGAACTCTCGCAAGTCGCAGAGGGTTTTTTTCCCTAAATGTGAGGGAAACAGAATGCAGAAACGGAAGGAACTTCTCTTCTTATGGTAACTAGGTGGCTGCGAAGGGGTTCTCATCATTGTATTCAAATGTGGTTCTAATGCTAATTGTTCTATCCTGTTGGAGAATCTAGTTGGAGAATCCAGCTTAGATCTATTAGTGGAAATCATTCCATTGTGGAAACTAATACTAGCATACTCTCCGAAGGCTTGAGTGGTTGGGTAAGAGCTAAGTGAATGAATGTACAGCATGTAAAAATTAAGAGAAACAATGTGAAGATGGGTTAAAATACTATTATAAGCATACTTTTGTTCACATTTAGAAAGCATTTATTCCATAAATGCATACATATTTTATATTATTAGTTAATATTTCATAGAACATAAGTTTAAGACACCGGATGTTGACATGCCATCAGTAGTTGTCACTTTCAATTATAATGCTCATTAATAAGAAAATAACTACACAATAAATATTGCTTTACACGAATTCTGTGCGGTGGAGCCATCTGCATTGTATATCAGTAACTATCATAGTCCTTTGGCAATCAGTTTGAGTTAAATGGTTTGTTGTGTAAGTGTCAACTACTGATGAAATGTCAACTCCCGGTGCCTTTTAGCTTAAATCCGGTGTTTACTAATCATTGACTCTTCCTGTTGATTGAAGTTACATCCCAGATTTTTTGGTGGATAGTGAGAATAGCATAGCGGTATTCAGAGTGTCGTTCGTGGTGAAGATTAAACTTAAAATAAGTTGTCATTACTAGAAACGGAAAGCCACGCTTTGTGGGTTTTCAAGGCCTTTCAGCTCCATCATATACCGCAGGGCAGCATAGTGCTGCGGTGTTAGAAAAATAAACTTTCTACTGAACAGATTGTAGGAAGAACAGAAAAGGACATGAAAAGCTCTAAATCACAAGAGATCCAGCCTAAGAAGAATGCACAACGCTTATTTAATAGAAATAAGAGCAATATATACTCGCTCTTTGACTCATAACAATGTGAATAAATGCGCCAATCTCTAACAAATTACTAGAAAGCTTTAATTCTAATTTTAATGCATAAAGACAATATGTTATTTTCTAATGGATAAAAGAGTGGCAAATTTCAACAGTGCCAGTGCAAATCAAATAAAATTATCATTTAAGAATAGAATTTTTTAATGTAGCACTTGTATTGGATTCGCTTAGAAGAAGAAGTATACTTTCCTGAGTTACTTCTACTAGCAATTCCTTGTTTTAACTTTTATTGAATCTGTACATAAATAAATAATACAGATGTTGAAAGTATCACTCCTGTTTTGACGCTTATACAACTACTGTACTAAAAGAAATTTGCATGTATTAAAATTTCACAACATAAAATGAGAAGAACGTTTCCAAAAACGTATGCATGTCAGTTCGTTCAGTAAATTCTCCCAGCCCAACCTTTTCAATATATGTTGAAAATAGACACGATTACTCTTCTTTCAAGCACTAGAAAAAACCTTCATTAAATTCCAATGTATCAATGAAGCAAAAACTTTTTATTCCACAACTGAAGTTCCGACATAACAAAATAATATCCAACAGTTAATTAGTATAATTTGTCAATGAGTGAAAAAAGCATAGTAGTGGTGTAATGCTAACAGAAAATATATATGACTGTCTAATATGTGTAGCAATGCGGGTTGTGTTGCACCTGAAAAAGAAAAGAAAAAAATAAAGGTACCAATAATATTTAAATTTTTAAAATTATTTCCTTTTATATATTAGCAATGTTTTATGCCTATTAAACACCGTTAGAGAAAATTAGTTTTTTTTATTTTCTATTGTAACACTTTTTACCAAAAGAATGAGTATTGCAACGCGATTCATACAATCGCGTTTATTTCACTTTTTGAAAGGGTATAATAAATATTAGATGTATTGTTCTCACGCTAATTTATAAATATAATTGGTTTTTATTTATCTCAAAGTACAAATTTAATTCGTTGCATTTTATAAATGTATCTTCATAGAAGTAAAACTGCTTTTCATGATGAATTCAGTGTCATGTACGGTATCAATGAGTAATAAATTGAAGAAAGTTGATTTTAATGAGTTCTTTGACTCATTTAGAAAATAATTTCTGAAGATATTTTACCACAGTAGAGAAATGTTTTTTAAATAATTAAACATTTTTCTAGACTTAAGATGTATTTTGTTCATGAACTCCTTCAAAAATACTTCTTAAACTTCAATTACTTGAATACATTAACATTATCTACTTCGTGTGTTGAGACGATTTTCTTCATTTGAAGTGAAATCAGAGGAAACATGGAGAGCAATTATTGAAGAATTTCAATTAAGATCAAGCTACATATTTAAAGGAATTCATGTATGAATATCGATTATAACCTACATTGGATTTCACAGATTCATCACCGAAGAATTCATTCTTCAGTGATTTCATTATATCAGTATCTTTCGATTGCTTTTAAAACCTTATTTAATTAACTCTCCATTTCATCCGGATATTTCTGCTACATGGCATTCTCAAATTCATTCAAGTAGACTTTTCTGATATTTTATTTGAATACCAATCGATGTAATACCATCATTGTGGACTTAAAGTAATATACTTGGAATTAGTAGGTTTTAAAAAAGCATGACCTGACTTCTCAACTCCTCCTGGAAAATTCCTTTACAATACCTACAGGTTTTTCTCTCTCACAAGATACCTTTTAATAGGTGCAGATCGAAACTTGACCTGATGTTTTAAATAAAAGATATTTATACGTGCAGTAAAGATATGTTATGCCTTCGAGCGCTGTACGTTACTGAAAAATCGTGATCCGCTTTTCACAATGCAAATATTCGTTCACGTGGAGTTTGTATAATTCTACCATGTGAGGAAAAATGTCCTCGGAGGACATAAACCGTCAACAACATGAGTTTCAATTAGGCGGAGCGACCGCGAAGCTCTAAGCTAAAGCATGCGTCGTTGCTCACGCTCATGCAAGGACAGAAAGATTCGCGTGGCACGGCGCTTATACTCCTGCACACTCTTTTGACATTGAAAAACTGAAACCTGATGTGCGGCCAATGTGTTCCTGCAGCATCCATGTTAAGTGAACCTTTTTAAGAACCTTCCATTGTTCTGTGGCGTGGGCAGTATACACTTTTCCTCATAACGACTGATAAGAAGATTTAAAATTGCCTGCCTATTGTCACGTACAGTATCAGAGGGGCTAAGAGAAAAGTGACAGACCCCTTTCAAGGTATATACGTCTTAAAAGTAGGATTCAGATACAAAATGGTGGGGAAATTAAAAAACCAAATAACCTTCTATGTACGAATCATTTTTCTGTATAACTACCTAAAAATTTAGTAACTAATTTCTCAACTCACGTATTTTATGACAGACAAGTAATTGACGAATTGACGAAATAAATGCACAGATTTAGTACACATGGGCACAACGTTCCCAGAAATTAACTTTTAATTTCTGCTAAGAGATCTGTCCCACATAAACGGAAAGAAGAAATCCAAGTGAACAATGACAGCAAACCAGAGTCGTTCGCGGTCACACTGCTCGCTACAGCACAGCTTTCTTTTCCTTCCCACAAACTTTCAATGTGCAACAGCTGCTGATTTTTTCTCAGCGAGTAAATAGTGAATATCATTCAAGAGAAGAAAAAATTAATCCAGATTTCCACTTGCACCTGTTGAAAGGCCCTTTATCAGAAATGAAAGTGACGTTGAATAAATAAAATAAATAATACACGAAGAGCGCTTTAATGGGAGCGACTGCAGCTTACCTGCAAAATACTTGGCTGGAGTCGACTGTAAAGCGTCGAAGGGAGAATTAGGGCGCGCCCAGCACAGAGGGAAAGGAACCGAAGGGCCCCCCTTTCGAGGGCGTAGGTGGCGGGCGGCCGAAGGGCGGCTGCGGGTTCGTGTCCAGGAAGTAGAAGGCGGGGCCCCTGCAACATTTCAACACTTATTTGCTCACTATTGAACACAGATAAGCGAACAGAACCAGTTAGGACTACACTGCTCCTTAAATACTGTTTCTCACCACAAACATTCACCAAGAAGGTAAAGTTGGCGATAGCGTTTGTGGTAATGTCACTTTTGCTTGTTGAAGCCTAACTTGACAAAGAAATAAAAATACGTCTATTATTTGGAGCAAGAGTGATTTATTTACCTAATTAATAATGAATGGGCTGTTTCACAATCATTAATCGGTCCTTAGGGAGTCAGACAGCTGAGCCAGAATAATTCAATGCGCTTTTCCCTGAAGTAATCCAAAAGCCATAACAATAATAATTTTTGCCACCTCTTTAGCGGATATTGATTTAATAAGTGCACGGTTTTACTAGAAATTATCATTTTTATACTACACTTTAGAAACTTTCTTTTTCTCCCATTTTAACGAGAGTTTACAAACTCATACGTCACAATATAAACGTATTAAAAAGCAAAATCGAAATGGAGTTTTATGGATAGAGAGCAATGAGAGAGAAACTTTTACAAGTACATGAAAGCACGATAATTCCATTTTCCAAATTGAATCACCTTTTTCAGAGAGTAATCCCAGTGGAAAAGGATTCAAATCAATGGATGCAAGCAACAAGCAAAATAAACTAGTATTCGACGAATTAAATTCATTCAAAACAAACAATACTGCTTCTGAACTAACGTCAGTTTTAACATTCAGCAAATGCAATTAATTTTTTTTCTCTACTATTCATTAAATTTCAAAAATTCAGTAATATATTTAGTTATATTAGAAGCAAAAAATTCCCGCACAAACGATAAAAGAGCGCACGAAACAGGACCTTATATACATTACATGATATTTTTAAAAAAAAACATTATAAATCTTTAAGTCACAAAAAGTTAACATGATAAATTGTCTAAAAACAGGTAGAATTGTTAAGGGCAGCAATGTCAATAAATAGAAGTCATCTGCCACCTCTGAGATTCTTACGTCCTGGTACTGAAATGTCGTATAAACGCCAGAGCATACGCCCCCCTTCACAGAATTCAGGAATTGAAAACAAAGAAGGCAAAATAAAATTTCAATTAAAGAAGTTTAACTATTTCTTTTATGAAAAAAAAAGTACTCGGAAGATTTTAGCTGGAGAAACATTGAGCCACAAAAACAATTGAAAAACAAGCTTTTAGACGTCACGGCGAAATTTCACAGCGAAATTTTGTGCATTGTTGAGTTCTTCGTATAATTCGAAAACCGAACACACAGGAAAACTGGTCGTACTGGGAAACCGGACACACTGAAAAACCGGACACACTGAAAAACCGGACACACTGAAAAACCGGACACACTGAAAAACCGGACACATTGAAAAACCGGACACATTGAAAAACCGGACACACTGAAAAACCAGACACACTGAAAAACCAGACACACTGAAAAACCGGACACACTGAAAAACCGGACAACCCCACACACTGGAAAACCATACGCACTGGAAAACAGAAAAAAACAAAAAAGTATACAAAATGAAAAAAATGATAAACTGGCAAACTGGACAAACTAGTTTCCAATTTCTGGACCGGGCACCACTTATCAGGTTGCCATGAGTACAAACTATAAATCCATAATAAATACAAACCATATGGGAAAAAAAATACTGGAACGATTTTAGCTGGAGAAACTCTGAACTACAAAAACAATCGAAAAACAAGCTTTTATACAACAACCATAAAACCATAAATTCATATACAAATCCATAAGTACAAACAAGCACACACACGCACAGACACTGACCCGAAGTCACCGTCGGAGCCGGCGGCGGTGTCGGTGTCGTTGGCGTCGCCGTCGGCGGCGAGGGCGGTGAGCGACACGGAGGGCGCGTCCGCACACGAGCCGTTCTTGAAGTCGCCCCAGGAGCCGCACGCCCTCGCCGAGAACTCCTCGGGCCGCCGCAGCGCCTCCGCGTAGTAGTAGTAGGCGCGCCGGTGGCTGCATACCCCTGCACACGCACACGCACACGCACGCCCTCAGGGCTTTTAGTTATCATGGGGAATACCACGAGTGCGTTGGAAATTGTCGATAAATTGAAACGTCAAAACAACTAGTACAAATTAGCATAAAAAGTGTGAGTGAGATTTAAAATGTACCATATATTGCTAAAAAGTATTTCCGAAAAAAAGAACAAATGAAAGAATAATTAGTACCGTTGATGATCTTATAACAGAAAAGTAGAGTAACATTGATTCGGAAAAAGTTAATTATTAATTTCTATTACATTTTTTCAAACCCCTCTATGAGCAATTATATGATTTTTGCAGCTCGGTGAACGAACCCACAGATACGTTATCATTGTAAACACCACGAGTGTTTTGGAAATTGTCGACAAAGCTAGGAAGGGATTTGCTGAGAATTTTTCAATGCGCGAGTGGTAATACGACTATTTCACGAGTAAAATTATGTGTAAGACACATCCAACATGTCCCAAAAATAGAAAATAACATAAAGCTAGGTTGAAATCAAAGAGGTTATTTTATAGTAGTACGTAAAGGGTTTAATGAACTTCGACGTAATGATCGTTGTCCGCCTTCAAAGATAGATGAGTCACAGTTTATAATTGGTCAGTAGGGAAAAGCGGTAAGAAAAATAGGTTAGAAAAAGGGATAAATGTTTTGAGATATACCGCCCTGATTGAGGCATTTTGTATGTATAGTTAAACACAACTGGTTTTAATTTCCTGAGTGGAATCGTTTGGTATAACACAAGGAGTCAAAATCTCTTCACATTAACTTCATGAACAAGGACATGTTCAGTACTCCTCTCATGTGGGTGTTCAAATATCTTTTGCAAACGCTACCAAATGCTTAGGTATGGCATTAGGAGCTAAACTGCCGTAGGAGGTGCTTTTAAAAAAGAAAAATAATGAACTAAACCTCTTATATGTGCTCTGCCCTTCTTGCTGATAGAGGCTAGCGCGTAAATCGTTCTCATGATTTTCTCTTAAATTGATCGATCACTACCCATCTTTAAAAAAATTCTTGGCACTGCAAGTTTGAAACAATACTCTTTGGTTTTGGGGATTACTTTATTTAAAGCCTTGATTATCAAAATAGTCTCAATAATTGATACTATTTCTTGATATAACTTTGGTCTCGGAACGCGTAAAAAACTCTTAAAAATTATGTAGATCTCATTTTCGTTCAAACTTCTAAAACTTTCAAAAATTGTAAAAGTTCAAAATTTTCTCCGCATCTTCCTAAAACTATAATATTGAAGATATTACCTTTGGCCCCTTAATGAAATTTGTTTTTCAAAGTACATCTTGAAATAAGGTCTGTACAGTTTTTATAGTATTCGCCTAATTTTGCGTGAATTACCTACAATTTTAAAGCAGTTATTTTCTGAAAACCGGCTCCAATTTTTTTTATTTTTTTCTTGGTATGTAGCTCTGTAAAACGTGTTGCTGGTACTATTTTCGGCTGTCTGTATTTTCGAAAATTGAAGAATTTTATATTGCAAAATTACAAGATTGATGATAGAGATTTTGTTCTAAAATTATTTTTTTCTGAAAATTAGATTATTACGAAAGGACATACACAGTTATTTTATAAAAACAAGTAGTTTTTGCGTTCATTTTGCTTGACGCTATTGTAATTTATAGAAAAAATACTCAAAAACGTCTCCAACCTTTTTACATTTTTTCTTCTACGTATAGAAAAGGACGATAAAAATAGCGCAGGTATGCTGCTGTCTCTAACGTTTCAAAAATTCCAAATGTTATCAATACCCGAGAAAGTATGTGTTGTTGTAGCACCATTAGTTCGTTGTAAAACAATCTTTTACTAAGAAAGGAATGTTCACATATGCCCAACTGCTATGTTATTTGCAATTTGTTCCTACAGAAATATGTGGCAAAATTACGTAATATCAAAATGTACTTAGCTGGTATGTCTTTTACTGACTATTACGAGTTGGAAACATTAACATATGTACATACATAAATATAATGGTCACGTAACTACATAAACTAAATATACATAATTAAATGGAATGTCTAAACGTTGATATCGGTGAAGTCATCTGATTGTTAAGTCATCTGATTGTTTTCTCTTTTATCAAGTATAAAGGCGAGTGTATTTCGATGATTGTGTACATTCTGTGAGCATATATCATTCTTTTTTACTTTCCTGTATACGTACGTATATACGGAGTAATATAAGTAGAATCGGTAAAAATAAAATGCTGCGGAAAATAGATTTCGAAAATTTGACGGAAAAACACGTTTTGGGGTCCCCAAATGCAAATTTTCGAATTTTTCAACACGTCCGTCCGTCTACTAAACATTTAAGTAATTAAAATTTGAAAGCAAATGTACATGACCTCAATGAAATAACTCATTATGGAGAATAAACTTTATTTGAAGGAAAAATCTCTTTTTCATTTTGTAGTTGTAGGAAGTCGCCCGAAAAATTTCAAAACTTTCGAAAATTCTTCTTTAACTTGAAAATCGGACCTATTCCACCTTTATAAGTGCAATTACTTGATATTTCGAAATTCACCCATTTTTGAATTTGCCAATTGAGACTTTTAATGAATAGCTGAAATTCATTGAAGTTTGAAGCCATTTGACAGGGACACTTTTGGAATTTACAAATGCGGGTATTCCTTTTAAAGAAATTATTTTAAAATATTAATAATTTTGACAAGAACATCAAACACGAAAATGCTTATCGACAGCAGCGATAATACAATTCGCATAATTCACCATACATAAAAACCACAAACCAGAAACTGAATGAATTCATATTTGTGACATTTTCAACGTTGCTGCAATAATCTATCGTTTACAACAGTATCTGCGAAATAGAGAAATCAGCACTGACATTCGCACAAATACAAACCGATCCACGAATTCATTGTATGAACAGAGTAAAAGGCATTCTCTCAGAGGACAAAACGGTCAATGACTAATTGAAAATCATTGCGGCGTTAGAATTGGATAGTTAGTATCTAAATAATTCTTCCGTGCATTCATAACAATCAATGCTCATTTCGCAGTGTGTAGTTTGATTACTCTACGCTTATATTTGATACAGATAACACTTACTCTGGTTATTCAGAAATTCAACAACCTTTTGTGAGATATTTTGCCAGACAGGGGAAGGTATAATGTATTTACCACTTTCAAACACACAAACATTGATGACCATGGCTTTCATTAAATACGTGTTAAGAAAATAATATAATTTCAAATCGTGTTTCCAAAAAAATATATTTTTCGTACTACAAGTTCAAACTGCATTTCTTCTTCCAGTTTATTTATTACATGTTCTTAAAAGAGCAATTAGATCAATTACAACATAATTCTTCACTATACGCCTTGATAAAGGCCAGCGATCTAAAACTTCTTCTTGCAGTAAAAATAACACAGTTTCTCCTTAATGAAATCACACTTATTTTTCGAAATACTTAAACGTGATTCAATCTGATGCTCATTGTAATGTGTTTTGAAAAAAAATCCACTTAATTTTTACGATAATATAATTGTGTTTTACCTTACTTCGAGATACCAAACAAAAAATGGATAGTCATAATACGATAATATATGGTAAGGCAATACGTTCCTGACATGAGTAGTTAAACTACGACTAACATAAAAATACAATTTTTGAAAGGTTTCTTAGGGAGAATTCAAAATACGTTACAGTAGGGTAAGGGGGAATTCAAAATACTCCAAATTTGAGTTACGTAGTTAATGGACGGCCCCTTAACATTATTAGGTATGAATGAAAAAATATAAGAAATAAGAATATAATTCATACCATCAGAAAAATATTTTTTTAACTTTTCTAGGTGCCCAATTTACAAAAGCTGATATCTGCTGCGTATAGAAAAGCACTATCAGCTGCACTGCGGTCTGTTTGCCAGGAGGATGATATGAGGATTCTATCCGAAATTGGTTCACGTTACATGTCTAGATGACGGGTTGCATAGAGTAGCAGGGGAGATACGCCATCAGTTTCCGGAAGTAAATGCAGTGATTTCCACTGTCAAGAAGGTGTTCGTGAAAATTCTGTCACGTGTCAGACAGTACCCGCAGTTACTAGTTACTACCAGGTCAGCACCTACCACCAGAGCGTATTCTTGCGAGTAGTGGGGAACTTTCGATTGAAGCTGCTCTGTTCTAATGTGACTATTACTTGACGACAGGACGTCAAGAAAGTACTGGAGACGCTGAACAAAGAAGCCACAAGTATACCGGCTGCTATAAGAGCGTGCAATGTCGTTGGTCTCCTGAGCAAGTTGCCATTTAAGTTCATTTTAAAAAATTACCCTCCATCACTAGATTGGAAGAAAAGAGATTGCCACTTTCGGTAGCTTTTGAACTAAATGATTCGTTTACAAAACAAGTTATATCAGGGGTCACTGAACAAACTAGCAACAAAAACTGAAATATTAGAAGCTAGAAATTGATGTAAGTGATGTAATAATTGGAATATCTGACAAGGAACTGCAGGGTTATTCTTCTGCTGAAGATGATTCATGTAAATTTTGCTCCTTGGAACGTACGTTTTCTAGTTACAAAAAACATTTTAACAGACAAAATAAAATATGTCAGTAAAAAATACTGAAAAACAATTAGTTGTCACAACAATCCGTAAATGTACTGAGAGTGAATAAAAAACATCTAAAAAGGTATGAGTATATTTCAAGTAATTCATTGATAACGTTTCCTCATTTTTTGTGTTTGTTAGATTTCTTGTTCAGATTGTGAGTTTTTTAGTGCATATTTCACTGATTTTACGTGCATAAATAAATACATATTTTGACGGTTTTAAGTGCACAAATCCGCACTGTAGTGTTAAGAAAGAGCTCTCTCGCCGTCAAAAATGTGTTCAAATGGGACACGCAAACCTTGTTTAAAACGCCAACGACACATCACTTCCAAGTTACCTGTGATTGTATTGTCTGTTGCAATAATCTCTTTAGTAAGTGATAATATACAAACTTATCTTTTTTTCTGAATTCTGTCGGATGTAGGACTAGGATGTTCTTCTTTAACTAACAGAAGCACACTTAAGGTTTTGTATTGATGGTTTCTAATAAAATGCCAAAAACTGTCATCTTGCCTTAGCATATGGTATACTATACAACGAATTATAAATATTCAAAAATATGATACTTAGAACCTAATTCCCAGGTAAAACGTGTACTGGGTGCTACAACAATGTATACAAATATGTAATAACCACTAAAACAAATGTACAGAACTTTTTCAGTCGTTTTCAAAGTATATTGAAAGTTATAAATGATGGAAAAGTGAAAAAATTGTTTTAATTTTTCAATTACAGCCCAGTAATCAGAAATATCTAAAATATATCACAATGGTGTTCTGAGTTGAAGGTTTGAAATGTTTCGTAGATGTAACAGTCCTAGAATGCAAATAGCTAAAAAATAGTTGTTTTTTTTTAATAATATTTTTTCCTTTCGAATTTTGCACCCAGAAAAATATTTCATAGTAATTTTTTTCTTATTTTTCATATTTTTTCATTCAGATATAACGATATTAAGTTGACAAAAGAAAGAAAACACATTTTCGGCTCTACAGCGATGGCGGTAAAGAGAGGGAGGTTAAGAATCCTTTCAAAAATCTTATTTTAATGCTAGAGTCATAATTTAACTATTAATATGTCATTTGGTGTTACAATATTTTTACCATCTTATTCGGGGTTACCCTTTATGCAATGATACCGCGGCGGTAAAATAGTAATAAGATTAATAATAGACAAGTTAATATAACAGTAATAATAACAAATATGAATAGTTTTCTTTAAATGTTATAAAATAATCACTTTATTTGCTTGTTATTCAATTATCGCCACTTCAGGTGCAGAATGATAGTTACAATTGTCACTGCACTAGGAGTATAACACTATTGAATATTATACTAATTTATTAACCATTTAATGAAAAACCTAAGCATTCAAGTATGAAGAAGAAGTCAAGAAAATTGTCTTATTCGGCATAGTCATTAAATTCTTGCTCGTGTCTCAGCTTTCTTTTTTCTACCAATTTCAATTTCGCGCCGCGCAAACGAATCGTTGCTGCACGAGACACCTAGTAGCAACTGTTCAAACTAAGCGTATCGAGTGTCGCCCTAAGCCTCTAGATAGAGTTAGAGGTGTTCAAAGACTTTTTATAGTAACACGATAGGGTATTGAGGAGAGACGCTATGATAGTACAATAATATATGCAAATTTGTTGTTATTTGTTCCAACATTCTGCACGACCTTTCGATCTTTCGATCACGACAATCAATAACAAGCATAACGTAACACACAAATTATAAACAGTACGATGTTATGTTGTAACTGAAGTACATAGTCTTTAATTATTTGATTCTTTGTGTAACAACAAATATTTGGAAACGTAAATTCAAGTTTTCTTACTAAAAATTTTAACAACGTGAGTTTTACTTTTTAAATTCCCAACACTTTTATTATAGGAATCCAAACAATAAAGTAACAAACACATCATTTGCTATATAGCATTTAGCCGAAAAATCTGGTCATCTATTTGGTGGCTCATCTACGCGTATTTGGTACATTAATAGCTATGAATGTAGCTAAAAATCTAAGCGATTGTTTGGGAACAGTTTGGTTCCTTTCGTTTGAACAGTTTGAACAGGAGAGAAGATTGGTATCTAGCTGCATTTAAAATTCCCGTTAATATCGTGACGCAAACTAGTGTCTGAAGTTTATTGGCTGAAGTCAGCTACGATGCGCAATACCTCACCCCTATACTAGCTTCCCACCATTGAAAATTCCTGCTAATATTGTGACGCAAACTAGTTCATTGGCTGATTTCGGCTACCATGCGCAATACCTCAGCCCTATATCTCCCCACCATTGAAAATTCCCACTAATATCGTGACGCAAACTAGTGCCTGAAGCTCATTGGCTGAAGTTAGCTACGATGTGCAATACCCCAGCCCTATATCTTCCCAGCACTGAAAATTCCCGCTAATATCGTGACGCAAACTAGTGCCTGAAGCTCATTGGCTGAAGTCGGGTACGATGCGCAATACCTCACCCCTATACTAGCTTCCCACCATTTAAAATTCCCGCAAATTTCGTGACGCAAACTAGTGCTTGAAGTTCATTGGCTGAAGTCAGCTACGATGCGCAATACCTCAGCCCTACATCTCCCCACCGTTTAAAATTCCCGCTAATATCGTGACGCAATATAGTGCCTGAAGTTCATTGGCTGAATTCGTATTCGATGCGCAATACCTCACCCCTACACTATCTTCCCACCGTGGATGGGCGTACCTGCGAAGTCGAGGCGGCAGCCGGGCTGCGGCCAGGCGCCGCCGTTGGGGAAGAAGTCGCGGTGGCCGAGCGGCGTGAGGAAGGCCAGGTAGCCGCCCGACGTGTGGATGACGTCGACGCGGCGCGCGTGCGAGCGGTCCAGGCGCTGCGAGGCGTCCGCGCCGCCGAACAGAACCTGCGCTGGGTCCAGCCCTGAGCGGGACGAAAAGCGCTTTAGTGGCGAGGAATGGGTAAACTGTTGTTTTAACGTTCAATCCATAAGATGTACTCACTGAAAACCGTCAATTTTATCTTTCTCGCCGAACTACGTGCTTAGAGGAAGAGGAAGGACAGAAGGAAGAAAGAGGAAGTATTATAATATTACGACAGGAAACTTTTAACTTTTTCTCCATACTACGTCTTATGGGAGACCGTCATTGTAACTTTCTCACCATACTACATACTTACGTAATGATAAGAAAGTATTGTAATGTTACGGCAAAAATCGCTTATTTTTCACAAAAAACCTCATAATATGGGCTTTTGATATCAAATTAGTTGATAAATCTTGTTTATATATTGTACGTTACTTCCACTAACAAATTGTTCAGTCAGAACGTTTTGTCCATGTTACCGAAGAATTGGACAATTCGTTGACAACATAACATATGTCCGACTGTCTATTTGTAGTTAGCGATGGCGTCGAACCGTTCAGACAATTTTCTTCAAAATTGATAATTCCTCTATCATTCTGTCCGAACTCAAAGACCTGCGAGTCTTAAATGGATATTTTGATTTTTTTGGATCAAGCATTAACATTTTAAAAATTTTCTCTAAAATACCTCCAAATTTTTATTCAAATTTGTTTCAAATTTCCTCCAACAGAACTAAGTAGGCTTAAAAATGGTCCACGTCTCATTTTCTTAGAACCCTAAATTTTCAACAATTGCCTAAGTTTGTAGGAAGACGCCAAATCTTTTCGACGTCTTCCTACAAAGTGAAAATATTGAAAAAATATATTTTTGCTTAATAAAACTTGTTTTCCAAATACATATTCAAAATAGGGTCATAAACAATTTTTCGAAAATATGAGTCATTTTCATGTAAGTTTGCGAGAAATATAGGTAAATTTTAAACTTCTCTTCTTCTTAGGGCTTTTTCCAACCGACAGCTGGTTCCCCTTTGCGTCCCAATGGGACGCATATTTGACCATACATTACAGTTTCGACAACAAATAACAGACTCTGACAGTTCAATGCACTGTTGCCACACATTACTCCTCACATGGCACCACCTACATCCCAGATGAATCTAAAAACATTAACATTTACAAACAGACTATGACATGTCTTGATATCATGTTCAAAATTTTTGCCAAATCCGAAACTTATCGCCTCCGCAACTTCGTGTGAGACAGATGAGCGGCAACGCCGAACCCTGGCTGTAAGAAAGTAAACTAATCCCCCAAACTGATTGCTTTAGAGTAGGTTACATGACGTAGCACAGCACGTGGAGAGAGAACTGTCAGAGTCGCTTTTATGCTACCGGTTCTTTAAATATTAACACATTTTGCGGACTCCTCTGATCTGCAGTCAGCAGAAATCGAGGCTCTTCGCAACAATACAATACATTACAATATACAAATACATGAGAGATAAGGGACAAACTTTTTAAAAACAGCTCTAAATCATATCTTCATCGGATTTAGCAAACAACGCTAAAAAAAGACGCAGGTCGTATTTTCAGCAAATTCTCTGCATTTCAAAAAATAGCATATAAATTAACATTTCAGAAGCACAATATTGTTGTTAGAGATATTTTTCCTTAATGAAATCTCTTCTATATACTCGATATTTAAGGTCATGCACAATTTTTTGAAAAAAAAATGACAATAGTTTTCTTGTAATTTTTGCTTGAAATACTGGAAATGTATAGCTCTTTGTTCTGAAAAATTGCTCCAACAATTCTTTAAAATCTTTTTCCTCTCTCTGAGAAACGACAGTTTAAAAATTGTCTGTCTCATTTTCGTTGAACACTCCAAATTGTAAATGTTACAAATATTGCGAGAAAGGATGTGCTGTTTGGGCACCTCTAGTACGAGTTATAAAAACAAATACTTGTAGAAAACAGTATATTTTTACTAGTATATATTTCATAAAAATAATCCTTTAACTTGCTTAATAACGGATACGACTTCAGTATGTATCTCTGCTTACGACAACAAATACGCTTGTGTCTATTTCGTACCTACAATCATTGGATCCATATGATCGGATCATTGCATTCATATACATACGGATGCATACATATTCATTAGAGCTGAATATTACGCACTTACTGCGACTTACTAAACATCAAGTTTGAACACATTGTTGTAGTAAAGTTAACCTCACATTTGTGCCCTGCGAAGGGATTCATAAGGTCGAACCTTACGCTGGAGGAACATCGATAAAGTTCTGAAGACAGTTGCGTTACTAGCTTCGTAGGGTCAAGACTTACAAATGTGCAATACTCCCTAATGGCACAATAGAGTATACCAAAACTACTAAAGCACCAGTTATAGTTTATCCGGCTGATGTTATATATTGCCGTGGCGTACATAGTGATACATCTTATTTTCCTTCAGGAAAACTACTTTAACGAAAGAGAAGCAGTTTATTTCGCGATCAAGCACAGTGTTTTACTCTATATACCTGACATTATGAAGTATCTTCATGAAATTTTTACTCGTAAAAATATAGAATTTACTAATCATATTTCTTCACTTAATTAAACATTTATTTCTGAGACCTTTTGATGTCAGTTTCATTGTGCTACGACGACGTAGCATAAGAATGCAAACATGTCGATTTCAGTCACATGACTTACATGGCCACATGATACGAACTGTTTCGTTGATCAACAATTTGGTAAGTGATGCAGCTGACAGAACGGAATGGCCCGTAGAAAAAATAATAAAGGAAAACGTATCATTGAAACAAAGTCTCAAAAGTACGCTTTATTATAACAAAAGAGGAATAAATTCTGTAATCCTTTCTAAAAATCCCAATACTTTAGAGCCTTCACTAATTAAGATCTCCTTAGCCCCTGATCTCTTTAACTGCACTGCTGGGTGAATTCTCGTATTTCCCTCTTTCTTGTTCACGTATCCCGTATCGGATGACTACTTGGCGTCTGAAGTGGCCATCACAACCTCCATCGTCTCTTTAGCGCTCTCTTGTCACCAGCTATCCAACCTGTCCTTTTAGTTTCATTCTGGTGCTTTGTGTATCCTCTCTCCATTTACTAATGTTGCTTCCAAGACGGTTTTCCTCCCTGCCTCAACAGTATGTGTGTGCGTGTGTTTATTTTAGGTTTGTTTTTGTTCTTTGTTAGCAGTAAACTCCAAGAGCGCTCCAGACGGCACAATTTTGAACCAAGCGACTGCGCGTCCCACCTCAGTACACAGCTTCTTTCAGAACTTGTGTACATTTCCTTGAATGGAAGGACATTTCGTGGTAGCTCGTGACAAGTCATGTGAATAGATCGTGTAGAATGTCATGTTGTAGAAAGTAAATAAGAGAAAGTTTTTAAAGAAAACGAATCTAGAGAAACAGTTGATATAAAAGAGAAACGACAAAGTATTGTGCATTTCCATAAGGAATAATGCAATAGTGACACAGAAAAATTTCTTCTGAAGTTATAGAGAACTTGCATAGTGCATTAATGGATTGAACTAACTGATTAGTGTAAACAAATTTATTAAAAAATAACATTTGAAGTGAATTAATAATTTTAGTCACCATCAATACCATACTTCGGTGATCGCTTCATTGACCCAACATTTGCCGGAGTTGGGATTTGAATTCATGAAAGTATTTTTGCGACAGGCACGCTAGACATTATCGTTAAACGTTTCAGATTTCCGGAGACACGCAAACGCATCCATTGTATTCAGAAACAAATTTCGAGTACGATTTAAGCGCTAACATTGTTCACAGTTGGATAAAGCGACAGACATTTTGCATCCGACACCCTCAAAAGAGTATTTTCATCAAAATTCCCACATAGTTTTATGAAGAATGGCAGCCTTCTTTTCTACGTATGAACTAGTGACTGAGAGAGTGAAACGAAAACGAGATGAGGAGGTGATATTAAAACAAAAAGGCAGTCGGATATTTTAAATTCAATTAAAGGTTGCCCTGATCTGTTGAAAGTAGTTCCCTTTCCCCTTCGTTTTTCTTCTTAATCCTCTTCTTTATTTTATTCATAGAGATTAAAGACGTTTCTTAATGGTCGATAATGTGCTGCTACTACGTACCTTTATCACTTACGGCTGATTAAAAATGATCTACTTTCCTGGCTGCTCCGGGCAATGACACACGCGTACCTGATGGAGGCGCAGCAAACAAAGGTCCTGCCGTTACCTATTCTTTTTTAATTTTGTATTATAGGAACAATTATAAAGAAATAAAAAGAATTGAATACGACTTATACAGATTCTTTATTTACTCCAGAAAAGCTATTCACTCGCTCCTATCGTCGCTCTTGATGTAAAACTTACTCTCGGAGATAAAGTACCTCTTTGTTGTCTTGCGTAATAAATAGCTATTCTTTTTTTGTGTGTATAGTTTCGCTATCGCGGAGAATAGACTCCGGCACTGGGAGATCGTGAATAAAAGCGAATAACCAATGTTGGGTGCGAGGGAATTGTTTTGTAATTTGAATGAGAATTACGTGTTTTAATGAATTAAAAATTAAAATTTTTTTGGCATAAAATACGTTGAAAATTACACGTCTTCGAAATAAAATTGCTTAGGATATTATGCTTTGGACAGACTTACGTATGTTTTATGTCTATTGCGAAGGCCGGAGCTCGTCATGAAGTAGGAGACTCATAGCTTCCCGTTAACACCCCCATACTCACATCCTTCCCAACTCTCAATCTCTCATCTTCCCCATACTTCTCCTCTATACGTCACGTTCTGTTTTTACTATATTTTTACGTATATAAGTTAAATTAAATCAAACTTACCCTAAAATTTTGAGGCCGTAAATATGTCGACATTCAGCTCGCGGAACAGTGTAGTCACCATGTTTTCGCAGATATTAGCCATTTACTTTCATTATGATATGGAAAATGAGCCTTGTTTTCATTTCCTTTTCCGCTAAGAAATGTGGCACCCGCCCAAATCTCTCTTCCTTCTGCAACCTTACATAACTGTTTCCTTCTCGTTGATTGATTGATTGGTTAGGGATTCCGAGCGCGCCAATTGCTAAGGTCATTAGCCCTCAAAATGCAGTGCATTTTTATCGCGGAAAGTGACGGTGATCTTCCCACTCTAAATGGCAAAACCCGGCGCCGGGCTACGTTGGCTTGCGGAGTTTTTCCTTACCAGGTATCGCCCAACAGCGAGGCACTGCCTCAGACAACTGGTATTCCTGGTGATATGAAGCATGTAAGTGTATGAGTAAATAAAGGGTGAGGATAGGACAAGTAAAAGGAAAGAAAGATCGGGTGAAGTTTGTGGCCCGTTTGGGTACTGCTCTGGCATTCATCTGGTGTTGACCGGAGAAACCACGGTATACTACCGATTAAAGCAGCCAGCCGCTAGAATTCTCCTCCACCCTGCGGCTGAATTCGACCAAACTGACAAGCTAGTGTTGAAAATATCGCCACTGGACTCGAACCTTAGAACCTGCCGATGAGAGGCATTGCACTCTCCTCGTCCTCTTCCTCCTCCTCGTCTTTCTCTTGCCCGTTCTCCTACTATCCGTCATCCTCGCCTCCGTCATCCTCGCCTCCGTCCTCCTCGTCTCCGTCCTCCCCGTCCTCCTCCCCGTCGTCCTCCTCCTTTCCGTCGTCCACCTCCTCTCCGTCGTCCACCTCCTCTCCGTCCTCCTCCTCCTCTCCGTCCTCCTCCTCCTCTCCGTCCTCCTCCTCCTCTCCGTCCTCCTCCTCCTCTCCCTCCTCCTCCTCTCCGTCTTCCTCCTCCTCTCCGTCCTCCTCCTTCCCCCTCCTCGCCCTCCTCCACCGCCGGTGGCTCACCCGTGATGCGGCCGACGCGCCCCGCGCCCTGCGCCGCCGCCGCGGCCGCCGCCAGCCCGGCCACGTGCGAGCCCAGGCTGAAGCCCAACAGGTGGAAGTGGCTCAGGTCGGCGGCGTGGTCGCGGGCGAGCGCCGCCAGCAGCGCGCCCACCTTGCCCGCCGCCAGCCTCGTGTTGGCCGCCGCCGACGCGTACCACGGCGCCGCCGCCAGCGCCGCCCAGTCCACCGCCAGCACGTTGTAGTCGCCCACTTCCAGGAACGCTGCGATAGATTAATTGATTAGTGATTGCAGTTTAACTGCTAAGGTCATTATTCCCGTGTGTGTACTGCATATGTTTTTCCCGCTGGATGGCGCCGACCTAGCTCATAGGGTTTCGCTCAACCAGGTTTTTGTCACCAGTGGGACACCGCCCTAGCCGGGACAAGCTCTAAGCTCCCGACAAGTCTCCCCGCATTTTCGGTAGTGTAATATATGTAAGTGTAAGTAAGGAATGAAAATAGAACAATCATGAGGAAGGAAAGATCGTGCGCGGACCTGACCCATTTGCCGACTGCCCCTGCATTCGCCTCATGTTGATCGGAAACATCACAGATAACTACCAATTAGAGCAGCTACAATTATCTTTCAGACAGGGACTGAATTCAATCTAGTTATCTAACTAGTGTCAAAAATCCTGCCACCGTCGGGCCTTCGGCCAGACGCAGTGCGGTGACATCAGTTGATGCTCTGAGCCACCTCTTCCGGTAGGAACGCTGCGAGACAACATACGTAGTAGTGATAAGAACGAGGGATTGGATGACCGCTCTTTCGTCAAGAATCGTTCGAGCAACATTTTCAAGTGTTCTATTCTGAAGAATTCACCCGTAAACCACAATTCTATTATTTAATATACTTTGAAAATCACAAATAGCTGCAGGTATGTAAAAATAACAACACTCTATATAAAAGTTTCTTGGTTAATTATATATCTTCCCCCACTCATTACACACACACACACCACTAACCACACACCCACCACACACACACCACACACACATCCATGTGGATAGAGAACATCGGATTATAGGGGGAGTTTTTACAAAAAATATGATATTATGTTGCGACATAAAATATGATATTATGAATTAAACGATTCATAAATGCATATTATGTTTGTTTCCTTCGAGCGAGTACTAAAACATTTATGATTTATGAAATGTTAGTTACATTATTTACAAATATCCTTTTTCTCCAGAACCGTCACGATAGTTGTGTTCCACCAATCACAGCACAGATACCACCCTAATTGTCGAACGATTCCAGTGAGACATTATATCGGTCTAAAAAACAATCATACTACCGGTTCAACCAACCATTTGGTACCTTTGGATCCCATCAATAACAATAAGTCCTTAGACACAACGAGTAGCGCATTTCTTTGTCCCGCCGATTCCATCATTTTGTATCCAAAAGTCAGAGAAATTTGAACTGTGTAATGTATGTATTGGGAGCCACCAATTTATGAAAAACAATATGTTCGAAATGTCTGAAAATTTTAATCGTGCCTCCAATTGTTATAATTTCTTGTCAATTCCTGTATTCTGCCAGGCGGAGATATCCAGTGAGAGGATATTAATTGGCGGCGTTTGTACTGCTCTCTGAATCAAGGGACTCTACACACACACCTCACCACACACACCACACCATGTAAATTGTGGCCTTGCAATGAGTCCCTACTATGCCTTCGTTGCAGGTTGTCCGCTTTCCTTAGGAGAGGTACAGGAGGAGGGCTTCAAACGCCATTTCATACGGTCGTGTTCGCGCAATCTGAACCGAAGTTGTTGCAAATTGTTGTGCGTAAATTTCTATGGCAATTATTACCGTAAGTGTAGTACATGTTATGTTGTGTGGGGTGTAGCGACGTTCTTCCCAAATAGAGCTTGAGATCGGGCACTAATCTACAGCTTGCCAGGGTTTCTTCTTGTGGTGTTATGGGGTTTCCCTCGCTAGGTATCTTTGCTATCGGGGAACCGCCTTCATTGGGACAAACTCTAAGCTATCGATTGATCTTTTGACGTATGTGGCTGTGTAGTGCGAGGAAACGTGTATGTGTGTAGTGTGTGTGTGTAGTGTGTGTGTGTGTAGTGTGTGTGTGTGTGTGTGTGTGTGTGTGTGTGTGTGTGAGAGAGAGAGAGAGAGGAGAGATAATGATGAGCAAGGTAAGATCGGCACACGGTCTGAAGCCCCTTTGTTAACCCTAACAAAGGGTCTGGTCTGAATTTGCCTGGTATTGATCGAAAAAAACACAGAAATCTTTTGATCAGAACCGTCTATCACTAGAATTCTCTTCCAGACAGCCGAATTCGACCTAGACATTTGGTTAGTGTCGAAAATCCTCCACCGTCAGGACTCAAACACAAGGACTTCCACGTCAGAGTCGTGCAGTGGTAATTGTTGCCCTGAGCCAAGACCGCCGGTAGACTGTGACGAGTTTGAACACAATGACAGATACGTTACGACTGGATGACCGTCTAGACAAGGTTACTTGATGTTCAAAACAAACAGACATCCGTTTACTAGCAACGCTATCCCGCTGGCTAACATTACGCTCTGAGTCAAACATATATCAACTGTAACAGTTGATTAATGGCGTACCGTATGTATACGAAAAGAGCCTCTGCAATGCGAGTACGTATGTTTCTGAGTAAGATATATGTGCCGATAAAACGTACTATAAGACGTCGTGTACCTTGTCTACATAAACAATATTGTTGATTAAATGTATGCATTAGAACATTCTGAACAGGGGCTTATGTCTCATTCTGAATATTATATTCTTTCTCTCTCCAGGTGTTTTCTTGTGGTACCTAATGATAAAAGATGACACCCCAACTTACAACTTCGTATCCTTTACCAGGAAAGTATATCGTTTCAGATGTAAATACATGTGAAATATATTTTTTTAAATAAAACTTACGCTGAGTTTTAATCAACGGTAAATTTTATTTGTTAGATGGGATAAGTGTTTTTAGAATGGAAATTATATAATTATTATCTTTTCAAATGTTATTTTCTTTGGCTTGATTTCCCTAGTTTTCTTTTATTTAATAGATGCTGATATTACTACCGCAAATTTTCTTGATCGGTAGATTGAAGAAATGCGGGTAGAGCGAGAAAATATAAGTGATCCTAGTGAGCAACGATGCACATTTAACTCAATACCAAAATCAATACAAATGCAACAATATCATTAAAAATAAACACAAATAGGCAATTAAATTTTATTTGAAAAGCAAGAATTAAAAATGTCACTTCAAAAATACCAACTTATTTCAAAGAAATGATTAGATAGTGAAGACTGTTGAGTTTACTCTAAGTTGCATGTGACGTGAATAAAACTGAATGTAGCCTGACCGATTATTATCAGCGTATCTCAACGTGTAAACAGCGGTCTGGTCTCTTTCTCTTTAGTGTACTTACTACGGTATCAGGAAAAAATAGGCAATAAAACGCACACCCATGACTATCAGCGTCGATCTATTAGTAGAGAGTTATGGTTAAAAATCAAACGAACAGAGGAAGACGTACGAAATGCTCTTGCAAAGCTGTGAGCACGCTATGGGCTGCTTCCCTTGCTGAATGTGTGAGCAGTTTGAATAAAAAACATCGTATTACTATTCCTTCTACTCGTACATGTCAAAATGCCAGATTAGCTCACGTTTCATATCACTGCTTAAATAAAATAATTGTAAAAAATTCAAGAAGTAGATAGAAATAGAAATATTCTTTTCATATTTTCCCGCGATATTACTACTAAATGTCGTATCTAGATGAACACAAAATATGCAGAGCATGAGTGGAAAAATCACAAATGGGTTCACACAAAAAATCACAACAGATTGGGTTTCGTGTTTTTTCAACTGATGCCATGCAATTGACGCTCTATGCAACTGGCACAAGACAGAAGAACATACTGTTTGTCACTGATACCGAACCCATAGTGGCATTGCATTGAACATCAGAGGGAAGTTACAGACAGCTGATTAGCGGTAGTATGGAGGCAGCACATAAGTCAAACAGTAATTTTTTTTTTACTTCGCGGACAGCTGTTGATTGTTTAATGTGTGTTACCGGGCCCGTCAACTGCCATGGTCAATAGTCCCGTTACTGTACTGATTGGTGTATCCCAGAAAGTAGCGGCACTCATCTCTCACATGTGTGATAGTGTAGTACATGTAAGTGTGTGTGGGAAGAGGGGAGAGGATGGGACAAAGAAGAGGAATGGAAAGATCACCCCCGGCCGGTGGCCCGTTTGTTAGGGTACTCCTCCGGCATGCGCCAGGTATAGTTCGGAGAAACCACAGAAACTCTCGATCAGAGTAGCAGACTGCTATAATTTTCCTTCAGTCAGTGTCTAATTTCGTTCCACCTAGCCGTGAGGCTAGAGCCACTCTTTCAGCCCCTCGTCGAGTCCCGGCCAGAGAAGCTACAAATCAGCGGCAATGCTGACCAACTCAGAAGGTGTATCAACTCTAACTTGCTTCTCCTCACAGAGGCAACTTCGTGGCGGGTGGTGCACCGTCCGTGACAGCCCCCGCCGGCCCGCCGCCTCGCCCGCGCCCGCCGCCCGCAGCCCGCCGCCCGGCCGCCCGCCGCCCGCCGCGCCCGCCCCGCCCGCCTGCCGCCGCCAGCGCCGCGCGCAGCCGGCGCCGCCCGCCGCCCGCCCGCCCGCCGCCCGGCCGCCCGCCGCCCGCTACCGCTACCGCTACCGCGCCGCCCGGATTTCGTCCCTGACCTACCCTTGGCGCATCACGTGAGCGTAAGCGTCCGAGAGTCGCCTGCGTCTGCACCTGTGCCTGCGCACACGCTCCGTTCCGCACACGCGCCACCGCCCGCTCGCTCGCTCTCCGCCGCGCATGGCAGTCACACTGCTGGGCGCAAGCTCTTGATTGCCTGTTGTTAACTAGCGCAGTCCAGCGCTTCGAGATACGGCAGTGGATGTGCAAGATATTTGCGCATTGAGGAATCAAAGAATCTCATCATTAGATCTTCCGTCTGAGTGTCAAATTTTGCTAATGCCAAGTTATGGAATGTCGTTCATCTGTAATGAGGACGTAGTTGCCCCCAGAAAAAAGCCGATGGCAAAATGAAATCTTGGTTTCCCACATTTGAATATTTCACTATTATAATAGTTGTAAAAGTATCTTGAGATGCGTGAGATACCATTAAGAGAAGATAGGAAAAATCAATGAATTCATATATCAACAGAGATTACGCTTTCACATTTACTATTTCCATGAACTCCTGCGTTCAATATCTCAAGAGTTGTCAACATTACTATACGTAATGTGCGATTACATTATCACATTTTTCTACCATTTTTTAAATTTTTAGTTTATATTTCTTAATCTTTTTTATAAAATGCTAACATGCCCTTTCTTATATATCCAAGATTTATTAGAGCGCCTTTTTTAATCCGAATAAATGACTGCCTCGATGGCAATCAATGGATGAGCTGCGACTGAATACGCGGAGGCGAAATACGTTGGAGTCCCTTGTAAAGCATTGACATTTTCGCAGTGTTCGTCGATAATCGTGTACTAATGTATTTGAACCGTGTAGTTCTGGCCTTCTATTATATATATAGGCAGTGCTTATTAAGAAAATTTTATGCCACAGAATTCGCTCCAAAAGTAATTATTAATTTAATACAAGCAGTTACTTATTTATACAATAATTAAATAATGATAAATAATACTTAATATCAATTAGTAACTGTGAGAGCACTGGATCTATGTGAATATAATGATAATAATAACAACAAAAAATTACAAGTTTATCATAATATTTTTTGTTTAATTAATGTTTTTACTAATACGTTTCCTACAAATGATATTGTTAAATGGCAAATAATTTAATTTTTGAGTTAACGAAAGCGGGTCGAACTACAAATCGATTTATTTTTCATTATTTATATTTTTCATTATTTATATTTATAATTTACATTTTTATTATTTATATATCATTCCCGAGGTACCGGAACACCGTTCCGTCGCGTTCCACCAGAAATGAAGCCATTGCTATAAATAATTAATTAGTGGAAACTTTATTTATGATATGTTCCATTTCCCTCTCGGGAAATACGCTGAAGCTCCTGCCTCTTCCACGCAGAGAAAGACATTGGCACGCCACCACTATGATCGGATTCGCTCAAGGCTTTCCGCCACCTCGGCCGTTGCCACGCATCCGCCCAGGGCGCCCCCAGCCGCACCCTCCGCTGCTCACGGCGGTCCATCTGTTCGTGACTGCACACCTCCCTCAATTGCGGGAAGGCACCCAGCGAAGCGAATTACTTACAGAGCCTCATTAAAATGCAATAGACGGGCTGTAATTGTCTCTTGTTTCCTTGCAGCTGAACACCAGAACCACATTAGAACTGAAGAGCTTTGCAGTACAAGATGCTGCTCTTTACTTTCAACGGCTTTAACAAATGTAATTCTGACAGCCAAAAAGGAAAGTGAGATTTTCTAGACCCAGGAATTCATTTGCAAGGCATTTGGGTTAGTTTGTAAGTGAAAGAAAATATCTTCATCCGCAGAGCAATGTGCCTCGATTCGTTTATAGAGCACATGGGATTCTCTCAGGGGGTGAATACCTTTTGACCAGATGATTTATCACGTGGTTAAAATGAGCAGACAGTTGAACAATAATTAGAGTCAATATAATGAAATATTTGTTCGATCATCTCTATTATGTTCCTTGGTTTCTCGGTATAAATACTTTTAATAATTATATTACTTATTATTGTTCGCTTCATAATTTAAAATTTAATAATACTATTACTGTTCATATATTTCGAATGATCTTCAATCCGTTGATCTGGAGGTATTTCTTGAGATACTTCATCTAAATATGAGTCCTCAGTTTATAAAAATGGAGATATTTCAATCACATCATGCATCAATAGTGCGAGTACATTGTAGATTCTCAAGGCCGGTTGTAAAGGGTAAATCATATTACTACCCACAAGTCTGACAACAGTCACACAGTTCTTCAGTATTTTGTGATGAGAGCATTGTTATGAGTTATAGTGGACACCAACCGATTGTAAAAATAACATTAAAAATATGTATTTACTTCCTCAGTACTTAAAAAAATATTTCACAAAGCAAACGAACAGGGTGTTTGTGGCACTCCTAAACACCTTTGAAAAACAGTTCTTTGGCGCAGATGTTTTTAACTCAAACGAACATTTTTTTCGCTAAGCCCTTCAATAGAGCTTCATTTACATAAAGTCAACAAATATGAAAGTTTTACAAAACAAGAGTTGCAGAATAATGAGTTCATTTCTGCGCGTGGATAAAATAATGAAACTCATTAAGTTACCTCTGCCTCCCTACACGATTCTAACTCGAGGTAATTTCTATCCTAAACATAATTTCTTCATTATTTTATGGTAACTAAGCAACACATATAGAAGCAATCACACTTTTCCATACCGGATATCAAGGAACCCGGATATGACGCAAAATATACACGTGAATGAAAATCAGATGCTTACTCCACCATAACCTTAATTAACTACATAAAAATGTGAGGAGAAATGTGTGATTTTTTAAAACGTATGTCGGATTTGTCTTCTCATGGAGCATTCTTGTATGTGCGTCTGTGAGTCACACACTTGCATGGGAATTGAAAGATAACTAGAATATGTCTGTGTGAATGTATTCTTCCGGTTCTGATGCGAGTCTTCCGTCTAATCGGTCATTGACTGGAGATGCCTCACCGTGACGCTAAGTGATTTTTCCGTGATCGTTGCAGTGCTGCACGCGGAAGCACGCAGTGCATTGCGGTGGTAGCGTGGTGAAACGCGGCATGTGCATCGAGTTATATCTCCTGTGATAGAGATGCCCGGGAGACCATGATGCGCTCTACTTGTCTACGTGGCAATCGCCAATATTTTCTCTCTCCCCTTACACCACACCGCACATTTCTATCGACTAGTTTAAAATAAAGGATCAACAGGATTTCTCCTTGTGATCTCACCTTCACACGATGTGGGAAGAACCTAAAAATAATACAAAGAACATGAAGAATGGAAACAAAAAACAACAATACATTTTCAGATTCATTGATTTACAATCACAAAACACCTATTTTTATTCAAAACAGATTGGTTGGCCTTTACGAGCACAAATATTGGAAACAACAGTGTGTACAATTTAAGCTCGAAGGCTGTTCAAACGAAAATTGAATTTGATTGAATATATTACACGTACTACTATTTTCCTTGCCGGCCCAAACTTTGTTCGTGTTACGGTAGGATTTGTGTTAAGCTAGTTCATGCTAATGAGGGTTTACTGTAATTATAAACTATAGATGACGATAATAGCAACAACAATGTAATATATGCAATGATAATGTTATAATGCATCTCTGATATATAGTGGAGGTAGCAAAGTGAAAATATGCCAATTTCAGTTCAAAGGATAGAGTGTACTTTGGATATACGTGGACCTAGTATCTCATTATAACAAACGGAAATTATGGATACTCTACCGGGTATTGTATATACTAGTCAAATAACAGATTCATAGGAAAGTGCAAGAATATTTGCAGCCGCATGCTGTCACAAATCGAGGAAGCTCCCGATATTGAGAAAAGTAGAATCAGCCATATGCAGAAATGGAATGTAAAAACAAGAGGAAATACACTTTAAAAATGCCATAGCGTGTCAAAAAAAACAAAGTTTTCATTTTTTATAGTTTTGAAGGTAGTCATTATTACTGTCACAGTTCGTTTAGAGATTTATCAAATATCAATGAAATGAAGTTCATAGAGAGAAGTGCAATTATTGATTTTTTTAAAATTAAAACAATGTTTTGTTACATGGGGATGCGGAGGACGAAAACTCAAATTTCACTTCATTTGTTCTAACGAGGACATCTCTATCTTGCAGGGAGAATAATTCATTTATTTCGATAGAAAATTGTGGTTATTACAATAATTTGAACTTGAAGCAGTGAATTTCCTTTAAGCTTCTCTTTTATTGGGTCCGTCTGTTTTTGATCATCGGTAGCTTTGCCATTGCCTCTGCAGCATCATATATTGAGATGTTCTAGAAATAGAGCCTCGTCGACGGATTTTCGATACTAGGTGCTTGTCTGGAGGAGTATTCTAGCGGTTAGCTACACTGACCGGTAGTTTCTGTGCTTTTTCCTCCCAATGCAAGGCGAATGTCACTGTTGTACCTTCACAAACGAGCCAAGGACTGCCCGCGATCTTTCTTTCCTCGTTCTTTTTCCCGCCGCCTCCTTCCCCTTACACTCACCACCTTACATGTACTACAGTACCCCACATGTCGGGAGATGTGTTGAGAGCTTAGAAATAGTCTGGGCTGAGACGCTGACCTATTGGGGGAGATACCTGGAGGAAGAAACATCTCGCAAGCCAAAGTGCAGGTCTGCGGCAGGTCCATTGTTCCACCGGGTGAGGAATACCACCACTATCTTTAGGGATACAACATGCCCTAGACTTACAGGATTGATCACCGTGGCCGCTGACGAGCGCGCAAACCCCACCTTATCAATCAATGAATGAGTAAGTGCATGTTTGAAGGGAGGCCGGGCGCTGGGAGCGTGGGAGCACTGACCGTCGCGCAGCACGGGGTACATGTAGGAGGCGGCGGCGCTGTCCCCGAAGCCGTGCACCAGCAGCACGGAGGGCCGGTCGGCGCTGAAGCGGCGGAAGTGGGGCTGCGGGGCGCAGTGCGCAGCCAGGCGCAGCCGCTCCGCCTTGCGCGGGTTCTCCCTGCGCACGCCACACCCCAAGGATGAAAGCGCAGCCGCACACTGCAAGCTGGATGCTTTATTTATTTATGTAACGTCGAAAATATTTTGAAACTGTGTAACATACTGCGGGGAAAATTACAATACATGCGTGGTTTCTTGAGCTCAGGGATGCCTGTTCTAACTCACATATACATTAAGTTGAAAAATGAAAACTCGTAGCAATCAGTGTTTTCATCATGAATTGACATGAAAATATTCGCTACCGTGTTACTCGTATAAATACGATTTGCAAAGGAAAATCAGCTACAAATGTAGGCTATTATCGCTAGCCCTTTACGTGAAGGAATCAACTATCTGTCGCGATAAAATGGAAAATGATTAATCGAATATTTACATTCCCCAAAGAGCTCAAGAAAACATACACAGATACTGAAGTAACATTGAGGTGCAGAACAAAATATTGGAACATCTCAACATCTGCTTGAGGAACAGGGAAACTGAACGAAAGATCTGATCGAGATGGGGATGATTGACGCATAATCTGAGCTACAATGCCTGTTACAGGTTTCTTTGGTTATGTTGACCTTGTTTATTTAGCAGACAATTGGATTCAATGACTCATTTCATTGACGCGTCATGAATACGTCGTTGGTATATTTTTTTAAAATTAATACTAGAGTTAAAATTTTAATTAAAAGTTCAATGTTTAAAATTATCTGACTTAATAAAGAAGTGAGACTCAAGGATTTATTTTTTATCTATTTGTAACCCTACATGGTTCCACTCACCCTGTAGCATAACAAAATAAGTGCGGGGCCAACTGCAAAACATTTTTCTTTGCACCCGTTATAAAACTGCAAAGCTAACACAAGTAGTATCTTAAATAATAAAAATATTCTCTAACAGCAGATCCTCTCTTGTGGGCCTTGCGAGCCCACGTTACGCTACTACACCCTCCATTGGAGGCAAAAGTCATTGGAAAAGGTTGAGTTGGAACAATGTTTGAAATGTTGGAAAAGGTTGAATACATTTAGAATTAAAACACTAATGTAAAGAGGCATTGAAACTAATTGTGAATGAAATAAAACAAGGCCGTCAACTCATATTTTTAAATTAATATAAACTATGTTAACATATACCTTCATTAATCTAATTAAAAATAGATGTGGTAGTGTAAGGCTGAGCTACCACGTAGCTCCCAGGCGTACGAATTACAGTTGTGCCACCAGCCGGTATAGTCACCTCTTTTTCTTACTAATCCGGGATAAGCATGCTGGCCCCGTAGTCACCACGCCCAGCATGGCCTAGATAAATGAAACAGTGGGGACCCGTCGACTAAGTGATGTTATGGAATGGGGGGGCGAGACATTTGTCTATGGCCGCACCTGGGGAAATTCAGCATTAACCATGGGTTGATAAGACAAGCACAAGAAAATTTAAAGTTGGAGAGAGAGAAACAGAAGAAGAAGAGTATCTAAGAGTACAATGCATAGAATGACTAAAGATAATATTTATTTGTGTCAAAAACGAAAAGGAAATGTATTATTCAAGCGCAAGACCGAAAAACATTACTTTTTGGATGGGAGGATTACAATTTGTTTTGTATATACATCTATGTATCTTAGTCAACAAATGTTTTCAAGTGTCGATTATTCCAAGTATCGAATGAAGTTGGAATAATTAGTTGGTATCGTCACTTGCAGGTAAGATTACACAGTGAAGGGCACTTTAAGGGCAACCAATTTTTTTTATCCAATATGTAATAATTGTTTATTTTAACAATAGAAAATTCATAGTTCCAAATGAATTACTACATATGTTTACTTCAAATGAATTACTACATTTATTAGGCTTGTAAATTAAATAGTGGAACATTGCATTTCATATTTTATAAAATATGAATGAAAAATAAGGCAGAAAATATAGTGATGAGGACTTTCAAGACTATCGTAGGCACTTTGTAATATAGTGATGATCACTCAGAAAAATGGATTGTAGGGCTCAACTAAGCCAAACAGCATTACTGAATGGATTGTTACCACTGGTTTATTAAGGTTCAGACGTCATAACATTTTACAAACAAACAACATTTTTCGACGTCGGAATCACTTTCCTCTACAGAATATTCTGAGGAAAAGCATTATTTGCGAAATCCCTTTTGGACAAAATTGGCAAAACACACCGTAGTTCTTAAAATTTTGTGTGTTTTCCAATTGGAAGCAGCCTTGAAGAAAATACTTCCGTGGACTTCTGGAGGTAAGAGACTTGCTGGTGCTTCTTTCCATCTTGTAAATGTCTGTAAAAATGCTCGGCTGACAAATGTTCTTATTTCTTTTATCTCCTATAAGTGTGTTTAAACCTTGAATGGATGAATGGATGAACCCATTCTTTGTGCCGATTTGATGTTTGTTTTCATGGGGTTAGTCCGATTAATAGTTTTTCACTAGATAGTGGTTTCTGTTTATCTATTCCTTCAGTGTTACTTCCAAAAAAGCACTTCTGTTACAGATATAGTTGTGGTGATACTGTGGTTACAAATAAAAACAGACAAATTGGCTTAAATCCTTAATAACTGGACACATCTCCGCTAACGAATCCACAACGTTTCGTTGCACAGACGACATGTGTAGCACACCACTAACTACTGAAGTGCACCTACGCTCACGGCAGGGCCACATTCAATTCATGTTCCGGGGTTGCAAACTTAAAGATGAACACGACACATAGATTACATCCAGAGGGCCTCTCGCTTTTTGAAAATCGTATTATTCTCTCCCCTACAGTTGCTGTGCCTATCAGTATACAGGTGCTCACGACTGTACCGGTTGCTCTATTTGTATCTCGAGTCGCCAAGACAAGAAATTAGGTTTAACCTTTAATTTATTATTTAAAGTTCTTCAACTTTGAAGCTACAACACTAAAAGTCGATGAAAATATTACTATAATAATAATAATAATAATAATAATAATAATAATAATAATAATATAAACGGTTAGAGTTTGCTAGAACTATTTATGTCTCGAGTCGTCAGGGCAAAAGATAACGTTTAACGTTTTATTTATTATTGAAAGTTCTGCAACAAAGAAGCATACTGGTATATTTTCTTTGATATTGCTGCTCTACGGCGAAAAAACTTCCATGTTATTATTACTATAATAATAACTGCTTCGAAGCTTATCATTTTTTGACGAAATGAAAACATATTTTTTACTTCCATATTTTAAAACAAATTTCATTTAAATTAAAATAGCTTTTGCCGCGAACTTCAGGGTCTGTATGAAGTTCAAAAACATTTACTTTTTCCCCTGCTTGAAACGTTTGTTTTGCTAACGTTCGTGTCAACGTCTCAAGAGGTAGTTAAAGGTTATTTCCTTTCTTAAACAAATATCTTCCAAAGCAATAATACTCGTTGTTCAGTCGAGCTCTCTTATTAAAAATGAAAGAGAATTACATGGGAGTGATATTTTTTATTTGTACGTAACACTCCCTTTTTTGACAACTGAAATGAATTGTGTTTTGCAGTATTTCTTGTTTACTAGTGTATTATTAGACTTCTTGACAACAAGCCATTTCAAATTATGAAAATATATTTGTTAAATGATGTTCAAAAAACAGAGAATCATAATACTGAACATTAGCAAACAAAATTTAGATTGTTTTTCCATTATATTGGGTCCATTTTCTGTCAGAGTCATTCGGTACCAATGTTCCTCTTACTCTCGGATTGAAGCCTCTCATTTATACAGCAAATCACGTGGATTACACTGTGCTGAGTTTGAGTGCAGTGAAGCCCCTAGAGAACACGTTCGATTTGCATCGCCAGTATAATCGTTGAGCTCTGCAAGGCACAGCCAAACACAGCTCACTTCAGTAATAATGGTCAATGAATATTTATAAACACGCTCTGGGCTTCCCATTATTATTTAAGGTGTATATCATGTTTCTGAGGAAGAGAGTAGATAACACATAAGTATCATGATTAAGAATAAATTAAGCCAAAATATATTTAGATGCCTTTTTCTCGTTAACGAAGTCGGAAGGTAAGTCGTGGCAATCACATAATATTTTATCAAATAAAAAAGTATTCTTAAACTCAAATATGGATTCAAAAGAAAGAACAATTTCATTATATTGGCCAAAAATGACAAACAATATTGTTTTATTCAATTTGCACATACTTCACCAACATACTACGTACATATTACAACAATAAACGACAAGAAAAATATTGCCGTCAGTTAAATTATGTGTATAAGATATTATTAAGCTTGTTTGCACAATCATTTTTGCATCATTGTTCTGTATAGACGAAAAAGGGATGTTCATTTCTGAGCGGTTTGTTTCTGTTTCAAAACTAGATGAACGAGCTATAGCGTTTTACACGATGTACGTAATCGAGATGAAAAATATTTACTCTGGCCGCCGTAAAATGAACTGAAAATCAAACAGATGAACTTCTCATCTACGGTTACGAATTTAATCAGGTTATTTTAGGACTGAGCACAGACCGAGGCGACAGTAGAACATAATACATCTACTTAGTACGTAGAACATAGCACATGAATGTTCTCACCACACTCATCACTTCACATTACATCTAACACATTAGAACGACCTCATAACTGCAAAAAAGTAATAAATCACACCTCACGCAGATCAGACGGGGGAATGTTCTGAAAAGTGGCGGCAAGACCTCGGTAATAAAACTAAATGAAATCTGTACTGAAGCATGAGTAATTTTTCTGTTCAAAAGACATTCCATTTACAGCTTCATTTTTCTGTATAGATGAAAATTGATGTAAAAATGATCGTTTAGAACGGTTTTTAGATATTAAGAGATATTTAATACAGAATACACCGCAGTGGTCCGTCCGCCTATCTTACGGGCCACGTACATCTTCACCCTAGGCTTGCGAACTAGGTGAAGGTGAAGGTAATACATAAAACTATTTTATTTAATAATGATTGAATTAGTTAATTATATGTTTACTGTATCAGTAGTAAATATTTCGCAGTCACAATTTTCCCAATTTGGAACAACCTGTGAGAAGAACACGAAGGTGAAAAATGTACAAGTGGGGCAAGCCTGTTGCAACACTGGCCCTCATCAATTCCTTATCTGTCTCCATGTCTCCTACACGTCCCTCCAAATTCGTGATCTGTCAGAACTCTCCCGTTCTAAAAATAAAATAAAAAAAAGAACACGCAAACCTGGTTTTAAAAGGTCTTGAATGTATCCTTTCCGAGTTGTGCTCGATCATGTGTGTTGCAATAATCGGTTTTGTATGTCATTATCAGCAAACTTCTGTTTTTATCTGAAATCTGTTCGATGTAGGACTGGGTTTAATTCTTAACTCATTTCCAGGGTTTTGTGTCGATGGTTTCTTATCAATTGCTAAAAACGATTATCTTTACTTAACTTCTGATAGACTTTACAAAGGATTAGAAAGCTTCAAAAATATGATAATTTGTTACTAAATACCAAAATTAAACAACTACTGGATGTTGCCACAATATATACAAATGAGTAATAAGCACTAAAATAAATTGACTGAACCGTTGCAGTAATTTTCAAAGATTATTTAACGTCGTAAGTGGTTTTAATGGTGGGAATTGTTTTTCTTGTTTTTAACCACAGCTCAGCAATTGAAATAACCATTAAAAAATTAACAACTATCGATATTTTGAGAGGAAGCTTTGAGATTTTTTCATGCCTCTTCCCGCGTTGTAAGAACTAACATTTATTTCTGTTAATCTTTTTCAATAATATTTTTGTCGTTTGAATTCATATATCATATTGTGTGGTTTGAATATTAAAAATTAATTTTCTTGTTTTTCATTTCTTTTTCTTAGAAGAATGTTAAGTTGACGAAAAAAATTAAAATTAAAAAAGCACGTTTTGACTGTAGAAAAGTGAGAGTGATAGAAGGGGACTAAGCAACATGTGAAAAACCTTTTTTATATTAGAGCCATTGTTAAACTAATGAGTCAGTTGATTTTAGAGAACTTTTTACCATCTCATCCGGGGTGCCTTCTGTGTTGATATATTAGCTTTAAAAGAAGTAACTTTCACACCTAATTCGCTACGATTGGTAATTGCTGAGATGGGTTAATATGGACAGAATTTGCGATATATTAATAATGTGTAAGAGTTAATACCACGAGAAGGTACGTGTTGTTATAGCTCTGCTAGTTAATTCCTTATTTTGAAAACCTGATTTCTGCATCCAACCAACCAAATTAACAAAATCTCAATATACGAAGAGGATTCTGAATCAAAGTTAACAAACTACAACAAAAACAATGGCTGTACAAAAAGGCACTTCCAACACATGATCACAGAAACAAAAATTATACTCCATAATATCACTTCCAAACCAATACTATTCTATGGTAGTGATATAAGCAAATCGAAAAAAAAGATAGACAAAGAATTGAAGCAGCCCAAATGAGATACCTGACATCAGTATTAAAAGTGTCAAGGAAAGACAAAATAAGAACAAAAAAGAAATAAGGAAGGATCTAAAAACGAAAAATTCGTGAAGACTTGGTAAAGTACCAAAAGAAATCGTTAGACCATATAAAAATTATTAAACCAACCAGGCTACCAAAACAATCGCTAAAGTATAGACCGAGAGGTGAAAGAGAAATAGACCGACCAAAAAAGAGATGGAAAGACCAGGGCAGCAAGGCCTTGGCAGCAACAAGGGGACTACTAGAAGGATAGGAACAGGTCGTTGGTCTATTCCTAAACAGTTAATTGATGATGATGATTCCAACATCTGCACCTACACTTTCGCGCGTAATTAAAAATACCCTCGCAACGTGGGGTACATTCGCAAGTTCATTCAAAACTACATCGTTTATTCAGCTTCAAAATAATTATCAAGTTTACTACACAATTTCTTCAGCTTATACCACAAAACCAAACCATTTCTTCTAGTAATCATAACAGGCGAGCGCGCGCTGGCCCTACCTGGTCCAGAGCAGGAAGGAGACGGTGTCAGGGTCGGGGGCGCGGCGCGGCTGCAGCCCTTCCAGCACGGCCACCTGCGCGCGGCCCTCGCCCCCGCCCGGCAGCAGCATCCACCGCACGGCGCCGCCTTCCGCCCCCTCCTCTCCCTCCTCGCCTTCCTCCGCCGCAGCCTCCTGGCCTGCGCCGCGCCGCACGTCCATTAGCGCGCGCGTTTATTATTTAGCGCCTCAGGAAGCGCCTGGGGAAACGCGTTCCCGGGACCTTGCTGCCTCGTGGCGGAAGCCCATCAATCATTTTTGCCAAATACGCTACGTCATATCTACCAACTTAATTCTCCTTATTGGCGGAAATGTATGGTACATCAAAAGATATGGACACACATAAAGGATTTAATAATGCAACTTTCATAATGGAATAGGTGTTTTAAAAGATTTCATGCGATATAAGGGGAAAAGGAGTCATCAGTTAACTGAGAGACACACTATGTTAAGCAAATCTATTGCAAAAAGCGATTTCAGATTCTGAGTTGAGGTATGCAAAAAGTTTCTTGTAGATGATACGGGAAGTAACAATTTTCGTTTTACTTGTAACATTTATAATTTTCGAGATATTTTCACACCCTTGATTTCTGAAATAGAATATATATTTTTTGTCAGCATTCCAAAACTTTCTCCATTCTAAATCTTCCGAAGTCAGGAACACAATGTTATAAATATTGTTAATTGTATTTGGCAAACAACCGCAGGTTTGACATATTTTACAAGATGTATGCAGCTGAAGGCTACATAGTGCACCTTTTCTTTAAATAACATCGCAATCATCATTCGAAAAATGAAAATGATCTAACACAAAAATTTCGCAAAAAAGACTAATACGTTAAAAAATGTACCATGAAATGATTGAAATTATACTGGAAAATAGATTGCATCAAGAAATAAATCTTTAATTTTGGGTGCAGGATATGTTCGAAAATAATTTAAATTTTGTCATTTTTATCCAGAAATCAACAGAAAAATTCTGTTTTCAAAAAAGGTTTACATGAAATAATTTGTAGTTCTAAGCATAATTTTCATTATAAAAATATCTAACTTTAATGCTAAAGTGAACGACAGATTTGAAAATGTTTTGAACTATAGATTTTTGCGATATTCCAGAGCTTGTAATAAATGTTGAACCTTTACCATCTTATTAAGGAAATATCGCTCTATTTGAGGAAAAAATTAATTAAAAATTAGAAACCGTTTTCGTTCATTTAATATGCAGTAAATCATTTTTAGAGATTAGATGGCATTAAATGGTGTGTAACATACATCATTGGGCATTTTGAGGAGAAATTTGTAAAAAATTGCTGCGAAATTCATCGCAAACGAAAGTACTGGCTCTCGTACTAGGAGTTAAAGTACGTGCTGTTAAATTCATTGTATTCACGTTTTATATAAATGTGCCAAGGATGTATGATGCGTCTTTTAGCTGTAAATAAAATTATTAGTTTATATTAAAGGGAAATAATAGGCAGTAGTCATTATCGCCTTGTTATCAGTGCGGCGTTACAATGGCTTACAAACAACAAAGACCACTAATTCATATGGGATACTCATTTTGCCAATTGGCATTGTTGAAAGCAAATAGCTAGCAAGAAAATTAAAATAGACATTTTTTTTTGTTTGTTCAAACAAAATTACTCTATTTTTTACATGCATTATTTTTTCTTCTCACATTATGAATCAAAGCAATTTACGCAAAGCAAAGGACGCAATTTTAAATATGTTTTATATCAAGTCTAAGAGATTAATTTTAAAACTTATAACAAAAGCTCGAAGAAGAAGAAGAAGAAGAAGAAGAAAGGAACAAAGAAATTTGAAATTATACACATTCTAACTTACGTAGCATCCAACTGCCTCAAAACACCACTATAATAGCGGGCGATTAAGTTTGGCATCTAATTACTAAAAAAATACGCACTATCAAGAAATTCAACATGACCTTATTTGAAACATTTCTTAAAGGAAAAAATGTTTCTTCATAATTGTAGTTTGAGATAGACATTGAACAAATTTGATTTTTTCAATTTTCGAAAAATTAGAGTTTTCAACCAACTTGAAGTCCACCAACAAAATTTAATCACAATTGATATAGCCATTTTTTGAGAAAAAAGTTCTACAAAAGTATAAAATTATCTGTTGTATTTTATGCAACATTAAGCTAAAACACTCAATTCTCGAAAAATTGAATATGTCATTTCAAAATCTATCTTTAAGGAACATATTTTATTAAGAAAAAAATCTCTATCTTTAATAGTAATGGTCGTAGTAAGATGTCAACAATTTTTTGAATTTTTTGAATTTTCGAAAAATTAGTTTTTAACCAAAATGAAACCTGCTTTATTCTCTTAAACGTCCTTCAGACTAAAGGTCAACAACATCCAATTAAAATCGATGGCGCCATTTTTAAAAAACAATTGCAAAAGGTTACATGTAAAGTACCCTTCAAAATTAAAATATATATTTTAGATTCAAAGGGCCTCGACATCAGCCAAATCGATTTGGGAATATCAATTTTGGAGACAATCGGCTGAACGGTTTAACTTCTAGCGTTGTTCACAGATAGACCGTGCAAATCCATGTAAATCTCGACGTCAATAAATTGGAGCAAACTAATATGCATCAATATTTTGCATTTTGCATTTATTCGTCCTACATATTCTAAAATAATTTTTTTTGTTATCTAAGCAACATGCCGGAGTGGAAGAACGTATTCCAGATAATTTTTTCGTTTTGGTGGAAAGTGCTTGTTCATATCTTGCTTGTTCACATATAATTGATATTTCTAATTGCGTTTTAGTTTTCGTGGGTTAACAATGCATTGAGCGGATTGTAAGTGATCCTGAAGTCTGTCAAAAATTGTGCAAGTGACAATTATTATTAACTAAAATAAAATTTATTTAATCTGTTATAGATTTATCATGATAACTGTTTTGCGACGTCAAGTGTTTCACAACGCTATTTTCTAATTTTAATGGCATACTAGAGATTAAGAGAATGGCTGTAAAATATTATACTCGTACAATATTTAATGTATTCCTGTAGAAAGTAAATCATGAAAAGATGAGGATTCTAAGAACATGACCGCTTAATAAGTTAACGAATCAAATATCAAATATACATTCTAATATATACAAGCGTGTCCATGCAAAATGTGAATGGGATCGGGCTATGATTATTTTAATTGATTGAGCAATAATTGATAAAAATATATTTCGTTATTGTCAATACAGAAACTCATGAAGATACGTAAATGATATCGAAGTAAGATAGCAGTACAATTAAGTATAGTTATGTTGAAGACACAAAATTGATTTCGATTTCTCTCCAATGAGCGAGAAGCAATGATAGCAGTCAAGGGCAGACACTCTGGCTGAAAACTCAGAACACATGATTTCCATTGAAATGTACAACGCTCTTTTTCTAAAGTTTCCTTTCAAATTTTAAAAGCTATAAACTACATATATCTTTAACAACGTGGCCCAAACAACTTGGCACAAACGACTATTTTTTTGTTATTTAAGGTCGCATCGACATCTAGATCATTAGCGACCACTATTGCATTTAACGATATTGTAACTATGAAGGTAACATCATATGGTGATGACAGGGGGTGAAATGACAAACATATACAACCGCACGAGGCGGGATTCGAGCCCGCGAATCTTTGTTTCGAGATCACTACGGCACTATTGCATTAACAATCTCGGCGATCCGGAACGGCATACAAACAACTTTGCGATTCCTCAAACCGTTTTGAAGGTATTGGCTGTGGCCAACCTAGGTATGTCACCTGTATTCATTTCATTTTGTACAACACATAACGTAAATGTAGTCTAAATGTCTAAAATATCAAAATAGTAATTAACGCAGTTTCTTGTAATACAAAACGTGGAAGAAATAATATTGAGGGCCCGATTGAATGTTTTCAAGCATTCGTTCCCATTCGGGGAGTTTCTAGCAGTCAAGCTCTAGTAGTTTAAGAATGCCTTGACTGCGGATTGCTACGAAAGATTTGAGCTTTCCCTCCCTGGGGGAAGGGGTGCATCAATGTCTTTTCTCGGCAGATGGCAGTGCATAACGCTTCGACGAAAGGCGTGTCCGTGCACACTTTCTTGCAGGTGAAAGTCATAAGCAGAGACATTACTGCCGTTCTAACACGCGGGAACTCTCGCTCGCACCATGAGTCCTTGGGTGAAAAACGCGCTTAATGTTCGTGTGAATCACTAGTCAAATACTCAACCATTTATTTATCAAAAGGTTTTGCCTAACAATTGCCGAAATGAACCGCAAGTAATTGCCGAAATGAACCGCAAGTAATTGCAAACAATTACCGAAATGAACCGCTCCATGTAAATGAAAGCAACTTTCTAGTAGTTTGTAGCCAATAGAAGATGCAATATAGAGCTTAAAAGTAGTTTCATTACTTTGAAATTCACAAAATTGTATTTTATTAGGAATTAGTTTTAGCAGTAGTAGTATTTAAATTGAACATTTAAAAATTTGTGTATAATTAACCATATCTAATCGATAGTACTTCAGTACGACCACTGTGAAAAAGATCCAATCACTTACGCAGAATCTCTCGAGTCCACTGCTAAAGCCACGCAATACGATGCACGTGTAACGATATGAATCGGTAAAGTTTGCGGGGCGCTTTACCTGCTGCGATGCACGCGCTGAGCCACAGCAGGGCGAGCCACGCGAAGGGCGTCATGTCGGCGGGGCGGTCCCATCCCGCGCCGGGGCGGCTCTTATACACGGGGTTATCGGCGAACACAGCTTGGGCAGGGCTGGGCTAGGCAGGGCGGGGCGCTGGGGGAACGGAGGAGTGGGGCGGGTCACAGTGCGGGGGGCGGCTGGGCCAGACGGGTCACCACCCAGCGACGCGTCGTCCCTGCAAAGCGAGCCCTACTTGTATCAACACAACCCCGCCCAATTGTGGCCCATTTCGTGCTTGTCCGTATCTATCCGTGCCTTTACTGTCCGCCCCCTGCCGACCCACCACTTTGTCTTACCCAGTTGAACACGCCAGCTCCTGGTAGCTCCAGACTGTCACCATAGTTGTGTGCCCGTTGTCGTTTATTCTCTCTATCCTCTTCAGTTCCTTCAATCTCATTCGTACTGTTCTGCCCCGCTAGTTCGTAACCTTTCCGTACTTACAGTTCCTATATTCCCTTACGTCACTTCCCCTGTCTTACTTCATTATCCTCGCCCCTATACTGTATTATTTGCCACTTAGTGCGCATCCTTGAAACCTCTCATCTCTTTCCGTTCTTTCTACCCTTGTATAGATCTCATCCACCGACTTGCAATTTCCCTTAATGCCCTCACACGGCCCCTCCTACCCTTTTCCTCTACTCAAACAATCACCTGCATCATTTCTCGCCACAGTTTTGCCCATCGCCACTTCATCCATAACTACCAACCACCATCTCTATCACAGCAATAGTCACCGCCGCCGTCTCTCCTTCGTCCTTGTCTATTCAGCTTGCTATCGCGGCCGGGCAGCAAGGCACGTCGCGACCCGAGCGCTATCGGCGGGGAACGGCGGAACTGTGTCATCGCGGGTGGCATCGACGGCGGGGGGGGGGGCGCGCGGTATGGCCCGGTGCGGTGCGTGCCGCGTGTTCAAAGGACTTTTATCCCGCGATGCAAGATAATGCGCGCTCCAATTGAATGCGCGAGCCCCGCTGTACGGAGCGATCGCGGATTAATCGTCGGCTTTCACAGTCCGTTGCTCGGCCTAGACCGCTTCTCGCGGGAAATGTCGACGGCGGACGGATTATACTCAGGAGAGCCCCTTGGAAGCAAACCGACCTTGAGGCTCTTGGCGCGTTCAGGGAGCTTCATGAAGCGTCATGCTATTAGTTTGGGGAGGCACAAAGAAAAATAACCAACCTACCCCCGCTATTACGTGAGCTTTTTTACATGAAAGGACAAAAGTATAATACTTGCTCTATATCTGTTGAAATATTGGAGCAATGAAATAAAAGAACCGAATGACCTCTTAAGTGAACTTGCATTGAGCGTTGTCTTGCAAACCAACAATGATGGCAACAAAACAGTAAATGAGAAGTTCAAAAATTATGCAAAATGTCGGTACTCAATATGTTAATCGGTTTTGTTTATTAGTTAAGCTGTTAAAAAGATATTCAGATATTTAACATTATTTCCAAGTGAATCATCTGATATTATTACTTATCCCTAATTGTATGACGTAATTGTTTAAGAATATTATTTTCCGGCTGTTGGAATTTCTTAGATTTTAACAGCTGTGACTTCAATCGGCCTAATGTTTCTTTGGGCCTGTTAAGTAGTGTTAATAAATAATCAACAACAGCATTCACTACAAATGAAATCACTTTGTTCATCACAATGGGAGCGAATTAATAAAAGGAAACATTTAAAATTAATGTCAATACATAAAGGGAAATGATGAAATGAACCTTTTGATTATGGTGTCCAAAATATAATCTGAGAAGGGCGGGGGACGGGAGAAGAAAGTATGTTATGTTTATTGATATTAAAAATGTCTAGATTTTATTTAATGATAATATTGAAATTATTAAAGTAATGCAGTTTTTACAAGAAATAAACATGTATAATGTGTTGTACATTATGTAAATCGTATGTAAACTTGCTTATTTTGTTACTTTACCTGTCATGACATATTACTCGCTATATACACTTCTATAGTAAATACCTTGGTCGCTAATGACCACGATGTTAATGTGAGCTTTATAAATATAGTATTTTAAAAAAAGCTATTCCTAGGTATTGTTCTTTATAGCCACTAGTAATCCTCTTTCATTTATTATCAATGTCCAATAAATGTAATGAAAATTACCTCAACAAATGCAAATAAAGTTAAACTGCCAGATCTTTAACGTGACATCGTAAATAACGTACAAGAATATGAATATATGAGAAATATTTCTGAAAGAATACCTACAGTTTTCTTTCCCGAACTCAGGGTTTACGATACTCGAATGTATGCAGGTCGAAGCAGGAATCCATACAGGTGGGATTTTGCAAGGATTGATTTAACTGAATACTTTAATTTGTTTCAATTGTCAAATGTATTCAGGCCTAAACAGGTACCAGAACAGGTGGGATTTCGACAGGATTGATTTAATTGAATACTTCAATTTGATTCAATTGTCAAATGTATTCAGGTCTAAACAGGAACGTGAACAGGTGGGGTATCGACAGGATTGATTTAGTTGAATACTTGAATTTGATTCAATTGTCAAATTGTCAAAACATGAATCTAAACAGGTGGAATTATGGCGGGATTGGTTTGTTTGAATCACGGACTGTTGTTGGAAAAGAAACGATTAGCCGTTTATACGCAACACATTTATTGCAAAAAAACAGTGTGCGTGGTGCCAGGTGGCCGCCGGCGCGCGCGCGGGCGGTGCGTGGCGTGCGTGTGGCGGGCGCGAAGCTGCTGTCGCCGCCGGCGGCGACCACCCACCGCCCCGCCCACGCGGCGCTCAGTGGCGACCGGCGCCCGAGCTGTGGGTGGCGTCGCCGCCGCCGCCACGGCTGTGGCCCGCGCCTCGGCTCGAGCTGCCCGACGACGTCGCCTCGTGTCCTTCGGAGGACCGGTGCTGCATGGACGCCCCGCCCGGCTGGAGGGCGTGACCGAAGGTGGACGGCCCCAGGTTGTAGCCGGAGCCGGAGTGCCCGCCGTTCTGGAGCAGGACTTGGTGGCCACCGCTCAGGATGTTGAACGCGCCGGGAGACGCTCCCAGATTGTAGGCGCCGCCGTGCGCGCCAGACGTCAGCTTGGTGCCGTCGATGACGGCTCCGCCGTTGAGGCCGATGGACTGCAGCAGGTTGTGAGCGGCGCCGGAGCCTCCGGAGAGGAGCAGGGGGCCGTGGCCCGAGGAGAACGAGCCGTGGCCAGAGTGGGCGTTGCCGCCCGCTGCTGACGAATGCTGGGCGGGTCCCGAGACTCCGGAGTTGAGAGCGCCGCCGCCGTGGCCGGGATGGAAGCCTTGGCTGGGGAGGGTGCTGCCGAGACTCGAGGCGGTGTTGTGTCCCGAGTCAGACTGCACTGCGGGTGTCTCGTGGCTAACGCGGAATGAGTAATGGGCGCTGGGATTGGTCGGTAATTGGGCGGACCCTCCCGAACTCGCGGATTGGGCGTTGTGTCCGGCGTAATTGGACGAGGATGATCCCGCGTTATGATTGGAATTTGCGGATCCGGACGACGCGTCGTTGTTGCCAGAACTCGTGGGCACGTGACCACCGCCAAGACCACCTGACTGCAGGATTAGATTATGTCCGGATCCTGAACCTCCTGAACTGAGAGATAATCCATTGTGACCTCCAGTTAAGGAGCCGATGAAGCCATACGACGCTAGGTTGTGCCCGTAGTTTCCCAGATTGGGGAAGGAAGTAGCGCCACCATAACCAGCGGCATAACCCTGCCCTGCCCCAGCTGATGATAGGGCCAGGTTGTGTCCAGATGCTGCAATTCCTGAATAAAGAGAGTTTATGTGTTGGTTTACATTGAAAGATCCGTGGCCTTGGCCGTTGTTGCTATTTGATCCTGTATTATGATTGGAACCTGCCAATCCAGCCACGAGAGAAGATCCACTATGGCTGGAACCGATGTTTGTGTGCCCTGCGCCAAAATTGGCTGACAATGATGTCGCACTCTGACCGGATCCAATGTGACCGGATTGTAAATTCAAATGTTGGTTGGCTGAAACTGCACCGTGGCTAGATCCAGTGTTACCGGAGTTACTTTGTCCGTGACTGGCTCCAGATGATGCAGATGGAAAGGAAATAGAATTGATAAAGAGATTGTGATCGCTGTTTCCAGATGTTCCTTGGCTGTGACCGGATCCTGCAGCTCCGGAGTTGAATGTGTGGGTATTAAGACCTGTCAAAAAGGAACCTTGACCAGAGCCAACGGAACCAATGGAAACTCCTTGATTATGATTGCCACTAGATCCTTGCAGAAACGCAGCGTGATTTGCACCTAGGACATTGAAACCAGTGCCGGAGTATCCTGATGTCGATCCCAGGTTGTGAGAACCTCCAGAACTCAACCCGTTGTGCCCACCGTAAGATCCGTGAGTTAAAGCGATGTTATTTGACGAACCTACATTATGGCCAGATGCGGATGACCCACTTTGTTGCTGATTTCCCGCATTGTTTGCGACATGTCCCTGCGTAATGAAGTGGAGAGGTAAAGAACTTCCGACATTAAGTGCCTGACCATTATGATATCCAGCTGAGAACCCAGAGTTGGACGTAATGTGGCTAGATGACCCTTGGTTGTGGCCGGATCCAAAAGCTGCAAGGAGCGCCCCAAAGTTTCCGTGATTCGATGCGACGTTTCCATAATTTGACCCGAGCTGCGAGGTCAGTTGTCCCAGATTGAAGTGGGAGCCACCATTAGATGAACTCGATGCTGAATTGCTTTGTCCGGAACCATGATTATTAGAACCGCTGAAGGAATACATCGCACCAAGGTTCACAGAGCTGTGTTGCTGATCTTGGGTTGTTGCTATGTTCAGACCATTGTGACTATTGCCCTGACCTAGAGCAGGCTTAGACAGAGCCAACGGTACTTTCACTGGATAAGGGACGGGGTTATCAATGGGATAAGGAACTGCCTTGTGAACAGCGAACGGCACTGGTTTGGGCACGGGAACTTTGAATGGTACTTTCACGGACACGGGATACGGCTTATCGATGGGAAAGGGTACCGGTTTGTGCACAATGACAGGGTAAGGCTTTGGAACTTTGACGGTGTACGGCTTGGACACGGGGACTGGAACTTTTACAGGGAAGGGGACGTGCACCTTCTTCTCCACGGGTACCGGGTAGGGCTTGGGCACGGGCACCGTGTTGGTGAGCGTGATGGCATTTGCGTGGCCCTGATTGCCTGCACCGGCGCCCGCGGGGCCGAAACCGCCGTGTCCGTAGCCGACACCTACAACGCCGCGCTTCTCGTGTTTCTTCTGGGTGGTCTCCAACTGGGCGTCACCGAGAGCCGCGACCGCAAATGCGGCCAACACCAGAACTGCTGTCTCCTGGAAACGCAAAGGGGTTTGCTTTTACCATAGGGTGTATGCAGTAGAATAGGTGGTAAATGAAAATCGTAGTTTATGAAATGATGTAATGATGAATGTTACTGTACGAGTTTGATGTTACGAAACGAGCGAGGAACGAATGAGTGCCGTAAACTTCACACGAGTGTATTAATACCCATTACATCGATTTTCATACGGTACTTTTTCTACAACTATAAATGAGATCTCTCTAAAAATTCAAACCTAACATTGGGAGGTGAATATACGAAAAATAGTTGTATGCAACTCGATTTTGGATTCGGTTAGCTCGGTTAGTACCAACCTCCTCAACACCTCATCCAAAATCATTCATATTCAACGGCCTTGATACATAAATAACTATTACTGAATATCTGTAGTATGAAATATGTATAGTATAAGATCGCTTATAAGTCGTGATCACATGAAGCGGTATACACTCTTTGTTTACGTCATAAAAAACTAGGAAAATGAACAATTATTTTCACATTTAGGTTAGTCTTAAATTACAGTAATAAAATAACTTTTGTCACCCTATCTTATTTATCCAATTGTGAATTATTGAAAAATATAATTGGTACCCTTACTTCATGCACGATGGCAGTTGGAACATACTAATAATGAAAACAGTGTTAAGAGCACATGAATAAAGACTAGACGTTTGTTAGTAAGCTCATTCAATAACACTTTATGTCTAATTGTAACGTTTGGAACTAATCAAAAGTTTAGACGCGAGACGATCCAATCAATAAGTAAAAAGTACGGTTGCAGTAGATCAATGAAGAATATATCACAGGGTAGAGATTGTATTAGACGTCATCCATGATACGATATGAGATTCACCTTTGTTCTGGAGATTTAAGAACCACGGCATTTTTTTAAATGAGTTGATAAATATGACAAACAAGTACACGACCAAATCATTGAACGAAAATACAAGTACAAAAATTGACATTTCCATTATTGAACTCTCTACAAGAAATATGAACATCAATTAACAAATCTTTAACCTCTTCATATCTGGCGTACATTCCCATGTACATGATATTTACAGCGTTGTCCAACCTTTACTGAACGTCTAGTTGAAACGTACTGAAAGTCTAATTGTTGGATATAAAATCTTTTATATTTTATTTCTCTTTCATCATTTAATATCATTAATTTATCACATTTTAGTTACTATTTATCTTTCAAGAAACCAGTTCCAAAATACTCAGGACTGAAGAGGTTAAGAAAGAAAATGGAAACGAATAAAGATTGAAAAAACCGAAGAAAGAGTCGAATTCAATGACTACCTATTGAAAATACGAATATTTACCAAACGTATTCCAAACCCATTACAAGAAAATTACGCAAAAAGCAATCCGTAGCTAAAGCAACTCGAGACAACGGCCCACCCATGGCGGAGGAGCAGAAACGAACGCAGAGACGCCGCGAGCCGTGGAAAGCGGGTGCGTGCCGCGAGCAAGTGGGACGAGTGGCGAGAGCGCTTACCTGAGCCTTCATGGTGCTGGAGGGCGGAGAGCGAGTGATGCCTGCGCCAGCCTGCAGCTGCCTCTTATACTCCGCGCGCGCGTTCGCCCGTGAACTCTCAACTATGAGCGCTAATTCCTACTCATTTCTAGTGTTGCGTGGGCCGGTTGCACGTTTCTAACGCTTCACCCCTACACTTAAGAGAAATATTGGACCGTTAACTTTCTTAAACGTGAGATTACGTTTAAGAAAACGTCAAAACGTAATTGTAAATATTTTATTTTATTTATATAATTTTAATTACAATTTAAAATTTAAAGGATCCATCTTCAAGTAGAGTAAGGTAATTGAAAGCTCTCTAGTCATAAATACCTTTGGTATTGTTGAATAGTAATTTATTATGGGTACTATTATTACTCTGTAAATGTCCGCAATGTTGTACGAAACGTTCAATTAACACCAAAAAAACACAAACGAAATTGAAATCTGAAACGTATTATTTTATCCTGCAGGCCATTTCTTTTAAACGTATTAACGTATGTGCAATTGATCTCTCAGAGAAATCCAAAACATTACAGTATTTCAGAAGCCAAACATATGAAGTGCATGCCAAGCCAAGAAGGTAAACTGACAATTGCATTAATTAAGAAGCATATACAAATAGTAATTACAAGAAGACGGAGGCGTAGATTTTGTTATTTGTAAAGCGGAAACGCAGGTACTACGGGCTTCACTTTCCGCCCTGAACTGCCAGCCAGGCGAGCTGGTCTAAATATGTATTTATGTAAATATCTTATTGAATGATTGATAATTTTGGGTGTTAGCGCACGTCAAAAGCTATGGTCAATAGTCGTAATGAGTGGTGTCCTTTAATTGCCGACAGATGGCGATCCCCCCCCCATCCTCCGTTGGAAGATAAGATCCACAGACGACGAACACGTCGGCATGCGAGGTTTTCTCTTCCAGGTATCCCCACCTTCAAATCCGGGACTAGCTCTTCTCGACAGGTCTCCTGACATTTGTGATAGCAGAGAGCGTGTAAATACGTGTGCACAAGGAGACAAAGATGTGACAGGAATGACGACGTCTGATCCGTGGCCCGTTTGTTTGGGTACTGGTCCGGCATCCGCATGGTGTTGGTCGGAGAAGCCACAGAAAACAACCGAGCAGATCAGCTAATATTCTCCTCCAGACAGAAGCTGAACTCGAATATTGAAAATTCTCCATTCTCAGCGTTCGGTCCCTAAAGAGCGCTCCGCAAGAGTGTGCAAATGGGAAAGTCAAGAAATTTGAAAGAAGAAGATCTCAGACAGGCGTTCACAACATGACGGGAGAGGTTGACGAAAAGGAGAGCGGGAAGAATTGTCAAAATTCATCTTGACCCAGGGACGAGAAACCTCTAGATTAGGGTGTCCCTTATCATGAAAAAAAAAATCATTTTATCTAATTTCTTGGGGCTTCCCTCCTAAATATTTTCTATTGGATCAAATTTACTCAAAAATAAAATTTCTTCTCAGAAGGCCAATATTAACCATGCCAACTTGAGCGTAAAATTTGAATGTTAGGGATGATTGGTATTGTCGTGTTGAGTGGAAAACTACTAATACATGTTTAATATATAACTTTATATTACAATTTAATTCATTTTCACTCCTTAGACTGCGTTATACTTTTTCCTTTTCTTGTGGGTACTTTTTTTCTGTGTTTTTTTCTTGCAATGTGGGTGCAGTGAACGATATTCTCAAACAACCGACAATAAGTTTCGTTTGATCCTCATATACATTCAGTAGTTTATGAAAACCTTTCATTCATTTAACAGCCCATTCAGCGCAATCACTCATATCTTTCAACTTTATAAATAATCTTCTAAATACGAAGAGTTTCTTTCAAAGATCGAAGGGCATTCTTAAATAAAACTAGTATCCTTCTTCAGGCAAGAGAACGGATATCTGATACTCGTTGACCAAATCGGCTATTGTTTTCAATGAAATGAAGATTAAATTGATTTTGGAGATGTATTGTATATTAACAAATGAATAATTAGAGACTGACAATTAGAATACAATTGCTCTTACCATATTATTCTCCATACAATTCTCCAAAAAAAAGGAATATATCAGTCTTCCATGTGTAGATTCTCTCTGGCTAAATTTGCTCCACTTTGCTTTTGATTTGTACGTCTATCTCGTCATCACAGAGTAAAAACACAATTCTTCTTATGAATACCGCTTCTTATGAATACTGCAGCTGCACTACACAGAAGTCAGAGTTTGACATGAACAATTACAATAAAAATACATTTTTTAAGGATTTTATCACGTATTTTATTTTTAAACACACATTGTAAAATAAGTTCGTATACGAGATGACGGCATGGAAATAACAACAATTCACTGTTCAAATTTTGAAGAAAAACACATGCTCCTTTAAAATGTTAATGGGGGCAATGCATGTTGTATCACAGCAAAGAATGTGTACTTTGTCTTCAAGACCCCAGTAAGTTCACACATTCCAAATCGTTAGTGTGCTTTTTACCAGAAGAATTCCCGAATTTAGCAAACCTGATGAGCTTCTGACTGTTCCCAAATGTAACAACAATTGGAGGTCTTTCTTCTTTTGGGTCCCTGATATTCAATACAGGCAATTCTTGCTTTCTCCCAAAATATCATGCACTCACGAACCACTAGTTTAGCACTTGTACTAATTGTTAATTTTGCTTCCCGTACGTTATAAAATAATACTTCATGCACTAGTTTCTTTGATGGTAAATTTATGTCTAGTTATTTGGTGCTTTCTATTAATAATTAATATTATCTCCTATTAAAAGACGTTCCTCGGCAATGCATATGACACTAACATGTTCGATTAGCGACCTGTAAACAGGTGTGGTGATCGAGTAATATTCATGTGCTGTTGTTAGTCTCCGGCCTGACTCAGAGGAGGGTGATAATGTACTCAGATGTAGGTCTGGGCTTGTCCGTCATGCAAGTTCGCGCTCAAGACAGCACGTGTTTGAATGTTCCGATCTCAAGATTTTGTATAAGCATGTTTTAAGGTCATTCGAACAAAATTGGAGAGTGAGCGTTCAAAACTTTCGAAGTTGGAAAATAAGAGACACACTACTCTAGCCCAATGAAGGGCAGCAAATAGCGGGGAAGTCTTCTAGCTGATTGATCGTGCGCCCTGCGTGCTACTCTGATTTGAGCAGAAAGTGCGATTTTTATGTTAGAGCGTGGATTTGTGAAGTTAACGTTTAAGGTGGGGTTTGTAAGTCATTGTTGGGTTGTTTTAGTTATGATTAGTAATTGTAGTGTAATTATTTTCTATTCATGTTAAATCACAATTAAAATTCCCCCCAAGAATTATTTTCATACATTTCGTTTAAATACATTGCAGTTGTTTGTTTTTGGCTGTAAAAAAATTAAGTGGCTGTATTTTTCACAATTTCGTAGTTGTTTTTGCAATATTTTCATTCTCGAATAGCAAATCAAAGAGTGAACAGAGGAGCATAGCTTGTAATGCAATGGTTTCGGTAACTGTTTCTTGAAGTTCCCTTTTTTTACTGCTACAAGGTCGTAGCGCTCTTCCTGTTCCCGTTGACGATCATTGTGAAGTACACATATCGGCTTCCCATTCCCGACCTTGCTTTCGCGTTTTCGATCCCGTTCGCAGGCTATTGTGAAGCGGTCTTAAGACCTCTGACACACCGTAATTAAATAACTTCTTCATCGCCGATATAGTTTATTAATTTTGTACTACTTACATCGCAAAAGGTGCTTACGGACGTAGAAAATAACTAATGGTGATACTAAATTACATAGATTTTCTCTTCTTAATTGCTTTTCTAATCTTGGTTCCCTTCCTCTTCAAAATTCCTAGAACCTATCAAAACCTATCAATTTTCTCCGATCCCTACTCAATCAAATCTCTGTTACCTATCAGCACTTAAAAAACAGTTGTTTCATATATCGCAAGTTTCCTCAATTACACAGTTTCATGTCACGCATAGCGATTATTCTTTCTCCTGTAGTATGTTTATTACTCTCTATATAACTACGTATGCGATAAAGTAAAATATGGTACAGTTCTCCATAAAATCGTGTTTATGTGTTTTATATTGTCCAGAATTCAATGAAACTACACATCTTAAAAAACTGTGCCTGACACTATTTAAAGATGTATTTTCAAGAATATATTTCTTAGAAAAAAATGTGTTTGTTTAATAATGTGGTTACAAGAACGTGTCGCCGATCCGGTGACCGAGATCGCTAGGCAGTAGGGCCGTACTGTTCTCACTATTATCATACAGTTACAAGCAATAGCGATCGCTAATGACCTAGAAGTTGATGCGACCTTAAATATCAAGAAAAGAGTGTGTTCATAATATTTTAGGTGTTTGTCATTTTTGAAAGTTCACACATGTTCAGTACTCCTGCGACATTTTTACAGGCGTAATTTGCTCTATTCTAGAAAGAAAAAACAAATATCTTTTGAGCCAATTTTCTAAATATTTTCAAACTTGGCTGGGTTATTAAGTAAGGTACTCCCCAAATTAGAAGAATCTAGATTCGAATTTGTACAAATTTGCTGTGGTTATGTTTTAGGGACAAACTCGTATTGTTTATCAACGGAAGGACAGAGATCCGCGCAGTTCGTTTAATCATCCCGTCTTGCACCCGTGAAAAACATTAAAGAAAAACTTTAAGATGCATCAGCAACGCATCGGCCGTGGGATCTAAATGTAAACGTAAGTGTCCACGTTTCTGCCGTCACCAGGGAAAAATACTTGAGGAATGTTTCAGCATCTCGTCTGATACGTCGACATCTGTAGCTAGAACGCGGCAACTCCCGGTCATCCAAGTAGTCACTGAATTCAGCTGCGGAAGTTACTTTTTCATTCAACTAGTTTACCTAATTTTAAATTATCTGCTTTTGTAAAAAGAGATTTATAATTGCCTTCATTCAGTTATACGTTTCGATTTAGCCAATGTGCCGTACATTTTGGTATATTGAATGCAGAAAGAAACAGAGCTTACAACATTCAAATAAATATTTGACGAAGGCACTGTTTAAAAGCATAATAAATATAATGAACAGATGAGGTGAAATTATTATGGGAGAAAGTCCAGACCTTTTGGTTTAGTCAAAACGGTTAATGATTAGTCTTTGTTTGCGTTATGTGATTTTCCATTCGTCCAACTAAGGTCCGTAATTTTAAATAACTACGAAGAAATTATTGAAATATTACTCTTATAAGCAAGGGCTGTCCGTCGTTTTGTGGTGTGCATACATTCTTTTTATCAAAAACAAAATTCATTCTGGTTGTTTGCTCTAAATTAGAAAGCTTGAGCTTCGTAAACTGGGAACGATGCAGGAAAAACGAGGTAGTTAGCTCTGTCCAGTGAAGCTTACATTCTGGGAAGGGAGTTTCAATAGCACTCCAGTGGAACTACATTCGAGGTAATGAGAATAGACCATCTTATCCTGCATTTTGTTTGAATCCAAGGCAAAGATGAAAGAAAACGTTTTTCGTTCGTATAATGCTCATTTAGTTGTAATTAAAAAGCTGATCAACCATAGCTAGGGAAAAGTAATTGTATTCGGAGGAACTATAAGAACAGGGACCTAGAGTCTAGAAAATGTCTTCAGAACGTCTCAGAATAAATGTTACAAAATACTAGAGCGTATAGAGAGCTCGAGTTAATAACTTTTTGCCAATAAACATGTAGTGAATAAAGGAATACGACTTGCGTAAGAACGCGATCTGCAGAACACCAGTTCAAGAGAAGTTTGCTTACAACCAGAAGCAAACGTCACGTATGCAAAATGTTTCGTGAAATGTAATTGTCACATATTCAAATTTCTCCACTTTGAACCCCCTTATGCCCTCGAAATTTGTTACATTTATTCTGAGGCAACCAATAAACTTCGATAATAACTGATGTAGGCCACAGTAATTATTTATCACAACTGTATATTAAGCAAACCCGCCTCCCCCTTTCTTGCTCCATCTGCTACCTCGGTTCCGTCCACCCTCTGAGCTTCGGCCCCTCTCATCCTGCCCAGCCTACACCGCAGTTATTCTGGAGCATACAATACATATTGGCATATATATTAACACCCACATACATCGTACACACATGCAAAATTTGGAATCAAAATATCGCCCGTTCCTATGAGTAATATCTCCTATCGTACCTCTGGAAATTGCGTGCAGATGATGCACTATGTCATAATTTGCCTCTGCAATTCATTGTAAAGATTGCGTGAGGTTACATAGCTATTGCTAGTGAGCGTTAATAATCGAACTTCTCCGTCACTATGCAATATAGTAAATAAGAAGTGTGGTGAATCAAAAGTTTGGTTTAATTTGTTTATGAAGTAGGCAATCTCTTGATATAAATATCTTATTTTATTATCTCTAGTTTTTATATGGTTATTTTTATTTTCGCAAATGTGACAATGTAAATTATGGGACAAAGAGCAGACGAGAAAGCAGTGATAGTTGCACGTTAAACCCGAAGGCAGTATAAATTTTAGTGCGAGTGCAGATAACGATTTCTCCTATGCGGTTCTGCCATAGATCAGCCCCTCCAATACTATAGAAAGACGTATCTCCAATACACTATGAAAACGATGCCAGACACGTAAAATAACAAAATTTATAGTTAAAGATATTTGGCATCAAATGTGAGATGAAAAAGTTAAAGAAATTGCGGTCAGACCAACCAATCTAGAAATAATTTCCTAAATCACCAAGTTGAAGGTCAGAATTAGACGCAGTAGTCAGTTGATCTAATGGAAGTGTCTATAAATAAATACAGAAGTAAAGTTATTTAGACTGCAAACTTCAAACAAAATGAAGAGAACATTTAAGGCTAAACCCAAAAGTGAAGAAACGGAGAAAAACACAAAGAAGATTCTATAAAATATTTCTTTTAACAGAGGTTATGCACGTAAAACCTTGATTTTTCGTCCAATATTTTTTCGTCTTTGCAATATTTCAAGAAGTAATACAATATTGCAATAAATAGGTTCTGCCATCCTTTGCGCATCATTACGCGCAAGGTTTTTTATGGAAAACTAATTATACTTTTATTCTAATTTTGATTGGTTTGAACCAAATGATCCGCACCGAAGTACAAGTTTAACAATGGCAGGCAGATGAAACTGATGAAGACGTGGATGTCAAATTACAACTTCTTATTGCCGCCTGTTTTGGATAGACTATAGGCTCTTTTCTGAGTGTTTTTTTCATTAAAAAGTAATAAGAAAACTGTTTCACATGCCCTGATCAAAAAAGCGATTTTGAGAGTCAAACCTTATAGTTAGACCTTCGGTTAACACCCAAACAACAGAAACATATTCCTAAGAACAATATTCCTGTTGAGTAGTGTAATTTTGATAATATTACTACTTGATTTTCAATTGTTTATACTTTCTCGATCTTAAGAAGGAACTTCGTAAGAACACAAAGTGATGTAATGCTGCGCAAAAAACTGGCGGCGCCGGTAACGAAACAGTGGATAAATCCAGTTGCTAAATTTAGAAAAAAATCCTCTAACACGTGTTGATGCCAGAATCCATTTGGGGGTCCTTGATTCCGAAAAATCGATTGATGGCAAAACGTCTGTCTGTGAACAACGCTGGCGGCTAAACCGTTCAGCAAATTTCCTCCAAAATTGACAATTCCCAATCAATTTGGCTGATTTCAATCTGGCTGATTTCGCGTCCCCTTGAATTTGAAATTGATATTAAAATTTTCGGGGTTTTTACATAAAGCCCCTGGGACATTTTCAAAATTTAAAAAAAATAGTGCCATCGATTTTGATTAAATTTTCTTTTGGGATGGTCTAAAGGACATTTAGGGAAATGGCGCTTGTCTCCTGTTGGAAGAAGACTAATTTGTCATAAATTGAAAAAATTCAAAAAATTTTAGGCGTATTCCTACAACTAAAATATTAAAGATAGAGATTTTCCCTTAATAAAATATGTTCCTTAAAGATAGATTTTAAAATAAGGACATGTACAATGATTCGAAAATTTGAGTATTTTTTGCGTTGTTTTGCGTGAAAAATAGGCAATTTTTAATTTTTATTCCAAGAAATTTTTATCAAAAACTGCCCCCTCGCTTTTGATGAAATTTTATTGGTAAATAGTCCAAACAACATATAAAAAATGATGCATGTTTCATGTTAGTTAAATTCTCGAAATTTCAAAAACATAGAAAATATTTTTGGTGTCTTCCTACAACTAAATTACGAAGATACATTTTTTTTTCTAAAGGGAAAGTTTTCATCAAAAACAGATTTTCAAATCAGGCCAAGTTGAATTTTTCGAAAATATTAATATTTTTCGAGTAATTGGGCATCAAAATTGGTCGTTCACCCTAAAAATCCTACGATTCTTGATCTTAATTTTTGAGGTGTTTTGAGGCAATTGGATTCTACGTAAGTTAAAACGTGTTTATTATTTCATATTTTATATTTATTTGTTCGTTTCTTACATGAAACGTTATTTATACGTTTACAAATAAATATTTTACAAATTATTTAAAACTGATCTGAAATATGAAATAAATATTGCTATCCTTCAGTCGTTCGCCCTCAATTTACACAGTTGGATCTTACGTAAGTTAAAATTCATACATTATTTCACATTTCATTATAATATTATTATTTATTATATTTACGTTCCTTCATTTCAAATTGCGAATTTAATTGTGAATAGATGAGTGGTCATTGTTGGTTGTTTTTATCCATTGTAACGCGATAATGACAGCTGCTTTTCATTCGCGGTAATAAAAACTATTCGTTTTATATATTTGTAGAATATTACTACAACATAGTTTAATAATTGCTATTATATATTTTTCGACCTATTTGTTCGCCAATGCTATCAGTATCGTATAGTTATTACCTTTTAATTAATATTCTTTCTCGCATTCTCTCTATTTGTCACGACAAATGTTCTATAATTTCAAATGAGTTTTACACAAAATAATTCGGAGAGAAATTGTAGTATAAATAGTATTACATAACCATTACTAATGGCGAGAAAGTACATGCTGTTTTAGCACCACCAGTTTGTCTTGTAATGTTGTTTATTTCCTTTTTCAATACGCAGATTTTATTTCATTTTTTTACGAAAATGCTTTTAAGTTAAAAGTATAAAAAATACGAAATAAGTATTAGAATAATATAAGAAAGATATAAAAATTTTATTAATTACAATAAAATCAAATTTTAAAAATTCACAAATTTTAAAAATTCACGCTTTCCTCGACGCGGCCCGGGTTTGATTCCCGGTTGAGCCAAGACTATAGTGTGCATGTTCCTTTCAATTTCCCAGTATATGTGCCTACTTGACGAGAAAATTCACTCTGAGGTTGATAAGACCGCAATACGGCGTGGGGATGCCTACGTGCTAACCACACGTACCCGCTTAAACCATGATCGCGAGGCAAGGGATGTCGCCGGTACCCTGAGCGGGCTGTCTCGCCAAGTACATACATACAAGACTTGTTTTAAAATAATTGAAACGTGCCGATTCAAAATATGAAAACCATTTGCCATCACCCATCATTGTTTAGATATACATCTTCAACCATTTATATTTCCTTAGAAAAAATTGTGTTAAATGGAGTACTAATGAACGTAGAATTGTCTAAGAAATTAGTGAAATTGAATCACATGGCACTCATACAACATAGTAAAGTATATTAGGTATAATACACACATAAAATCCATACACATAGAAAATACTTCGTATAAGGGGTATTTGGTTTGAAATTCGTGGTTGTAGTTTTGCGTTTGTGCTGAGCATTGGCATGTCACGCTTAAGTCTCCACGAGTAGCCAGCCAACATTGCTGCACGCCATTGGTCCTCGTATGCTACTCCATCACCGATTATTCTCTGGTGAAAGTCATGTTCGTCACAGACCGAACCTAGATTTTCGGGGAAGTCAAAATGTGAGTCGAGGAGATGAATTTTGAGAGACATGTTGACATTTAGATTTTTGTAGGTACTGATCCACTTCTTCACAATATTTACATTGCAAATTTATAATTTCCAAGGAAACTGACTTCAATTGATTTGAATGACATTCATGCACTTTTTCCAGTATCATGCAGTGAGTCTTGGAAATGGCTGCCAGCAATTACCTTCTTTATTTCTGGACCTATAAACACACCTTTCACTTTCGCATAACTCAACTCTGGAAACTTGTTACACGGGTACTGAAAAGCATCCGAGTCGATGTCAAGTTCCTTCACAAAATTTTTCAAGAGTTATAGCTTCATGTAAAGCGGTGGCATGATTCCTTTGTCAGGGTCAATCAATGGCACATGCTGACTAATTTCTTGGGTGCATTCTAGTTTTGAAACGCCAATTTGTATTTACATTGTGTTGCTTTCTACTCCCACTCGCAGATAAAACAGCAGTACTTGATGTACCCTGACAGATATTCCCATGAGAATGGTGATGATTTTTAAATTCCATAGATACACTACTTATACTCGTGATAACATATTTTTTCAAGAAGTGGCAAGATAGTTTCATGAGACTTTTCAGGTCGGTAGAATATCTAACCAGTACTGATGGATATTTGTTTCTATTTTGTAATAATACTGCTTTTAAACTTGATTTAGTTGAGTCGATAAACAATTGCCATGTTTCAATGTTCTGTTTCACCCCGAGGTTTGTAAAGAGACCTTGCACGTCATCACAATAGCAAATACCGACACTTATCAAAGTAATGCGATATCGAAAATGCTATAAAATATTACCTTAAATATTTTTTTACAGAGGACGAAAATATTGTGTGGCGTTGCATGAAAAAATAAAAAACATGTGGATAAAAATTGAAGGTGTTCCATGAAAATTATTTTTGTTGGTATCTTAAAAATCTGACGTGACAAATCAAAACGGTTTGCAGAATTGAAATCAACATAAAACACTACATTGGGAAAAGCTAACACCATGCCAGATATCTATAGCTTGCTCTTTAGTGTTATTATATAAAATACATTGACAGCAACGATATCATGATGTATAAATTACGTACCCAATACATTAATGAGTAATATATGGTTATTTCGTTCTTTAACACACTCTGAAGTAATTTGAAGTGAATGGCGCTCTTCCCCTATTGTACGACGCGTGTAGCCTCAACACCTGGTTAAAGTAAGGGCCATTACAGAATATCCCAAACGTTACGTACTCGATAGATATGGACCGTTGGAGTTGAAGTTCCATTGTCATCAGGGAGAAATCGCATGTTAATGAAATAAAGGACGAACGTCGCGTGTGAAAGTCGACATTGTGGAAAGATATTAATCTTATGATTGTTGTGGAGCAGCATTCGTTACTTCTGTTATGGTAAGTGGAACCGTGACAGCCACAGCCCTCTAAACAACTAGTAGGCTAGTAGGCTGTGATGTCTATTAGGCTGTGGTATCAGCGAAGCGTTACGTCACGAGCATGCTGCGACGTCATTACTTATCGCCCATGAGTCAGCAAAACCGCAGAATCAACAAGACAACACACACCCACACATTTCATTGGATCCTCTTCAGCGTCCAAGAACCAACTGAGATTGATAACAACTGTTGCCTTTGCTGTTGTGATAGGGAAGCCCTAGCATTCCAGTTCCCAACACTGGATAGATAGCTGTGTCGAATCAAGCCGCTGTCTGGAGGAGAATTCTAGCGGCCGGCTCCTCTGATCGGGAGTTTTCCGTGCTTTCTCCATCAATACCAAAGGAATGATAGAGCTGTACCCTAACAAACAGACCACGGATCGCGTAACGTCCTCTTTTCCTCATCCTTTTCCTTTCATCTACACTTCCACAAAATACACTCACCAAGCAGTACACTACCACGTGAAGTGGCAGACCAGACAGGAAGTTCAAGCTTTTCACGGATCACGGATCACTGATGTAACTGCAGTGCCTCTGACCGGGAAGTCCTGGGGTTCGAATTCTGGCAGTGCACCGCGGTGGTAGGATTTTCGACAGTAGCCAAATAACTATGATGAAGTTCTGTCGCTGCCGGAAAGAGAATTCTAGCAGCCGACTTCTCTGATCGATAGTTTTCCGCTGTTTCTCCACTCAATACCAGACGAATGCTGAAGCAGTCCCTACCAAACGGGCCACGAACCGCGCGCCTTCTTTCCCTCCCATTCCTTGTCCTATCCTACCCCTTACGCACACTTACTCCTACATGCACTACGCTACCACACACGCCGAGAGGCCAGCCAGGAGCTTAGAGCGTGTCCCGGCTGGGGCGAGGCCCCGCTGGTGGGAGATACCTGGTTGAGTACCCCCCCCCCTAGAAGACGGTAGATCACGCCATCCAGAGGGGCAAGATCACTGCTCACTCCCGAGCAAAAACTGCACTACACTTACGGAACTAATGACGATAGCAGAAAAGATACTTCTATCACGATTTCATCTCTGCTGGCGATCCGACTTCTATCGAATTCTTATAGTCTTAGTATACTGCACATCGTTGTACCGATTGTCCCATAGACTTTAGTACTGTCTGTACATTCGTATACTGAAATTAAATATATTTATTCAGAAAGTGCACTTTTTCACACTTTCATTACATTTCGCATTTTAAAAAAAATGCTTCACGCGTTCTACACTAAGAGATTGGAATATTATTTAAATTATATTTAATTTAAAATTCATCGTACTAATTTTAACATTGTCGACTTACTTCATAAGCAGATTAAGTATTGTAATCGTGAGTCAGAAATCGGCGATTTTTCGACAGAAATACTCTTATTGCCGAACACTGGTAATGAAAAAAAAGATAAATCGTGATTCTATAGGTAGTAAAGTACTTCCTCTCACCCCTTTTTTAGTCAGGATCCATGTGTTGTGGGTCCTTGATACCGACTAATTGATTAATGGAGATGTTTATTCGTTTGTCCGTCTGTTCGTCCATCCGTCCATCCGTCCATTTGACAGTCCTCTGCCTGTTTGCTTGACTGTCTGGCCGTCTTTCTGATCTCGTCTATCTGTCTGTCAGACTGTGTGTCTGACAGTCTGAATGTCTATCTGACCACCTGGCTGTCTCTCTGACCGTCTGGCTACCTCTCTGACCGTCTGGCTGGCTGGCTTTGCCTGTCTGCCAATCTGTCTGACTGCTTGCTTGTCTCTCAGTAATCAACTGGCTTTCGGTGGCACCTAAACCGTTTAGACGATTTTCTCCAAAATAGATATTCTCCGAACTCGAGACCCTACGAGTCTCTTGAGCGTTTCTTCACAACTCTAATATCATTTTTACAAAAAAATTGTGAATTTTGTAGAAAATGCTGTGAGGACTTGCACTAGAAAAATCAATGTTTAAAAATGCTAATATATATTTAAAAATCTTCTTTAGGTTCTTTAATCATTTTTTCAGTGCCTTTAGCACTATATGTACAAACAGCTTATCTATGTGAAAATGAATACCTAAAGGGATCTATAATATTTTGGAATAGAATTTTGCAAATAAGAGCGACAAGTGGACGGGGATGGGTGTAATGTCAAGTTCATTATGTAACTGGGAATTTGGAATGTATCAGGGAGCTTTTGCGATAGTTGCGTAGGAATCTGTTTTGCAAATTTGCATTTTGTTGACGTTTGCTTTGACTGAGGCAGCCGACACAGGGAAAGCATAGGAAAGTATGCGTCGTATCATTGCGTTATAGAGATGAATAGAAACATTGAGTTGTGGGGTGAGTGATTTGTTTGAGAATCGGATATATTTGGTGGACTCAACCAGTCAACCTAGCGCAATTCTATTTTACATTTTACGTTGTAAGTCTTTTATCAAATAGAATTTCAAGATATTTGACAGTTTTGTGGGAAGGGATCCAGGTGATGTTTTGTGATTGGTATGTAAGATTTAGGTGGATGTGTGGTTTACGGAGGGTAAATATTTTTACTGGCTTTTATTAGGATTTATTTCAATGTGCAATTTTTTGGCTGATTTTGAAAACAATGATGATTGGGGGCGAGGTGATTTTGTAGATATTTCACGGAGGATTCAAGATTGCTACTAGAAAGTACTGTATCATCAGCAAATAGAGCTATTGCAGTATTTAGGGCGATTGGTAATCAGATGTGTAAACATTAATTAATGTGGGGGAGAGGGTAGATCCTTGGGGTACTCCTGCTTTGATGGTGAAAGGTGCGGAGAGACCTCTTGGAAGACGTACAAAAAATGTACGCTTGGTAAGAAAACTTTCAATGATGCGTGATAGATATGTGTTACCAATACTGCGATATCTGAAAATTAACCCTGGGTGCCAAACGGTATTGAAAACCTTGGCTACATCTAGAAAAACCGCTGCGTTATGCTTGTGAGCATGGAATCCTTCGATGGTATCTTCAGTTAGGCGTAAGATTTGATGATACTTGGACAAAACGGATTGGAATTCAAACTGATGAGGTGGTATGGCATTGATTGAGCTGAGGTAGGAATTCAGTCTAGAGAGTATGTATTTTTCAAATAGTTTTCCCATTGTGGTTAGTTAACAAATCGGACGATCGCTAATGGATCGTTTTGTTCTTTTTCATGCTTTAAAATATGGATAATGTGGGCGTGTTTTCATTTATCAGGAAGTACATTTGTCTCAAAACTGCATTACATATTGCTGTAACATGTGCGGTTACGTTTATGAGAAGGCGTTTTAATAAATAGCTCATATTAGATCATGACTATTTGATAATTTCGGGGTTGATAGAGAAATATATTTGATGATTTTGGATGGTGAAATAAATTTAGGGCATTCGGAAACTCTTATACCTGGTCGAACAACTACTTTTTTCAATATGATTATCGTTTTGCCAATTTTGAGAAGTAAAGGTTGATTGAAAGCAATTACACAACGTATGGCATTTATTGGAAGGATAAGATGCTTCTCCAGTTAAGGTTGGTAGATTGGTTGGTTTCAGGAAAAAACGTCGGGTTATGTTCCACTGTAATCCATATTTATATGGGTGTGTTGTTTGAGTTTGAACATGAATATTTTGCGCGTGGACGAAAGCCAGAAGTTGTCTCACATTTTAATTAGAAGATTTAAATAAGATTTTACAAGAGGAGATCAATATCTCAACCAGTGATTTCTAATATATCGTTTATAATTATCAGTTTATTCACTGCACATGGTATTGTTGGAAGCTGTGGGGGCCTTCGATAGGCTGCAGGGGCCGTTAAGTCTATAGTATAAGTGAGTCAATGGCACTGTTGATTTCATGCCTAGTTCAGAGTAATGACAGTGGAGGTAGATGTGTAACTAACATCTGATAATATGGCCAGTTTACTTTACGTAAATGATAAGGTTGAGCGAGGCGAATTTCTGTTTTGGAATTGTGCCGAGAGAGAAAACTACGTGGCGATAATCGGATTGCAGGTCGATATGAATCTCGATTTGAACTTTCTACAACTAACGTTTTTGAAACGCCGAAATCTACATCAGCCTGTACTGACGCGCGGATAGTAGCTGGGTGCATTATAGGCATGCACTGCCAGATTTATTCTTTGTATATCAACTAGAAACCGATTACCAGCAGGTAAGATTAGTCTATTCCCCAAGCAAAGTGTTTAGTACTCCAATCGCCGATCACTAATATGGGTTGACAGGAGGAAAATAAAGTACCAGTTTCGCCTGATATGTGTGGAATATTATGGGACTTATAAATTAAAGTGAATATTATGTGACATAATAGAATGTCACACGGGTGTGATACTACGGAACTGATGGATCAAGAATGTTAAAATCCGAAGAATACGCATAACATAGCAACGACCCAAAAACATATAGGCGTAGCATTCTGGATGCTAGACGGGAACTGTATTGTCGAGGTACAGCACGACCTGGAGTCATTTAGATGAAATTGATTAGGGGAGGGCGTTGAAAATTTAGCTCTAGCAAAATGATAGATATTCTCATTCTCACGGAATAAGCCAAGCAGTTAAGGCGGTAATGAACATTATAACATATTAATTTTGCCATAGCAAATTTACATTGTTGGTGAATGTTTGTTTGATCAGTTCATAATATTGTAGGCTAAGCAGTATTGTTAATTTGAGTTTTAAGCGGGTAAATGTTTGCATTTTTAAGGATAGTTGCATTTGTTGTCGTGTAGGAATTTTGCATAATATTTAGACTTCGTGTTCGTAGGTTTACATGAGGTTAGTTCTGTAGTAGGCATTTTAAATTGTCAATTTAATAGAATAGAATCACTTATCAATAACGAGCTCGAGACATGTTATTATAATTTTACAATAATATGTCAGTTGTTGTTTGAAAAGAAAAGGCTGATATTTCATAGAATTGCCCTCTATTCACTAAGTAGTAAATTCCACAGAAGTTCCAGGAATCGTGATTTCTGTACAGAGTTACACATCAACGTGTAACAGGTAAGCAGTTGTCCGTCGAACTCATGCAAGCTCATAAATAAAAACAGAGCTAGCCAAATGAGTTATTAAAGGAATTAATTTACGAGCATAGCAGGACAAATTAAATTAGAAGAATGTTAAAAACTTTACAAATGGCTGCGTAGCTTGAGGCATGATAAAATAAATTTAATTAGTAACATTGTTAATGCAGGTTACAATTAGAGTAGATTGACATTTCTGCTGAATAGATACACTAACATTTTCAAAAGTATTATTTATATTTAATGGTAACTGGTGATGTTTTAGGATTTTTTTACAAAAATGGCGACCACACAGCTGCACCGATTTTGCGGTCGGTCATAGCAATAAAGAATATAGCCGGAAATAAAAGTTTTCATCAAAGAGCAAAGATGGGTTTCCTGAGTGCAAGCTACTTGTATTTTACGAGTTTTACTAAGCAAAAAAGGGCTGGCAGGGGAATATTAGGTTTAATACCGTTTGTATTTCAAGAAATGAGACGGAGTGAGGAATGAGTGGCACTACTTATATGTGTGTTTGTGAATAATATAATTTTATAGATTGAAGCATGGACTTTGTGAGGGAAGGAATAATTCTACTTAAGAGTCTGGAGAAGAAATGTTCTACCTGTTGGGAGATAAATTGTATCAAATGAAATGGCTGTCTAATGGGTGGGTGTATGGACTGAAAAAATCTTAATATTGTGGCATTTGGTTTGGCAATGATGGCTGTAGAATTCTACGACGGGGGGAATATGGTTCTTGTGGCATTTTAATAGGGATAAGCTACAGCAGGAGCCCTTGGAGGGGTAATGAATGTGGATGATGGGGCATCGCTTGTTGTGCGAATTGTTGTCGGATGGGATGTGAGATGGGAGTGATATCCTATAGACGAATTTTTGATACATTTCACAGTCGCGGCAGATGAGCCTGTCTGCAGAGTAAACATTAGTATCAGTACTAGAACATTCGGCCGTGGCATGCGGCCTTGCACATTTGCTCCAGCGAGGACGGTTCCCACAGATTTATTCTGTGTGTTCGAATATCTGACAACCTCGACACTGCACTGCCCGGGTCTGTGACGACGCTCTTCAACCGTGATTACTGCATTGAATAGTTCTTGTAGTTCATTAATTGTCCTGCTTTCTGATGATTTCGAACGAGTGACTGCACAAAAAGGGCAGGGTTTACGAGTAGAATCAGTCAGTCTGATAACCGTTATTACTGTTTTTTTTCTTACTAGTTCTTTATGTAATTCTTCCTCACTATAGGATGTTGGGTCATTTCGTAGCACTACAGAAATAGTTTTAATCAGGACCCTGACGATGTGATAGTACAACCCTTTCGTTGACAAGTGCTTACGAAGTAAAGTAAAATTCTTGACTGTACTTACTTTGTTTTCAGTATAGTCCTCTGATTCTAGTAACAAAATTTTCATGTATAAGCAATTCCTTAATTTTTTGCAGGAGTTCCCTATGATTAGGTGGGTCATGAATAATGATTGGAGGTATCTCAATCGCTTGAGAGGAAGGAAAATCGTTGTTTGAGGCACCTTGCTCTGGGGCAGGGTCGGGGTCAGAATCAAGAGTGGAAAATCTATTGCCGGTTGGGATGTTGTATAAAGGCACATTTGCACTATAAAGCATGCTGCTGGAGCCCTATACATACAAACGAAGCTTGGTTATACACAGAATCTTGCAATCTGGGGCGCTTAAGAGGACAATGCGCTGTACTTATCTGTGGAAACGGTTGAAAATATCCTACGAGTGGTGTAGACAGCTGCGTGAAGGTTGAATTTCCAGGGTGGCTTGCTGCATATAGCTGCTGCTGCTGCTGTAAATGATTAGTTAGATGCGGCTCTGTGTAATAAAAGCCGTTTACTGCGGATAGATCTAACGACACCACACCCGATAACGGCGTAACTGATATATTCGCGTTTTTGCCATTGTTAGATTCAGCATTTAACCTAACGAAACTACATTCGCTTCTAAAAACTCGTCCAAGAGAGGAAAAAATAAAGATCGCACTAAGTGGCCCGACAGGGTCCATCACCGGGACGAGAACAACTCCACACTTATGTGTCTAGTTATACAACACTTATTAATACGCACTTCACTGCACTGAGATATTTAAACAAGTCACTCACTTTCTGAATGGCCGTGTCATGGCCCCGCAAGGGCCCTTCTTATCACTGGTCACAGTCGAGGTACTGCAGAGAGATAAGCACCGGACGAGGTGTGCACCGTTCGATAGTCAAGAGCGGAATGAAAAGGATATTTTAATATTTGAGGGTTCTTTGCAAGAAATCTTGAGTACGTTTTCAATTTTTGCTGAAAAGGACTAAATTTTGGGATTAATTTTTTTTATTGGGTAGTGAAAAGCACGACTATAAAATAATGCAAGTTCGGTTGTAGTTGAATTTCCTGAATAATCATTATTTTCAAAACATTTATTTGTTTGGACACTTTTTAAACACAGTATTAAAGAATGATATTTTTGGTAATGAAATCTGTTCTTAAAATTAGATGTTCATAAGGCATCATAAACAATTTTTTATATATGAGTAGTTTTCATGTAATTCTACGAAAAATACTTCAACGCTATTTATAAAATGTTTTGGTGTCCATTTTGCCTCCTTGATTCGTGTGTCTTTACGTGGCATTCTCAAAATACAACAACAATTTTAGCATATGGTATGTAGTTGTTTGGTCCAACACTTTAAATCAGCAAAGCGTAAATGAATTGTTTAATTGGAGCGAAGCTCGAGTTACTCCACTGAATTAATTACCCAAACATTAACGTTACAACCTTACAAAATTTTACACAAATTTCACTTTCACACAGTTCGAAAGGTTCCATGCTATTATTATTATTTTTTTATTTTTGAACCGCGCTCGCTAAATCTCGCTAGATTGGCCATCATGGGGCCACGCGATAAGTGCATCCCACCGGGTCTCAGCTTTGAATATCGGGGTAGGTGCACGTAACTTTCTATTTGGGGGAATAAGCATTTGTACGCTGATTCCATTTTTACACCCCAGGGTCGTTAGCACTGGGGGATGGGATGAAATTGTGATGTTGAATGATGAAATAGACACACACACAACACAATCATGCCCGAGGCGGGACTCGAACCCGCGATCCTTCGGTCCGAGATCGCTACGGCACTACAGCCTTAGCGATCTCGGCCACCGGATCGCCATTATTATTATTATTGTTATTATTATTATTATTATTGTTATTATTATTGTTGTTGTTATTATTGTTATTATTGTTGTTGTTATTATTGTTATTATTGTTGTTGTTATTATTGTTGTTGTTGTTGTTTGATATTATTGTTGTTGTTGTTGTTGTTATTATTGTTGTTGTTGTTATTGTTATTATTGTTGTTGTTGTTATTGTTATTATTGTTGTTGTTGTTATCGTTATTATTGTTGTTGTTGTTATCGTTATTATTGGCACGGTGGGTCAACGCAACATGTAAGGAAAATGGATAACTATGGACCAGAACAGCAGGCAGACCGAACAATGTAGTATAATAATAATATGAAGTAATATAATATAATAAATAATAATAATAATAATAAAATTAAAATAATAATAATAATAATAATTATAGCTGGTACCTTTAGAAACTGTGGTAAAGGTATGAAATTGCGAATAAAGTTATTGTACACGTTGTAACTGTTAATTGTTTGGGATATTATTTCAGTGGGGGGAAATTCGAGCTTGGCTCAAATTAAACAATACATTTACGCTTTGTGATTTAAAGTGTTGAACCAAACAACACATACCAATGCTAAATTTGTTGTTTAGATTCTGAAATGCCACATTAAGACACACGAACACGGAGGAGGAAAAAATGGACACCAAACATTTATAAAATCAGCGTTTAAGTATTTATTACGCAGAATTTACATGAAAACTACTCTTATATACAAAATTGTTTATGATCCCCTTTTGAACATCTAATTTTAAGAAAAGATTGCATGTCCAAAATCTCTTTCTTCAAAAATGTGTTTGTAAAAAGTGTCTAAAACAAATGCAATGTTTTTGAAAATATTGATATTCAGGAAAATTCAACTAAAATCGACCTTGCCATTATTTCTTATAGGTCGTTATTTTCACTACTTAATGCAAAATTTAATTCCCAAAATTTAGTTCTTTCAGGCAAATATTTGAAAACGTCTAAAGATTTCTGCAAGCAGAACCCTCAAATATTAAAATAACCTTTTCATTCCGCTCTTGACTACCCGAACCGGTGCACACTCGCCGCTGCTTATCTCTCTGCAGTACCTGACTTTGGACCATGATAAGAGGGCCTTGCGGCCATGACACAGGCATTCCAGCAAGTGAGTGACTTGTTTAAATATGTCAGTTGCAGTGAAGTGCGTATCTAATAATTGTTGTAGATACTAGGCACATAACGTGAGTTGTTCTCGTCCCGGCGATGGCCTGCGGCACTTAGTGCGATCTTTATTTCTTTCCTCCTCTTGACGGTTTTTAGTAAGTGATATAGTTTCGAAGGTTAAATGCTGAATCTAACAATGTGCAAAAGCGGAAATATATCATTTACGCCGCATATCGGGTGTGTGTGTTGTTAGATCTATCCGCAGTAAACGGCTTTATACACAAGCCGCATCTGAACTAATCATTTACAGCAGCAGCAGCTATATGCAGAGAGCCAACTGGAAATTCAACCTTCAACGCAGTTGTCACACCACTCGTAGAGGATATTTTCACCTGTCTCCACAGATAAGTAGCAGGCATTGTCCGTCTCTTAAGCGCCCGCAGATTGCAGATTGTGTATAACCTAAGCCTTTCGTTTGTATGATAGGCTGCAGCCAGCATGCTTTATTCAGTGCAAATGTGCCTTATATACAACATCCCAACCGGCTATAGATTTTCCCACTCTTGACCCTGCCCCTCCCAGATGCAAAGATGGCCTCAAAACAGATTTTTCCTTCCTCTCAACGATTGAGATACCTCCAATCATTATTCATGACCCACACTGATCATAGGGAACCTCCCGCCAAAAAATATGGAATTGATTATACATGAACAATGTTTTACTAGATCAGAGGCACTATATGAAAACAGAGCAAGTATAAGTCAAGAATTTTACTTTCAAGGGGGGGGGTGGACTATCATATTTACAGGACCCGATTGAACTATTTCTGTTAGTGCTTCGAAATGTCCAACAATCCTGTAGTGAGAAGAATTACATCAAAGAACTAGTAAGAAAAAAAACAGTAATAACGGTTATCGACTGACTGATTCTACGCGTAACCCCTGCCTTTTTGTGCAGTTCACTCGTTCGAAATCATTCAGAAAGTCAGACAATAAATGACTACAAGAACTATTCTGTGTCAGTAATCACGGTTGAAGAGCGTCGTCACAAGACCCGGGCAGTGCCAGTGTTGGAGGTTGTCAGATATTCGAACACCAGCAGAAAAGAACTGTGGGAACCGTCCCGCTGGAGCAAATGTGCAAGGCCGCATTGCCACACGGCGAAATGTTCTTGTCTAGATACCATGTTTCACTCTGCGAACAGCTCATCTGCCGCGAACTATGAAAATTAATCAAAAATAGTGTTAGAAGATCATCCACATCTTGCTACCCCATGCCGACAACAATTCGCCAATACAAGCGATGCCCCATCTCATTATTCATGACGGCCTACTAGGGGCTCTGCTGTGCTTATCCTATTAAAATGCCACTAAACAATATTCCTCCGTCGTAGATTCTGCAGCCATCATTACCAAGATCCAATGCCACAATATTAAGATTTTTCGTCCAGTCACTCAACCCATTGAACAGCCATTTCATGTGAAACAATTTTCTCGCCAACAGTCTAGAACATTTTATTCCAGACCCTAAGTCAAATTATTCCTTCTCTCAGCAAATTCCATGCTTCATATCACATGAAATATATTACGCATTAAAACATGTAATAGTAGCCACTTATTCCCGACTCCGTTCATTTCTTTTTAAATGCAAAAACGTATTAAACCTATATATACATCTTAGCCCTCTTTTTGCTAATAATACTCGTAAAATAACAAGTAACTTGCATTCAAGAAACCAATCTTTGCCCTGCGATGAAAATTTATATTCCCTGTATATTCTTTATCGCTTGACCGACCGCAAAATCAAGTTGCAGATGTGTGTCGCCATTTTTATAAAAAAATCCTAAAACATAACCAGCGTACCGTAAATAATATATAAGTACTTTGAAAATCGTTAGTGAGCTATTCTGCAAAAATGTCAATCTACTCTAATTGTAACCTGCAATTAAAGTTGATGTTACTGAATTAAATTTATTCTATCACTCCAAAACTACGAGACATTTGTAACGTTTTTAACATTCGTTCTCCATTTAATTTGTATATTTAGTTAATCTTGCTCGTAAATTATTCCTTTAATAACTCATTTGCTACTCTGTTTTATTCAATTAACTCGCATGGTTGAAGTACAACGTATGTCACCTGTACCTGTACACGTGGAATGTGAGAGCTGTACCAGAAAAATCACGATTCCTGGAACTTCGGGAATTTACTCTTACTGAATTGATGGCAATTATATGAAATTATCAGCCTTTTTCTTTTCAAACAAAACTACATTATTATTGTAAAATTATAATAACGTCTCGAGCTCGTTATTGATAAGTGATATTTATATAACGTTATATGATAAGTGTTCTATTGTCTTAACATTGGTTAAATCCGTACGGACTTTGATAAAATCGTAAAGTTCTTCCTAGGTTGATTAGATGTCGCCGTCTTCTCCAAAAGGGTATGTTCTGAAGTCCTCCTGTGGTGAATTTGCTAAACCTAATGCCGCGTGCAAACTAATAAATTTCTAGACTGTCGCTAATTATTAGTCCACATTCCGGAAATCTCTACATCTGCCTTTGATATAATAGGGTCCGCGACTTTTCCTCACTAGGCTTTCGGTGAACATACTATCGCGAACTACTATTTCCTTTAAATTACAATTTAAAATGCCTACTACAGTAACAACCTCATGTAAACCTACGAACACGAAGTCTAAAATATTATGCAAAATTCCTACACGACAACAAATGAACTATCCTTAAAAATGCAAACATTTACCCGCTTAAAACTCAAATTAACAATACCTATTAGCCTACAATATTATGAACTGATCAAACAAACATTCACTAACAATGTAAATTGCTATGCAAAATTAATATTTATTAATGTTCATTACCGCCTGAACTGCTTGGCTTATTCCGCGAGAATGAGATATATCTATCATTTTGCGTAGTCTAAATTTTCAACGCTCTCCCCTATCACAATTTCATCTTAATGACTCAGGTCGTGCTGTACCTCGACAATACAGTTCCCGTCTAGCATCCAGAATGGACTGCCTATATGTTTATGGTTGTAGCTATGCTATGCGCATTCATCTGTTTAACATTATCGATGCTCATTCTGTCGATCACACCGGGTGTGACATTCTATATGTCACATAATATTCACTATTTATTTATTAAGTCCCTAATATTCCACACATATCAGGCGAAACTGATACTTTATTTTCTCCTGTCAACCCATATTAGTGATCGGCGATTGATTACATGCTGGTGAAATCTGTTTCTAGTTGATATACAAAGAATAAATCTGGCAGTGCAATGCCTATAATGCACCCAGCTACTATCCACGCGTCAGTACAAGCTGATGTAGATTTCGGCGTTTCAACAACTTAGTTGTAGAAAGTTCAAGTCGAGATTCATATCGACCTGCCAATCCGATTATCGCCACGTAGGTTTTCTCACTCGGAGAATCCAAAAAAGAAATTCGCTCTCGCTCAACTTATCATTTACGTAAAGTAAACTGGCCATATTATCAGATGTTAGTTACACATCTTCTACTCCACTGTCATTACTCTGAACTAGCATGAAATCAACAGTGCCATTGACTCATATACTATAGACTTAACGCTCCTGCAGCCTATCAAAGCCCCACAGCTTCTAAAATACCATTGCAGTGAAAAAACTGATAATTATAACGATATATTAGAAATCACTGGTTGTAGTATCGATCTCCTCTTGTAAAATCTTATTTATATCTCTTATTAAAATGTGAGACAACGTCTGGCTTTCGTCCACGCGCAAATATTCATGTTCAAACTCAAACAACAAACCCATATAAATAGTGGATTACAGTGAACATAACCCGACGTTTTTTCCTGAAACCAACCAATTACAACCTTAACTGGAGAAGCATCTTATCCTTCCAATAAATGCCATACGTTGTGTAATTACTTTCAATCAAACTTTCTTCTCAAAATTGGCAAAACGATAATCATATTGAAAAAGTAGTTGTTACCAGATATAAGAGTTTCTGAATGCCCTAAATTTATTTCACCATACAAAATCATCAAATATATTCTCTATCAAACCGAAATTATCAAATGTCATGATCTAATATGAGCTATTTATTAAAACGCCTTCCATAAACGTAACTCGCACATGTTACAGCAAATTTAATGCAGCTTGAGACAAATGTACTTCCTGATAAATGAAAACACGCCCACATTATCCCTATTTTAAGCCTGAAAAAGAACAAAACGATCCATTAGCGATCGTCCGATTTGTTAACTAACCACAATGTGAAAACTATATGAAAAATCATTACTCTCTAGACTGAATTCCTACCTCAGCTCAATCAATGCCATACCACCTCATCAGTTTGAATTCCAATCCCGTTTTGTCCAAGTATCATCAAATCTTCACGCCTAACTGAATATATCGGAAGATTCCATGCTCACAAGCATAACGCAGCGGTTTTTCTAGATGTAGCCCAAGGTTTTCAATACCGTTTGCACCCAGGGTTAATTTTCAGATATCGAGTATTGGTAACACATATCTATCACGCATCATTGAAAGTTTTTTACCAAGTGTACATTTTTTGAACGTCTTCCAAGAGGTCTCTCCGCACCTTTCACCATCAAAGCAAGGAGAACGCCCAAGGATCTACCCTCTCCCCCCAATTAGTTAATGTTTACACATCGGATTATCAATGCCCTAAATACTGCAAAGCTCTATTTGCTGATGATACAGTACTTCTAGTAGCAATCTTGTACCTCCGTGAAATCTACAAAATCACCTCACATTGTTTTCAAATCAGCCAAAAATTGCACATTGAAATAAATCCTAATAAAAGCCAGTAAAAATATTTACCCTCGCGTAAACCACACATCCACCTAAATTTACTTACATCACCACCACACAAAACATCACCTGGATCTCTCTTCCCACAAACTGTCAAAATATCTTGAAATTCTATTTCCGATAAAAAGCTTACAACGTAAAATTGTAAAATAGAATTGCGCTAGTTGACTGGTTGAGTCCACCAAATATATCCGATTCTCAAACAAATCACTCACCCCACAACTCAAATGTTGCTATTCATCTCTATAACGCAATGTAATACGACGCATACTTTCCTATGCTTTCCCTGTCGGTGCCTCAGTCAAAGCAAACGTCAACAAAAATCAAATTTTCGCAAAACAGATTCCTACGCAACCATCGCAAAAGCCCTGATACATTCCAAATTCCCATTACATAATGAAACTTGACATTACACCCATTCCCCGTCCACTTTCGCTCTTATTTGCAAAATTCTATCTCCAAAATATTATAGATCCCTTTAGGTATCATTTTCACATGATAAGAAAATTTCTCTCGCAAACATTAAAAACAAATTACCTTTAATCTGTTTGTACATATAGTTGTAAATGCACTAAAAAAAAATATAAAGAACTAAAGAAGTTTTTAAATATATATATATTACATTTTAAACATGTTGATTTCTAGTGCAAGTCTCACAGCATTTTCTACAAAATTCACATTTTTTTTGTAAAATAATATTAGAGTTTGTGAAGAAACGCTCAAGAGACTCGTAGGGTCTCGAGTTCGAGAATATCTATTTTGGAGAAAATCGTCTAAACGGTTTAGGTGCCACCGAAAGCCAGTTGATTACTGAGAACAAGCAAGCAGTCAGAGCAGATTGGCAGACAGGCAAAGCAGCCAGCCAGACGGTCAGAGAGGTAGCCAGACGTCAGAGAGACAGCAGTGGTCAGACATTCAGACTGTCAGAAAGACAGACACACAGTCTGACAGACAGATAGACGAATCAGAAAAGACGCAGACAGTCAAGCAAACAGCAGAGACTGTCAAATGGACGATGGACGAACAGACGGACAAACGAATAAACATTCCATT
>BOPP01000022.1:8146711-8164751 GCA_017312745.1 Gryllus bimaculatus
CGATTTTAAGAGGGAGGACAAGCTGTACATATTACGTAACACTGGGAGCAACAGACCTATATCCCGGGACATCCCCGGAATCACGCCTTAGCCAGCGACTTGTAGTAATAATCAACCCAGACAAATCTCTTCACTCAGGATTGTGTTGGCTTAGCGGCCGAACATATCATAAAGAGAATAGAGTTGTGTTCATCAGTACTTGAGTAGCTGCAGCAGCGTAGTTTCGTGAAAGAGAACATGATAAGACGTACAGGGGAAGCGGTCAAAATGTATAAACTGATAAGTTTTTGTGAGGGAGTAGGCGTAGAGAACAACAAAGAGCGAAGATAAAAAGGACGACAGAAGAAGTATGGCGAAAAGTGGATAACCGCTTTATTCTGAAGGAACGTTGCGTTAAGCCTCAATAGTACGGCTTTGAGTTCTTGCGTTGTACGCAACTTTACAAAATGATCTCATTTTTTATTAACACTCAGAGAAGCACAATTTCACAAGCTACTGATAACTACACACCAATATTACTACATACTCTGGCCAGTCATATTAAGGAATACAATACAAGAAGTATGGGTTCTTAAACATCATTTATGTGTGTTATTATTAATATGTTTTTTGTGTCAATAAATTCATGTGTTCTATATCCAATGAAGTTCTCTGGCGTCTCGGCGTAACGTTTATTTTCCAGCAAAGCGCCTTTCCCACCTGCAAATCTTAATTTCGCCGCGCGCGTCACACTCTAGATAAATGGCAGGCAATTTCAAATTCCTGGTTATCTATTTCTCGAAAAAATCGTTTTACATTTAATTTCCCTATAAGAAAACAACTTAAGGAACATTTTCATTAAGGGATCAGGTATTAGTTTCTTTATATCTGGCACAATACTACTCTTTTTGTTCTGTGTTTGATTTAAAAACAGCTATTTCTTTACTGATGTTTCGGATCCAAAATCCTCTTGTTGGTCACAAGAGCCACACTCATCATAACTATTTATTTCTCCCGCAAATAGACTAGTCATGCAGAATTGAACGTCTTTTTCCGACTAAAAATGTGAAGAATTTTCCGTAAAAGTATTATTCGCTATAATATTTTTGGGAATAATAATTGGAGTGAGTCGAAAAATAGCAGCATTTAGAGTCATTTTATGCTTCTAGCAATACGTATAGCCGATTCCTTCTTCACTCCTACTATAAACACGAAGCTCATCGGAGATATTTTGAGCTCGTCTTAGGTGGGATTATCATAGGCGTTATTAACTATGTATTACGTATGGCAACCCATTCGGAACATACTATACCGTGCTTATAAGTCTTCTACCAGCTCAACTGTGTAACCGATTTATCTAATAAAAGTTACCTATTGTCGACTTATTTTTTGTTTTGTAATAAACACATATATGAGACGATCAAAGATGGTTGGTGCATGAAATGCGGCCCCATGCTATTTAGTATCTAACTAATTAGGAGTCCACAACGAAAATATATGGGGGTGCTCTTTTATTGAGAAGAAGAAAAAATTTCTATTTTTGCAATTATTATATGTGTAATTAAATGGTGGTGGATAGGTGCTTTGAAGTAATTTTTAAAACTTTTGGTTAAGCTTTACCTAATAAATTTACAGAAGATATTAATAATGAACAATCGGGGGTTGAGCGACTGCGAACATTTCTATAACTCATAATTTTGCGGCGCGCATCTTGAAAAAATAATTCGAAAAATTGAGGCTGAATTTTGGTGAAAAAAATCAAAAGACACTGTCCTATGGATGTAAAAGTGACACTTTATACATCTACAATATCAATCTTATCAATTTCCAGGGGATGCGGCATCAGCCCAGATAATCAGGGAATTAGTTTGGTGAAAATTTCATTCTTGTAGTGTATTACACGCACGCGTACCAGCATGTGGAAGCGATTGGACCGTACTATTTCCAAATGGGGTGTTCGCGTGTAGTTCAAAGTTCCGCGGGAGGACATGGTTCTTGCCTGTATCAGAACAGCTGCTCGATATCTTCTTCTGTCGATGAAGGTCAGGTCATAAGCAGACGTGATAGTGTGGATTTCTGGACGGAAGTGGAGTCGGTTCGACTTCGATGTTCTGGAATAGGCAAGACTGTAGTTGAAACGGGTCAATAATATTTTAAGAATTTTTTAAATAAATTTAAATTAAAGTTCAAACGCAGATATATGTGTAGAATGAGTTTAGTAGGAATGTTTTATACAATGAAAAATAAAGTGGAGAACATTTGGGGAATCGGCCGTACAGAATAGTGAATAAATTATTTGGATGTGGGATTCCTTCTGAATAACAAAAAAGAATATTTATTTGAGAAAAAGTATTTACGAAAAGGACCATTTTATATTAGACAAGGTGAAACCGATGGTTTAAGAGAGACGATGGTAAAATAGCATCGGCATAGGTAAAATAAAATGAGAAAACAAGGAAGCTGTGGGAGGTTGAACAGCTGAAAATATTTCGTTGTTAAGCACAGAGGGGGAACGTAAATGTGGACGACGGAGCAGATGTTTCCGTTGGCTGAAACACTTTAAACGTGCCCCTGTAAAAAGTCAGAGGCGGTTTGTTAGTAGGCACCGATTTAGGTTGCGGGATTGTTTTGGATTTTTTCCAACCAATTAATTAAATCGAGTAAAATGCGGGACAATTTTAAAATATGTCGTGATAAAAAACATCGTAGAAATGTTGGAAGGGAGACAAAAATAATTGCCCCTAATAGAAAAATAAGTGGATTTGAAATGGGAAATGAATATCCCTTCCGTCCCCGCACCGGCCAAGAGCGCAGTTCATTACCGTTCAAGGAAGTTTTCAGAAAACCAGGTAAGGTGTGAATGAAAAATGTGAAAGGACAAAAATGTAAAATAAGAAATGAAGTTAAATAGTTAAAGTTTTTTGGAAAAACCTAAATTCCCAAAAAAAAATTACCGAAAGGCCGTCCTTATGATAAGGAGGTAATAGTAAAAGCGCAATTGGTTTGTTTTTCATGGTTTTAAAATTCGGAAATAAATAATAATTGGCAAGCCGACCACTGTTTGGTCGCTGTAAAAGTCCGATTCTTACGAAGCTTGAATCCATTTAAGGAATAGTAACCATCACATAAAGTAAATCCCTATCACAAAAAAGGTATTCACGAGCCTTTGTTAAGTCTCCGTATGAGTGGCCAATTGACTTGGCCCAGCCACAAGAACGAATAGATGCGGCCCTTGAAGAAGTAATAGTTCAAGCCTAAATTTTTTAAACCGCTTAAATCCCAAAGCTAGCCCCAATAAAATAATTTAATTAGAAATACAAGTTGAAGAGAGAGAGGAGAGAGAGGAGAAGAGAGAAGGCGAGAGAGAGAGGAGGAGAGAGAGAGAGAGAGGAGAGAGAGAAGAGAAGAGAGGAATGACGTCACGTATTATAAGATTAGGAAAGGTTAGAGTATTAGTCACGACCCCTCAAGGATTTTGTATAGGCACTGTAAGAGTTCCAAATAATGACCATCAATCTGGACCTTAGGCGAAAAGTGACTTCTCCGTATTCGACGCGGATTGGCGAACTCAGTAGGAATGTGCTAATGCAGATGCAAATAATGCCAGGCAATATGCATCTTAATATGATTTTTATATTTAGTCAGCGAAATGCATTTATCGGCCTGGGCAGTATGTGAGATTTTGTTTTAAGACGTTTTGTGGATAATTAATTACGCATTTGTCAAACATGGCTTACCTACAGCAACGATTTGTAAAAAACGCTGCTAATATTTTACGCTTTAAGTTTATTTTCTTGCTACTTCGTTTTTGCAGGCGGCCGTCAGCGAGTATAATCAATAAGGCCCCTGTAAAAATTAACTTGAGTATGTATCATCAGTCTCGGTAGATATATTGTCGTTTGTTTTATTTAATTAGTTCCATTAAGGTATTTGTTATTGAGTCTCAATATTTTCTTCTTTCATCAACTTTGGTGCTAATATAGCATTGATAAATCCTTTGCATAAAAAAGAAGGGATGTGTATTAAACTGCGATAATTAACAGTCCTCTCGAGAAGTCTGACTACAACTGGAAATTATAAAGCGTTCTTTTTTGCAAAGGAGTTTGATGATTATTTATGCCAAATGGGAATGAAGGAGTATGTTAAATATAAAGCAAGCGTTGGCAATTAGTGGAATTGGCTGCTCTTTTGGTATAATTTGCTATAAATAATATTTTGTAATAATTGCCCTGGAATAGGGCAAGTATTTAAAATTATAATTTATGAGTTAGGAGAAGGCCCCGGCTCTCTAATTTATTCTGTTTTTTGCTTAATAGTAACTATAAATTGGTTTTGGTATAAGCTAAGGTTTTCATTGTGATAATTCACAAGTTTCTACGATTGTGTGTGGAATGTAACAACAGTTTGGTTTTAGAAGCGGAATATACGGCTTGTTCCGATCAGATTAAACCTGGTTCTCCTTGTAAATGACAAATTTTTTGTCCATGTGTCAGCTTTTCTTTGGGGTTGAATATATTAGATAATAATAATAATATATTTATTATTATTATTTATTATTGGTTAATTAGTTCTGGCGAAATCGGCCTATTTGCTGTCCCCACAGCCTATACAAATAACTGTGGTGTGGACAATGGGGATTCAGCTTATCCAGCTGTATGCCCTCGGTAAAAAGCCTAAGGTGTTTTACATCGTCTATTGAATCTGGTAAATTATAAGATTGAAATATGAATGATGAGCGGTGAAGGGACAATCACACATACGACGTACACAACGCAGGCGCCACAAGCCGGCTATATATAATAATAATAAATAATAATAATAATTAATAATAAATAATAATTAATTAATTATTATTATTTTAATGAAGCACACAATCAAGATATGCGTATTTCGATTGTCTTCGAAGAGAAGTTTAGTAATACGTACCGAACTTGATATTATTATATAGTTTTACTGGCTGCTCGCCAGTCATGAGTAAGAACATTGATTTAATGCGGCAGTAATAAAATATTTCGTTAAGAAAGGTGACCAATGCCCACTGAAATTTTCAAGCTAATATTATGGGTAAGGTAAATGATAATTTTATCATTATAGGATATTGAAAGGTTTTTGTTTGCTCTTTTTTAGTGGAGAATTGGAGTGCTTTAGTAGTACTTGTACTAATATTACAGCTTATTTTAATGAAAATATTCTAGATTCTCCTAAATACATATGCCTCTTTGATAACTCCATAAGTAACGAGTATCAATGGAAACTACGCCATTTATTCTGCTATTAATTATTTTTTTTAGAGTATTCTTTGCAAATTGAAAACCTCAGAAATTTGTTTTTCCGCGGCCAAAAACGAAATGGTTCATTTTATTCTTTAGATGACGGATCTAAGGTGTTTTTCAATGCCCATTATTTTTTTAAGCTGGTTTAGTAATTGTGAAATTGGTAGAACTTATGACAGGAATCGAATTTCACACATACACATATAACACAGGTCAAATCAAGGATTTTTCATGAAGCTGAAACGCCGCAGTATATATTCCAGTGTGGCAAATGTTGATCAAAAGCATTAATGAGTAAATAATGATATTGCGGTACGACATTGACATATAAAAACATATATTTCTTGCATTGTTTATTGTCACACTTTGGATGTTATTTGCGCAATCTTACTGCAATCGCGACTGATTTACATCTTTTTTGTATCAAAAATGATATCACATTTCCTTTTTCGGCTGTACGAAATGAACTTCTTAGTATTTGTCCTTTTTATTGAATATTAGTTTTTAGGAAACCATGCACATGCAATTTATGTGTATTTCTCTGTGGAAACTTCTTGTTGTGAACCTAATCTGCTCAAACTATTAATCATTTCGAATTGGTCCCCTAATAAAAAATAAACTGCTAAGTGGTTAGAATTTTTTATGATCGAATGTGGCAATGTGGTCCGATCCTTAAGGTGACTCTATTTTGAAAGCTGTAACTAGAAAATGTGGCATGTTTACTAATGAAACGGCACATATTCTTCATAGAATTGCATCTATTTCCTCATTAATAGAGCATGGAGTAATTTCCTGGAATAATAACAGACGTACGCGATTGGTGGAATTTTGAAGAAGGTTGGTTTATTGGGCAAAGTAAAAAGTGTACAGGCGTCGGAGAGAGGGGCCTAGAGGGAACCATCACACACAAACCTTGCCGCCGACACGCCGCTCAGTGAAATAGCTCACACCGGAACTTGTACCGTGTCCCAGAACTGAAAGTTACTGCTGCTCCCGCCATTGCTCATGGCCGTGTCGTACTGGTGGAATCTAGATCCAGAACCGCCCCTGATTGATAACGTAAAGGTCCAATGACTGCTGCCGAAGGACGAAAACGAGCTCAGATCCAAACCATGGGTGGGGAACTAAAGCCGACGATCGATCCGAGGCTGGTGGCTGGAGCCGGAGGAACGGAACTCTAAGATGAACTCGCGTGTTCTCGCGCGTAATGAAAGAGTTTTGTATGGACCTGGACTGCTAGACGTGAGCCACGGCTCGATAACGCAGTGGAGCCGTGATCTGATGAGTGACCCCGAATAGGAGCGTGTGGCGCGACCGCCAAAGGATGGCCATGGCTGTGGAACTGATGGAGTCTTTAATGGCCAGAGTCAAGGTAGGCTGAAAGTGGAACCAGTGGCTCCGAACCAGTGGAGCCCGTGATCGCGATGATATACCTGAGGGAGCTGTGTGCCAGAGGTCGGCCAAGGACCCATGGGCCTGGAGGCGATGGGAAGCTATGGCCAGATAGTCGCAACGGAAGCTGAGTGTAACGCATGGCTCGAACTCAGTGGAGGCGTGATCGCGATGTGAGTCCGAGGAGGCTGTGGGCTCAGACTCAAAGGATCCATGGCTTGGAGCGATGGAGGCTATGGCCAGAGCCGTCAAGAAGCTTGTGATCAGAACTGCGAAAGTATAGTTAGGCGTGATGACCAATGGAATAAGTGGCTAGAAGCTAAGGAGTCTGTGCCGCTGTCGAAAGATTCCGTGTTTTGACTCAACCCCGAGGAAATAAGGCTTGTCCCCTGACGATGCCGTCAGAACGCATGGCGCAGAGTTCCAAAGATGCTAGAAGTTGGTGATCCAGACTCTTATTGGCTGGATCCCAGCGCACTAGTATGGCGCATGATGGTTCTTTTTAGTGAGAATGACTGGATGACATGCTTGTTGGCGCAGCCACCGGCACTTCAGCCGGGTAACGGCAGCTGGTTCTGCATCAGGGAATGGCAGATACCGCCTTGTGCACCGGATAGCGGACGACGGGATGGCGGTAACGGGTACCTTTTAATACTTGGGGATCTTAACAGGTACGGTGTAACGGCTTTGTGTGCATCGGGCAACGGCGTATGGTTTTTATGCATGCAGCCAGTTGTACGATTCTTTCAAACACCGGATACGGTTTCGGAACGCGAATTCGTGGATCTTCACTCCCTTGGTACGGCACCCGGCAAACCTTCTCTCCCACGGGGCCAACGGGGGTCGGCTTGGGCACGGCGCACGGCCCCGTCTTGGTGGAGCGGTGATTGGTCCTTCCACCGTCGTGGGGGCCCGTGGCCGCCGGAGGTTCCGAGGACCGCCGCCGTGGCTTTGCTGAAGTCGCCGTGGGCCCCGACAGCCGCCGCCGGAGAAGCTGTGGGGCCGAAGCCGAAGCTATGCGACAAGTCCGCGCTTCTTGTTTGCTGCTTCTTGCTTGCTGGTAGTTCTCATGGAGCGTCAGCCTGGCGCGCCGCGCGGTCCGCAAACAACGACGCAGCACCAGAACTGCTTGCCAGCCTGCAACGATGCAGAACGCACCTTACAAGCGCCACTAATGACAACAGGCGGGAAAATAACAAGTGTGTAAATACTATATTTTTAAATAATTATTTCGAATAAGTATTTGCTTGTGTTTTTACTAGACTCCGCTATAGCAAGGAGGGGATTTTATCTGAGAATATCCAAATCACGAGGTGAAGTTTACGTCCCAACAGAGTTCCCAAAATACACGCTAATACATATAAATAACTGAAAAGATGTTAAATTCAAAGAAAGTTTATGTGTATAGTAAATCATATGAGGTTTTGGTTGCAGCATCAAAGCACAAGCGATTGGATACATATGCACGCATCCAAATTGATGAGTCGCCACGCATTGATGTGAGTCCGATGGGATGTTTGAACGGTGAGTATAACATTATCAGCTACTTTACGATTTACATCGCGCAAGTTCCGCAATGTCAAAATATACTGAAAGAACATATTTGGTTCGATACATGTTTCTTTTCAGTATCTGACATTGGAACTTGAAGCATTGAAACAGATGAAGTGGTGAAGAAATTTTCTAACACATAATAGTTATTTTTTTTAGAATAGTTAATAAGCATTCGGGCGACGTCGGCTATCTAGTTTTTTTATAATAAAATTAGCATATTTTTAAGCAATAAACAGCTGATTTAGCGAATAGTAAAGGAGTGCTGCGGCGATAAAAGATATCCAAAATTCAATGAAGCATGTGAGGGGACAAGAACAATATCAGATTTGTGATTTGTAGCAATGTAACATGTGAGGTGAAAAATGTTCACATAAGGTACCTGCACCATGTGACATTTCCCCTGACGTGGTAGCAGAAGCGCATTGTGCATGGATGTTTTGGGGCGGTCACGTTTAGATGCTGAAGAAGTTTTGTTTTTGTGGACATATCTCGTGAAACATTTGAAACGTCCCGCGTTTTATATGAATGTTCCGGCCACATAAATCCATTGATCGAAAAGTAAATCATCAGTTACCCCTAGCATATCCTAGACGGTCATTTGTAAATTATATTATTCTTGAAGCCTATTTATGCGAATACATAATACACTATGTACAGTCAGTCGTAATGCATTGACGCAGTGAAGTAATAGAATTTTAGTTCGTTACGTGCAGTTGAAGAAGAGTGTGACTTATGCACAATTAATATTTTGCAATTTTTTCACCTTAAAATGCGTACCTGTTTTTTTTCATTGATTTTGTATTTTTTCGCAAGTTCTTAGGTACGCTAAGCCAAAATTGTAGAGTCCTTACGGAGCTGGAGTACTGGCATAAGCTCATTTTGCTAATTTTCTACACGCATTTGAAAAATTAAATTAAAATTCACGCAAATATTCACAATTAAGCAAAGTATACTTTAAGCATTACTTTTGCTCCTGCAGCGAAACTAGCCGTCGACGTAGTGGTCATTCCGCTCCGACAGATATGTTTTAAACATGAGGCTAGTGGAAATTAATCGGCGAGAGAGGTTTGCTTTACGACTGGAGCGCTGTCATGTGCTGTTTGACCGAAGGGAGGTGTAGTGCAGTAAGCCGCGCGTTCGCGCAGCACTCTTATACGCGCCGGCAGTGCGCGGTGGCGTGGCCGTGGGCGGCGGGGGCGGCGGCGGTAGGGCGTGGTGGTGCGGGGCTGGCGGCGGCGTGGCGCGGGCGGTTGGCGGCAGCGGTGTGCGGCGGCGCGGCGGTAGCTTGTGGGAACGTGCTATGGTCTGGAGAGGGAAATTGGAGGACAAATATTCTCTCTTCAATAAACTGAACTTCGCGCTTTAATGAAATGTTAAAAAATTAACGAATGCGCGAGCAACCTCTCTCCGCCGATTAATTTCCACTAGCTCATGTTTAAAACATTCTGTCGGGCGGAATGACCACTACGGACGGTAGTTTCGCTGCAAGAGCAAAGTAATGCTTAAATATACTTGTGGCTTAATTGTAATATTTTGGTGAATTTTAAATTTAATTTCAAATGCGTGTAGAAATTGCAAAGAAGCTATGCAGTCTCCAGCTCCGTAAGTCTCTACAATTTTGTTAGGTACCTAAGACCTTGCGAAAAATACAAAATCAATGAAACAGTTTCGATTTTTAGTGAAAAATGCAAATATTTAATTGTGATAGTCACACAAACTGCACGTAACGACTAAATTCTTATATTCACTGCGTCAATGCATACGACTAACTGTACTATTGTATTATGTATTCGTATAAATAGTGTCTCAGAATATATAATACAACCTTCTAGGATATGTTGGGGGGTAATGATGATTACTTTTGTCAATGAATATGTGGCGGGAACATTCATATAACGACGTTCAAATGTTTCACGAGATATGTCCACAACAACTCTTAGCATCCAAACGAGACCGTCAAACATCCATGCACAATGCGCTCTCTACAAGTCAGGGGAAATGTTACATGTGCAAGTTCCTTATGTGAAATTTTTCCCTCACATGTTCATTGCCAAATACAAATGTGATCATTTTTGTCCCCCTACATGTCCTTGAATTTTGTATATTTTTATGAGACTCTTCACTATACTTTACTATACTGTCTCATGTTATTGAGTATTCGTGAAGGCTGTTTTCGTTAAAATATGTAATTTACTATAAAAAAGTGGCGTCGCCGATGCTATTAACTATTTTAAAAATAGCTTTATGTGTTGAAAATTTCTTTCACACTTCATTTGTTTCATGCTCAGTCCGATGTCAGATACTGAAAGAACAAGTATGAACAAATATGTTCTTTCAGTATTTGACATTGGACTTACCGATGAATCGTAGTAGCTGATAATGTTATACTCGCGTTCAACATCAAATAACCCTGTATCTTATCTCTATAAGGGATATGAACCGGTATTATTGCAATTTCAAAATTATAATCTCCATAACAAATACTTGCAGGTTTTGATGCTATTAGTTAAATTTTTGTATAGCTACGTTTTGACAATTTTTTGCTAATATGCTAAAATATGCACATAGCACATTAGCAATTGCACAAATGCTAAATGCAAAATTCATCGTCCCCAATTAGTTCCGAAAAGTCTGTCGCAACATCTTTTGCAACTACATTTGATTCTTCCCCGGATTTTCTTAACACTTCTATATTTTTCTCCCGTAGGTTTTGAACAGATAAAAACTTAACTAATTCTGTTTTTGTTTTGTGTTTGCCCATCGTTCTGTCTCTTTATGCGTGAGTCTTTGAACAATTCTAAAACCTGAATAGTACACATTTTTTTCCAAAATGGATACTCCCAATTCATTTAGCCAAATTATCATTTTTTTTAAACCACGCGATTTTTTTTAAAAAGTTTTGCTTGAATATACAACGGAGTTTTATAAACTCTGTAAAATTGTGATATTCATTAAAACCTATGCAATTTAAGAAATTAGAATCATCTAACTATTTATCTGTCGTACGCCTTCGAAATTGGAACTATAATGTTCTCGTTTATGCTTTCCTTTCTTCTACTTTAGTTCTTTAATGTATGTAATAATATGTAATGTAGTATAAATAGTGAAAATGTTAAAAAGAAAGTAATATTTTTACATTGAGTATTCCACTCGTGAAATTAAACCAATAGTGTATATCGATACACATAAAATGTACCAATCAGGGTTGTGAATTGTAATAAAATCGCTTTTTCTATCCGATTCATCTTCCCACCCCTCCCTACTGGCCAATAATAATCTGCGACTCATCAATCGGATGGTGATGTGTATCAATCGCTGTGTTGATGTGCAACAAACCTCATATGTACTATAACATAACTTCTTTGAATTTAACATCTTTCAGTTATTATTTAGCGCATTTTGGAACTCTGTTGGACGTACCTTCACTCGTGATTTGGATATTCTCAGATAAATCTCCTCCTCGCTTTGCGAGTCGGAGATTTATCGACAACTCCTAGTAAAACCACAAGCAAATACATTCGAGATAATTGATTAAAAATATGTATTTGCACACTGTATTTCCCGCCTGTTGTCATGTGGCCGGCTTGAATGTGCGTTCTGATCGTTGCAGCTGGCAGCAGTTCTGGTGCTGGTCGTGTTTGCGGCCGCGGCGCCCAGTGACGCTCCAGAGAACCAGCAAGAGAAGCAGCAAGAGAAGCGCGGCCTGTCGCACAGCTTCGGCTTCGGCCACAGCTTCTCCGGCGGCGGCTTCGGCCACGGCGACTTCAGCAGCCACGGCGGCGGCCTCGACCTCGGCGGCCACGGCCACCACGAGGTGAAGACCATCACGCTCACCAAGACGGTGGCCGTGCCCGTGCCCAAGCCGTACCCCGTGCCCGTGGAGAAGAAGGTGCCGGTGCCGTACCCGGTGAAGATCCACGTTCCCGTTCCGAAACCGTATCCGGTGTTTGTAAAGAAGCCGTACAAGCTGGTGCTGCATAAAACCATCGCCGTGCCGGTGCACAAGCCGTACCCGGTACCTGTTAAGATCCCAGTTAAGGTACCCGTTCCGCATCCGGTGCCGTACCCGGTGCACAAGGCGGTGCCATTCCCTGTGGAGAAGCCGGTGCCGTACCCGGTGAAGGTGCCGGTGGTGGTGCACAAGCATGTTCCAGTTTTCATAAAGACCCATGATGGCCATACTAGTGGCGTGGGATCCAGCCATGGTCTGGATCACACTTCAGCATCTTTGGATTCTGGCCATGGTCTGGAAGGATCGTCAGGAAGCTATTCCTCGGGGCTTGAGTCAAACCACGGATCTTTCGACAGCGGTCACAGCTCCTTAGGCTCTAGCCACTTATCCATTGGCTCCAGCCATACTTCCTTTGGTTCTGATCACAGCTCCTTGGGCTCTGGCCATAGCTCCATCGGCTCCAGCCATGGATCCTTTGGGTCCGGCCACAGCTCCCTCGGATCATCGGATCACGGCTCCACTGGTTCGAGCCATGGTTCACTCCTCTCCTTGGACTCTGGCCATAGCTCCATCGGTTCCAGCCATGGATCCTTTGGGTCCGGCCACAGCTCCTTCGGATCATCAGATCACGGCTCCACTGGTTCGAGCCATGGTTCACTCAGTTCCGGTCATACGACTATTTCATTCGGCGGAGAACACGGCGAGTCATCTTTGAGTTCCGGATCCTCCGGCTCCAGCCACAGCCTCGGATCGTCATCAGGCTTTAGTTCCCACCATGGTTTGGATCTGAGCTCGTCGTCCTTCGGCAGTAGTCATGACGTTACATTATCATCTGGCGGTTCTGGATCTGATCACAGTTACGGACACGGCCTGAGCAATGGCGGGAGCAGCAGTACTTTCAGTTCTGAACACGGGTACAGTTCCGGTGTGAGCTATCACTGAGCGGCGTGTGGCGGCAGGTTTGTGTGTGATGTCCTCTAGCCTCTCTCACGCCTGCACTTTTTACTTTTGCAATAAAATTCTTCAAATCAACATGGTCGTCTTTTATTTATTTCCTGAAATTCCCATGCTCTATTAATGGAGGGAAAAGATGCAATTATGAAGAATATTGGTTTCATTTAGTAACATGCACATTTCTAGTTACCTGTAAATAGAGTACCTTAGGGTCGGACACAATGCAATTTCATTTAAAAAATTAACAATCAGTTTCTTTTTTTAATTAGACAATTTCGAGAAATGAAACAAGTTTGAGCAGATAGGTTCACAAAGAGTTTTCCACAGAGAAAATAAAATAAATGATGTGTGTTTCCTAAACTAAGTATCCAATAAAAAGACAAAATACTAAAAGTTCATTTCTACAGCGAAAAGGAAATGTGATATGCATTTTTGATACAAAAAGATGTATCAGTCGCCGATGCAGTAAGATGCAATAACATCAAGTTTACAATAACAATGCAAGATAATATGTTTTTATATTTCATTTCTTACCGCAATATCATTATTTACTCATTATGTTTTGATCACATTTGCCACACTGGAATATATCTGGCGTTTCAGTTAATGAAAAAATCTTGATTTGACCTGTGTGTTATATGTTATGTGAAATTCTGATTCCTGTCATAAGTTCTTACCAATCATTACTAAACCACTTAAAAATAATGGGCCATTTGAAGAACACCTTAGAGTTCCGTCATCTTAAAATAAATGACATTTCGTTTTTTGGCCGGCATAATAACAAATTTCTGAGGTTTTCATTTGCAAAATTTAAAAAAAATATTCAATAGAAATAACATGGGCCGTAGGTTTTTCATTGATCTCGTTACTTACGGGTTATCAGAGGATATGTATTTAGGGAATCTAGATATTTTCATAAAAATAAGTATATATAGTAGTACCACAAAGCCTCCAATTCTACTAAAAAGCAAATAAAGCTTTCAATATCCTATAATGATAAATTATCATTACTTACCCATAAATTAGCTGAAAATTTCAGGTTGGGCATTGTACGTTCTAACATAATATTTATACTGCGCATTAAATCAATGTTCTTATCATGATGGGAGCAGTAAACTATATAATAATATAGTTGGTACGTATTCTAAACTTTTTCAGATCCAAATCCGAATCCTTGATTGAGTGCTTCATTAAAATAATAATAATAATAATAATAATAATAATAATAATAATAATAATAATTATTATTATTATTATTATTATTATTATTATTATTATTATTATTATTTTAAGGCCGGTCCTGTGGCGCTGGCGTGTGTATGGTCGTTATTGTGTTCACCTTCACCCCTCATCATCATATCATCTCATAATTTACAGTTCAAGGCATAACAACCTTGTTTTACCGAGGGATACAGCTGATATGCTGATCCCCATTGTCACACACGTTATTTGTGTACGTAAGCTTCCGCGGCTCGAATTCATGAATTCTCGGCTGTCCGGGAGACGCCGCGTCGTGGCCGGTCGTTGGCTGGGGGTGCCGACGTTTCGCCGACATTTTCGCAGGCTTTCCTCAGGGTGTGACACTGCGGCGGCGGGTGCAAGATCTGTGGCAGTTTTGTGAATCCGACTTAAAGTGCAATGCGCGTTTCAGCACCCGCGGTGGGAACATTCTACCTTACGGGCTATTCTGGCCTATCCGTAACATAAGAGAAAAAAACGGTCAGAAAGACATAGCATACGGCGCGCGATTGGCGTGTTTTTTTGTAATATCATGTTTTGTGCCCACTCCCACTTCTCTGTTCTCGATTGCTCTACTCAGAGTGTTTCGGTCGCTTATACTTTGCCTTATATCGGGCTCGTAATGCGGCGGATCGCGGAAATGAGTTATTTTCGATTTGGTGCTTTTTCAAAAAAAAGTTTTTAAGCTAAAGTTTTAGGTGGTTTTTTAGCAGTGGCACTGATGTTTCGGATTCAGAGTTTTCTATAACGAGTTTTTCTCTAGGGTTGCGCAGAGGCGGACTGAGACACTCGTTTTGAATCTTGCAGTTTTTTTACGTGATAATTTGCTGCAATTGCCCAACTCGGGCATGCGTAGTCATTTGCGGCTAATTATTACTTTATAAAGCGTGAGGCAGTTGCGTTGACAAGTTTGCTCCGCTGTGAAACAGCTTCGCAACTGCTCGGGTCTGCGCGCTTTTGTCGCACATTTTCTATGGTGCGGTTGAAAAGTTAAAGAGCTATCTAAAGTAAACTCCTAGAATATTTGAATTTTTTGTCCATTTATTACGTCCCGAAGCGCGAGTGGCTCGGCTGCGTGAATCTCCGTTCCGTGTGAAGAGCACAGCTGCGCTCTTACTCACATTGACTTTGACGCCGCCACAGTTTCAGCCACTCTGAATCTGTAAACAAATGTAGATTCCAATACTTTGAAGGAGCTCGATATTCTTGGAGTGGCTATTACAGCCGTGTGGTCTGCATAAAGGGAGCTCTGTTTGTGGGTGGGGGGAATATACGCACGTACAGGTTGAAGAGCGTAGGAGCATCAGCTCCCTTGCGGTTATCGGCCGTACGGGGCGGCGGGTAGCATTTAGATTCAGAAGCGTTACTTGAAACGTTGTTTGCTAGGTAATGATTGGATTAGGTGTAATAAGGTACAATAGGAAGGTTTATAGAATGGAGTTGTATAGGAGGCGACGTGCCAGACTTTATCGAAGGCGCTGGCAAATGATAGGAAAACTCCACTGTAAATGGGCGCTTCATTTGAAGTTGCGTCTTATGGCGGTCGTGATTTCGACAAGCTGAATGCGTTGGGCTGATGTCGCAGCGAAGCCAAACGCTCCTTATTTAGAAGTTTGTTTTGAAACAATTTTAGAATTGCTATTTTGGCGATTTTAATTTTTACAAAGTTCCGCGACGTGTTTTATAGACGCTAATGGGACCTGTATGATTCGGGTTTTTCGGGTTTTTTCCGGCTTTTGAAATGTAATTACATGCGCGTGTTTCCACTGACTCGGGATAATGCTGGGGCTACGGCCGCGTTGGATTTAAACTAATTTGCCTGGGCTCTCGGAGGGGGCAGGTGCGCTGTGATTGGCGGAGAGGTCCCTGATTGGCCGCTGTTGGTCAAGCTGGGCTGGCGCCGGAGGTTCCAGTGGTCGGACGGAGGTGACAGTTGGGCTTGCGCCAGACGTCCCCGTAGTCGGACGGTGTTTGAAGAGTCCCTGCCGGTCGAATGATGGAGCGGAGGGATTTCAGGCGTGACTAAGAGCGGGCCTCGTCGCGTTGATCGTTTTTGCGACGTCCTGTGTATTTCTAAAAGGGCCTCTTTTATGCGTCTCAGCCAGTATTGGTTTTCTTGTGGCAGGAGCCGAGTCATGTCGAAGTAATGGCATGTTGCGTAACTCCGAGTGGTGTGCAATAGCGCGACCGGTGGGTGTTGTTCTGGTTGTAGTGGGCGATATGTTCTTTAAGGCGCTCGACAGAACGTCTTCGCAATATATGTCCTGGCCGCAGCTGCAGGGAATTCATAAACTCCTGCCGATGGAGAGGAGGTAAGCATCTTTAATGCGTACCAAGGCGTTGTGCAGTTCTCGGGCGCGTGAACACGTAGGATTGTTGTTTTTCGTAGTAATTTACACACGATCGGTGACACCTCGATGTAGGGGATCACGGCTAATCTGGAGCGGGTTTCCTCTCTTCTAACTCGGAAGGATCGTGACGGTCTTCGCGTTGCGGGTCTTCGGCGGCACCGCGCCCGTCGGTGCGATTGCGACCCCGTCGCACTGGGACTCTCGGCGCCAGTCCAGGTTGGCAGACAGCGGCCATCAGGGAGACTTCGCAATCAAGCGCACTCGCCCGCTCCGAGAGCGGCAAGATCGTTTAAAATCAACAGGCGCGTAGGCGGCCGAGTGTCACTACCTGAGGAGCTGACGAATGTGGGCGAAACGTTGGCACAGAACGACGCGGCGTCTCCCGGCAGCCGAGAATTCACACACGTTATTGTGTAGTGGTGCGTGGACAGAAAGGCCGATTGCAAATAATAATAAACAATTAATAATAATAATATATTATTATTATTATTATTTAGTATATTATTATTATTATTTATTATAATATTCAACCCAAGAAAGTGGAACATGACAAAATTGTCATTTTACAAGAGACCGTTTAATCTGAATGGAGCGTTTATTCGCTTCTAAAGACCAAACTGTTTTTACTCCACATCACAGGTTAGAACTTGTAACTATGACAATGAAATGTACTACCAAACCAATTTACTACAACAATAAAATAGAATAATTTGGTCCGTGTCTTTCTAATCGTAATTAAAGATTTTTATACTTGCTTATTCGCAAATTATAAAAATATGTTTTAGCAAATTATCAAAGAGAGCAATTCACTATTGCCCACGCTTGCTTTTTTTAAATCTTCATTCCTTGGCAAATAATATCAATTTTGGATTCGAGCTTTCACTTGTATTCAGATTTCAGAACTTGTTTTTATCGTTATTCATAGTATAACTATACACAGTTGACTAAATAACTCCTATATAATGAACTATTAATAACGAATATTCTAACGATTTGTAATATTAAGTTAAGTTTTAGAGGTCTTTTGATATACTGCTGACGCCGCTCAAACGAAGCGGCAGAAAAATAAACGTTAAGGTAATATAGCCGCGTTTTTTTTAAATTTTGCTTAAGTTAAGCATGTTTTGAAATAGTAATTATTTCCATAACATTTAACAAAATTAACATACTCCAGGCGAAATAACGCGGATATGATTTTCAGATAATAAAAATTCATATAAAGATGCATATGCTGGATGATTTCTTGCTAGAATCCTACTGATTGTCAATTCGCGTCGCATACGGGAGAAGTCCTTTGCTAAGACAGATTTGATTGGTTTATTATTGTGACTCTCACAGAACACATC
>BOPP01000022.1:8182522-8365576 GCA_017312745.1 Gryllus bimaculatus
AGGCGGGAGCGGTGGCGGGGCAGCGGGTGATCGCCTGAGCCGGCGGGAGTCTACTCTCACCCGCGCTGCTCACCCGCCGGCGCTGCTCACCCTTTCACATATCCTTTGCTAGAATCCCAATTTCGTAATAAATAATCTTTTGCAATAAAATGTTTTTTGAACACCAAAAACTTGTAAAATTCATTTACCATAAATTGTATCCAATTCCAAAATATTTTAATAAGCTTTTGAATAGGGTATATGTAGTTTGGTGTCATACGTTATATAATGCACACATACATTAGTCTCAACCAGAGTCTTAACCATTTTCTTGGAGCGACATCTTTAGGAGGAAAGATTCTTTTGTTGGCCCTTTCGATATTTTTTTATAATATAGAAGAGACAACATTCAAAACAGATTTTTGATATGGATGAAAATAACAAAACAAAACAAATAGACCAAGAATTTACAAATCGGTTTAAAAATTTTTGTTACATTAATATTGTACTAATTTGGTACTTTTATAATTTTTAAATTTACAAACTTTAACAATTTTTAGAAACAAAATAACGCATTATAACTGTTGTATTGCAATTGTAAATCTCAATTAATATTTTTAAACAGCGTATGAAAGAGCATAAAATAAACAAAAATTTGTAAAAGTTAGTTTCTAAAATAATGTTACGACCGGTTTTTCACAACATACGTCCTACGTATCCGCTTAATTTTTCATACATACATATACTTTTTTTAATGCTCAATATTTTGCATTACTTTTAATAAAAAGTTGTTAGAAAGTACAAATGAAACTGTAAATGAAAAAATCTATAGATCGTTCGAATGGAGTAGATCTACGAATAATGTTTTTAATACCTATACGTACACATGGGTCATCACCACGTCAAATCGCAGAAATTTAAGGAAAATTTTACCTTTATGGCTCGGATTTTTAAACTTTTTTTCTGAGAACAATATATGAAAAAATATAAAACAGGTGTTTCACTTTTTTCCAAATATTATTTTTAGAAACGTTACTAATTTTCAATATTGTAGAATAAATGCTTGCATCGCTAAAGTTAATCATCGTAATTAGTGTCGTTATTATGACAGAAATATAATAATCACTGTCACGTGACTTGTCACCTCAATTGTGTCCGCCATAATAGTATTGTAAAAATGAAAGAAGGAATTTTTCATTGGTTCCTACATCCGTGACCTATGAACAGATACTGACAGATATTGAGGAGGCATCTTGGCTTGCATTGAAAGATAATGTCTATGGAAAAGTAATGTCTGAGAATTACAGGGAACTTACGAAACACATGCTGGACAGTAACAAGGCTGTGGGGTGCAACATGTCTCTGAAATTACATTTCCTACATTTCCATTTTGATTTCTTCCCACCTGATCTTGGAGATGTGAGGGATGGACATGGTGAGCGGTTTCACCAAGTTATCGCTGCCACGGAAAGACGATATAAGAGAAGATGATTACCAAAGTTGTGGCGGATTACTGCTGAACACTTCTACAAGACGTACCACCATCCACCCGAAAAAGGAAAATTTCCAGATAGTTGTCAAACTTGTAACTATATATCAAGGTTTATTCAGCTTTTTCCTACTGTTTTCATTTTATGTTTTGTAATACAAATAATTTAATACAAACAAATTTTGTAATACAATTAATTTTTGTTATTTGACCTGTAGTTTAATACACTACAGATCCCTCCTGCATTGGTATTGAGCCGTTTCCAAGTTTCACGAACGTAATATTTGTGACGTATCTTTCCGGAGAAATTGGTACGTGCTAGAACATTTCTGATTTCATTTTCGCAATCAGCGCATGTGATTCAGTAAATAACACTCGCGGCAAGACACAAAGTACAAGTTTGTTCATCTGTGTAATCTGACACGATACTTGCAAAGAACGGGAAGAATTTACATTAAAAGAAAAGTAAATAAATTGACCAGGTTTATTAAAACCAACTTAGATCAATTAAGATATTCTAATTACAAGAATGTTATGAGTGGAATACACCAAAATTCCATACATTTATGGTCTGCGGCCAAACGTATCAACAAGGACGAAACAAAAATTACTTCATTGCAACTAGGTGCAAATGTAGCAAATTCCTATGCGAATAAAGCCAAAATTATACCTAAACACCAGGAATATACGTTTAAACAGTACCCAGTGCCAAACAATACATTTAACATAGAAAGAATAGATTATTTAAATATTGAAATCCCATCCGCAGCGACACCAATCACATATGAATCACCTTCGGAGACGGCATCAGTAATCAAATTTCATAATTTACAAAAGACCCAGGATTTGACAAAATCATCACTACTTCTTATATACTTCCCAAGAACAAAAGCAATTATACTTGCATTTTGCAAATCTAAGAAAGATTGCAGATATAAGAAAGATTAGCTATTTCAGACCCATCAGTCTCTTATCTACACTTTCCAAAATACCTGAAATATTGATATTAACTCGATTGAACTATTTTCTAACCTGAACGAATGACTTACCATCCGCTCACTTTGAATTCAAAGCGAATTACGCTGCTACCGATCAACACCTACGATTAACAGATAATCGCTCAACGATTTCATACCAAGAAACACACAGTAACAGTGTTCTTGGACTTGCGCCCGGCTTATGATACGGCCTGGAACACACAGGACTAGTTTATATAAGTAATGAAAAAATACGCGTCTTAAAGAAATATAAGGAATCAAAAGGGTAAACGAATTCAAATATAAAAAAGTTTTCAATTATGAATACAAAATATTTTATTGTGAAATTTGGATTGTAGCAAAGAATGTGTGAAAGGTTGAGCAGTGCCGGCGGGTAAGCGGCGCGGGTGAGAGAGACTCCCGCCGGCTCAAGGCGATCACCCGCTGCTCCGCCCGCTCCCGCCTCTGCCGCAGCCGCAGCGTAGTCTCCGCTCAGGTGGGGCCGAAGCTGTGCTTCGGCCGCCCAGACTCAGGCCGTGGCCCCGGGTTAGAGCCCAGGCTCAGGCCGGTTGACCGCCGAAGTCCGTGGACCTCCCAGGCCCGTGGCCCAAGGCTCAGGCCGCTGTGGGTTTGTCCTCGTGGCCCTTGACCAGCACGGCAACCGCCTTGGCACCAACCACCGGCACCTTCACCGGTACGCACCGGCTTCTCCACCGGGTACGCCCGGCTGTGCACGGTACGGCAACCGGGTGCGGCACAGCCACCTTCACCGGCACGCGTTCACGGCACCGGTCGGCTTGTCCACGGGCACCGCCACCGTCTTGTGGCACAACCACGGGGTAGGCTTGGGCACGGCACGGGGTACGGCTTGGGCACGTGCACCGGCATCCTTACGGGGTACGGCACCCGCCCACCTTCTTTCCCACTGGGCACGGGTACGGCTGGGCACGGGCACGGCCGACGTCTTCGGTGACGTTCGCTGGATGGTCTGTCACCGGTCGGTGGTGGCCGTGGCCGGCTGGGGCCGACGGTCGGGCCATGGTCCCGTGCCGTTGCGTGCTTTAACCGTCCCGCAGTAGTCGCTCGTGGCTCGGAAGCTCTGTGAGAGCATGCGGAGATGGCCGTGTCCGAATCGAAATGCCGTTGGTCCGAAGCCGGGGAATGTCCGAGTTTTTAGCTGGTGGGCCGTATGGTCCTTGCTTGCTCTTCCTGCTTCTTGTCGGCGGGGGCGTCTTGGGTGCGGCGGCCGCCAGCGCGGCCAGCACTATGAACTGCTGCGAGCTTGAGCCTTCATGGTGCTGCTGGGCGGGGAGCGAGTGATGGCTGGGACGAGCGCGCAGCCGCTTTTATACGCGCAGGGGCGGCGCGGTGGCGCGTGAGTGCGGGCGCTGGGGCGTTTCGGTGGAAGCAGGAACGAGATAATGGGTATGACTATACGTAGCAGAACACGAGTGGGACAATATGTTCTCGTAAGGGCAATAAAGATTAAAGTATTTCTAAACTGTATTTTTCATTCATGCTCCTCTACTATCAATAGTTTTGTCACGAGGACATACGTTACGATTGTGAATTGGAACTACTGTGATGGGTATATGAGTAATCCATATATGCAGTCCTCGTATGTAATTTTTAGTGGTATAGAAATTAGCTGATAATTTTACACCGCAATGCCTCAACCAACATCGAAATGAATTTCAGCAACCATCATTCGATCGAGTTGGATATATAGAACGCGTAAATCTATGATAGATATTTTATAGAAATAGTTAATTTCATTATCGACCTTGATTTGTCGTACAAATGGCTCCGTATTTGATATCTATACTCCGACACTGCGGGGTTCATAGTTACAATTCAGGACCAGGAAGTCAAAACGGCAAAATATCTTAATTACATGATCAAATAATCATGTGTTCTGTCTTATTTTGTTGGATCTTTTGCCAATGCTTTGTGACTATTCTTTTAAGCTGTAGTGATTAATCTCGACTGAGAATAACAACAGACCCGTTATAGTGGGATGAAAGCATCAACTCCATGTCCCACTTATCAAGATGTCTTTAGTTCAGTATATCGAAAGAATGTCATTGCTATAAACGGTACTAGGACCGAAGGATAGTATTAAATAGATCACTTCACTACAACCCACATAATAACACTCTAGGTTAAAAACAAGAAAAAATATTGTTTAAGATAGGGTAATCATAAATACTAACTATCTTATGAGAGTGTATCATTCAGAAGAACAACGAATTAGCCCGTATCATTTGGGTTCTGTGGAACATCCTAGATAACAAGACTGTCTCTTTCGTTCCTTCAGCAATTACTTAGAATGAAGCAGTAGTGCTTTAAGAATATTGTAGAAGAGGAACCCCGATTTATATGGACATTTTCGTTACAAAAAATTGTTGAGAATCATTTTTGAGAAAACATCGTTTCAGCATGATGAAAAAGGATATTTTGAAGCTCATTTTCACCCATTTTTGGGGTTTTCGGGAAACTTAAGAACTTCCTCTATACTTCATATATACGAGAAAAAAGTTGACCGCCATAAGTCTTCACAAATGTTTTACTCAATTCAATTTCGTTTGGCAGGAAATTTTTGGGAAGTAATGAAACATAACGCCTGGCGGCTTAACTCATTGCTCAGCGGGTTCCATTTTCATGACGCAACCCTGGGGGTTCGATGCCCAGCCAGGCATAATAGTGAGCGTTTCCTATGCAATGTCCCTGTGTTGCTCTGTGACAATGAGAAAACTTACTTCTCAGGTTAGGAAGACCAGATACGGCGTGGGAATATCTTCGTGTCAACCACACGTACCCCTTTAACCCATGGCCGCGAGGATCGCCGCTCACATGGCATAGCCAATACACAGGGAATACAAACAAGCAATGGAAGATTATAGATTCCATAATGATCAATATAAACTCACCTATATTTCTGTGTATTGCAGATAAAATATGTAATTGTTTGTCGCCACTCCGACAACTATTAATTGTTACTTTCTCACTACTACTTATGCAGAATAGAGAAAGTATTATAATGGTGTAGTAAAAAAATGGCAACTTTTCGTCAGATCAAGCCTTATTGCCGGGCCCTTTGTGGAACAATCTGTGGAACTTCTGTAGATACATATTGTCCCTATATTACGTCCCCTAACACGCTGTATAGACAGAATTCACGTTTTGTGGGTCCTTGGTACCTAAAAATTTGCGTAGGGCAAAACGTCGGACAGTCTCCGAACAACGATAGTGGCTAAACTGTAATCAGGATTTTCACCAAAACTCATATTTCCTAGTCGACGTAACAGTTGTTGCGCTCCCATGAGTTTGAAATAGAATTATTATTTTGAGGATCCTTTATATGATGCCTCAACATTTTCCAAATTATCAAAAATGGCTCCAAATGTTTTTATTATGTTTTATTCATGGAGAACGAAAAGGACACTTAAAAAAAAGGCGCTGGTCTCTATTTCGTTCAATTCCTTGAAATTTCAACAATTGCAAACATTTTTCAAATAAAAAAGAATAGATACAAATATATGAGAACATAATAATAGATACAACTACTGGTGCCATAGAAGAAAGACTTTATTGTATTATTTTCTAATTTTTAGTCTGGGCTATCTTTTCGATCATGCTCCATTCTCTTGGAAACTCGGTGTCCTATCGGTGCCCAACGAATTTTTTTCTCTTCACATTTTCTCAATTGTTCGGTTTTCAAATGATAGAACCGAAATTTAACTTTAAGAAGAAAATGGAAGAATAAACCTCGTCCTATAAGGAAATTTTCGTAGAACAACTTGGAACCGTTTTATAAAAATGTCGTTAAAGCGTTATTGTAAAAGCGAAATTTTAAACTCGTTTTCGCAGAGAACTTTTGTGTTTTTGAGAAAATTCATTGAAAGTCAAGTATATAAGTTGCTGGAAATGTTCTACACATTAAAAGATAAAAAAGATAACAAATTAAAAAGATATTCTTAAAAAATACTTTTGTGTAATTCTGTTGATTTAACTCGAACCGTTCAAAAATTTTAAAGAGGAAATTTGGAGCCGTTTTCCAGAATATAGCGTTTCTGAAAATGAGGAATTTTGAGCTCATTTCACAAAAAACTTTAGAGATTTCAAGAATCTTTTTTGATATTCGAAGCAAATAAACTCATAAATGCAATAATAAATACAAATCGTCGGTAATGCAATAATTAACGGCGTGATAGAATGTCAAAAATTATATTTGACATGAAATTTTCGAAAAAAGGAAAGAAAAAATCAAATGGGGTTTGTGGCATCTGTTACAGTACATTTGGCACTATCATTAGAAGTGTAAAGAAAAAAAGTGGAACCGTTTTGAGAAATTTTTGTTTCGCAAAAATATTTGTTTGATTATTTTTAAATATTGCTCATATTTCACGCAGTATTGGGAGAAAACCACTAAAATTTTCAAAACAATGTGAATGGACTTTAATGAAAGAATTAGTTATGTGGAACAATATTCATTTGTGGAGAAAATTTCTATCTTCTAATTTGTAGTGAAGATGCCGAAAATTTTGAAACTTTTGCAATTTTCAGAAATTTACAAACAGTAGCAATCATACCTACGCCAGTTTATTTTACTCTATTCTTTCAGAAAAATAAAGAAAAAAATGTGCAGCAATTTTTTAAAAATGTCGCAGGTTATTCATACAAAGTACTCCCAAAATTTAAAGAATATTTTTCAAAACCGCAGATATTCGAGTTGAACCCAATCGACCATGAAAAACATGAAAATTTTGAAAAAAATCCTAAGAATGGTTTAGGCGCTAGTGTTGTTCACAGATGGACGGATAGACAGGAAATCGTGTTTCTTCAGCATTACGTAACTTACTATACCACGTACACTACCCAACAAATTCCTCAAACCGTATATACGTACGTATAGGAAAAAGTAAAATTGGAAGAATACATGCAAATCTAGAAACACAAAGACATAATACAAAAAAAATAAAATAAAAGAGAAAAAAACATTAAAAAATATTGGTAAATGACCTCTCTGTGAAGATCTTAGCGCACTACTCCACATTCCATTACAGGACGAATCAAAGAAGGGTAATCACGTATTTTCAAGTTACAGTTAGCTCTCCCTAATAAGTGCATAAGAAACTGAAGAGCAATCAAAGCATTCTCTCTAATGTACATAACGTTCTCAGCATAACTGAGGTTGCTTAAAATAATAATGCTCATATTTTCACAGTTACGTACCTCTGGTTTCTTAATTGTATACATTGCATAATTGAGTGTTTCCTGGTTTTGAACCTTCGTAAAACTAATTGTTCTGATTTTACCTGAATTTATGTTTATTTCGTTTTCATGAGATCCTTTCAACAATTCGCAGTGTCTTTCTGCAACTGATCAATGACGGTTTCAACTTTAACTTTTTGTCGAGATGATGCAGTCGGTGAAAAGTCTGACGTTTGCGTGTACTTGTACATTTGAAACAGGAGCGGTGCTATCACCCTTCCCAGGACACCGGATGTCACATTACTCACGTCGGCTAGAAAGTCATCAATTTGAACACGAATATTCTCAGGTCACATCCGATTCGATAATTATATTAAAATGTCGATTATGTGGAACTAATCTAAATCTGTACAAAAATAATTAACTGTTTCATCAATTTTTACATTCTCACTCCGTCTTACGCGGTAGAGAGAAAATTATGCATTGCTGCCGGAAAAGCGGCGAAGTTTCGACAGAAAATCTCTTCTTGCCAGGCCCTGATAACGCAAAAGTAGATGAATCCAATTGCTAAATTTATAAAACAATCTTCAAACACGTGATGCAGCCAAAATTCCTGTTTTGTGGCTCCTTGATACCGAAAAATCGATTGACGGTAAAACGTCAGTTCTACCGGTACGTCTTTACAGTGTATGTGAACAACACTAGCAGCTAAATCATGGGTAGGATATTTATCAAATTAAAGAAACTCCTATCCAGCGGACTCGAGTCGAAGCTTTGATATTTTGAAAAACATTCATTAATTTTTTGTGGTACTTGACATTAAGTCCCCAGGACATTTTGAATCTTTTTTAAAAACGGCTCCCAATTAATTCTTCAAACCTTTAATCTAGATCGTTAACATTTTTTCTTAAAAACGGCTCTAAATGTTTCGACGCAAATAGAAAGAGGATTTACTCTTTTTCAATATTTCGGTTCTACCTGCCGAAAAATTAATGAATCTTCCATTTGGGGGGGGGGGCGATAGATGGCACCATTCAAGAGAATGTGGCAAGACCGTAAAGCTATCTCACACCAAGGAAGTTAGAAAACAGTCTGTCGCACCACTAATTTCTAATGGTTCGAGTGAATCAGCACTACATTGAAAAACTCTAGGTAGTTGATTTAATGACGAATAGCCTGGTCTAAAGCTGCATATGTTTTCAACAAGGATATATGCATATGCCACAAATCACTGGCAATTAGATGATCAAATTGTTTACGTGATTCCGATTTTAAGCTAATCGGTCTGTCTTAAGAAATTTATGTACGGTCCCCACTATTTCACCAAACAAGTCACAAAAATGTTCCTTTGAGACATGTGGAACTCTGGATACAAAATTTCATCAAAATCCGAGATTGTGCAAGGAGCCTTAAACCACTTGATATGGATTGACCTAAATGACAGTTTTCCTTGATCGGGACGATTTACAGATGAAATTCTGAACCATCAAGATTCCTTCATCTGTTTTCTATATTACGCGTATTTTAGTCCTTAGTGTAGCAGTATTTTCATTCTAAAGATGATGTTAACTTCTTCATAAATATTTTTTATTTTCTTAGGCAAAATACTAATTGAAAAATAGCTATTTACTCAATTAGTAGGAAAAAAGGTATTCTAATTGCAGGATAGTTTGATTTTGCGCTTTGAACGTAGACATACTATTTACTCGTCTGTATCAATCTTTGGTTTTGCTTAAAAAATTACTCATTAGTTTTTTCCCTTTTCTCAATCTATTATGATACTTGTCCCAGACCATCTCTAAATACTAGAGTATGTTCGATTTTTAAAGCTCAATTAATGTTATAAAATTGTTTTGTTTTATTATAAATATGACTAAAATGTTCATTTTTGAATATTTTCTGCTAACAAGATTGAATATGTATTTACTTAATAAAAATAACAGTTAAAATTATGTATGATAATCTAAAAGAAGAAGAGTAATTACTTCTATTATTAAATTTTAGGGAAAACATCTCCAGGGTTTAGTATTTAAAATTCATTTATTTTTTATATTTATAGAAAGAATCAAGGTCTTCACCGGCCACTGTTTTAAGCATTAAATAGTACATACAATACAAAATAGATACAACACGCGTAAATAAAGAGTAATTAACATTCATTTTCATAATACCTTAAATTAATTTGTGGCTATCAGTAATATTTAATTATTTTAATCTCAATTTACAACCTTCAATTGAGTTATGGATTTCATAGAAATGAGTTTTAATGCCAATAAATATACTTTATTTTTACCACTTTAATATTCTAGAATTAAGTGACTGTTCGAACGGGTTGCAAAATTTTCTGTAATTTCCAATTTTGTGAAAACCGTTCATCAGCCCGCGCGATGAAATATTTTGATGTTAAAGAAACTTAGTTTGCATTGTTGCTACGAATGAAGTGTTATTCAGATTCAATGTTACAAACTGTATTTAAGTTCACGCAAGCATGAAAAGCTTGTTTTTTGCTGTATTATTGGCTTATATTTATCTTCGCTTCTTCGGTTTTTTCCCCTTAGGAGCTTGCCGTTTTTACCCTTCACAGCTCTCGGTCCTCCCAATCTCCTGGTTTGAGGCCTCCATCCTCCATAGCTTTCTGAATGTATTTTTCCCATTCTAAAACGGGTCTTCCTCATCTTCTCCTCTCAGATGGTTGCCACTTTAAGATCTTGTGTGGCCATCTGTTTTCATACATTCTCTGAACATGTCCATACCGATTGTACTGCTCTATTTACCAAGGTCTTCGTAATAGAACAAATTACATTCATCGTTCTCCATATTTCTTCATTTCTCACTCTGTCCCTGCGAGTAAGTTGAAGGCATCGTCTCATATAGTACATTTCTATCGTCCCAATGTTATCTCTTATTTTTCGTGTTTGTGGTCACATTTCTGCTCCGTATAGTACTATATTTTCTACTGCACAGTGGAATATCCTTCTTTTGCATCTTGGCGGATATTGTAATTCCATAATACGCCGTGTAGAGCTTTGGTCGCTTTCTTCCCCATAATTACTCTAGAGTTTATATCTGTGGCACATGTACCCGAGTTGTTTATTAAAGATCCAAGGTATTTGAAGGTGCTACAGCTTTTAATTTAGTTATCATTCACGTCGATGTTCGTTAATATTTGTCCAATGCACATACATTCCGTTTTATTAAAATTTATTTCTAATCCCCATTTATTACATTCTTCGATAAGCTTTCTTAGCATATATACCATATCTTCATCTTGAGCAAAGATTACCTGGTCATCAGAAAATAGAAGGGAGTGAAAGGTGTCGTCTCCAATTTTTGTACCCATGTCTGAACATTTCCTTTACCAGTTATGTAGGGGTTGTTCTAGGTTGATATTGAACAATATAGGAGATAACCTACGTCCTTGTTCTAGACCCTTGTTTATCGGAATGCTTCCAGTTAATTGATCTCCTATTTTAATTTGCGCTCTGGTGATTTTGTAAAGATTTTTTAACCAGATTGATCCATTTCTCTTTTATATCAACCCTTCTCATTGCTTTCCATATCTTTTTCCTTGTGACACCATCGTATGATTTTTGGAGGTCTATAAAGGTCACACATATCTCTATTTTAGACTTTATGTTTCTCTACAACTTGTCTGATACAGTGGATGTTATCTAGGCATGATCGTCGTCTAAAACAACACTGCTCTTCACTCAATACAATCTTCTTCAATTTTTTACTCAAAATACTAGAAAACAATCTTTCTGTTGATTGTATGATACTTATTCCCCTGTAATTCGCACATGATCGTTTCTCTCCCTACTTAAATATTGAAGAGATGCAAGATGTCATCCATTATGCAGGTGGATCCTCTTCTGTTTTCTATTTTATTGAACATTTTCTTTAAGTATCTCACAAACACATCTCCGCCATATTTCAGGAGTTCAATTCTTATATTTCCTAGTCCTGGGGCTTTTTTGAATTTTGCTTTGCATAGTGCCTTCTTAACACCATCCTCGGTTATTTCAAAATTGTTTTTCTCAAGATCTCTTATTTCCTCTTCTTCTTTACATTGTGGTCTGCTTTCTTGTAGAAGCTTTGAGTTGTGGTATATCCATTTTTCTGAGGGGATTCTTTGAACCATGCTTTTACACTCATTATTTATTTTCATTTTCTTGATAATTTTCCATGCTTCAGATGATTTATTGTATCCTACAGTTACATCGATACAGTACATAACCTATCCCAATGTTAATATTTTTTTCATTCTTACGCCTACTTTAACTTTCTGTCGTATCTATGTATGTCTTTATGTTGGAACATAGTATTTGTTACAACACATTCTTGCTCCCTACATAGATTAATAAGTCTACTTCCATTGTCGTTTACCTTCTCTTCTCCAAAAGGGTCAACTACCTCTTTTTCGTAGTATCCAACTCTACAATTTAAATCTCCAATGACAATTAGTTCAACTTGCTTGCTTACTTCTTTTATAATATCACCAAACTCACCAAAGAAAGCGTCTTTTTTTTCACTTAAAGCATTGTCGTTAACACCACATACTCCAATGATAGTTGTACTTTGGTTCTAGTTCGATTTTGATAAATCTTTCATTTATTTGTTCCAAATTTTTAATATGTTTTCTGTATTTATTACTAATATAAAGTATATTATTAATTATATATTATATATATACAATGTATATATATATGTAATATATATAATATATAATATATATAATATATAATATATATATATAATATATAATATATATAATATATAATATATATAATATATTATATATTATGTATATATATAATATATATATAATAATATATATAAATATATATGACTAATATAAAGTATCGAGACGCCGAATTTTGCATGTTGTAATTTTGGTACTCCTCTCCAGATGTGATAATAGTTTCCTAGTACTTCTTCTCCATGCCCCTTCCTTTTGGTTTCTGTTAGGACTAAAATATCCAGTTTCACTTTATCTATTTCTGCCCCAGCTTCTACCTGTTTCGGTCTCAAACCTTGCACATTCCATGTACCAAAGGAGATAGTCCTATTAATCTTCGGTTGTCTGTCCGCATTCGAGGCTTTTGTATTGGGGAGAATGCACCTCAAAGAGTTTTTTCAAAGAAAGGGTTGCAAGCCCATTGCTCCAACCCTCCTCCTTTATCCGGGCTTGGGACCGGCAACGGGGGCTGCTGAAATACTCGATCCACTCAGCGCCTATCGCAGGCAGATTTGCTTATATTTATCAAAATTATTATATTACATAGACGTAATACATTTACAATTAGTTCAGTCAAGTGATTGAGACTTATTAGATAGGGGCTTGGGGCAGGTGAGCACGTACATTAGACCTTGTGTCTGGGGGCACGAAAAACACAAAAGGTGTTGTATTTGAGGCGTAGAGCCATTCCGAATCCCACATGAATTACATCTTTACTATAATCATTTTACAATATATTGCCCTGGCAGGCAACAGTGTGAAAGTAATTGAGGATCTCGCCGAAAACAATGGTACACGTACCGAGGGGGGGGCAAGGAATATCACGGGCAAATATGTAAAGGTGCAGGGCAGAAATGGGTTCTAGCACCCCAGAGTAGCAACGGGTACCGCAAGTGTTCCTGGTAGTCTTACAAAGCCGACGAGAATAGGAAACGAACAATTCCAAACAAAATTGTGCCATTATGCAGCACCACATTTTCTTCTTCTCCTTTTTTTACTTCTTCTTCCTCTCTTCTCCTTTTTCACTTCTATTTCTTCTTTTTTGCTTTTTTCTCTTTTTCCATTTTTTCTTTTCCTCTTCCTTCTAGTTCTACTTCTATTTCTTAACCTCACTCTCATCATTCCTTTAATGCTATTTGCTCTTCTGCTAATATTAATGTTAATTACAAGTGTAGGGATCGTTTCAAATCAAAGATATGTGCTACACATACTAAATTCTCTGATTAACAACTGGCAAACGACAGCGATTCGCGATCTAACTGCCATTATTACCCAACTGTCTATTGCGGGTATTAGGGTAATGTGAGTCTGAGATAAACATACTCATATAAAGTATCGTTTCAATAAACCAATAAAGAACTAGTGTCACTACAACAGGACATACTTCCGCATATTATAGGTAACTTACTAAATTCGGTTCTAGGATTTGGAATTTCCATTTGTCATTATTTACATAAAATGCAGTTTCGCAATCACTAGAAAATTCACTTGGTGAAAACTCACTTACAAGGGAGGCCGTGAAATTATCAATTTTTTTAATTCTATCTTACTAGATTGCTCAAATTAATAATTTGAAGCTTGTAATAGTTGACATACACGTACAGCAATGTCACGGAAATACCTAAACCAATGTCATTAATTTAATCTCTTTTTACATTGATATGCTAGTAATTGTATTTGATTTTTCCGTTTCGGTTTGAAGTCAAGATTCCCAATACTTCAATATTTTCATCAAAATTGAGACTGTTGACATAGTGAATGCTGTTTCTCTTCCTTTTTACTTTCCCGTGTATATCCGTATACATGGAGTAATCGAGATTTCAGCGGAATTACATGTTTTAGAGTCTTCTGATATACAAAAACAATTTTAACGTCCGTTCGTCCGTCTGGTGTATATGAACAACACCAGCGCCTAAACTATGCGTAGGGTTTTTTCCAAATTGAAGAAACCCCAGTTCATTTGGCCTGAGTCGAAGCTCTGCGATTTTGAAAATTATTCATTAGTTTTCGGGGTACTTTATATGAAGTCCAACGAAAATTTTCAAAATTTCCTAAAAAATGGCTTTAAATGTTTCTTTATATTTCTTCTAAGAATAGGGTAAAATATACTTGGTGGTAAAATATAAAAGGTGGCATAGGTCAGATTTTCACGGTTAACTTTGAATTTTCGAAAATTTAAAAAGTTGGAATCTTTTCGGGGTCTTCCTTCTACAAAATTACAGATGGTGATTTTTTCTTGAAATAATTTTTTTTGTTCATAATTTGTCTTTCACTAAAGATATGTACAATTTTGAGGATTTTTTTTGTAGTTTTCACGCAATATTGCGCGTAATTTGTGCAATTTAAAAAAATTCCAATGACAAGTTGTTCTCTAAAACAGCTACAAATTTTTCATTATACATTTCGTAGGGATTTCGTTTAATGCACTCTATAAAACGATATAAATAAGATATTGCTCTATTCTTTTATTTGTTTGTTTTTCAAAAACTTCAAAAAAATTATTTTTTTACTTTACTCTCACGTCGTTCATATTTACATTAACGGCATATTCTTCACATTTTTACATTTATGAGTACATGTGCATTAAATAATGTCAGATAATGCTTCTCAAAAACTGAAATGTTTTATCAAAACTACCTCAAATTTTCGCATTTTCAGAAATGCTCAAACGCCAGTTTCTCAAAAATAGCTCCTATTGTTTTCTTTAAACTTTTAGAAAGGATAGTGATAATTGCACTCTGTAATATGGTAATACTCTGTAAAGTTAATTTTGGAGTTTTTTTGTTGTTTTTTAAATTACACAAATGTAATTGTTTAAACCTCCAGAACTGAAAAATCCATGATTTTCCTTAATATACTTAATGTCTCTGTCTACTTAATGTCAAATCTCAAAATTCGAGACTTCCGCGGGAAGTGTTCCCACATTTTAAAATACAAGTGAAAAGCTTGCTTGAATGCAATACATATCTTCGCTTGTACAGCAAGATACACAAAACTGCACTGAAAGTCACATTGTCAATTTTAATATTAATCCCGCGTTGACAAAAACATTTCTGGAAGTAACAAGAAGTAAAACTAAAATTATCGATATCTTAGATAGCTGGTACAAAACTCATTCAACAAGATTAAAAGTATTGCTGTAAAAGTAATTTTCAAGAAAGTTGCACCTCTACCCAACGATGATTATGTTAAAACAAACACTGATCAAACCGCGGATACTTGGCGTGTGTAATATGCACTGTAATGCCCTGTAACGCTTCCTGACGCTCTCCCAAGTGCAGATGCAGCCTGCTCCTCCAGACGGAACTCCGCCTCCCGTTCACGCGCCACCGCGCCACCCCACGCCGCCCCCGCGCGTATAAAAGCGGCTGCGCGCTCGTCCCAGCCATCACTCGCTCCCCGCCCAGCAGCACCATGAAGGCTCAGCTCGCAGCAGTTCTAGTGCTGGCCGCGCTGGCGGCCGCCGCCACCCAAGACGCCCCCGCCGACAAGAAGCAGGAGAAGCGCGGCCTGGCCCACAGCTTCGGCTCCGGCTTCGGCCACGGCTTCAGCTTCGGACACGGCCTCTCCGCTGGCTCCTCCAGCTTCGGCCACGGCGACTTGGGCGGCTTCGGCAGCCACGGCGGCGACCTCGACCTCGGCGGCCACGGCCACCACGAGGTGAAGACCATCACGCTCACCAAGACGGTGGCCGTGCCCGTGCCCAAGCCGTACCCCGTGCCCGTGGAGAAGAAGGTGGCGGTGCCGTACCCCGTGAAGGTGCCGGTGCACGTGCCCAAGCCGTACCCCGTGCCCGTGCCCAAGCCCTACCCCGTGGTTGTGCACAAGACGGTGGCGGTGCCCGTGGACAAGCCGTACCCGGTGCCCGTGAAGGTGCCGGTGAAGGTGGCTGTGCCGCACCCGGTGCCGTACCCGGTGCACAAGCCGGTGCCGTACCCGGTGGAGAAGCCGGTGCCGTACCCGGTGAAGGTGCCGGTGGTGGTGCACAAGGCGGTGCCCGTGCTGGTCAAGGGCCATGAGGACAGCCACAGCGGCCTGAGCCTGAGCCACGGCCTGGGAGGCCACGACTTCGGCGGTCACGGCCTGAGCCTGGGCTCTGACCTGGGCCACGGCCTGAGTCTGGGCGGCGAGCACAGCTTCGGCCACTAAGCGGGGGCTGCGGCTGCGGCTGCGGCAGAGGCGGGAGCGTTGGCGGGGCAGCGGGTGATCGCCTGAGCCGGCGGGTCTCCTCTCACCCGCACCGCTCACCCTTTCACACATTCTTTGCTACAATCCAAATTTCACAATAAAATATTTTGTATTCATAGATGAATAATTGTGTTTGTTTTATCCTAATTACCTAGGATTACATGATGTGGAGTTTTTGAGCCATATTACACAATGCAAAGTAATCACATGATTGTCACATGTAAGATGTGATTTATTTTCCAATAAGATACGAAATATAGGGCCAGCTAATGTTTGCCACTTAGTTTTTGATGGCGACATAACATTTCGAGATGGCGACCATACCAATAAAGTAAAAAATATGAAATAGGGACTGAACCTTTTTGGAGACGAAGAGGTGTTTCGAACTGCGGCTTTTACAATAGGCCTGCATTAAAGAGTAGTTGTGCGCTTTTGATACTAAGTTTGTATTTTCAATCTTTGGGCGATATATTCAATTTAACATGTTATTACAAAATTAAAATTAATATATGTAGCAGGTGTAAAGACATAAACATGACTGCACACTTATGTTGAACTCATTTAAATATTCAAAATACAACCAAACAGTGATGGAGTTCATAGAGATTCAAAATTTGGATGCAGCTACGTTTATCCCTGATAGTTTACCAGCATCATAATCTGCTATATATTTAGCTGTAACTACAGTTAACCGTCTGTGTTGAATGGCGTTGTAATGTAGCTTTTTAACCAACACGCTCGTTTGCTAAAAGTAGTGTTACTAATCCATCTGCACCCTGGCTTACTGAAGAAAATTTCTTCATTACTGAAAGACCGAGTTGTAATATTTAGAAGATGTTAAAAAAAGAAGACATTAGTTTCATGGATAAATTACAAAAAACTGAAAACTTCAGTAACTTATTATCGCATTTAAAATGTGCAAATATGTTTCGAAAACTTATTCAATTCTTCCGTAAACGAAAACAGCATTATAACTAGTGGATCTAAAACAGTGCATATTTTCACGTCCTTATTAATGGTTACGTAATACAATTTTAACAGCAATTTCTCTCTGAATTAACACAGATCAGTCATCTAACTACGAAGTATAGAACATTAGATGCAAAACTAAATATTTTGAAGCAGATATCAACACAAATTTAACAATATAACGGCGTTTCATTAAAGCTAAATTATGTCCCAACAACGAGACCGAATTCACAGAACTACAAGGGCCCTCTAACGAAAATGCCATTATCGCATTCTAATCTGAAGGCTAGCAATTTTTGATTCATATTACATGTATATAATGTTTTTAAGAGAGAAAAAATAATTGGAATAATTTCAATTAAGGTTTGCAAATTGGTTCGAAGAAAACAACACGGACAAATAACATTGATTATCACATATGTTTTAAATAATTTTAAAAGTATTAATTTGTAACGATATAACTAAAACTTGAATGTAAGAAACGAACATAGAAATATAAAATATTATACAAATTCTAACTTGCGTAGCACCCAACTGCATCGAACCAGATCTCAAATTACCGTAAAGAAGCGCAAGAAATTCGAATCGGACGACTATGGTTAACGCCAAATTACACAAAAATACTAATATTTTCTAAAAACTCAACATGACCTCATTTTACAATCTGTTTTATGAACACATTTCATTAATAAAAAAAATTTAATACACTGATTATTTACAAATTTGTACCTTTTGCTCATCAGAACTTCCAGGCTTGATCTTCAATTATTGGTTACAAGATTTAAAATTCTACAAAATAAAACAAGACAGCTACTGTTCATACAATTCAAAAACGGTGTTAAATACAAATACAATTCAAATACGTTTCATACAATTCAAATTCAAACTGCTGTTCGTGGAGTATGAATTGTTTGAAAAGAAAATGTTGCTACATTTCCTACTAGTTATTAGCTATGTAAACTTTTGTATTAACCAATATTTAAGAGAGGTTTATTTCTTAGTAAGTGGATAGAAATTGCTACTACACAATTAAAATACCAACTCATTTTTCTTGGAATAAATCATTTGACTGGTAGCCCGGTGGCCAGACCCTTCATCGAACCTTGAGTTATACGTACCCTCAAACTGCCCTTCACACTTCTTATACACAAGCTTATCCTCGGATATCATATTTCAAATATCATTCGTTTAGTCTAATGTTATGGTTTTCTAAAAGAGAAAGAGTTGGGGTATGTCTCACTTCATATTACTGTATAGTATAATGGGGGGAAAAGAAATAATCTTGCACAAACCATATTAGCTAAACACTTAAATTACAATACTCGTAGACATGTTGAGGCTGCGAAATATTGCTTAGACGATTCGAATAGCATTTTGCAGAAACTGTGACGAGAAGTTCTGTGCATCGCCTTTCTGTGTTCTCGTCAGACGAGAAGGTTCTAAAAAGACGTCACAAAATTGACATGGTTAATACATTGCCGTATTTATCATTAAGTACTAAAGAAATTGTCATGTTTACCTTTGTCTGGATGAAAATAAACGTTCTCCTTGCGTTATTCACGCTTTGTGCTTTCGCATGCTGGTTTTGACGTGTCTCGAAGCGCTGATTCACGGAGACTACATGATAATGCTTCCTGCCGAACATACCAACCAACTTTAAGTTTAGCTTCTCAACACGATTGCTATGAAACTACTCTCGGGTCCAGATTGTCAAAGAATTGATCTGTCGCTTCTTATGTGCAAAATATTGTATTCCGGGAAATTTCTACAATGTGTAAATTCTTCGTCGCGGGCAGGCGAGGAGTCCGATCTACCGGTCACTTTTGGTAGCAGTTGAAGGTATTTTCCAGTGTTTCATACAAAATGAATTTTTTGTTGTTTTGATTTCAAGAAATCCTCTTCTTATAGGATGTTAAATGCAAACGTGCATGTTAGTTGAATGCGCCTACTCTGCACCCCATAACATTTCTCATTTAAGACATTTTATAACATTTTCAATTTTTACTTACTTCTTCCAACATTAGGACATATTGTATATTAGGAAAATACCACAATGTACAAGCAACTTTAATTCAAATACCTAATGATGAAAATAATCAAAGTTGATAGGAAGCAGTTTCATATGAATGGAAAGTTTTGTAACCTCAGCAACACATAAATTATATTGTACGCTGGTCGAATTTCTGTAGAGTCATATTTCTATTCACTAGCTTTGTTGCGTTGCGTTTTTCAGTCGAATTGTTCTTCCTTTAATATTCTAATGGCACTATCTTCCCAATATGACTTCGTGAAGCATATCCAGGTCTCATCTTTTTGTATTCCTTCACTACCATCCGGCCGTTGTATCATCTACGCATACCAAGCAACGTCGTGTCGGGTGCCTGTGTTCGACCTTATGCCGCGCCGTGCCTCCTGAAACATCCTATAGCCATTTAATGTGCCTTATGCCTGTTAAGGGAATCGCAGGCAGCCACAATACCGAAAAATTGATTTACGACAAAACGTATGTCTGCCCGACCGTCTGTTCTCCGGCAGAGGGCAATAACATCTGCGTAGGTGGGCGCGATTTCTGGTGGAGTGTTGTAGACGACCACTCGGACTCTGACTTTCGCGTGGACACTCACGCCGTTGACTTCAAAGATGAAGCAGTAAGAAGATGCTGTTCTATATTACCGGGCATTGCCCAGTAACCCACCAGTTGAACCACTGGCGCATCGAACTACGGGCAGGATTAGGAGAAGGACTTTCTTCGGAATGCTCTGTATCCCACACATAAAAGTCTGAATGGGACCTATCAGATTGTCTAGTTTCTGGCGGTACTCATGTTAACAGCCTAAAGATGTAGGCTGTGAGGAGACGGTAAATGGGGCCCCAAGCATCTCGAACCATAGTTCGGGTGGGCCCTTGTTGGACTCTTGGCTTCGTCGTAGTAGTGGTTCGATTCTCTGGGCAAAGAGAAGAGACTTGTACCCGGCGAAAGTGAGTGGAGCATTGCTTTGACACTAGCACTGGCCTGGAAAACTAGTATCTCAGAGCTGGCAGGGCGGCCCCAAACAAGTATCGAATGGAGTGCTTGCCGTTTGACCAAACATATATATTACAAATCAGCAGGATCCGCATACCATCCCGTCAGTATACTTGTGCACAGGCGCAGTGTGGAAAAGCTTATGTGCCTACCCCGAGAACTTGTGCCCCCCGAAAGAACAAGAAATTGTGAACAGTAAGTGAGCCACTCAAAAGACGCACATAATGTCCGTCCATCTAGAGTGCCAAGGAAAACTTTTAGAACATTTTCATTATGACCTACAAGCTTCATATACCGCCAAAAATTAAAAGAGTTTTTTCAAAAATCACAGATCCGTAAGTTCAACAAGTTTCATTGAAAAATATTCATTTTGGCAAAAAACATAAGAATGGTTCGCGCCCTACTATATTCCTCAGACCAACATACAAACAGTCGGACAGACGTTTTTGCAACCAAAACTCTCACTACCACCAAACAGAATTTTCCTATATTAAGAAAAAGAAATACTCTAGTATACAAAAGAGAACGAATAATTCACATTTTCTGTACGAGGGGCACACAAAACGGCATTTACCTAGCACATATTCAGCTTCTTTCTAAAACATTCAAAAATTGTATACTATGTATACGAGAATGTTCAAAAAATAATTTGACAACAAACTATTCAAAATATAAAATACGAGAAAATGAAACTTTCCTTTGTTGTACAAGACGGAATTAACGAGAAGTACAAATAAAACAAATATTTCAATTATGAATACAAAAGCTTTTATTGCGAAATTTGGATTGTAGCAAAGAATGTGTGAAAGGGTAAGCAGCGCCGGCGGGTGAGCAGCGCGGGTGAGAGGAGACGCCCGCCGGCTCGGGCGATCACCCGCTGCCCCGCCCCCGCTCCCGCCTCTGCCGCTGCCGTAGCCCCCGCTCAGTGGCCGAAGCTGTGCTCGCCGCCCAGACTCAGGCCGTGGCCCAGGTCAGAGCCCAGGCTCAGGCCGTGACCGCCGAAGTCGTGGCCTCCCAGGCCGTGGCTCAGGCTCAGGCCGCTGTGGCTGTCCTCGTGGCCCTTGACCAGCACGGGCACCGCCTTGTGCACCACCACCGGCACCTTCACCGGGTACGGCACCGGCTTCTCCACCGGGTACGGCACCGGCTTGTGCACCGGGTACGGCACCGGGTGCGGCACAGCCACCTTCACCGGCACCTTCACGGGCACCGGGTACGGCTTGTCCACGGGCACCGCCACCGTCTTGTGCACAACCACGGGGTAGGGCTTGGGCACGGGCACGGGGTACGGCTTGGGCACGTGCACCGGCACCTTCACGGGGTACGGCACCGCCACCTTCTTCTCCACGGGCACGGGGTACGGCTTGGGCACGGGCACGGCCACCGTCTTGGTGAGCGTGATGGTCTTCACCTCGTGGTGGCCGTGGCCGCCGAGGTCGAGGTCGCCGCCGTGGCTGCCGAAGCCGCCCAAGTCGCCGTGGCCGAAGCTGGAGGAGCCAGCGGAGAGGCCGTGTCCGAAGCTGAAGCCGTGGCCGGAGCCGAAGCCGGAGCCGAAGCTGTGGGCCAGGCCGCGCTTCTCCTGCTTCTTGTCGGCGGGGGCGTCTTGGGTGGCGGCGGCCGCCAGCGCGGCCAGCACTAGAACTGCTGCGAGCTGAGCCTTCATGGTGCTGCTGGGCGGGGAGCGAGTGATGGCTGGGACGAGCGCGCAGCCGCTTTTATACGCGCGGGGTTGGTGTGGGATGGCGCGGTGGCGCGTGAACGGGGGGCGGAGTTCCGTCTGGAGGAGCAGGCTGCATCTGCACTTGGGAGAGCACCAGGAAGCGTTACAGTGCATTACAATGCATATTGCACACTCCACGAATGTGCTGCTTGATCAATGTTTGATGTTAATATAATCGTTGGATAGAGGCGCAACTTTTGTGGATGGAGGTGTTCAGATGAATATTGTCTTAAGTATTATTTGATGCATTTGCGGAGTTATTTTTATTTGTTTGAGTAATAATAGGCGAAAACTGCTTTTCCAGTAATTCTTTTGATTTTGTTAGGTGAATTTTGATTCCGTGTTAATGTTATTGGCAATTTTAATTCTTCCTCATGTTTCTGGGCAAGCTGTTTGCCTTGTCAACTTGTGATTAACATTGCAATTAACAATGTGAGTTTCAATGTAAATTTGTGTATCTTGTTGTGTTTATAATTAAATACGTTTGCTGCAGAAAGAAATGTAAACCATGATAGAGTCCATGGCTCATTACTATATGACTGAAGGCTTGAAATAAAAAACGATGTAAGTGCCATTTTCAATCTTTCGAGGAAAACGAGTTGATGTATACGTTAAGTCTTTGGTATCATACAACTCCTGCTAATTTAATTGCCCCATACCATGTCAAGAAATGCGTGTGATTCTTATTTATGTTATACGGCCATGTTATAGATTCCTTTTATTTTCAAGTCTTCAATTGTTAAATACCGTTGTAAAGTGTATATACTTCTTTTACTGAGTGTAAAGAAACGCTTTCGCAATATCAAAACAGAAAAAAAAATCTTCATAAGTACACGTGCATGTGTTTGAATGTCCTACAGCATTTCTTTTCTAAGTGCATATATAACTATATTTTACTACAAACGCTGTTTAATGTGATGCACAAAAACACAATTTGAGTCAACATTTTTCATATCGCAACATTTTTAACATAAGTAGCTGATTCAGAAATTATGTCGTTTGAGTGTAACTGAAAACGGGCTCATTTTAACTCAAAAACTTTTGAAGCTCGACCAAGGTCACAAGAAAAGTGTTTGAAGAATTTATCATCGCAAATGCATTAAATTATAAAATTCACCTGTAAAGTAAATATTAACAATGTAGAGATGTTTGGAAACGTTTGGAAAGTTAACGAAAGCATATACTACTTGAAGAAAAATACTCCATATAAACATGATATGGAAAAATTAATTTGAGATTTCAAGGAAAATAAACATTTTGCGACCCTTGATACCAGGAAAAGGATTATTTTTAAAATACCCGAAAGTCCGCCCGTGCCTCTATCCTAGCAACCAACGCTAAAACCTACACTTCATAAAGTTTTCGCAAAATGATTATTCCCAATTCACTCAAGACAGTACTTCAATTTTTAAGGAATACTTTAAATCATGCGTTAATTTACAGGACGTCATGCGTACAATTTCAAATTATTTTCAAAAATGGACACATTTTATTTATATTTTGTATCAGAATAGAGCGAAATGCACTTTCAAAGACGACACAGGTGTTATTTTCATTGGACGCGTATTTTTGAAAATTGCAAATGTTTGAAATTACTTAAACTCCCTCGTATAATAACATTAGAGATTAGATTACATTAGATAGAGAAAATGGAGTTATTTTCTTTGAATGAAGTTTGTTCTCTACAGTTACCCCTTTAATTGATTTATTAAAAATATGTACCTGACCTTAATTAAAGAACTACAGCCCTAATTTAGCAAAAGTCGCTTCCTCTGCACTGATTCTGACTAGTAGATCGCGGAGTTCGAATGCCGACTGCGGCACATTTTCGATATTAGCTATGTTGATAGATCGAATTTAGTTTCTCGCAGGAGAATACTAGCGGCCTGCTTCTCTCATCGGTAGGTCTCCAACATTTCCCAAATCAACACCAGCCAAATACTGTAGCAGTATGTCGCCTCCTCCATATTAAAAAAAACACACTGCAGTAACGAAACTAATGACCTTAGCAGTTGGCGAGCCCATAAACATTAGTCTCTCTTTTCTGAAAAAACTAGCTCAACATTGAGAATTTTCAAATAAAATATAAGAAATTCTCTTATATTTTGGCTCCAAATCTTTAATGAAGATTTGCAAAACCAGGTTTACTTTTAATGACGTATTTAAATTCTACATATTTTACAATAAGGGGACAGAAAATTTGAAAAAAATGTAAAAAATTTGTACATACTCTTGATAAAAAATATTTCATCAATATAAATATTACATGAAAGAAAATTAACAATTGAATTTGCTGATACGTGCTATAAATATTATTTATTAAATAATTTTTGCAGGGTTAGTTATTTTGAAAATATTGTTCATAACTGAGTGTGATGTTGATAGATTTTAATGTTGAGTTAATTTTGGGTGGATCCATGGATTCAATGCTACAAACAAATTGAATGTCGCGTATGCATTAATATGGCCATTTTTGTTATATTATTTGTTTTATTAAATAGGTATTATTTTACATAACAATGTGTGGTTTACAAATAATTCTGCCAAGGAAAACGGTGCCATGAGAAAAGGGCTTGGCATAAGTGAGCCTACATATGTAGTCACTAAAACTGTGAGATTCGAAACCGTCATATGGCATGAATGTTTTAAAATGCGAGTATGTAAGGGACAATCAGACTCCCTTCCGCACTACAACTATATTCATCATTCCATTATGACTGAGCCCTGCGTGTGCAACTGTATTTGTACATCCAAAACAATGCTCTAAGTACCGAGATATGACCAAAGGATACCATGGGCTAGCAGTGATCAGATGGGAAGTACAGGGTCGGATAGGCCTGTGCAATGTTTCGGAAGTGCGAAGGTGATCTTCACTGGGAATCTCTGCAAAGGAGTGGTAAGTTTCGCGAGAGACTCTGGTCATTCTTTTATACTCAGATAAGAAGTGGTTTTTTGGATAGCACCTGAGAAGAGGATGTGACAAAACCAAAAAGCAAGGTCAGAATCAAAAGAATACGAAACTATTTAGAACGAGAAAGTATGTACCATTGCGTACCACTACTAGTTTATAATCTCACATCCGTATTTAGAAGACAGAATCGCCGATTCAATTTTTTAAAATTTTTTTGTCAGTCAATATATTTTTGGGGGCTTCTCAAAAACGAACGTATTTTGATGGGGTCATTGGAAAGTAGACTGTATGTGTGAGCTTAACACCGGCTTCATTTTTCAAACTATTATTGCCTCCTGTATTATTTCAGTAGTATACCTTTCTTTGCGGCTCTAAAACGCTGTCTTTATAAATGAGGTCAAAAAATAAATGGAATTTCACGGAGACGTGAAGAATTCATGTCAAATGCAACCCACAACATGCGAACTGGATGTATAGTTTAATAAGTCCTAAGCAAAGCATTTTAGAACTTTAAACCTTAAATAAAAGGCCTCAAAGAAACGTTCCTCACCCCATTATTTACAGAATAAGAAAGTTTCTGGAGATTCTATTACATTCTTGTCAATTCTGCGTTTTCTGATGCTTTCACAGAATACGTATCATACTGTGGCACAGCTCCGTGTGAAATCAATACCTCCTAGATATTTATTTGGAGGATGTGGGTAAGTGCTCTTTAACAACGTCTTGATAGGTGTCTCTAGAATTCTCTGCGACGACAAAGAAACATTAAGCAAATTACATTCGATACTACGGTCGTAATACAGCTTCGTATAGCTCAATATGACCGAAAAGAAAATGTTTTACATTTTAGTTTATATTTTAATTTTCTCTCTTACATACCTAAATATACAGCAGGTTGTATTTTCAACTATTTTTAAGTAAAGAAATTATTTAAATCTAATTAATGTATCCAGTGAAACTTATTAGGCTTGAAGAATAATTATTTCATTACTTTTTATGAAAATGTCTATAAACTGTTCTAACTAAATAACACAAATTAAAAACTAGATTCTGAATCGATGCAGAGGGGTTTCTTGTGAGAAGAAAATTTGTACCTACACGGGTAAATGAAAACCAGGGTGATTCTGATTGTTTATATTTTATATCACAGTACTTCGAATTACTTTCGAAACTACATCTAAACTAAAATAGTTTCAATTTTTTCTTACTAATAAAATATTAGCATCCCAAATGCTCGAATTTAAATATTTTGTCTTGCTTTTTCTGTGCTGAACTTCAACAAATAGTAAATTCTCACTCTCACAAAAGTTGCCACTACTATCTTCTTCACATTACAACAACTCGCAAAAGTGATTTCAGAAGGTTTGTGTCCTTGTTGAGTAGCAATATTTTGATTCACAATTAATTTTCAAGTTGCTTCATTCTTTTTTGTTGTTGAATTTATTGCGTCTATGTTGACGCAACGCGTCTCCTAACTCCTTAAGGAGCGTTGAGCGCACTGGAGTAATCTTCCGTTAATAAGCGCCCTCTAGGGGCCGTTGTGTTGTCAAGTCACATCAGTCATAGTCAAGTCGCCGACAGATTAAGTCTTCGCGCTCGCGTCTCGCACGCGCCCTGCGTCTTTTTATCGGCGAGAATTAAGAAGGAATAAAGATACATGTAAGGTTTAGCACGCTACAAAAGGGCTAAACTTTGACAGGTATTTACTAAAACTGGAAGAACATATTTAATGTTATGTTAAATATTTTTCAAAGCAATAAACGTTTTTGTCATGACATGTTCATGGCTCACACTCAACATGTTTTTGTACTTTTTACAAGGATGCAACTTCGTAACTTTCACACAAAACCAAAAACATACTGCTTGCCATTTATTTCTACTAAATCCCTATTGAATTTCCCCACACATATTTCTGCTATGTCTAGAAGAGAAGCAATTGTTTTCCACTAAATGTGAGGCTGATATTTTGTTTTGAGGATTTCTGGACTTCATATAAAGAAAATATCAAGAAACAATTCCAATTATTTTTTAAAGTTTTAACCTGCTCTTAGAAATGCAACTTCACAAACAATTCAATGCACTTCAGCAATGTCCTCTGAAAAACAAAACTATGTTAACTTCACGGGTGTGGGCGTTAATTCCAGACGGCGATTACCATTCGTAGTTTTAAGTTACGTCCACCAGGAGCTCCACCTGTGTGTGCGCGCATCTAAAACTAGACAAAAAACGGGTTGAACTGCGCTACCGTATGATACTACGCTAGCTCTGGCGCATCGTATCCGACTTCAGCCAATGAGCTTCAGACACCTGTTTGCGTCACAAAATTAACGGCTATTTTAAATGCAGCCAGATACCAAAATCACCTCGTTACAAGACACTGAAACAGATTTATGAAGTATTTCTTTTAAATATTGCATCTTGTAAACCTCCATCTTGTTATTTTGGATTGGTTACCGTTGAAAATTACCACTTTGCACTACTTTCAAAATAGTTCTCAACACTTCTCGCTCTCCATGCAAGATGGCGGCCAGCGTCTGATCTGGCTTTTCAAACGAAGTGCTTGTGCTGTGGTCACGAGGTTCGTGACGCAAACTGGTGTTGCGCAGAACGAGCAAAAAGTGCATCGAAGAGCAAGAATCTGCATCTGTATGCGAAAGTAAACTAGCTATTTGATATTATATGCAATTAAATTGCATGAGTGAGCCTCTCAGTTTGGTAATAAACTTAAATAATACTACAAAAAGTAGGGTTGCACTGGCCCAATCCTACATTTTTGCATGGACAAATTTACGTAGCATTCTCAGGAGTAAAAATATTTTCTAATGTTTTGTGACTATCAACGAAAGCGAAAAACCTCCGACGGAGTTTGTATAATAATTTCCAATGCTTTGAAGGACATGTTCTTATTTGTTCCTAGAACATCTACCTCTAAAACTGAACAAACCTTCATTGAAAATTTGTTTCAAACATCAATTGCTTAGCTTTTTTTATTTTTATTTGATATGCAGAATGTATATTGGAAGTTACCGTTATACATTTTTTAAACAAATAAAAACGTTTCATTACCAACTTTTCGCCTTGATGAGGAAATAAAAGGATAGGAAAGAGGGTGGAATGAAACATGCGAGAGATTTCGCATGGATAAGCCAGTTTTCTGTTATTTAAAGAACGATTATATTCTATATAAATTTATAATTTTGTTTTTAATTAAATTTGTACAAATGACCTTCAAAACAAAAGGAAAAGTTTCTATTTGCGTGAGAAATCGTAAAACTACCAATAGCCCATTTCCCTAACGCGTAGAGCGAAATGTAACTGCACTCATTCAGTTTTTTGCAAGTAGTTCGAAAACAGTGACTAATCTACAAACGGTAATTAAACGTTTGTGAAACTCCCTAAAATCCCTTATTCAATGGATTTTAATTCATTCCCTAAGTGCTATTTTGTTGCGTCAGTTTAGGCGCAACGCGGCTCCAAACCCCTTTGTGTGCATTGAGTGCTTCGCGCTTTTGGATTTATCCTCCATTAATTGCTGAGCGGGAGCAATCCTTCATTAATTACATACTCCGTCACGTCTCGCTTCGCCTCAGTCAATTGTCAAGAGGACCCCCAAAATAGCATCTCCGCGTACCGTCTCTCACGCGCTCCTGCATCAGTACCCCGCGGCCAGAATTGGGAAGCAATTAGGATACGGCTAAGGCTTAGGACGCTTCACAGGAGTTGGACTAGCCCCTGTGAAGCACGCAAACTCGTTTGGTCGTAACAATTACGCATGAGGTTCTACGGGGAATCGAACCCTGAACCTCAACAGTGAAAAGCAAGCGACTTCGCCTTTGACCCACTAGAGCAGCCTATTAGGCCTTGAGTAATTGATGATCGAAATTATTAGTGGGAGGTTGTTGGCAATATGCAAGAAAACATATTTGCCCATAGCAACGATTATCGTAGAAAACATTTGGGCGAGGTGGGGTTGGATAGGGTAGACTAAATGGGTGAGACGGGGTGGGGCAGGCCGAAACCTTCTTTATAATAAACAGACCTCTTAAGTACACGCCCGCTTTTGACGTCACGGTTGGTAGGGTTCTTCCTTGCCATGTTGTAAATCAGAAGCCGAGAAAGAACAGTAGTGAGTCTATTGTTCAGCGTTTTTATTAATCCAGAGTGTTTGTGGATTTACACGTCATATTGTTAGGGGTGTGCAATTCCTTTCGAAGATATTTTATGCTATCGATCATGTACTTGAAGTGAAAGTCATAAGAAATTCTATCTCTTCAGAACCCTTGTGTTTGCCATGTGATTTAGTGAGTTTATGTATTTTATGTACTACATAAGTTTGTCTTTATTATCGTTCTGTTGTACTTTTGACGTTAATTATGTCGTTCACACTTGACTACGAGCTAGAAGATATGTTTTCATGCGTTTCACTTTATGTTTTCAGCTAGCATTTTGCACACTTGTGTTGTGTGCCTCTATGCACCGGGTGTTATAAATTCGGCCCTCTAGTTAGTGTGAACGGATTTCTTAATAATAGAACTCGTTCAGAATTGCTTAAAATAAGTTGCACACTATTAAGAGGGTTAACCTCATAAGAACACGAAGATTAGTTCAGGGTTTAAAACCTATTTTTATATAACAACACTATCAGTACGTAAATGTAATTATCTTCCTATACTGGCTGATTTTTATTTCCAGGTTTGTGAGAAGCATTTCGTAGAAAATTATTTTTTCGGTATTCTGAGGCATACGATACCAAATCATGAAATACTCTAAAAACTCGTCTTGCGTACCAAAATTTGTTTCTGACGCTGTTTGATCACAGTTCCCCATTTTCCTTCATATTATTCTAATATACCAGTGCTGCCACGAGAGAATCCGGACAATAGAAGACCCAGGCGTGAAGAGAAAACAATGAAACTTTTAAAACAAGCTCTTAATACAGTTTTAAGCATATTTTGTCTAATAAACTCCTTGGGTATTCCTCAATAAGCACTCAAACGTTGGTATGAAAGAAAATTATTTCTAGCCCAAACTTTGCATTTCAGAAACATGTAAACACTCTAGACACATGTAAATTGTTTATTACTTACAAAATTCATTCAATTACTCATTAATATATTTGTTCACAAAAAACAACTCAGAAATAAAAAAAAGCAGTCGAATTGTGTTAATTGCGAATACATACAGAATTTTTGGAGGGTTTTTTTTGTATTTTGTTATTACTATATAAGTCTGGTAATTGTTCGTATAATTTATTATTACACTTCTGCATTCAGATATTTTCATTTCATGCAGAGAAAGTAAAACACCGTAAATTGTCAATGCATTCCTAAAATAATGAAAATTACTGAAATCATGTATACTTTAATGGGATAAGTATTATTATTATTATTATTATTATTATTATTATTATTATTATTATATTATTATATTATTATTATATTATTATATTATTATTATATTATTATTATTATTATTATATTATTATTATTATTATATTATTATTATTATTATTATTATATTATTATTATATATTCTTTGACAATGTGTTGTATTGCTTATCTTATTTTTGTTGCAACCATATAAATAACTTTGGATTCTCACTTGTGTCCCCTTATAATTCAGAAGCATATCGTTATCTTCCTTGTAGTATTCATAATACAATTATCATCAAAGCGTTTCTAGAGAGAAAGCAATGTTTTCTTTTAGTACAGGTAAATGGTAGTTACAATGTTTAAGTTGTTAGAATGAGACTTGCAAATACGATCGTAATAAATAACATTGCAACTCGCTGAATAAGCTATTCTAACCCCACCACAGTCCCCAATACATCTTGTAGTCTGTAACCCTGCGCATGGTGAAGTCATCAAGGAGTTGCTAGGCCTATCTTTACAAAGGATACGTGCCAACACTGGGCTCCAGAATGGAAAGGGGTTACACTCTGCACAGAAGTAAATTCTTTTTACTTTCTCGTATATGTACGTAAATACGGAGTAATATATGTAGTATAAAGAAAGTTATGTAATGGTGCGGCAAAACACGGCGATTGTTCGACGGAAAAACTCGTATTGTAGGACCCTGATATAGAAAAGTGAATAAATCCTGTTCTAATATGTAGTAAATTATTCCTTCTAACACGTTATATAGTCAGATTTCGCGAATAGTGAGCTGTTGACACCGATTTTTTTTAAAACGTCTGCCCGTCTGTGTCACAACAGTGAAGAACACTAGCGTGTAAATTAAGCGTAGGAATGTTTTCCAAACTGGATAATCCCCGGTCAATCTGACCTCTTGCGGTTTTGATCAACAATCACGAATTTTTTGGAGTTCCAAACATGATCCCTGGAACATTTACATATTTTCCTCAAACATGGCTCCACATTTTTTCTTTAAATTACTTGTGAGAATAGAATGAAAAAATTATAAAACAAGAACGGGCTATTTTTTTTAAATTTGAAAATGTCCCAGGGGTTTCATGTAAAGTACCCTCAAAATTAAAATATAATTTTCAAATTCAAAATACCGCGACATCAGCCAGATCGATTGGGGAATATCTATTTTAGAGAATATTATCTGAACGGTTTAGACGATAGCGTCATTCGATTTTTCAGTATCAAAGACCCATCAAACATGGATTCTAGCTGCTCCACATGTTAGAGGATTTTTTTCTAAACCTTGCAACTGGATTTCTCCAATTTTTCTTGACCATGGTAATGCACTAAGATTTTTCTGCTGAAAATTCGCCCGTTTATAAAACTTCCCTCCATTGCGTAAGTGGTAGCGAGAAAGTAAACCGAGTAATAGATGACCACAAAAGTTGTTTTACAATATATGGCAATCTCCAAAAAATATTACGTTTCCCTTTTACGCATGTATTTCTCGTATGTAAAGTAATATACATAGTATAAAGAATTATGTAATACTGCGTCGACAAGTAGCGTCCTTTCGTCAGAAAAACTCGTTTTGTAGATCCTTGACACAACAAAAGAAGATTTGTTGCTTGTAAATGCAGTAAATTATTTTCCCTAATACGGAACGACTTTGTTTTCAAAACATGCGTCCGTCTAAACAACACTGTTCAATAAACCATTCAATAGATGTTTGCCAAATCGAATATACCCCGACCAATCTAACTGAAAATCAAGCCCAGCGATTTTATAAGAATTATTTTAATTCTTGGAGTATTTCAAATAATGACTCTTGGACATTTTCAACTTTTTGCCAACAATAACACAACATTTTCCCTAAATTTCTTTTAAGACGAGACTAAAAAACACTTATACCAAAAAATTGATTCGACATATAATATAAGCACTCAATTTGTGAACAATTCAGCAAAAAACCCTAAATGAATAAAAGGAAGTCATTCTCCAACCAACAGTAATGCAGAATATTGTGTCGCCCGATTCTTAAATAGTCAAAAACGGACATCATTCTATAATGCATTACATATCAATGGAATAGTATGATTCGAAGAAAATAATAAAACATTGGTGTGTTTTGCAAAAGATTATTTATTACGAAATTTGGATTGTAGCAAAGAATGTGTGAAAGGTTGAGCAGTGCCGGCGGGTAAGCGGCGCGGGTGAAGAGACTTCCCGCCGGCCTCAGGCGATCACCCACTGCCCCGCGCACCGCTCCCGCCTCCTACGCAAGCCGCAGCCGTAGTCCCCCGCCTCAGTGCCGAAGCTGTGCTTGCCGCCCAGACTCAGGCCGTGGCCCAGGTCAGAGCAAGCTCAGGCCGTGGACCGACCGAAGTCGTGGCCTCCCAGGCTCAGCCGCTGTGCGCTTGTCCTCGTGCCCGTGACCAGCACGGCACCGCCTTGAGCACCACCACCGGCACCTTCACCGGTACGGCACCGGCTTCTCCCAACCGCGGTACGGCACCGCTTGTGCAACAGGTTACGGCAACCGTGCGGCCAGCCACCTTCACCGGCCCTTCACGGGCACCGGTTACGGGCTTGTCCACGGCACCGCCACCGTCTTGGCACAACCACGGGGTAGGGCTTGGGCACGGGCACGGGTACGGTTGGCACGGGCACCGGCAACCTTCACGGGGTACGGCACCGCCACTTCTTCTCACGGCACGGGGTTACGGCTTGGGGGCACGGGCCACGGCCACCGTCTTTGTGAGCTGATGTCGTCTTTCACCTCGTGGTGGCCGTGGCCGCAGAGTCCGAGGTCGCCGCCGTGCTGCCGAAGCCGCCCAAGTCGCCGTGGGCCGAATCTGGAGGAGCCAGCGGAGAGGCCGTGTTCGAAGCTGAAGCCGTGGCCGAAGCCGCGAGCCGAAAGCTGTGGGCCAGCCGCGCTTCCCTGCTTCCTTGTCGCGGCGGGGCGTCTTGGGTGGCGGCGGCCGCCAGGCGGCGGCCAGCATAGAACTGCTTGCGAAGCTGAGCCTTCATGGTGCTGCTGGGCGGGGAGCGAGTGATGGCTGGGACGAGCGCAACGCCGCTTTTATACCCGCGGGGTTGGTGTGGGGTGGCGCGGTGGCGCGTGAACGGGGGGCGGAGTTCCGTCTGGAGGAGCAGGCTGCATCTGCACTTGCGAGAGCGCCAGGAAGCGTTACAGTGCATTACAATGCATATTACACACTTCATGAATGTGCTGCTTGATCAATGTTTGACGTTTATATAATCGTTGGATAGAGGTGCAACTCTTGTGGATGGAGGTGCTGAGATAAAACGTATCGTAAATATTGCTTTAATATTTGTGGAATGTATTTGATTTTTTATTTGTGGATATATATTTATTTGTTGAAGTTATAATATGCCAAAATTACTTTTACAGTATTTCTTTTGAGTTTGTTGGATTAGTTCTGAAGCCGTAATAATTATACCGTCATTTTTAATTCCTTCTTTTGTTTTTTGAAAACTGTTTTGAGAACACGTGATTCACTTCATAATAGACAATGTTATTTTCAATGTAATTTTGTGTATTTTTCTTTCTTTAAAATTAAATAAGTTCCCTCGAAAGAGAAATGTAAACATTAATAGAATCCCTAGAACATTACTATCTGTAAAATCCTTTATATGGGTGTAAATATTTCCTCTACTCAAAGTGTAAATAAACATGTGTTGATATCATGTTGGTGCGTCAAAGTCAAACAAACCCAAAAACGCTTTAAAACAGTTGCAAGTGTTCGAATGTACTGCATCTTTCTTTCTTTTATACCCATATTTAACTGTATTGTAAAACAGATGCTGTTCGAAGTGATACACTAAACTACAATTTAAATCAATATTTTCAAAATGGAAAATTTTCCAACATGGATGTCTTTTTCGAGAATATATCTGAAAATATGCTCATTTTACTGCAAACGTTTTGAGACCTCGACATAGTTCACAAGAAATAATTTGAAACAATTGTGATTACAAATGGATAAAACATAAAATACATCTGGCAAGGAAATATTGACGACGTAGAGATATTTCAAAAAGTAACAAAAAAGGGAAGAGATATTATTCTTTTTAGGAAAGAGATTGTTTTTAAAACGTCCGCCCGTCCTTCTCGCCCGTACGTGCGTCTGTTTGCAAGCGTTTAGCTCTTGAGCCTAAAATATTTATAAATTGTTAGTAATGTGAAATTCTCCGATCCATCTGAGTGTCCAATAATCCTTTAATGTTAAAAGATTTTTTGAATTTTGTTGTATTTTAGAGGAAGTCATTGGGTATTATCAATTTTTGGTTAGAATATGGCGTGAGTTGTTTTGTTTAAATTTCGTATAAAAATAGATTTGAAATACACTTATAAAGATATCACAGAACTAATTATTTATGTAACGCCTGAACGTATCTGATATTGGGACAATGAGTGCCCCTTCTGTACAATACATATATTAAAACTTTCATAGCCTTCGCGCTGACAGACAACTGCTTGTGCAATCTCTTTGGGTAATGTAGATCTAGATTCCTACACCCAAAACAATGTTATAAGCACCGTGATTGGCCAAGTAATACCATTGACGAATACTGAGCGGATACGAAGAACAGGGTCGGAGAGGCCTGTGCGATGTTCCGGAAGTGCGAAGGTGGTCTTCACTGGGAATCTCTGCAAAGGAGCGGTACGTTTCGCGAGAGACTCTGGTCGTTATTTTAGACTCAGATGAGAAGTGGTCTTTTGGATAGCACCTGAGCGGAGGATGTGACAAAACCAAAAAGCTAGGACAGAATCAAAATAATACGAAACTAATTAGTACGAGGAAGTATGTACCATTTGCAGCACTACTAGTTTATATTTTCACATTCGTATTTAGAAGATAAATCACTAATTCAAGTATATTTCCGATTTTTGTCTTTCTGTCAATTTCTTTGTCGAGGTAATCTCGAAAATGGATAAACCTTTCTACTTTCTCGTATACGTACATATATGTGGAGTAATATACGTAGTTTAGAGAAAGTTATGTAATGCTAAATCTAGTTGCTAAATGAAGAAAAAAATCCTCTAGCACGTAGTGTATACAGAATCTGTTTTGTGGGTCCTTGATACCGAAAAATCGATTGCAGACATACATACAGACAGACACACACGGCCCGAAACAGAGACAGACAGACGGCCCGACAGACACAGACGGCCCGACAGACAGTCAGTCCGTCAGTCCTGATTTTGAAGAACATTCATTAATTTTTTGGGTACTTTACCCTTTGCACGTTTACAAAATTTGCTCCAAATTTTTTTCTTTAAATTTCTTGTAAGAATAGAAAAAAATACACTCATAAAGTGGACACAGACCCGATTTTCAGGGTTAACTCTAAATAATTGCAAGAGTTTGAATTTTTTTCGGTGTCTTTTTACAACAATAAAATTGAAGACAGATTTTTCCTCAAATGAAATTGGTTGTTCTTAATTAGTTTTTCATTTAAGTCATGTATATTTTTTCATTATTTTAGTAGTTTTCGCACAATATTGCTTGCAATATGTGCAATATCAAAAATTAATAAAATAAATATTTTTACAAAAACTGCCCTACATTTTTCTTTATGCTTTTGGTAGGGATAATACTAACCACTAGGGGGAGGATTTTAATGAAATGTAATTTTTTCACTTTTGAACAATGCTTTTTGGAATAAAAATTCATTATATGTTTGACAAAACACTGGTTTCTCATCTCAAAATTTACTTTAGTTTATAACTGAAAATAACAAACAACTCCAAACAAAATAAAATACATGTACTAACTTTTATTCTTTTTGTGGGATTTTAAATATTATTCCAATACTTTCAATTGCCGCATTGTAAGACTTACCCTTTTTCATATTTTTTCTTCACGCATTTTCGAAGAAAAGGTCGAAATTTATCTTTTATAGCCGTTTAAATATAATTAAAGTACTTTTAATTGGATTCGAGTTACCGTTTTAGGGTTCTTCATAAAAAGAGGCAGACGAAAAAGGGATCATTAAAAATTTAGACAATTATAGAACCTCCAAAATCAGAGTTCACAATAGATCCTGACTTGACTAAACTTGTTCTATTATCTAAAATAACCTAAGCATATCTCTACTGGCAACAACCTTGAAAATCAGTGTTGGCACACAAATTCCCATTTCCTCCAAATACCCATTTATCATTAGTTACACTTCTTTCCGAAGTTTCATCAATTTAAACTCGTAGCTACACAGATTTACCCCGAAAGGAGGGCCCATGCTGAAACATCGAGGGCCAGGTAGTCCTGAAATTTAAATCTGTCATGCGGTCATGTTTACTTTTAAATACCTTAGCACCCAATGGTAAGTTTTCTCTCTCCACTGTAGTAAACCACTTCTCTATAAAAATTAATTCCTTCGTCACAGTTTCAGCTTAATATGTAAATTATAAATAATATGTTTTCGCTCGCTCTGTCCTTGGGCAACTCGCAAATACATAATAATCCATGCTTAATTTACCACAACTAAACACAAGTGCATTCATAATATTTTACTCAATGTTTTCCACAGCACGAACATTTAAAATGTTTTCGGCGTCTTTCAAGAACTACAATTACGAAGATAATTTTTTTCTAATCGAAATGTTTTCATCAAAAAAAGATTTTCTTATAAGGTCAATGTGAATTTTTCGAATATATGACTATTTTGCGAGTAATTAGGCGTCAAAATAAGTCTCCCGCTCTAAAATCCTGCGCTTCCCGATTTTAATTTTAGAAATGTTTTGGGACAGTTGGTTGCTACGTAAGTTAAGATGTGTATATTATTTCATATTTAATATTTGCTTTCTCGCTTCTTACATTGAAGCTTTTCTTACATGTTTACAAATTAACCTTTTAGACATTATTTAAAGAGTATTTGAAATAAAAATGAAATCAAGATAGTTGGCCTTTTATTGCTCACTGCCAATTCACGCAATTGCATGTCATCCAAGTCAGAATTTGTATATTATTTCGTTATCATTCTATTATCATATATTATATATTTATGCTATTTCATTTTAAGTTGAGCCCTTTGCGTCAAATGCGAAGACGGTAAATGTGAATGGTTAAATGTGATAAGAGGTCATTGTTTGTTATTGTAATCCATTGTTGTAACGCTTCACGAATAACAGGATCATGACTACTGCTTTTAGTTTGTGGAAACAAATACTTTTATATAATGTATAGTAAAACAATATCATAGAGTTAAATAATAACTTGTATATCTTTTTAGATCTATTTGTTTTCCAATGCTATCAGTATCATACTATTTATTTACTTTTAAATATTTTACCTTTTTGCATTCTCTCATATTTTGTGCGCCAAATGAACTACGATTTCAAATGAGTTTTATTAAAAATAATTCGGAGACGCATTCTGATATAAATAGTATTACATAGCCATTACTAATGACGCGACTTTCTGTTTAAAAACCACTAGTTTTCTTGAAATTTATTGTAAGAATAGAGGCAAATACACTCATTAAAAGAGTGACATAGGTCCAATTTTCGGGGTTCACTTTTAATTTTCAATAACTGCAAGAGTTTGAATTTTTTCGGCGTCTTCCTACCACTACAAAAATGAATATAGGGATTTTTCCTTCAAATCAAATTTACCATATTTAGTTCTTTCATTAAGGTCATGAACATTGTTTTTTTTTAATTTTACCGAAGTTCGTGAACTCTCACCATGCGATGTGTGCAGGATGCGAGGTTTTTGGCGTACGGTATTGCGACGCTGACTCTTGCATCTCAGACTTTTCATTGGCGCTTCTGCCCCCCCCCCCTTCCGAAAACCACCCCATCGCCTGCTCTGAGAACCTCCTATTCTTCTTTCAGTAGGACTTGGAATCCGAATGATCATGTGCTAATGACTGTGGACTCCGTAGTATGTCGGGGGAGGTGTGACTTTACCACATTATACACGCAAGTTTGCCAACAGTTCTGATCCAAAACGTTGTCTTAGAATGTAATGAGACGTGGGTTATCGATACTGACAAAAACTGTTTCCGCACGCGAATGGTAATGGTTTTTTGTTGCCGGTTTTTCACGTCTACTGTGTGTTGTTGCGAAAGTGATAAGTTATTCTTAAAGCTGCATTAAGGAACACAGCATGTACTTCCACGAGGAAAAAATCAAAGGTTCAAAACTGTAACGCGATAATTAGAATCCAACAATTTTCCTCTATATAAACTACGACACAGAAGCAGTGTGTGAAAACTCACAATGTCCTAAGAAATGTTTAAAAAACCTCTATTTTGTTCTCAAGCACGAGAGAAGATATATCGACATTAAATTAAACAGTTCGGTGTTTTGCATACGTTTCAAACAACTTTTGTGTTTTATTGTTTTGTTTATAATTATTTTCAGAGGAAGCTTTGAAAAATTAGCAATTCTAGAAGATTATACTGCACCTACATTCATTATAATATGGACTACATAAATATGTAGTACGATGTCGATTACATGCCTCAATTGGTACACTTTGTGTATACCATAAAACTCTTCACATCCCCATGCTGTCTCAGAACACTCCACTGTGTTAACCCGAACCGTAGCACGAAGTGGGGCGGGGAGGGTGCACAAGTCCATGTTGGAGCTGGGTGGAACAAGGTAAGTTGAGGAAGGCAGGACAGGGAGGGGAGCGGCGAGACGAGCAGGACATATAAATGTGTATCAGGGAAAGGAAATGAAGGTCCAAAAAGCGCTCAGGTCTGTACCTAAAACCGCAACCGCCATATGTGGCCACGACAATGCGGAGGGTAAACCAACATACCTCTTCTCAGATCAAGCAAAGACAGAATTCTTCACCGACATGCTTGAAGAGAGGTTTGTTAACAACACTACACAGGCGGTAGATGAGAAAACTGAGGACAACGCCAACACACACATTGTACAGTCGAAGAAGTTTAGACTACAATTAAATGCTTGCGTAGTCGCAAGGCACTGGGACCTGACCGAATAGGCCCTCCCACTCTTAAAGAGGCCCTTCCGGTCATAAACGCGGAGTTTACGCGAATCTACAATAGCTGCATTACACAGCGATATTTTCCGGAAAATTGGAAATACGCAAGTACTTCTGTGCTTCCGAAACCCGGTAAGGATCTCACGATCGCGGCGAGCCACAGGCCCATCAGTCTTCTCCCGGTTATGAGAAAGTTATTTGAAAGGCTTCTACTCGCACGAATTTTGCCAACTGCTCTCTCACGGAACCTCATCCGAGGTGAACAGTTTGCCTTCAGACCCGTCCATTCCGCATCACTGCAAGCACTTTGCATGGCTCGGCAGATTTCCGCTGATCTGTTACTCACACAGGATGTACCTGTCATATATCTCGACGTGGCACAAGCCTTTGACAAAGTGCCACACAGTACACTCATCACCAAACTTCGGCGCTGCCTTCCACAAGATGTAACCGAAATTTTTACATCTTTCCTCACAAACCACGCATTCGTGGTAAATGTGGGCAAAGTGATATCCTCAAAGCGGAGGATTGCGGTCGGAGTCCCTCAGGGCTTCGTCCTCTCTCCGCTACTGTTCTCGTTGTATGTCCATGACATCCCGCATATACCACGAATACGGCTCTTCCTTTATGCTGAGGACATAGCCGTTCTAGTAAGAGGAATAATCCTAGATCACAAACTCAAAGTACTTCAAAAACAGTTGAACCTGACGCTGAAGTGGGCGGAACAAAACAACTTGACTTTTTCTGTGGAAACGTCGCAGGCCATCTGTTAGACCCACCGCAAACAAAAATACACCAAACGTTTTACACCACCAAAACAAATAACACTTGATACACAAAAACTAACATGGGCACCTAAGGCAACCAACTTAGGCGTCACTTTAGATCGAAGGCTGCGATGGCATTTACATGTCAGGCGAATGCGAACAAAATTGCAACAAAGTGTTCAACTATTTCAACCTCTTTTGAGGGAACCTACTCTCCTCCCCTTGGAACTTCGCTTGGCACTCTCAAAAACGTGTTGCCGTCCTGTGGTCACCTTCGCTGCGGCAACGTGGTGGACTACCGCACAGAAGTACAAGGATACACTTGAGCTGGTACAGAACAAAGTTCTACGGCTCATAGCACGTCATCCATTTCAGAAACGGTTTAAAGTACTGAGGAAGGAACTTTATATCGAGTCCTTCACTCAATGCTTGAGACGGCTTTCTTTTAACGAAGACTATAAAGCCTTCCAAACTGACGAAGCTCCAGCAACGCTTAAACAATTAGCTCGACACGTCCTTACAATAGGGCAAAGAAGACAAGCACCTCCTCTGACATTCTAAGGGCGTAGTGCAACACAAAAGCCGACATGGCTATTGACTTATATCCGACACGAACCCACACCAGCCACTTAAACATAGCAGTAAAACGCAAAATTGTGTGCGCACTGCAACACATAGTACACTAACCTTTGGCTAAGCCAAATTAAAGAGATAAAGAAAGGAAGGTAAGATGAGGTACAACGCGTTAACAATTCATTTCTTTACCTGTCTACTACATGACTATAATTTATATATACCCAGGCAACACACGATACTTCAACCACATTTTTTCGATTAAATTCAATTGTTTCAATTCCAATTTCATTGTTTTGATTCAGTTAAGATGTTTTTACGATTTTTGTCTGCCTATCAGTCTGTTTATAAGGAGAAATTTTGAGAGAGGCCTAATCGATTTTCATGGGTTTTCCCCTAAAAGTTGCACCACATATTTTTCGATAATTTCCTCACATACACTTCACACGTTCATCCGGAACTTCCGGATGACGGCATCCGGAAAACCGCAAATACGAAATTTAATTTAATTTTTTATTACAAAATACGTGGGTTGACAACAATTTGTGTGACTCCCCTGCCAGATAAAGTAGTACATTTCTAAAAATTAAAGTGCGGAAGAAAACAGATGACAGAAGGGAAAGCGAACTCTAGGAAATGGAATCATCAAAAAGTGTATCAGATGATCCCAAAAGACTTTACGCAGCATATAGTAATCTCCAAAAAAACACCATATTTTGTATAAGTATGTATTTCTCGTATACAAAGTAATACACTTAGTATACAGTAGTATGTAATGCTGCGGCAAAAAGTGGCGTACTTTTATCAAAACACTCGTTTTGTGGCTTTTTGAAACAGAAAAAATACTTTTTATTGCTTCTAAATGTAGTAAATTACTTTCTCTAATACGTAATATAGACGTAATCTACGATTTGTGATACATTAATACAGAAAAACTGTTGTTTTTTTCACAACACCTGTGTGTCAGTGCGTCCTTCCGTCCGTCTGAAAATATATACGATTTACCATACGATTTTTATCAAAAAATATTTTCGATCGATCTATGCTGACTTCAAGGCATAGATTGCGATTTTCAAAATTATTATTAAAAAATTTGAAAGAATTTAAATCAGAACCCTTGAATTTTTTCTCAACAAGGGCTACATTTTTTATATTCCTTTAAAGATTAGATTGAAAGCACTCATATAGATCCACTTTACACTGTTTCCCCTGAATTTTTGAAAAATGCAAAAAAATAAACCAAGATGAATGTCGAGGATCTGGGAGATATTGTCCTTCCAGAAGTAATACACTTTCAAAATATTGCATCGTTGGATTCTTAAGAATTATCAAACACTGATCATCCTTTAGCGTTTTACATGTCAAGGGAATAGTATGGTTCAAATAAAATTTAAAAACTCCTTGTTTCATTGCAAAAGCTTATTTATTACGAAATTTTAATAGTAGCAAAGAATGTGTGAAAGGGTGAGCGGCGCGGGTGAGAGGAGACCCGCCGGCTCAGGCGATCACACGCTGCCCCGCCCCCGCTCCCGCCTCTGCCGCAGCCGTAGCTCCCGCTCAGTGGCCGAAGCTGTGCTCGCTGCCCAGACTCAGGCCGTGGCCCAGGTCAGAGCCCAGGCTCAGGCCGTGACCGCCGAAGTCGTGGCCTCCCAGGCCGTGGCCCAGGCTCAGGCCGCTGTGGCTGTCCTCGTGGCGTTTGACCAGCACGGGCACCGCCTTGTGCACCACCACCGGCACCTTCACCGGGTACGGCACCGGCTTCTCCACTGGGTACGGCACCGGCTTGTGCACCGGGTACGGCACCGGGTGCGGCACAGCAACCTTCACCGGCACCTTCACGGGCACCGGGTACGGCTTGTCCACGGGCACCGCCACCGTCTTGTGCACAACCACGGGGTAGGGCTTGGGCACGGGCACGGGGTACGGCTTGGGCACGTGCACCGGCACCTTCACGGGGTACGGCACCGCCACCTTCTTCTCCACGGGCACGGGGTACGGCTTGGGCACGGGCACGGCCACCGTCTTGGTGAGCGTGATGGTCTTCACCTCGTGGTGGCCGTGGCCGCCGAGGTCGAGGTCGCCGCCGTGGCTGCCGAAGCCGCCCAAGTCGCCGTGGCCGAAGCTGGAGGAGCCAGCGGAGAGGCCGTGTCCGAAGCTGAAGCCGTGGCCGAAGCTGGAGCCGAAGCTGTGGGCCAGGCCGCGCTTCTCCTGCTTCTTGTCGGCGGGGGCGTCTTGGGTGGCGGCGGCCGCCAGCGCGGCCAGCACTAGAACTGCTGCGAGCTGAGCCTTCATGGTGCTGCTGGGCGGGGAGCGAGTGATGGCTGGGACGAGCGCGCAGCCGCTTTTATACGCGCGAGGGCAGCTCAGTTGCGACGCGGTGGCGCGTGAACGCTGGCGTTGAAGAAAGACACTGTCGTAATTAATAGGTTCATTTAATTGAAGGAAAATGCATTTGGATATATAAAATTTTGAACATACTATCTCAAAATTTATTTTGCTTTAAAAAATATATTCTTTAAATTTGTTTTCAATTGTTACTGTTTGTAATTTGACAGCACGCGTTCTACTCTTCGGGTATATGAGGTACACTTTGCGAAAAAGCAATGTTACAATTTGGAAAGTACCAAACTAATATTAATACGAGTAACCATAACACTATGAATATCCCAATAAGCAAAGTGTGATTTAATAATGTATTGACGAAATAATGTTATGCAACACTGAATTTGAGCAGTGATTTACAAGTTTTTGCTGCCATGTTTGTTTTTATGTGCAAAGTATTTATATAATCGAAATAAAATCAAAACCTTTTTGTTTTATATTTATGTATTGTTACTAATACACATCAAATTACTCGGTTTGGGGTATATTAATAATTCATATTTACATGACATTTACATTAATCATATTTCTCATTGTAGTAGATTTATTAATCATTGACAATTTCAGAATTATAGATATTGTCTTCTTCATTAAGTAGGTTCACGCTGTAGTTTATAATTAGTGTACAAACAATTTCTGATGGTTTAACAATTTTTGCGTAACGAGCGTGTGCGAAATAATAAATGATCGCCTCTATGCTTGAGCAACATCCCACCTTGCCACTTCCGTTCGCATGTTCAAAATAATATCGTTTTTCTTCCGATATTTCCAAGGTCGAAAGAGATAGGTTTGATGCTCCGCCGATGCACCAACTTTTGCTCGTTGTGATCGGCACTAGTTTGCGTCACATCGTATGTGACCACAACACGAGCACTTCGGTTGGAAAGCGACACCAGACGTTAGCCACCATATTGTAGGGAGAGCGAGAAGTGTTGAGAAACATTTTGAAAGTGTATCAAAGTGACAATTTTCGACGGTCAGTAAACAAAAACAACACGATGAAGGTGTTATGGAAATAAAAGATGCCATATTAAAAAATTGTGGGGCTAAAACAGCACATACTTTCTCGCCTCTGAGAAACGGTTAAGTAATAATATTATACAGCAATTTCTGTCTATATCATCTTACATCAATCAATTAGTACTGACAACAAAGCGCGCATGTAACGATGAGCGCTACCAACAATGGGCACATATTTTTGCCCGATTTTTGCCATAAAAGGAACTGTTTTCTGTTTCCATTGTTGTGGTTTTATGAAAGCTCTGCTAAGGCATTCTTTATGGAATACTATTTCTTGTTTCGAATACATACATTTATTTTTCGCCATGTCACCAAGATATTTTAAGTGGATTCTTAAAGGTATTATTTTCTTTTACACGAAGACTTACAACAACAAAAAATAATTAGTCTCTTCATAATTCATTAAGAATTTAAACAGTTGTAGACGCTCCAGAGAGCGATAAAGCGAACACCCGCTAAAACGTTTCATTTTTCGTATGCAAAATTTACTTATTTTCTCGAAAACTTGTACCTGACCTTTTTAAAGAGCTTATTTTGTACAACAAACTTTAATTAAGGCAAACATTTTTATCTTCAATATTGAAGTTCTAAAATTTGCTTTTACAATTTTCGAAAAATTGGGAATGTCAACGAAAATGAAATCTGCACCATTCTCTTACACGTCCTCACAATTCAACAACATTTTTTTTAAACGAATTGGCGTCGTTCTTGAAAACATTTTCAAAATCTTTCTGAGGTTTATGTGATAGACACGCACAGACCGACACGAACAGACGGACTGATGTCAAATCAATTTTTCGGTATCAAGAACCAACAAAAGTGGATTCTGGCCACACCACGAGTTAGATGATTTTTTAAGTCTAGAAACGGGACTTACCCACTTTTCCGTTATCAGAAACTGGCAATAAGGTTTTTCTGGCAAAATTTCGACATTTTTTGGCACACGATACATAACTTTCTCTTCTTACAAAGAATACGTATGGCGAGAAAGTAAAAAATATGTTATAGAATGTTATAAAACACATTCTAGGGGGAAACTGAAACAGTTAAAAATCAATTTGGATTTTTTTTCTATTTGAATTTGTCTAAAAATTTATTCACAATCATACCTTCAAATTCGCCCATTTTCCCCCAACCCTGCAATATTTTCATCCTGACACACGCAATAGAAGCTGAGAAAAAATATAACAAATTTGTCTAGTAAAGTTTCGCGAAAACTCCAATTTTTGGGTGAAAATTCCTACGAATATTCGCATTTTGAGAAATGCTCAAACATTTTCTGGATTAGAAATCTATCAATTTTTGAACGGATAGTGCAAAATGGAATAAATAACACAACATAAATACAACCTTGATGTGTTCTTTTATTTTTTCATAAATTACAATAAAAGAACACACAAAAAATACAAAAATGTTTAGGGTATTCTTATTTTAGACACAACATTGTCTTAAATTTTCGTGAATAGATTCGATTCAAACATGTTTTTATAAGTTGTCGCCTCTAGGGTTTTCAGTTTAATAGCTGGCTCCTGGTTGCGATGACTCGAGCAAAAAATTAAACAACATGCTTGATACAGGGCATCCGTTTTTACACTGAATGTCAATGTAAATAAACACAATTATGGGATTCTTAAGCTGTAACCAGGATCTGGGAATCTTCATTTCGCAATGGAAATGAAGAAATAGTCGAGTATCCTTTCACTTTTAGGGAGAAAATGTATTCTTTCTCATAAACAAATGAGGATTTATATTACAATCACTAGTTTCAAGTGACACATTTTGAATGAAATAATGCGGTGAACATGACAGGATTGCTTGAAAAGAAACTACCTCGCACAACACACGACATCCAAAATAAGTAAAAAAAGGTAACACACCAAAAGAATTACAAAATCTTCAGTTCGTAAATTTTAACAGTACATGAAATGTCCTGAATCAGCATGAAAAGAAAATCTAATATACGTATTTACAGTAGTTGTTTGCTTTTGGTTGAATAACAGTTTGTTTGAACATTATCTTTGATAAGTTTAAGTATCAAAGAATATCTTTGATAATCTATCGTATATATCTTTTCAATAAAATATTAACGTTTTCAGTTACTAAAACAATTTTTCAAGTGTTCGTGAATGTACTAAATAACGAAAGCATCTATTCACAGTTTGTTACTTTTCTATTCAAGATTCCTATAACTTACAATATTTGGTTGTAGCTAATGTCGCCTTCGGATCTATAACACGCTCACTGTTCGAGCTTGCCTTGGCGTAGCTGCGCTTGTTATAAAATCAACAGAATAGTTTTATAACCTTGTGTTTCAATACGCTCAAACATTCTACGCATTTACCTAGCAGAAGAAACAGACGAATACAGATAAGTGCTGGCAGTTTTACGACTCACGCAACCATCCCTCGGTGTTCGTTCTCTGGTGGCGTGGCGAAGCTTCTGAGTTCTGTGGTCGAAATCGGTGTCCCGTCGCCGTAGATCCCGCACGAAATCAAAACCCGTCTATGACTTCGCTCTCCCGCTGAATGTTTTCTTTTGTTCATCGAAATGAATCCAATTTTTGCTCAGCTGGATAATGTGAGAATACGGAATTGTAGAAATAGGGGAAATGACAAGTAGAAGAAATGTATAAAAATAAAAGCTACACGAAAAATACCCCTGGTGTTAGTTTCTTATTTTACACAGTTCAAGTTCACTGCTTTTAATACATACGTCGTCTCATCAATAACGTAAAATGAAATAAAACATTAATTCTTCCTAAATCCAGATTGACATTATTCACTCATCTAATTAAAGTCGAGATCGTTATGATATCAGGATCTTACAGAAGTTTAATTACCTCTCTCGGAGCTTCTGTTCCACGTGTCTGCAACGCTCATGGGTAACATTATTCTTCCTTCCGTCGACCTTTTCTCTCTGAAGTCCATTGCCAAAATGGTCGAGTATTTCAGATCAATGTTAAATTCGCATCTCCAGCTTGGAAATTAGCTGATTGAGTTGGTCAAGCGATTTACGGTGATCGGTATCTTCGCAGAACTCTCTGTCCGTCTGTTTTTGAATTAGGTCAGTATGTCCGTACGTAGAGGTATTAATTTGTATGTCGGTATGTAGCGATATTAATTTATATGTCGGTATGTAGCGATATTAATTTATATGTCTGGATGTAGCGATCTTAATGTGTATGTCTGTATGTAGCAATATTAATTTGTATGACGGTATGTGGCGATATTAATTTGTATGTCGGTATGTAGCGATATTAATTTGTATGTCGGTATGTAGTGATATTAATTTGTATGTCGGTATGTAGCGATATTAATTTGTATGTCGATATGTAGCGGTATTAATTTGTATGTCGATATGTAGCGGTATTAATTTGTATGTCGATATGTAGCGGCCGGATTTTTAAGCTTTTGGAGTGACAGTATGTAATCGCTAATAACGAGCGGTTTCAATGTAATGTTTTTGAGAATAATCTTGAATGTTTTCCGAGTTTATTATTCAAAATGGTAGGGAAGTAAAAATTTGAAAAATGATCTGTGTGTTCCACATAGATAAAAAGCAATCTGGACAATTAAGATAATAGCTTTACCATCACAGCTAATGAAACGATATAACAATTCTTTAAGTGCAACCCTTCATTAATAAAAAGTTGCAAAGTTTCGTAAAAATCAATTATTTAACGTCCTCTTAATGTCCCTTCGTTTATCAACAAGTAGTACTTAAACAGCACGTATAATCACGCTTGTACTTACATGCAAAATTATGCGAAAAGTACTCAAATTTTCGAAAAAATTGTACATGATTTTATTTCAAAATCAATCTTTAAGGAACAGATTTTATTAAGGTGAAATGTCTACCTTCATTATTGTAGTTGTAGGAAGACGCCAAAAACATTTTAATTTTTCCAATTTTCAACGACTTTGTAATAAAAATGAGACCTGCATCATTCTTTCACACTATCCAACAACACAATTTAATAAAATACTCACAAAGTAGTTAGAAAGCACAAACTTATAGACGTATATTTAAATGTGTTACACTAATGGGCAATTACCGATATCTGTGAAGTGCTAAGAACTAAGTGTTTTTTGTTACGAAATGTGACAACAATTGTTCATACACTCAGCCACTCATTTAAAAGCTGCGATATCAGTTACTGTTGCTGATGATGATGTTTTTCAGTGTGTTATGCAATTTACCATTATTATTTGGACACTTGACATCGCAGTTGTTTATATTTGATAATATACTGCGCAAAATACTGTTTAAAATGTATAAATAACTTCCATTGTACTAATACAACATCAAATAAAAATAAAAAACAATGTAATTGGTGTGAGGAAGAAATGTTCACTAAAGATTTATTTAGTATTGTCTCGAGATTTCTTGGAACAATTTTCAACACTCCCTTAAAAATATTTGAAGTAATTATTCAATATTCTTTGACAGATTTCGCTTTTTGTGATAGACAAAAAAATATGAAGAAAAAAAAATACTCTTGAGAAAACTACGTGACTGAACACGCTGGCTTGAAAGTTTCACCGAATCACTGCTGATAACGAAAATACTGACACAGGTAAAACACAAACCAAACCTAACAAGACACAGCTTCATTCTTCACTGTACACCCACATCCCTTTACACTTAGGCACCCTGCACTTGTATAAATCGGCAAAACGATTAATTAATGTTTTCACTACACGCATCAGAAACAATCTTCATGGTAGTAAACAAATATGAATAGCCGATCCGGTGGCCGAGATTGCTAAGGCAGTAGTGCCGTAGCGAACTCGGACCGAAGGATCGCGGGTTCGAGTCCCGCCTCGGGCATGGTTGTATTGTGTTTCGTCCTTTCACCCCCTATCATCATCATTATCGTGTCAACCAACAGTTACCATACCGTTACAAGCAATGGTGGTCGCTAATGACCTAGTAGTTGATGCGACCTTAAATAACAAAAAAAACTATTAATAGTACTTGTAGTTGCTGCGAGAGAAAAACTTGAATTAATAATTATGCAAATAAACCTCAAGTCAGTCTGCGCAAACCACGGTATACACAGAAAACATAAATAGTATAAGACTGAGGAATCTAAGCCTTCTAACTGTGACGTCACAAAGATGGCCACCATCACCAAGGGTTGAAATCTAGGTGGCATTGGTATTATCGATAAGTGCCAAATCACCAGCAATTTAATAGAACCACCCAATATAATTCACCCACATCCCTCCAAAATTAGGTATATAGCACTTGTACATCTTGGCAAAATGTTAAATGAATGTTTTCACTACAGACATAAGAAACATTCTTCACCGATATCAAGCAAGACTTTCTTGCAGAAGATGCAAAACCCCTTTTTCTGTCCCATCGGATACCATCTATCGTCTCCATACTCCATACTTCTAAAAGACAGATATTTTAATACCCTTAATTAGTCGCAGGGGTATCAGAATTTACATGTGGGAGCATTTCCCAAGATTTATAAAGTGCAGCGAAGATACATTAGGCTTGGGTCAACATAGTGAGCATTTTTTCTCTGCAATGAAATTAATAAAAAAACAAAGAATGAACCAACTTCACGAGACATTGATGAGCGTTGTACGCATCGCAATAGTCCAAGGCCTGATACGAGATATTGCTTGACTTGTTAGAAAAAGAGATATCGAAAATTAATTTAATAAAATATTGTTCTTGAATTGAATCGAATTGTGCATTTCATGTTAAACAATAGGGTTTATTTCTGAGTGTGAGTATGGCCCGGTATACCCTCGACTCCTCAAACTAACCGCTCCCTTCTGCGGCTATCACGAATTCTCACCAAGGCCAACTCAAGGGTTTATATTTCGTCAAGCGTCGGCAGCGAGTGTTGACAGCAGTCTGTGCCCGCAGGACTCCGCCTGTGCGTGCGTGCCCGCCCGCGGGCAACTGAATTGGAACAGTCTAATCACTTACAATCTAAACTTACATACTACCACTGAGGTTTATATAGTTTGCCAGTTAAATTTGCACTGGCTCTTGAGAATCATAGTTGCAGTTACACTTTTTCTCCTCGCGCCACACATGCGCGCGCATGCATACACACACACACACACACACACACACACACACACACGAAGACTGCCCGTCGAGGGGCACGCGCGTTTATTGCGTCACAAGCAATATGTGTACTCCATATGGACAAGGGCCCATATATGGCTTGATATGGACTATGCCTATTGGAGTCACCGCTTGTTTACGTTAAAACGGTGTATCCTACTTGAAAAATGAATAGAACTATTTTTGTACATAATTACATAAACTTTTTTGTAATAATGTAAATTAATTTCTAAGCCCTAGAAAACGAGATTTTCGCAACAACAACAACAACAAAAAAAGCTTTTTGTGACCTTTGACCGTCAATAACTTTTTTGGCCGGGCCGCTATCGGTGTCTATTTTTTAAATGTTGTTTAAAACAACAAAATAAAGCGATCAAAAAATAAAATCTTGGAACTAAGAACCTATAACCACTGGGCTTGTTGGTTTCTTGATGTAATTCATCTTGAGTGATGAACACGTGAAAGATATTGAATATTACATAGAATTTCTTGTTCTCCGGATCTTTGTATGAATGAAAGTACCTTTTTGTTTGAATGAAGTATTTAAAGGTTTTCTACAGACTAACGGTTGTTAGTATTATGTTTGTTGTCAATGCAATTGCAGACGAACTGCGGAGTTTTGTTATTTATAATATTATATGTTTTTTTTATTTTTCTATTAAACTCCAATACATTTGAGAAGAATTTTACAAAAATTGGGGGGTTCACATTTTCCGAGAGTTCCGGTGGAATGCATCAATGAATGAAAACCTATTTCTTCGATTCTTCAGAGTTTCTAGAGATGCGAATTTGTTGGAAACTGGCACTGAATATAAATAACTACGTCTTTGATGGGCTTTTTAAGATGTTCGATTAGATTGCTGTCTGCATGGCCTCTTTTACCGACGTTTCCATTTATGAACACTATTTGACTTCCGATGGAAGACACATTAACTGTACCATTGCATAGAGGTTGGCTACTAACCTGCTGGGGGCCACCTGTGGCCAAATCAAGGCGTCGGCAAATCGTGCTGCCGTCGTGAGACTGCAAGTTGAGATGGCCGTTGTGGTGTTGAAGTCGCATGCTGTGGATGCCGCGCAGTTGACTTTCATGTTGATGGGTGAAGGTTTCGTCCATAGCGTGCTCTGGGTTGTAGAGGAGTTCTATTATACGGCTTGGCCGAGGCCAAGGCCCTGCCGAGGCGGCTTCACTGTTTATGTTGTCTTAGCACGTGAAGAAGAAGAAGTAGTAGTATGACTGATGTACTACACAAAACACTGCACGAAATTATGATGCCCTATTAGTATACTATAAAACTCGGCTAGACCGAGTAGACTGCGAGAACTGAGAGTGAAAACACAACTCCACAGTCTAGTTGTGTTCCGTTAGCTGCGCTGCTAGGAGTTCCTCCGTAGACGACTGTTCCCGACGGATACTCGAAGCGAAGTGAGGCTTATATGCAGAGTGATTATTTGCTTATCAAGTCTTGACAAAAATGCCCTTCTTGCCATAAATAGAACTGTTTTTTTAACTTTCAAGTGGCTTTTATGAAAGTTGTAATAAGGTGTTGTTTCTTGAACTCTAGTAATTCTGTTTCGAATACATAAATATATTTTTCACCGTGTCTCCAAGTTCATTCGTAATTGTTTTATTTTCTTGCAAAGTAAGTCCAAACATAACCAAACTAATCCACAATTTGTCTTTACATAATTAATGTCTTCAAATAGAAATTAAATAGTTGAACTGCCCGTAAAGCAGTGATATAACAAAACTTTACTTTATAATTCACTTTATTTTAGTAACGGCTTCATACTTAAACCACCACTACCACAGAACTTTAATTTGGATAGTTATTTATACAATAATATTAATAGTAGTTCAGTATCTGATAATCTATTTTTAAAGAGTTAATAGTGTATTTTATTGGGAAGTATATTCTACGTAAATTATTGTCAGTATAATTAAGAATGCCTTTTCTATTTCGGATCTTGTTTTAGGTGACAGTTGTTTATGTATTAAAGTGTTGATGGAGCATTACCTCAGTCAGAAAATATATCTCCATTTCAATATTTCTTTTTATAGTGATTAACAATAAATGAATAACATTTATGAAAATATGTCTTCATTCACCTGCATGGACTTAAAATTGAAGAATGAACTCTGTAAATAACTTACTAAAATATCATACAAATGTCACTGAAGATTGCGGAATAAATCCGAACGAAATCAGTACGTATTTGAAAACTAAAATTCACAATTCCTGCATTTCAGATAACTCATTGTCGCGAGAGTGATTGGTAGCAACAAAGCCCGATAAAACGTATCATTTTTGCTGCCAACACGCTTTCAAAATCTGTTACAACTTTATACGTTTGTTTTGGAAAAAGTTAAAATAATTTGAATTAGTAAATGGACGAATGGTACTATAAACATTTTTTAGTTACGGCAGTTAAATATCCACTTCTTGCTTGTCTTTACACATTATGTAAATTTGAATAATCGTGCAAATTTCTGGCAAACACTACAAACATTTCTGACGCTTCGTGGTAATCTTATCGAATAAAAAAAAGTAACTTGAAGCTTATAATACGTTTACGATTATTATAATGCGTTATCTATTATTTCCATTTTTACATAAATAACAGATATGAGTTTGAAATTTATCGGCTTACGAATCAGAGAACAATGTGTAACACCACCTCGAACAAAGCTTAGGAAATTCGAATTTACCATTTCCAATTTTTTCCATTTTTTGAAAATACAGGCAATGCGCCGAAAATGAAACCATCACTCCATTTAACCATGATTTATTACATCCGTGAAAAAATAAGAAAACAATTGCAGCCGTTTATTAGAAAACAATTGTTAAAAAATGCTAATTGCCTTTGTTGGACATAAAATTAAAAAATACTCGTATTTTAAAAAAATTCAAAATGACCTAATTTGAAGATTTATTTTCAAATAAAGAAAAAATTATCTTTTTTGAACTGAATTGGCCTTATTTTACGTGGGGAGACTCGGGCCATCAGGCCCGCTCGTCCGTCTGACCCGCTCGTCCGTCTGACCACGGAAATTTCGCTACGCTCCTTTCATCAACTAGCGGATAAAGGAGGTATTTCTTAGACGAGAAACACGAGATTTGAATTACGTAATTTAGGCTTGAGGATCTTTTACATGCAAGTAAATCTACTAACATGGGACGGCTGGCTTTACTTCCCCTCCGAAGGAAGGCGTACGAAGAATTTTTTGCCCTTAAAAATCCATGGCTTCAATCTGGTTTGAACCCGCAAACTTGGGTATAACAGTCCGGTACGCTAACCGTTATATCGCCGCCGCCGCATATTTTTGTTATTATAATTGAAGGGAGACGCAGAAAACATTTGGATTCTATCAGTTTTCGAAAAATCAGGTATTTCAATGAAAATGAGTTCTTTACGTTATCCAAAAACGTATTTTAATTTTAAAAAATGGTGTCAATTCCTTGCAAATTGTTAAACTGTCGCAGGGGTTTGATGTAAAGTAAAATATAGGTTTCAAATTGAAGGAGCCGCGACATTAGCCAGATTAATTGGGGAATAACATTTTTTGTGAAAATCCTGCTTTCCGTTTAGCCACCAGCGTTCACACAGGCAGAAGGACAGACAGACAGACGTTTTGTCGTCAATCGATATTTTCGTATGAAGAACCCCCAAAAAACATGAATTTTGACCACACAATGTGTTAGAGGAAGTAAGTACTGTATACATGGACACGATTTATCTACTTTTTGGTTACTAGAACCCGTCAATATGATTTTTCTATAAAAAAATCCGTTTTCCCGCATCATTGCAATACTTTCTCTGTTCTGTGTAAGCAGTACCGAGAAAGTAATATTCTAATTCAAAATTAACTTTCGTTAGAATCTCAGAATACATTGGTAGTATAATTATTATTACTACCATCCTCTAAGAAAATCCTATCTTTTACTAAAGGCTAATCCATAACCAAGGATAAAATATACTCTCCAAAGACATGCTACATTCTCCCTAAGACCTGTCATTTGGTTCAAGAAGCTAAATCTACAAGAAAATATATGAATTAAAATTGTTCTAGCTAGGCTTTCCTAACTGGATAACTTACCTCTAAGGATGATTTTTTAAATATATTTTGAGTTTATATTTTGTTCAGTTGATCAAATCTAATATTAATATCGTATGTTATATAATATGCTTAATGCAAAACCTTGAAAGGCAGTTATATTGAACAAGGACGTTTTTTAAACAGTGAACAATGTTAAGTCTACGAAATGGTTATAGTCTGATTTGGAAGAGCGTGAGGTGAAATTTGCGCCAGTGCGTATCGAAACAAGGATGACGTCTGCAGCGACAACCATTCTGACTCTTGGAATATAACAATTACGATGGCAGTACATACTGCGTTAGAATATTTTTACACATCATAGAGTCAAGGACAATTTTAGATATCACAAATTTACCGTTATATTCATTTGTGATTGTTAATTCTCCGCCTGAATACAACTGATCTCGCCACCAAGACAGGAACCTACTTTGCTACGCGAATGTGCCTGCTTTGCCATGCCAGTATTCAAAGAGTGGAAGAAATGGATATGTAGTTTTAGCTCAAGAATTCGGAATCATGAAGTAAGTAATATTTATTTATTTTTTATTTAATAGGTAATTATTACAAACAAATTAGATTACTTGATCCTATGTGGCTAGGCCGAAGGCCTTTAAGCCATTACAATACCTACATCCTTTCGCGTTCTAATCTTTCGAATTCTGGTATTCACCCCCAATGGTCTCTTCATCGCATCAAAGCCGCGGAAAAGAGACCACAAGGTACGGCTCAGGAAAAAACCCCTGAAGGGGGAAAAACCTGCCGTCAGAAGCCGAGTACATTCTAATCTATACGACATTTATTTTAGCTATTTTATTTTCTGGCGCGGGCGTCCCGCCGTCTCCTTCCAGTGCTTGGCCTCCTCAGCACCTGAAATCAAACGGCGCCACAGAAGATCGTCCGCACCAACGCCTCTGCCCTTACATTTTCGATCGTAAGTAATATGCTGTAGATTGTTTGGAATACGTTTAGTTTTCGATAATCATATACGTTTTCGTCATTCATGTTTGATTTTTCAAATTGAACTCTATATTTTTCTCACCATCAATGGATAGGAGAAGGCATTCAATGATGTATGATTTGTTAATGTTTTGGTGGTGGTTTGACTATAAAATTGTGCTTTCTGACATGCTATTTTAAATTAAACGAACAAAGTTGTCTCTAACCCTTGTAACTGTCGCCTTTAGGGAAGGTGTCTTTCGGAGCTCACCGACTGTTACAGACGTGTTCAAATTATTTGACTTATATTCTTTCCTAAGTTCTATGATATAAATGAAGAGACGCGCTATTAAATGTGATGTCTGTGAAAGGTCCTAGCAGATCGCATAGTCACAGTTCGCTCTCCTGCGTCAACTGGAACTCTTTCGGCCTTTGCGTACTAACATAGTCCATAACTTCCAAACGATGCGTTCTAGAGCCTTAAAACCAGATTTTTGGGTTTCTAAAGGGACTAATGGCGAGTAATGAATTCTGTTCCGTTCGAAGTTGGGACCCAGTACGAAGCTACTTTCAATTTTTATATCAACTATTTAACAATTGCTCTTTGTTCGAACGAGTCCAGTTGTATAAATTATTTTAAAATTGGAATGGCGTGGACTCCTAAGATGTTGATTCACCAACTCAGCTTTGTCAATGAGACAGCAATCCACAAAAGGAAAAGAAAATCCGAGTACAATAGAGATTTCCTAGAAAGTCGTCAAGCATTCCAAATTAGACTCCAAATGCAGTGAATTTCAGAAATTCATTTGGTTCACACCTGGTTTGGATAAAGTTTTGTTTGTAGCAAGAAGAGCAAATTATTATATTCAGATTTTAGTTACATCATTAAGATATATCAACCTATTCAAAGAACTAAGAATGGCAAAATGACAGATTCCCGTAATTTGATTACGATTAAATCTGATACTTTCATTGTGTGTTTTTGGAAATTGCATATTTTGTGGGGACTTACTCTAGTTTTGTCTTCAATATCTTATGTCCATCTCTGTTCACTTTTTTATTGAATCTGAACAATATTTGTTGTTAACGGTTTTAGAAAATAGTTCTTGCAATTGAAGTAATATGCCATATTGCAACATATTTTAATCAATCAATAAATAATCCTTAATTATTTCATTAAAATGAGATAAAATAGTGAAAAATTACAATGATTACATATTGAAATTTCAACCAAAAAATAGAAATAAAATCTATATCTATAATGAATTCTGCCGTTATTCATTTATGGTGTAATAGTATTTCAAGAGGCAGAATTAACTGTTTTGTCATAGATTGCAATTTTCAAATTATGAATAATGCATGGCCATTTCAAATATAATATAATTACTGGAATGGCAAATATTTCACTTTGGGTTATCAGAGGGAAGAGGAATAGAGGTAATGATTTCACAAATAACAAGACCAGATGTTACTGTGGATTTTTTTATTGCGAGACAGGGTGCAGAGGGAAGGCACCGCCGGCGGGAGAACAGGTGGTTGGTGAGGGCACGCTCGTCACCGGGCAGACGGTGACGACTCGCCGGCGGCGATCACCCACTGCCCCGCCACATACGCCGCTCAGTGGTGACCCAGGCTGGAGCCGAAACCATGGTCGCTTCCCAGGCTGAAGCTGTGCTCAGAGCCGAAGTCGTGGCCGGAACCGAGCGACAGCGATCCGTGCTCGAAACCGGAGTCCAGGCTCAGGCCGCTGTGCTCATGATGGTGTTCCTTGACGAAGATGGGCACGTGCTTGTGCACAACCACAGGGACCTTGACGGGGTACGGCACGGGCTTCTCCACAGGGTAAGGCACGGGCTTGTGGACGGTGTAGGGCACCGGGACCTTGACAGGGACCTTCACGGGGACCTTGACGGGCACCGGGTAGGGCTTCTCCACGGGCACGGGGACGTGCTTGTGGACGATCACGGGGTAGGGCTTGGGCACGTGCACGGGGTAGGGCTTGGGCACGTGGACGGGGACCTTGACAGGGTAGGGCACGGGCACCTTCTTCTCCACGGTGACCGGGTAGGGCTTGGGCACGGGCACCGGCACGTGCTTGGTGAGCGTGATGGTCTTCACCTCGTGGTGACCGTGGCTGCCGAAGTCGTGGCCCCCGAAGTCGCCACCGCTGAAGCCTCCGTGACCGAAGCCGAAGCCCGACAGGCCGCGCTTCTCCTGCTTCTTCTCCTGCTGGGCCTCACCGGGCGCCGCAGCCGCGAAGGCGGCCAGCACCAGAACTGCTACGATCTGCGGGAAGCACGCGCTCTCAGTCACACATCTCTCACAATACTCTTCTAATTAAAGTTTGTTGCCGTTAAGAGAACGAGTTTTCCCTCTCTTTACTCAAAATCTAGTGGAAATACGCGGTCTTCAAAATATTTATTTTCACTACAGCTCTAAAGAAGACCGCGATATCTTGGTCAAAACGTCAGCACCTCAGCCTTCGACGCGGACAGCACAGATAAAAATATTTCTTCCTCTTTGCGTTATTACTCAAATTTAAAAAAACTATTCATGGCATCGTTTAAATATATTCAAGTAAACAATTTTTTGCAGAAAACATCCAAATCACAAGAATCAATGTGTTTGAAAAATTATTTGAAAATTTGAGACACATCTTAAAATTTCGAACAGCAAGGATGCTCGCCACAAATCCGATATATGATGAATGTGGCTGAACAAGAGTTAGAAACGTTTTTATATTTACTATACCAAAAATAGAAACTGCCCAAAACATTGTTTCACGAAGAATTAAGACACAAATAACTGTAATAAGGAAATGAGAGATGTTAAGATATTCTAGAACAATACAATCACTATTCGCCATGAACCCAAAATTCATAGTCTTACTGAAAATATTCACCAAGATCTCTACATGTATACTGCAGGGAAATATGACAAAAAATCCTGCTGTCCTCCTTACCTTTAAAACATAATGCATCATATTATTATGCATGACTGTCCCGAATAGCCGAATCGTATAAAGCAGGAATGCCATAGATATTCCATTCAAAGAAATGTCGGTTCGAGTCCCTTCTCGGAAGTCACAATGTGTGTGTGTGTGTGTGTGTGTGTGTGTGTGTGTGTGTGCGAGAGAGAGAGACAGAGAGAGAGAGAGAGAGAGGGCATCGCGAGAGAAAGAAAAAGAGAGAGACAGAAATAGAGAGAGAGGCAAAGAGAGGCAGGGAGAGCGTGTTTTCGTGAACACATACGTGAAAATTACAGCGCTTATTAAACTATCGGCAATATTTTATATCAATGCACCTGCTTTAAATTTAGATGACTTTGGGTAGAAATATTGTTGAGACATCGTCCACGAGTCCCATTACTAGCTCAATTAAGAAAAAGTTGGGTCCTAATATATTCTTTTATTTTCCTATGATAGATAATAGGAAACTTGAACGGAAGTGCGGCTTTTCTGCAAATTCTATATCTTATCTGACTCATTAAAGAAAGTGTATCCGTAAAAGAGGTGATCGAAACTTATATCACAATTATTCATGCTCGATTTCAGTAAAACCCATTATATTTCATTGCTCTCGTTAACACCAAAAGGTATGAATGAAGAATCTTTTTAGACAATGCTCCTTCTTCAAGCAACATAGTTATAAAAAGAAAAAGCTCAATTTTCTTTTCTGGCCTCCTTGAATTCTGGCATCTTCTTTTCCGCTTTCGGACTTTCTTCTCGCATGCGTAAGACAGTGCTTTCTGAAACACGCACGTCCTCGCCACGAACCACGCGTGCGTGAAATTAACCTTTCCGAGATCTTATCGAGTTTCTCGGAAGCGAACGAAAACAGTTACAACAAGATGGCTATCTTCTACATCTGGATTATTTGCGGTATATGTCATAAAACTAGTGTTTCTCTCGTAATTATTTTAAAGCAAATTTTTTGTTAAATCATATGCTTTGCGGTTTTAAGTTACAGTTGGAATAAAAACTGGGACACAATTATGTCAAATAGTACTTGATCATAAGCACAAAGACTACATTTACACAATTACCAACCGATAAGCAAACTTCGTGTATTTAAATATGGAGGCTGGCTGTTATTTTTGAACGTTTATTCTTTTAAAAAGTTTTTAAAGAGTAAGGCCTTGCCACAAGATGTCGAAAAGCGATCGTAATATCGTTGAACTTAAGGGATCTTCTACAACTTGAGTAAAAATTACTAAAAGTTAAACTTCACAATTTAATTTCGTGTTCATTTTATTTAACACGTAAATTCACGTTCATTTTATGAGTTAACAAATTAAAATCTTGAATTCAAAATATTTTCCAATAATCAAACAACAACGATATTTTACAATAATATTTGAAATACTGTAGCATTATTGATGTCACGTTCATAAAGCAAATATTAAAAAACAAAATAATTTTCAAAAAAATTAGATACTAATAGGATGAAGTCTACTGGAAAATACTATAAATGAAGCAACGAATAGACCACAAAACGTGCGTTATGTTAATGAGCAGGGCCAAAAGTTACAACCTAGTGGATAAAGTTTAAAGACAATATCGAGCATAATTATTCGTTAGTTACCGGTGAGAAATACCTTCACTATACAGAAAACATGATAATCTCTTGGGATTGCAAATATTTCCTAAAATATTTTTTGAATTTTTATTACGACTGCACACACAACAGTTTTACGTAGATCAGAAAATTCCACCAATTTCAATCTATTACCATTAATAAATCAAAAGCATTAACTTTTACAATTAATATTCATCAAGTGCATTTAGCTTTCTACAGCAGGTTGGTTTCCAACCTTAACTCAGTTGTTGAGCACAATTTTGTATTAATATTGAATTTCAAATATTTCAAGAGAATTGAAATGTAAATTTACTACAACCGTGTAAGTGTAAAATAAATTCACTAAATAATTTTAATAGCTATGGGGTCAAAAGAGGAATATAGATCTAAAACGACTAAATTTCCACGGAAAATTTTAAGAATTTTTTCTGAAGACTGTCTTTTTTGAAACTTCGTGGTCCGAAATATGAACTCACCGCGTCTTTCTTGAGCCCTCATCGTTCGAAGAATAAAGATGGCGCGTCTTTCCCGAACCTGCGTACTTCGACGTACAAGCACAGAGCGTCTCTCCCGAGCCATCATCGCCCAGAGAAACAACACACGTCTTTCCAGAGCCTTCATAGACCGCAGAATGAAGTTGCCGCGGTTTTCCTCATCCCGCACAGACCGGCGAATGAAGGCGACGTCTCTTTCGTGAGCGCCGACGCGCTGAAGAATGAAGTCGGCGCGTCTTTCCTGAGCATGCACAAACCGAAGGAAGAAATGTGCGCGTCCGCCCGAGTCCGCGTGTATCCTGAGCCCTCGCAGTGCGAGCGTGAGGCGCACTTACCTGAGCCTTCATGATGCTGTGCTGGCGGGGAGCGGAGGTGATGCCTGGAGCGCTCAGGCGACTTCATATACGCGCGCATGGGGCGGCCGGGTGTGAAGCCACGGCCGCGGCGGCCTAGCCCGCAGCCGCGCAGCGCTAATTGCCGAGACGCAATATCCGTCGCCCGGCGCTCGCCCACCCGTGCCCACCCGGCACACACGTCCACGCGAACCCCGCTTTTCGCCCACCGCCCTCCCCTGCGGTACACAGCGCACGGCGCGGCGCCTGCCCCCCCCAACAAGCGCCGGCGCGACGTCGTGCACGCCGCGGGGAAGGAATACGCAGGCTCCAACTCGCAAGAACGACACTTGTCGGAGCTTAGTGCTTGTCCCGGATGTTCCTGGTGGGAGAACCTGGTTGGGGATAATTCCCACATGACGTAGTGGGCGCGATTTCGGCAATCCGCGGAGAAGATCACAGCCATCACCCACAAAGTCAACGTGCACTACACTTACGGGACTAATTAAGGACCTGATTAGTTGATCAAGTCATCAGTCAGGAATCATTAATCAATCAATCTATTGCAAGAACGTCGCCTTCAAGAGTATGTTTCATTCATGCCAGAAGACGACGTTCATGCAAGAAGAATTCTTCCACCTGCCGTGCAGGCTGGAGCGCCAGCTGTTAATACCTCAAAGTGTCAGTTCGATGGGTGGACAACAACAACAACAACAACAACAACAACAACAACAACAACAACTACAATCAGGGCTTACCCAAGGACTTCAGCCTTCCCACGAAGCTGATGACAAATATTATTCACATATAAAGTTTTTCATTATTTTACATAATAACGAAATTAATTCAGTATTTACATTAAATACGTTACAAAAAACTTGAAATTAGCAAATAATAATAATTTTGAAATTCAACATAAATCAAAAACGCTTCATCTTAATAAATAAGAGAATCGTCAGAAACGGACGAGTGAATTAGAAGTGGTAATGTGCTTTCACTTTTAGAAAGTGTACCACGAAACATTAAGAAGCAAACTAAGAAAGGCACGCAGAATAACACACGTACTTAACATTAAATCCTAGACACGAAATACGATACATTAGGGTGTACAGGGTATACAGCTATATTTGTTATATTGGGAGAGAATCTCCAAGTGGATATCTTGCACAAGTTAGCACGTAGTCTCGGGTGTTTCACAAAAAGATCGCCTTCTTATCAGAAGAAAATGTATATACTTTTTATTTGCCACCTAGCAGACATATTTTTACGTACAAGCATTTTAGAGTTTATATCTAGCCATTAGAATTATTAAAGAAATTTTGCAAGCCATGTCACCTGCTAGAGGCGACAATAGGTTATTAAGAAGCTTAAACGCGAATATTAAATTTAATAGATTAGTATACTCCTTGACTGACATAAAGCTTACTCTACCTGTAGACTTAAAGAAGAGAAGAATATCTGTTAACTCGCTAGTTGCTTGACCTAGTATTATTCAAGACAACGATAACTATCTTGCGTGCGAAATATAGTACGAGATGCAACAGTAGTTTAAACTCCCTGGCGGAGATGATGGAACTAACTATCTTGCGTGCAAAATACACGAGATGCAACAGTAGTTTGAACTCCCTGCCGAGATTATGAAACTACTTTGCCTGTAAGATTTTAGATAACATTCCGATGTTCTTAAGCATAACACTGACTGCCAACAAGTGTCACATAAAATCATTTAAAACATTAAAACGAGATACCTATTAAGTACTGAACATTTAATTTATCATATGTCTCTCATCAGATACAATTATTATACTATATATATATATATATATATATATATATATATATATATATATACACAATTATTCATGTTCTATTAATCGTAATATATTTCACTTTCTATCCAGTAGTAGCACTAGATCCAGTTGTGAATGACAATACCTTCTGTGTGAGGTTAGGAATAATTGAGCGTAGAGCAGTCATTACGCGACATAATTTTTATTTGCTTAATCTAAGGGTGAATAATTATCTCTGCCATCGAAGAGTATCTGTTACATCGGCATTTAGTATTATGATTATATCACGGAATCAAAATACATACAAAATGATTTGTATGTAGTAGTAGTAATTGTAGGTAATGAATTTTTTAAGACTATTATGAAGTACTGATGATTTTTTTCATTTTTCACTTATCAATAACGACAAACAATTTATCTACAGGGCAACTTATTATTATGCAACTACAATGACTTTATTTGAGAGTTTCTTGGCATGTGTTTCCAATAGCTGTTTGAAAATGGTGATCAGTTCACTACCATGATCATCATAATTTATAATATTAGAATATATCTTTTCTCTAAAAGGAATTAAAGTGGTTTTATTCTACCCGTTTAAATAACAATGATATTAATAAAAAATATTGTGTTGGAGTAAATTAAATGAACATGGGAGAATCATATAAATTATGCAGTAAGGATGACGAATTTTTTCCATTCGTTCATGCAAATACAGAAAAGCCAAAGAAACAAAAGCCAATATGAAGCCGTATTTATGTCTGGTAAAGTAAAATACAGAGTAAATAAAATCGTAACGTAAAGTTCGGGCCCCATGTAAAAGAGAGGCCATTTTTAGAGGATATTTTTTATTATTTAAGGTACTAACACTATTTGTTTGTAACACTATTACAAGGGGAGCCTGTATAAAACTTTTGCAGGCGGGGCCGCAATCATTTCGTTACGCTATTGATAGGAACCGTTAAAAACAAGTCGGTGTGAGGTTTTGTGCACTTCATACATTTTAAGTTGGTCAACAGGCATGGTTTAAAAAAACAAATAATTTTTCCAGACGTGATTTTACTCATTAAAATTTGAGCAAGAAAAAAATATGTTAGGAACTTTATATTTAATAACAATACAAATTAATATTGAGCCATTTACCTACCGCAACATTGCAAGATTTCTCCTCTTCAATAGTATAGTAGTTGTTCTTACTTTACAAAATATCTTTCAATGCGAGGGGCATTGCAATAACTGAATTTGTAACAACCTGCGCAAGAAAGGAAACTTGAAGCTCCGGACCAGCAAAATTGTAATAGAAAGCCCAAGAACATTTCATCCTGTAGATAACTATATGATGAACATTTATTTGAGGCCCTTGGCCACATTACTCCATATTTTAAGGTTCTAGAACGGGATTTATTTAATTAGTATATAGATTTTAACAATGCTACACGAGTGTTGCGGGTTGCATTTAACATTAATTTTTAGATGCGTTTTTTAAACAAATCCTTCTATTTCTCTAAAGTCGAAGTGCAATTCGTCTCGTTAAATTTTCTTTCTTTATATACATTTTTTATAAAGATTGGTTGTGTGAGAGAGCCGCACACGCATATATATTACTGAAATAATACAGTAGACGATGAATATATGTTGTCCGAAGTAATCGGAATTTATCTTCAATAGTAACTGAAGTCAATAAGTCATTAAACCGATATTGAATAAATAAGTAACTCGGTTGTGAGAATCAGAGGGGAGTGTCGAGATTTATAACCAACAGTAATTTATTTGTGACACAGGTCGGTATTGCAAAATAATTTTCGTAAACCTATCTTCTTATAAGAGACATTTATATTAACAAGAAATACAATTTCTTTGAGTGGTGGACTCACACGCCATCTTAAGGTGCAACTCGTGTCTCAATTATTCTTAGCTCAGTGTGGACTGTCGAATTTCTTAATGGATGTGGATAGTTATGATAGGTTTTGTTGTATCTGTTGCTTTGGAATATATCGACATAACAGAACAGTGTTATGAAAATATTATTTTGTTATTATAAGTATTAGTTCACAAGAGATACAATACAAAACGCAGTAAATGAAAAAGAAGTTGAAAATGGCTCCTTGTAAAAAATTCTTACTTTTAAAAAATCTATTTGACACAGAGTGAGATCTAAATAAAGGTATTTGTGAAATTTCAAAGAATCTGTGGTAGAGAATGGTTTCTTAAACCTTCATGGAGCACTTTATGAGTGATGTTACATGGCGCGAACAATGTCGTTCCAACGCAAGAAGCCCGGATGAAACCATCTCGCGCACATACCTCGTGCGTCAAAGTAGTCCGGCCACTCGGCCCAGATGAGTATCGGTGCAGCAAAGTGAAGTTTTCTCCAGCTTCTTTACCCAACGCTCGACACGTGCATCCTTGCAAATCTTCACTTAGGTTTTTCAACTTATATCTACAGCGGCACTTGTACAGTGGGAGCCAAAGTGGCGGGTTCAAAACCGGTTCATAATCGATGAATTGTAAAGTTGCAGAAAATTGATGAGTGTACCTGTGATTTTACAATGTTAATGCGTGTCGTCAGGATGGGTACAATACGATGGACAGAAGTAGGGAGCGGATTTCTATGATTTTGCATATTTTTTTACGGTGCTTCAAGGCATTGCTAAAAGGAATTTCTTTACATTTGATTAGAATCAGTTGCTACGTACATTAATATGTTAGTGTGCGGATTACAGGTTGCGGGTTGCACTTGAAATGAACATTTCGTTGCTTTTTTTTCAACAAATCCTTCACATTTTTAGGTCAAAATGCAATTTATCATGTCGCCGTGAAATTGTCTTTCCTTATAGATATAATTTATAAAGATTGTCAACGAGAGCCGCAAAAGGTATGTATACTACTAAAATATTATAGGAGACGATTTTTAAAAAAGCCAATGGTTTAAAATATTGTTTAACGGTCACAATGAGCATATTCTAAAAAATTCAAAAAGGAAAATATCGATATATAGCAGTGCAAAGAAGAGCATAAACTGTGAATTATGGCCCTTATTGAAACGATTTTAAAATATCAATATTTATTATATTTAATAGTATCTGAACCACACTGGGCATACCCGATTTGAAAGGACTGTAAAATATCTGGAAATTATTGCCACAATGTGCCCGACTTTGTGCCAACCAATCTGAATTCTGTTTGCAAGTCTGAACTTCGTAATTTATTTATGTCCGACTCCCATGTTCTTTACGCTTATATTACTCACGTGGGCCGACGTTCCATCCAAAACGGAGTAGGTAATTCTGAAAATTTATTCTGTTTAAGAACACAAGATGGTTTTTCTGCGGAGTCTGTCTATTAATAAAGGTCAGCCTTCATGATTTAATAACATTTTTTTATTGTTACTATTGTCTGTTTAATTTACAATTTATTTTATCATTTATTTGGCATGTCATCAAATTTATCTTAGATTTTCTATTTAAAGGCCTTTACTTTAATAAAATAGATGGTCTATTACCTTCTTTGCAAATAATATTTTTTGACTATCTTGTTAGATGTTTTTTCGTTTACTGCTTATGATAGTGATGTCCTCCTCGTAGCCCGCGTTGCCCAAGTTAAGGATCTTCCGCGAAGATTCCCGTCTACCAGTAATCTTCTGTCTTGATGTTGAAGTTCCGTTCAAGGTAATATCTTAAATCTCATGTTAAATATTTTACAATGTTCATCTAAATAATTATTAATGCCTCAGGCGGACATCTCTTCTCAAGACTGTATTCGTTCACAATAACTAAACATTCTATCTGACGAGTATTAATGATTTGCTAACCTTGCATGTGCTTGCGACTGTGACTTTCAATCTTATGATGTGATCGCTTCGGCGACTAAAAGTCTTCTCACAAAATCATGACTGGTACAACATGTCACTTACGTATTTCGTCTCCCCCCCCCAAAAAAAATTGTTATTAATTTTGTTTTTCGCTGTAACTAACTTCACGATGGGCAATTATCATGACTTGACGCCAATGTATTTACTGAAATGTCATCATTGGCTGTGTATATTCCTTGAAATTCCTTATATGACGATATCAAAATAAAAATGTAATCATCCCAAATCAGAGATCTTTATATTGTCCTAAGAATCTCCAATGTTCCATATTTATTGATTTTTTTGTCCTGGAACATTTCTATGTCCACCTATTTACATCCCAATGTTTGCATCTAATACGTCCGTGTCCAATATGGCTACCCAATGTCCTCTTTGTAAATGTAGTATACTACCCTCTTATTTTCGCCCTCCCGGGTAACAATACTTTGAGCTGAGTCACTCTTCCGCATTATTATCTTCAAAAATTTTCTTGAGATATCTAGGTACGTCTTATTTATCTGTATTATGTGTACCTGAGTAGATCTCATTTAAATAAGGGGGCAAATCATTTCACAGCGTGGATCATTATATTACAAGCCCAGGCATTCAATCCACACACCGCGCCTTTCCCACTGTGCATTAGAAAGCAGTTTCCCTCCCCACAAAGCTGCCTACCCCCACTACATGCACTTGTATCTCTCCTGCGGGATTGAGTGCAGAATGCCCACGACAGCAGGCATTCTCTGTGCTACCGAAACGCTGTGATGCTTCGAACTTCGGCTTGTAGTTCTGAAATGTTAATTTTGTAATTTTTGCACTCTACGAAAATATGGAGAGTTGGCCGAGACTAGCAGCATATTTCTTGTTGATATTTGTTACATACGAGAAAAACATTTAATGGAATTTTTTTGACTAATTGTTTTTTGTTGAAATATTTTGAAATTGTAGTCAAATTACACGAAATCTACCAGATTTAAAAAAACTAGTACATTACCTTTCTTAAAGAGCTACTTGTTTACAATAGACTAAGGGAAAAATAGCTATCTTCAATTTTGTAGTTTTGAAATGTTAATTTTTTGAAAGTTTTGAAAATTTGAAGATTTTGTCGAAAATGCTACTGACCTTGATATATGCAAGGAGAAAATTGAAAGAAAAAATGTTTTGAAACATTTTTTAATTGACTATATTTCGCGCAAAATTACAGGAAAACTACTCATATTTTCCAAAAATTGAACCTGACTTTACTTCAAGATCTAAGGAACACATTTCAATAAGTAATATATTTAAAAATTGAATTTGTTGGAAAACGACCCAAAATTGCACTTTTGAAACTTTGGAAAAAACACAATGTCAATGAACGTGATACCTGTACCCTTTCATTTTAAGGGAAAATTCTCTCTTACGATTGTATTCTCTGTTGTAGTTATAAAAAACAAGTCCTCTCCCCCAAGGCACTTTTTCAATTTTCGAAAAAATCTGGAATTTCTACGAACATAAAACATACATCATTCTCTTAAATGTACTTTTGGCTATCGGAGAACAAACATTAATCAAAAAATTTGGAGCTATATTTGAGAAAATTTTGAAAATGTTTTTGAGGCTTTATGAAAAGTATCCTCAAAACATTAAAATATTCATTAGAAACTTCCAAAGCATCGAGTTCGTTTAGGTCAATGGGGAACATCGATTTTGGTGAAAATCTGATGAACTATTTAGGCTCCGATGTTGTCCACAAACGGACGGTCGGACGGGCAAACAGGCGTGTTTGCCGTTAATTGATTGTTTGGTACCAATAATCTACAAAATGTGGATTCTGACTACACGTGTTAAAATGAAGTAATTTACTTCTTATAGAAACAAGATTTGTCCACTTTTTCATTACCAGGACCAAGCATTAAGAGTTCCTCTGTCTAAAATTTGCCGTTCTTCTCCCGCAACATTACTTTTTTCTCTATTGTGCATAAGCAGTGGTCAAGAAAGTAAAATGAATGCAATTAATATATATTTTTATTCCTTTCATTAATCGGTAGTTTTCAAATATATTAACTTTTTTGTGAATAAATAAAAGTTTTGGCAATTTTAAAGGGCAAATACAGAAATATTGAGGAGCGTTGAGTTACATACAATAAATAAAATTAAATAGTGATGGGTCACCAGCACATACTTTGTCTCTCCTTAAGGGCCACTAAAAGTATAATACAGCAATGTACGTCCATATCAATACATATCATATCATCCATATCACTAGCAAAAATCATTAATTTCGCTTTGGACGCGAAAATTGAACTCAATCAGTGGTAATTCATCAACGCAAAGTCGACGCGTTCCATACACCCAGAAACATCGCACAACAAAAAGAAGTTATTTTGAGAATTGCAAACTGCCGTGTCGCGACGTTCCAATTGCTGTACTGCATCGCGACATCTCCTTAAATATTCGTGATTACATTTTTCCTCATATGTATCGAAGGACGGCTGGTTCCCTTTTTGGTGAAGTCTGTAGTTTCAGAAATTAAAAAAATGCTCTATTACTCAGAATCGGATGCGCTGTTCTACACATGTAAGGTCAGGTCTGTGACCCGCCTTGCCGCTTCTGCAGACGCGCAGAAAAGTTCCGCGCTCCGTTAGTTACGACAGAGCCCACAGCTTAGAAATAAAATGCTTGTACAAAGCATGAAATATGCGCTGAGTTGCCCTTGTGTGAAACAGATTTAATCATAATAGCAATATGTGCATAAGTGATACTGTTTTTGCCTTGGGATCGAAGAAATATCTTACATCGTGTTGATTAAGAACACGGTTTTCTCGTAGCTTCTGTGCTTTAACCATTCGAGACATCACGAATGTGATATATAGTATACAACGCTCTATAACCTCTTACGGCCATTTCCAATATGCCACATTGATCCATGCCCCCTCTGTTTTGTTTACTTTGCTGTGCCCAGTTGTTTTATATGGCTGCAACGTCAAAAGCATTTATCGTTCGCGCATCGTAACAGAACTCTTTCCAACCGAAGTAGTGAAGGTAAATATTAGTTTGCATGCGTAAGTGTTAAAAAATACACGCTTTGTTTTATACCTACTTTTTATTTATGGAAGTAACAAGAAAAACAGCGTAACATAATTCGTTTTTTAGGACGTACTTTTCATTTAAGAAAAAATGCTTCGCGCCAGCCAAGAAGCAGCAGAGTTCGCCAAGAGCAGGAGAGTAGAGAGGAGTGGAGTCGGAATGCGAAGAGCCGTTCGCTGTCTTAGACGCGCCTGCGGCGTTTGGCGGGCGGCGGGCCCGTGCCGGAGCGCCCCCTCTCTCCAGGGTCCCTGCGCGAACGCTCGCCAGACGATGGGTCAGGACGATATCCCATCTCCCACGCCGGAGGCACTGTGCACGCATGCGCGGGGCTGACTGAGTGGGAGCCCTTTACAATGAGGATAGCTAGCTGGCCGACTGTCTTTTCTCTTTTCACTGTTCTCGAATGACTAGGCCGGCAAAGGTGGTTCAGGGCATCCACCGATGTCACTATAGTGCCTCTGACCGGGAAGTCCTGGAGTACGGTGGCAGGATTTTCGACACTAACTTGTCAGGACGAATACAGCCGCTGTGTGGGGGAGATTTCTAGCGACCACTCGCTCTGATAAGCAGTTTTTCGTGGTTTCTCCGATCGACACCAGGGGAATACCGGAGCAATACCCTACCAAACGGCCGTCCCTCCTCTTCCTTATCCCTCCTCTTCCTTATCCCTCCTCTTCCTTATCCCTCCTCTTCCTTGTCCTGTCCTCACCCTTACTTCCACTCACATGATCTCCAAGCGGCAGCAAATCGAACCATTACAGACTGTGAACTACTGAAGTAGAGTTAAAAAGTATGAGAAATTGTCAATTCATTATTTATTTGTAGAACATTGAGATGGTGGTGACTATTTTTTCTGGGGAAATCCCGGTTCTTTACTGAAAAAAAATATTGGAATGGTTGAAGAAAATACTCGGGCTTAATGTGAAAACTGATCGAGGCATGAACTGAGGTATGAGCGTATTACGACTTCGTACTACTTCAAAAGCATAGGAAGTAAGCAATTGCAACACTACAGATGAATCGTTAATGGCCTTGATTCTGAGAGTCTAAGTCCCAGACTCAAAAGCAATGAAGAGAGGTCAGGAATCGGAACGCCAAGTGAAAATAGCAGTGGAATAAGATACTATGTACGCAAGAAGGTGAAGGAATGTGTATTACATATTTTTTTACAATACACATTCGCAGCTGTTTCGCCTGATGGTATTTATGAAAGTAAAGTTCGCATTCAAATAAAATGCCTCACCAGTGAAAAAACATACACAAATTATTTAAAAGACAATAAAGTGACAGACAAATTTCAAAAATGTTATTTTTGTGTTGCTGACTGCAACTTTGAAGTAACCAACCATGTTGAAAAGTTTGTTAAATATAATGAAAGGTTACTACAGCACTACATCTCCAATATATGCCAATTTTGAAAACAAAAGTGTTCCCTATACATTGTGATAAATAAAATGAGTTATGATATTCAATGTTTTTGTTTATTCAAAAATTTCTCAAAAGAAATATCGCCTACTTAGAACTAGATTGTTCAAACTTTTTTTTCTTTTTTTATAAAAATCTGGTAATCATATTCATTATTTACTAGGCTGTCCGGGTGATGCCGCGTCCATGGCGAAGGTGTCGACGTTTCGGTCGCCATTCTGCGACCTTCCTCAGGGCGTAATGCCAGGACCTTCGCCATGGACGCGGCGTCACCCGGACAGCCTAGTAAATACTGACTCCGGCCGCGGAAGCCTACGCTCTTTAATGTTCATTGTTGTTCTAACTCCTTTTATGGTTGTTTTATATTGAAAATGCATACTTTATGATCATAAAGTGTTACAAATTAGTTATATTTTGTTCTTAAACCATTTTTTAACTTACGGTTCATTCCAAATTTTTCTTACTCCGTCAATCAATTAGTAAATTACATTATTGTCGTACCAGCCAATGAGGCAAGTCACAGCAGAAGACTTCTTTAAAACTTCAGCGTGTACACTGACGTTAAACGGTGTGGATTAAGTGAATTGAACAATACCTAGAGCATTTTCAATTATAATACATTATCCGTTTATAACTTAACAGGGTTTGATGTAACAAGGATAATACATAGTACGAAGTATATCCGGTCAGTCGGGTAATGTCTAGCGCTGTGGTTAGGCGTCTAGAGAAAAAGAATCCACACTTACGAAAAACCCTGTAGTCCGACTCATGTGTGCCCCAGAAAGAACCATTGGTGATATTACAGACATTTCGTCGCTTTTTCGTCTTGCTAAATCTATTTTTTTCCACGTCCGCCTTTCCGTGGTACATCAATAAATAATTTATTTGAGGTTGATGTAGAAGTATTCCTACATTGAGGTACTACACACTAATGATATGTGTTTTGTTCCATAACGACCCCAAACTACACAAAATTCGTTTAAACAGAACAACACGATTTGGCGTATACCTTGTACATTCCACACAGATGATGTCACGCATTCTCTGGAGAGTTGTCCGATTCCCTATTGTACATGGCAGGTAGCATCGTCTCTTTGTCCTCAAAGGATTGCACTCGTGGGAATGTGCTCAGAGATAAGTAAAATATCGTGTGCGCTGACCGCGACAGAAAATACAATATCGCAGTGAACAAAGACGAAAAGCGTTAAGAATGGACAAGGAAACTGTCTTTTTTAACAGATGGAAGGCGACACGATAGGCGCTGCATAAAGATTTTTGGCAGCGACAGACTTTTTCTCGACATTACTGCCTCTTGTCTGCAAGTTAAGACGCTCTAGAGAACAGACAGAATAGCCCTGTCCGACGAATAATCTTTCGCACAGAGGTCTATGTGACTCCTATGGCTGTCTAGCTGTAGGTTAGCTAGCTTATCTAATAGACTCGTTGATCAGACATGTCACCATAGAAGAATACTACCACGATGCAGAAACCCCTATATTTTCTGTAAAACCATTGTGAAAGGCATGATCGTTATCTGTCCGCTACTGTGAGTTGGTTTGCTTCTTTATAAAATAATTAAAGACGTTGTCATTGCCAACAATATTATTTAATGCAATAGCAGCTTTCGATGGCTTAGCCATCATCATCAGTTGTCTGATACAAGAAGAAAAAACAAAACAAAACATTAAAACGTGAATATTCCTTTGAATTAACAACAAGATTATGATAAAGGTTACAAATAAATTTACAATTTTTTGGAAAATATATTTAACATTCTAGAAAACGGGAGAAAGAAAAAAGTGTGTGGGGGGGTTAAGCCATTAATACTAAAGAAAAGCGAATGAAATAGAAATAGGACACGTAAATTTTTTTTATACAGAAAAAACATAGAAATGTAAGTTGAGCCGTTCCTTACCTGCTGGATGGAAGCCACAAAAAATTGCATTAAATAATATTGTTGGCAATGACAACGTCTTTAATTATTTTATGAAAAATGCCAAAGATATCCCACCACAACACCTATATTGCTTCTTTACTTCAAAGCCGGTGTCTCAGCCTTTGACCCTTGTTTGTAATCGTCGTGTTCGCGTCGAGAACAGTTTTGCATGATGTACTATGTGTATGCTACCCTCGTGCTATCCTGGTACGCAAGAAACTATATAAATGTGGTTTGTGCTGTGCTGCAATTTAGTGTAGCAACTATCACGTGTGTGAAACCGAGGAACCACATTCTTTCTTTTGATTTCCCAAAGATAGAGGCGAATTTCATAATTTGAGCTTTTTATGGGTGCATGGAAGAATGTTCGTAGGTGAGGTATCGTTTATGTGTAGAAAATTGCATTACTTTTAACACTAAAGGATGATACATTGTTTATTCTTCCATAATAATACCACCTGTAATCAATATTGATTTAGAAACATTTTCATCATTAACCTCAAATTTCGTTCCTAGTAGGAATTGTAGAAAAAATATTTAGGAACAGGATGCAAAAGAAAGTATAACAATGTTGAAAATGAGTACGTGGTAATTCTGGAAGTGGGAATATGTTCGTCTTGCTGCGTTAACAAAGGGTTCAACCAATTCTATTTGAAACGTCAGTTCTGCAGAAAACTCAATATGGTGCCGGAATCATTAAAACTAAACTTTTAGCTGAAGAAAAAAGTAAAATAACTCACAATAACGTTGCCAAGCCATGCAGGCTCTTCGATTCAAAACAGGTAATTCATTATTTCTGAAGCTAGTGTTTTATAGGTATTGACAAATTGACCATTCTAAGTAATTCTAGCAATGAACACACACGTCCTGGGTTTCTTTGTTGTAGAATTTGTGTAGAATTTTTAAATTTTTTATAATATTTAATGCTATTTTGTGTCTATTTAAAGTAATTTCCACTAAATGACAAGTACAAAATTAATAATTGAAGAGATAGAAAAATTTAAACATTATAAGAAAATAGGTTTGAAATAAATTGTTGATAGTGGGTACTTAATGAATTTAACTAATGCAGAATAAAGTTTTCGTACAGAATACACCCAATTCGTTAGTATACGTCAGTGTAACAAATACAATTTTTTTACTAAGAGTAAAATGCATATTTTTGTATTTGTCTGTTGAAAAATGTTCTTTTCAGTTTAGATAACGTACCTAACTTCTTTATACTGGTTTGCTATGCAATCATAATTTAACTGAGATGGTTGACTTTATACTTCCTCTTATACGAATGTATATACGGAGAATTATACGTAGTATAGGGAAAGTTATGTAATGCGTCGGAAAATCGATTTCGAGATTTCAACAGAAATACACGTTTTGAGGCATTTTTCCGCAATATCTCTATGAATGTACTTCTTTTAGTACATAGTAGTAAATCGGATTTGGCGGGTGTCTCAGTAATTCGAATTGGGTTGTAAACTTGCAATTTGCAAACTTGAAATTTTGAAACTCCACCATCGCATCATCGCTCTACATTAATTCGCTGTAACGTAGATGCTGTGATGCTGTGCTTCCCGGAATTCTTCCATGGTCCCATATTTAACAATAAAATATTCCTTCTAAAAGGATATAGTTATGTAGATTTGCTGTATGCTGCAAGGAAAGTAGAAAAATTCAGCGTGATATTTTTATTCCTGTGAAGTATTCTGTGTAAAGAGTCTTAAATTATATTTAGTGTTAATTTTTCCCTATAAAAGCACTAAAAAGGAAATTGCGTCAAAAAACAAACTTGAAGAAATAAATCGGTAATCACGTACTGAGAAAGTTACGGACTCTATAATCGCTCAAGTAGGTGAATTCGTCGAATTTGTGAAAATATTTTTAGTTATTTTCGAATTGATCAAGAAATACGTCTCAGGAATGTCTTGCACATTACTGGGATCACAATTTCGTTTAAAACTACCGGCAAAACACTTCTCCCAGCGCTATTTGTTGCCAACGTCACAACTCTTGTGTCATGAAGAGGAAAATACCGCGATTACGAGTGAACATTGAATGAGCCCTGCAGAACACCAGTATTGGTTTCAGAAGGTTTGGTTGTTTGGTTGATTGAATGTATAGTGTTTTCGGGCTCGTCAACTGCTAAGATCATTGGTCCCGAAAGTGTAATGCATTTTTATAGTGAGAGGTTATTCTGATCTTCTTCCACTGGATAGCGATATCCTTTTCCCAGCGAGGCTTTCCCCAACCAGATATCTCCCAGCAGCGGAACACCAATCCTGTCGGGACAACCTCTTAGCTCCTGACATTTTTGGTACTGTGGTACATGTACGTGTAAGTGTGTGTAAGTTAGGGGGTGAGGATATGACAGGAAAGAGGGAGGAAAGATCGCACACGGTCCGTAGCACTTTTGTTAGGATACTTCTCCAGCATTCGCCTGGTGGTGAACTTCCAATCAGAGGAAGCAGCCGGCCACTAGAATTCCCCTCCACATAGCAACTGAATTCGACCTATCTAGCTAGTGATGAAGTCCTGCCATCGTTGGGACTCAAACCCTAGGACCTTCCGTGTAGAGACTTCATTATAGTGAAATCAATTGATGCCCTGACCCGTGTAAGTCGGTCAGAACGTTGGAAATGTGTTCAGATGTAAAGACCTAAATGCGTGGAATCTTTTTGGTGCCTAGGTGAATGTAATTGTAACCCTCACAATTGCCAAAGTCTCTATGCGAAATGAGTGTCGGCTGCCATAAGCCCCGGCCAGAAGCATCGTATTACCTGTTTCCGGGAGAATTAATATACTTCGGTCATTGGTCCCGCGAGAGTAGTTCGTGTTTCAGATAGGGCCTCCCAAAAAACATGCGGTTCCCGTTACTAAGGTATGCGAGTCCGAATAAAAACATTAACCTATAAGTTTAAGGAAATTTTATTATTTCATACAAACGGTTATCCTTAGACAGTAATCGAGTAACTGCGTCCGTCAGTCACCACAGTTACCTTCTGTCCGGACCCCTAATAGAGATAAAAGATTTTTTCGTCGTGTCTCGGTCTCCTGTTGGATTTTTTGCTGATTCTTTCAGAAAATTACAAAAAATTCCAAAACATATTTATTTCGAAACTACACGATTTTGCGTATCTTACGGCATCCACTCTTAGCTTAGCTCATTCTTCTCGACATGACAAATCACTTGGCAGAATTTCTACTCAGTTTCCTCTAAAATATGCTGTCCAGATTCCTCCCTTTCAGTCTCTACGTTTTTTAGGTGCACAAAAAAATGTTTTTTGTCACATTAGGTCATAATTTAATACATTTTTGGGTCACTTTTAATACATTTAGCAGTTTTTATATAAATATTTCCATGTTTAGTGCATTTTCTGCAATTTCCACGTCATTATCTATGCGTGGAAGACTCCACTAAAACACCTCTGGTTCCAATACTTCATCATCATCATCATTAAAACCTCAAAATTAGAGATATTATCATTTTTATTATGCCCATCATAATATCTACATCATCTGGATTATCCAGATCTAAAAGTCGTCGGTCAAACTACAGTTAAAACAAAATCACGCGTGTCATCATAAAGTCAATCATAATATCATAAAATACATTACAATGAAACATATTGGTACTTTTTAAAAGGGTATAAAAATCATTACTAAGATAAAACAATGTTTTATACCAACTGCATCATAAACAACTCAAAATATAGCGCATAAATTAAAGTAACCACGTATGACACGTCTTAGGTTAGGTTTCATTTCACGATCGCTGAGTCCTGATGTCCAGTGCAATAAACATCATATTTGAAGCAATAATTTCACTCCATAATATTCCCCTGTAGGGCTAAATTATTGAACAAGCAATATGAACAACATTTCAAATATGTGTACAACCAAATATTGTGGTGGCTATCCGATTATAAACAATGGAAAACATACAGAACCCCACACTTAAGCCATGTTCGTAATCCTCTTCGCCACCATGGAATAAATACATTACTACCGTCTACCAATTGGCAAATAATAGACAGTTATTGATAAAGGAATCATAGAAACAAAGAGCAATAATCACACAGAAGCGGCAGGTTGAATCCAGATAGAATAACCTGAAGTTGATGTACATTGCAATGCCCACTGAAAGGGATGACAGACCGGGATACAGGGACTGAAACTAGTGAAAAAGCTACGGAATGGTACAGATTTTCTCAAACTAGTTAGTGTTCTAATTTATTTGGCCTGGGTTAGCTTTTTTTCTTACCTTTCACCATAAAGTCGGTGTTCTCGTTGTGAGAGGAAAATCGGAACCAGCGCTTCGTCAGGTTCCTTTCGGCCTTCCTGCGAAAGCACAAAGCCCACGTGGCACGACTCCCGCCACCTTCAGTCGTAGAGATATTACTAGAAGAAGGGACCGCTTTGACAGCTACAGCTCGGTAGCTGCTGCCAACAGGTTATGTCCACCCACTCATTTTGTCGGTGAGTTCGTTTATAGTTAGATCAGTTGCAAATGACTTCATCACCATCTCTTGCAATGACACTCATTTGTTTCCTGACCAGTCAAAGTTGTCCCTTCTTAGAGTAACTCTTGTATAGTAGAATTGTGGGGAAACAAGGGTGAGCTGTTGCGTATCGTATCCAACTTCAGCCAATGAGCTTCAGGCGTGGTTTGGCTCACAATATTAGCGGGAATTTTAGATGCAGCACGATATCAAAATTATGACCCTGTTAGAAGTCATTGAAACATAAATATAAATATGTTTTACAAATACGTAATATTTTAATTTAATCTGATCGGTCAAAATTACTTTTGTTTTATAATATTCAGTGTTTCTTTACTACAAAACCTTACTTATCACTTACTAATTATTTGTTCCGTATAAAAAGTGTAGCGAAAAGTGTATAGTCTGTTTTTAATATTGACCAAATATTCTTCAAAATTGCACGGAAACTAACACTTTCAAAAAGTGTTCATTACATTAATTACAGAATTAATTAAGGAGAACAAGTATCATTTCAAGAAAAATCCGCTGTCTTCAATAATGAACTACGAGAAGGCTCAAAAATTCAATATTTTTCAGTTTTCGAAAATTCAGAAGTAATAGTAAAGATCGGACCTGATATTCATGTTTAGAGACGACAAAAAATATATCGAAACCAAATATTAAAAATTTTCGAAAACGTTCCCTTTTTGCCTTTTTGAGCACCATTGAACTGGGCTAAATAACAGATACAATCGTAACAATTATGCGTCCTCATGTGTACATACGAACATGTTCCCTGCTTTCCATTTCCAACTCCGGTAATGGTTTTTTGAGGAGCACTTACTTTTTGGCGCAACAATATACGAAAGGCAGCAATCCGAACAGCACTAGAAGGGTAGTCACGAAGAATAAGGGCCAAAGGATTCCTGCGATGGTACTGGAAAGACAGTTTCCCTGTTTGAAATTAAGAATGTATCATTACATAGAAATTCATGTAAATTCTCGTACTTCAGATCATATGTCATGTCACAATCGTAATAGGTAATCGTAATTGGTTACTAAGTGATGAATCCATGTTGAATGGAGTATTAAGTATGTGATGCTCGCATTCAGACCTATTGCTTACTTGTAGTGTGATCCACGTATTATAGTATAACAAGCTTATAGCAGAGTTTGGTTGAACAATAACTGAAAATTGAAATGGTAGAAGGTATGTTGATAACGTCATTCAGAATAATTTACTATTAATTGATTTTGACTAACGATCATTATAATTTATGGGGTTTAAGAGTGAACGTGGAATAAAGATTGATTGATTGATTGATTGGTGTTTCCAGACGCGTTAACTGCTACAATCACTATTCCCGTAAATGCAGTGCATGTTTTATAGCGGGCTACATGATGTGACCCTACTCAGTACTAGCGATTACACGAGTGCGAAGAACGAAAATAAAAGCAATTTTTTAGCCCTCAAAACCATTAACAGTTTATATACAGAGTGAGACAAAGGACGGACGTTTTTTAAAAATACTTTGGGTCGTAATTTGTGCTTTAAAAATATTTTATATAGAGAATAATACTCAAATGGTGTTGCTATTTTACAAAATTAATGCTTGAAAACAATATCTCCTAGGTGATGGCCGTTTTTAGCGGTGCGATTCTCAATCACCTCTCAGAAGGTAGCTCCCACTCTCTCCAACTTATAGCTCTGTCAATTTGAACGACTTCCATACGAACTGCTTCCTTCAGTTCTCCAGGTACACGCGGTTCATGCTTATATGCACGTGACTCGAGGAAACCCTACAAAAAGTAGTTGCACTTGGACTGGTGTGAGGAACGAGGAGGCCAACTAATGTCACCAAACCGGGAAATCACGTGAGCCCGAAAAACAGTCCGAAGAGCTTCCGTTAACATTCTCGCTGTCTGCTGCAACCAAACTCACGGTTAGAAATTCGTTTTCTTCTTAGTTAAGGTGGGAAGAATCTGTTTACATCATTCCGAATTATCTGTTTACACCATTTAGAAGTTACAGTTACAATGTTCGTCTTATCGTCTAGGAAAAAGTGTGAATTATTAACATGTGTAACAGTCACAGCTCGCCAAACAGTCACCTTGGGATTAGGTAATGGTCCCTCATGCATTAGTAATAATGTAATTTGCGTTGCTACGATGTAATCACAAATTTAGTGTATTGCTAAACCAAAATTGTAATATTGATTTTTTTGTCGGATGATGACAATAACAAATTATTTTTTAATTAACTATGTTTAATTGATTAAGATGATTCTGTGAAAACTATACAAATCTTATACTTAAAAATCAGGATTACTTTCTGCTCCAGTTTCCGACAAGAGAACATTATATATTTCTAATTTCAAATCAACGAACACTTTATTTTTAATAGTTTAGGACATCATATAAAAAAGATTACGCCCTTTGCGATCTTTTTAAAAAGACTTATGATAATGTCATGATTGACCGTAAAATATTGTAAAAGGGGTTTGCTCATGGTAACTCTTATTCAGCTTCATAATGAGGGAAAACGGTCATAAATATGTGTGTTGAGAAACATTTTCCTTCTTGGAATTGCCTATATTTCATTTTTACATCAATCTCAATGTGAGAGACTGCCCTAAATTTCCTCCATTTTGCTATCATTTGGAGATTTTAACATTCCTGGTGATAAATCAATGATTAAATTGTTAATTTTTGTTAGTTAAAATTACATAATTACTTTTTAAATAAAACCGCTGCTTCAAAATATTGTTTGAGTTACAGTGAGCATAAAATAAAAAAAATAAATTTGAATAATAAAAATTTGTCCATAATGAAAGTGAATCCAAGTGAAATGTGGCCCTTTAAGCTAGGAATGCGGTAGATTGCCCATTTAAATAAGTGTTCAAATCATTTCACAGCACATATCGTTGCATTAGACACCTAGGCATTCACTCTACCCGCCTCGTCGACCCACTTCCGGTTTTTCGGGAAAAAAATAAAAAGCTCCTTCCAAAACTGCCCTCTCCCCACTACTTGCATTTTCGGCGCTCTCAGGTCAGACGGGTGTCTCGTAAGTGCAGAATGTCCGCGGGGGCAGGCGTGGTGCAGGCCTGCCATAGAACGACGTTTTTGACAACTGAAGCAACACTTCCGGATTTTATTTGTAACACAATACATGAAATTAAAGCTTATGTTTTAAAAATACACTTCTCAAACTAATACCGACAGACATCATAAAGAACAACACCGCCGGCATGTAAACGAGACGAGTTAAAACAAGTTCTATAACAGCGTGTATTGGAAGAAAATCGCATCAGCGATAAATGAGATTTTTTTTAATTTGTCATGAGAATAAACTTGTCACTACGAATACGAACTCACACGAACTACTCGTCAACAAGTTGAGTTAATTATATATTTTGATAATATTCTCAAAACAAATGCCATGCTCATGAGAAAATGATTGTTAATTATTCATCACACTAAAGGAGTCAAGTGGGATATGTTCCTTCATGTTCGCAAGTGTTTTTGCCGTGTTCGTAGGAATGTACTTTAGACATGAAATTATTCGATACCTAGAGAATACCAGCATCTTTTAATTCTCCAAGTTATCATACACTGCATCATCGTACTGGTAAAAAAACTGTCAAAAAAAACAAAACAAACAAACAGTAAGATTGACATACTCACAGGACACACTTTTTTTGAAGTCGTATTTTTGCTACTCATATGAGGCATTTGCGGGGTAGTTGTAGTTGTTGATGTGTTGTGCAACTTTCTAGTGGTTCCAAAATTGAAACCAATTGTCGCCGAATTACTCTTCGGAAATGGCAAGCAGTCCTTGGTTGGGTCACAATTGTAAATTCGCACAGGGAAATGTTTACGAGCAAATTTGTGCAGGGTCGGAACGGGAGATCGAGAACTACTCCAATGTGTGTGAAGAATATTAACCTGAAAACAAAACAAAAAGTGAGATATTGTAACTCTGTCGATAATATTAAAACACCAGTGTTGACAGAAGTCTCACCACTTTCTGCGAATTGTTTAGCAAGACTCCTTAGTGGTTCTCTCTGGTGGTGTTTATATAGATCCAACCTATTCTGAGGTCCTATGCAGTAAGACAATATTGAGAGATTTTCTAAAAATTGATCATCTTTTGTTCAATCCTCTCAAAAACAATTAGTTTATCGTTTTGATCTCATAGCACAATACAACTGCCACTCAATTCTTAACTAATAGCTCCAACTTCCCGGCTGCCCCTACCGTGGGGTGCAGCAATCATGGTGTAGTTCATCAGCAGACACTCCTGACCGATACAGTTACCTGTACAGTTACCTGCACATGTACCTGTACATGCGTTGGTAAAGAAAAAGAGAATTGTAAAACTATGCCAGACAACTTGGACAAATTTACTTCTATAAGCTTACAAAGCATTTTAAGAATTCTTTCTATGGGAATCTCAGGCCAATGGACAACTCACTCGATTACAAAATGGAACATAAGAATTCTGAACAAAAATTCGAATATTAAAAAAAGCACAAAAATAAAACACATGTAAATTGAAAAAAAAGTCCTTAAAAAAATATAATACAGCAAAACACAAAAATGCAATTAAACAATTCAAAAGGAAACACTATCAAGTACAACTAATGACTTCTTGGTTCCAGAAAAACTAGTCTTTTTTAACATTGTTTGATTAAACCTTATACATTTAATTTAATCATTATTTAATATTTATATTTGCACCACACTGGGCAAATTATTTGTGAAATATCATCTATTTTTTTAAAATAATGGTTTATCTTTGTTTCCTGACTAGTATCGCGTTTATTACTGTTATTATTTATTTCATTTTTTCAAGCTATACTCCTTAGTTATCACCATATTTAACCAGACTATCGTAATTTCACTTGTACTCGTGAGTTTCGACATATACGTTATCTTTTCATATGTCGACGTGCAATCTGTACAGAATTGCGATTCCTGGAAGTTTTGATTGTTGTAACATGTTGAACTGATGGCAACTACTATAATTTATCAGCCTTTTCTTTTCTCAATAATAAAATTTAACAGTCATTCTGGCATTCTTTCAAATCATATTGATATCATTAATGAAATAATTAACTTTTCCTCTGTACAATCATTAAAGTCCCGTACGGATTTGAGTAAAGTTCGTACGCTTACTGTGATGACTTCTCATCTGTATTCTCGAATGTCTTTGGACTTTATGTCGTCCGAGGGATGGCCTTGTTGGTGACCCTCCTATAATGGTACATTCTAGCAACAGACGAAGTCTAATATTTCCGGAGTTTTTTTTTGTTTGTTTTTTTATATAATATATCTTTATTAATGAACGAATATACATAGTTCAGTGTTATTTATACTACATCATATGTATTTTTTATGACTTATATTTAACTTAAATGCTAATCTTGCAACTAAATCTAACTACACATGAATAGGAAACTCACAGAGCACCTATGTGATTAATTAAGTTCTGAAAATATGCTGAGGAATGAATCTAATGGATATCTATTTTTTATTCTTGTTGGGAGCTCGTAGGTGGTGGCTAGGCCGTAGTGGGTGGCTTGGGTTATTGTGTTAATTTTGGAGAAGAAATTGTTAGATAGGAGCGCGATATGGTAAAGTATAGGAGGTAAATTAAATTCTTTATGCAGTTGAATGTTTGAGATGAACCAGGGTGCATGAGTGGCAAGTCTGAGGAAATTATTTTGGATGATCTGTAATTTATTAATATTAGTAAGTATTCCCGGATTGTTCTAAATGATTCGATGCTTTCATATGACTCAATAGATTTTACTAAATTTCGCGAACGCTACTTGCGCTGCCTGTTCTTCGGATGAAACAACTATGCGCAACTGTCTATCTGCAGCCCAATCCGGAAAAACCATATCATTTTACGAATATGCTCTAACATAATTACCCTCGATACGGAATCTATTTTACTTTAAATTCCTAATAACAAATTACAATTCAGATTAAATAAATACTCTTGCACTCTTAACTTCTACAACACGAAGATGTCATAATGACACGTTCCCGCTCCCCTATCAATAAATTATTATCCACCCTCAACCGAAATGATAATCGTACAGTTGCAACTGTTGAATACGTCCTGGTCGGTCGCTGGAATGGAAATGATTCCTTCAACATTTCTGCATAACCATAACTTCGAAAACCATCTCTAGAATTCCTGCATTTTTTGTCCTCGGGGCCAGAAGAGCCTTTCTTGTGGATGTGACAGTATCGTAATACATTTCTTTTCCCAATGGTAGAATACCATGCTTTTACGAATTCTTTCAGTTTTTAGAAATTTGTTTTTATTATGTTTGACTTTCTTTATGCAACATCGGCCTCACAGACCAACGGTTGATCGTGCGTTCCGTAGAGTAAAGGAATGTAAGTAAGATCTTTGATGGAGTGAACTTGAGACCATGTCTTTATCCATTACTCGCGCTTTCCTTGAACGGTCTGTTACTTATATAAGATTTTAGTTGTGCCTGCAACCTCCGTAACAATTTCAGAGCCCAAATATTAAAATATAAAAATAATACTGAAATCATTTTTACAAGTTTTATGTAAATGCCAGAAGAGCCTATCTTGTGGATGTGACAGTATCTTAAGAATTTCTGAATATGTGGTATAAAATAACTGTCGACGAAACCGTCATGACAAAATTATTCGTTTTGTTATTTTTAACGTGTTTCTAAAATTGTATTCCGTCTGGTCAGTTCATTAAAAAAATGCATAATAGCTCGTGTACATGTGTTTACAATGTTTTACCTTTTAAAATTGAAACCTAAAGACAATATTTCAAAATTAGTGTTGCTCTAACAGCATATACTTTCTCGCATTATTTCTACATTTCACCGTTTGTGGATTTCAGTGAGTTCAACGAAAAGGACTTGTGCAATTCTTTCAAGCATCCCTTGCTGTATCTGTAAAACATTCATAAAAAAATTTGGAGCTGTTTTTGAGAAAATGTATTTTGTAAACTGCATTGATTTCAAGTAGAAATTTGCGAAAGCTACTCGTTTTTTCAAAAAAATATACACGATATAAACATCTTTTTTAAACATCTACTATTTTAAGACAGGTCTAAAATAAAATTCTCTATCTTCAATATTGTAGATGAAATATTACATTTTTGCAATTTTTGAAAAAGAATCTTTGAATTGAATGTTTGAATGCAAGAATTTAGCTAATAGAACAAGGGTCCATTAAATGAACGGCACAAGTCTTAATTTCGAAAGACATTGCGTTTTTTTAACGTTGCTTTGAAATAATGCGAGAAAGCCTTTGTTGTTGTTGTAGCATCACTATTTTGGATGCTAATTCTACACATGTAGCTACTCACATAAAGAGAGTAGTCCGCCCACTTCTCCCAAGGCTGCACGGCAATGTGGTCACCCATGAGGTGGCACATGGTGTTCAACTTCGGAAAGTCTGGACACGGTACACTCGCCATGCGTAACATCTGACAAACAAAACAGGATTTTCTTCGGGGTCATGCATTTACAAGGATCTTACCCATTCAAAAGTGGTGACAGATTCAGCCGAATGTCTATACACGATTCGTGTTCCTAGCTCAACAGATGACTTCTTTCCATCCCCCATCTCCTGGCGCCTTAGCGCCTCGCTTACCGTAGAATAAAATTTACCGTAGAATAAAATTTATTAATTAAAAGGGAAGTAAGGTAAATACTAGAAATCAACATAATCTTTAATAGTATTGTGTGATTCCCTTTCAAAAACCGCCTTTCTTCGTTCAAATTATTGGTACTTCGGATCGGGTTAAAACAGAGTCCTACGGGCACACACCAGCGACCAATTAATTAACAAACATCCAAGTTGAAGATCTCTGAGGCGCAAGGGCCTAGCCTACACCACAATAAAACTAGTGGTGCTACAGAACGGCACACTTTCCCGTATTAGTTTTCTATTTCCTTTGATGTCGGCTAGCTATTCGAACTTGCCACATACTCTTACCAGCTGCCATCTATCGCCGCCAAAACTACATTTTTTTCTGAATTTTTCTTAATTTTTCGGTTCAAATAATAGAACGGAACTATTTGAATAATACATCCGTAAAACCTCGCCCTAAATGGCAATTTTCTTAGGAAAATTTTTAGAGCTCTTTTTAAGAACATCACGTTTAGGCGCTACTGTAAATTCGAAGCTCTTATTAACAGAAAATCTGAGTATTTGAAAAACGTAATTTCGAGTCATTTTAACACATTTAAACACAAATACTATAGTCTCAAATTGCTGGAAATATGTATATTAATGATGTGAAAGATCTTTCAAAAAATTACATTTGTGAAATTTTTGAAAAAAACGAAATGTCCTCCAAAATGAACTAGACGTCATATTAAAGAGTGCAATTAGCACTATTCGCTCCAAAAGGCTGAAGAAAAATTTGGAGCCATTTATACGAAAATGGCGTTTGGCCGTTTTGAAAAAGGGAAATTTTAAGCCAGTGTTCACACAGAACTGTAGAGTTTTCGAGAAACTTTATCTGACATTATGTAAAGCGCTTGTACTCATAAATATAATGTGAACAAATTGCCGCTAATGTAAATATAAACGACGTGAATCATGTTAAAAAAATACATTTTTGTAAATTTTGAAAAAAAAAATAGAACAACATGGCGTTTATATAATTTTTTTAGAGTACATTTAGCACTATCCATATCAAAAGGTTAATGAAAACATTTAGAGCGGTTTTTGAGAAAATCGTGTTTTCGTTATTATTTAAAACTACTCATATACATACACGCATTATTGCACGAAACCTGCTAAAATTTTCAAAAATATGTAAAACATCATAATAAAAGAACTGACAGTGGAGAATAAATTTTATAAGAAGGGAAAATCTCTATCTTCAAATTTGTAGTTATAGGAAGACAAACACGTCATACTTTAAAATTTTCAAAAATTCTGAGTTAAGTGCGAAAGTTAAAAATAATGTGAGGATGTATGTGTTGTTGTGGCAGCATTAGTTTTTAAGATTTTCCCTAAATTGTCAGGTATTGATTTTGTTTCACTTCCCTAATACATTCTAGTAGTAATGGCCTTTTTACATTCAAACAAAAAGGACATAGAGTACACAACACGAATTTGAACTTTTGAATATTAAACAGCATACGACATACCTTAGACCCGATATTAACCGTGTGACATGAGAAGGCATCGCGCATCGAGACGGGTTGGTTTTGCGAGCAATTTGACCGGAAGTGCCGGGTGTAGTGCGTCAAAAGGCAATTTGGGGATGTCCATTTTGGCGGGTTCGTCACGTAAAACAGATAGCCTGGACCCCACGACATCAACGCCAAGTTGTATAGAGGTTCCGGTGGCGTCTTGTCTGTAGACAAATATATAGCATGCGAAAATATAAATATTTGGACTAAAATAATATTTTTCTTGGCGTTTCTCTTAGAATGTCAAATTTTCTTCTTATTAATATAATAAAATGCTGAATCTCTAGGGCTTGATATATAGGAGAATGCGGCGGAACAGAGTTCCGGTACCATGGCAATAAAATAGGAAAAATCAACTAAAAGGAGAGGGCAAACACTTGGCAACTTCAATTTTTAGCTCAATCAACTTCCGTGAACGCAAAATTAAATACCTTCCCAGAAAACGCTCCACATAACCCCGTCAATGGTTTTCGTAATGTACTTCGGCTTTTCTTCTAAAATAATGACCAGTTACTTGTAATTCCGTATATAACGTACGTCCAATTTGATAGTTGCGCCGTTAACAAGGCACACTCAGTCGCTGCAACCAATTCAAGGTAGATCTGTGAACGTCTCAGTCGATAGAGTCGAACAGTTTGTCTCGTCTGCTCGTCAACGTCTTCTTCGTAAGAAAAATGAAAATTTCTCTCAACCACAAGAATAACAATTCAATGACTAAACTTTCGTCTTACATTTTCACTTCTTACAACCACTTATTTAATCACTGAAGTTATCACTTCCAATGTCCTTAGAAAATCACGCATACATTTGCATAAAACCCACAATCGGCGGAACCGGGAAGCCCTTGATCTAGACTTCATGATCTCACTAAGCATCAGCTGCTTATATATAAGTGTGTGTGTGTGTGTCGGTGTGTATGATAGACACCCCTGTTATAGTCTGTTTTGAGAGAAAAGGATAATATCAATAAACACAGTTTTTACTTACAAAATGTTAGTGTTCATCTCATTCATTTTGTGCCAAATCTTTCATTTTTTTACTAAATAATATACACTGTTGTTTTCTTTAGGCATCTTTCCTTTGAATTTTAAAATTATTATAGTTTATCTCGGTCACATTGCACACACATTCTAATGATAATTTAGCAAGTATGCCAATGACTTTAGATGCCGAAGCACACATAAACCTTAGTTGGTGATTATTAAACAATCAAGAAAACATTACTTGAAAATTACTTGTTATTTTTTTTAAAAGACGTACTGGAAATTATTAAAATATTTGATATAGAGAAATACATAGATGAATGGTAAACAACCCTTCCCCAATGGAATCCTGCAGCCCTTTTCTTCTAATATGTCCCCATTTATTAATTCGGAAAAGAAAAGAGAATATTGTGTACTCACGGGGATTCTGGCCAATATGCTTTAGCAATTTAGGTGGTGTGAGCGAAGATGTTCGAAATTCCTCTGGGATACTCGACTCCGACCCTGCGGCCCTCATCTGCAACACAATCAGACTAGTAAGACGACATAATGGCACAGACTTTCTCATACTAGTTAGTTTCCTACACACTCTTTATCCAGCCGTAAAAAAACGCGGAAAAATTCAATATTTAAAATTAATTCCGATATAAAATTTTGAAGTAATGGAATTACAAAATAATAATAGACCAAAATGCAAGGATATGATGAGCGGTGAAGCGAGTACCGAAAAAAGCATGATATTTTGCATCAGAAAATACGAAATTAGACAATGTTGAATTAAATGTTGATAATACTAGAATAATAATCGATAGGAGAATAAGAATAGGAAAGAAAAGGGTAATACAAAGTACGATAATCTCAAACAGGAATAAATTAATTGAAGATATTCTGAATAAGAGTAGTAAAAAGTATGGGGAATTGAAGTTTCATGGGTCAAAGAAGAAACGTAAGAAAGAAGGAAAAGAAACGATGATGAAGACAAACCGAAATAAAGAGAAGCCACGAAACAGAGAAACGTTGATAACGAAGAAAATATGCTAGATGGAAAATCAATGTTATACCAGAACAAGATTGCTATGGATGAAATGCACATGAATGAACGAGAAAGCTGAATTCGACGAAAGAACACATACGCAAAACGCCGAGAAAGTTCGAAGATCAAAGTGACGAAAGAATCAACACCTGGAAGACATGACAAACAAAAGAAAGGTCAGAAGATAATTCTTCAAAAGGGGACGTAGAAAATACAAGGATTGGAGAAAACCCGAAAATGAAGAACGAAACGAGGAATCGTGCAACAATGAATGAAGGCAACCAGAACGAAGAAAATGAGACCTGAAAGGTACAGAAGAAATTATTATGGAGAATAGAAGATGATTGAAAAGGTGAGAAACCCGAAAATGAGGACCAAACGAGGAATCGTGCAACAAGAATGAAGACAACCAGAAAGAATAAAATGAGACCACAATGGTACAGAAGAAATTATTATGGAGAATATAAGATAATTGACAAGGTGAGAAACAAGATTGATGAAAGCAAAGTTTCAGCATTGGTCCAGAATAAGAAGAAACTATGATTAATTGGAAGAATTCTGCGATCAAGTATAATAAATCGGATAATCCGGAATCAAGGATATCGGATTTAAATAAATCGGATATCAAGTATTGGCAGTCATTATCAAAAGGTGGGGAAAGAGACGGGGGAAGGTAGCGAAGAAATGAAAGAATTCAAAGACTGTAATGACTTGCAGCATGTACAAGAAATTAAATAGAAGAAACGGATGCTTACAAAGACGAAAAAGATGTAAATGAGAAAATGTCGTGGACCATTCAGATCCTGGAAGTGACAGAGAAAGAAGCAAACAATTAGGAATAAAATAATTGTGAAGAAATTGAAACTTTATTTTAAAAATCAGATAAGAAGAAACGTATTAAGAAGATAATTAATGGCGAGAAGAAAAGAAGAGATTGGAAGAAGCGGTTGATGGGAGTAGAAGAAATTAGAAACAAATTTTCAAGACCGGGCAAAACATTGGGTAGAACTAGTATAATGATATATTCACCAGATGAAAAACAGTTTTGGAAATTTTTCTGTTCGTTATATTAGAGCCCATTTTGAATTTAACAGAAGTATTAATCGATAGTCGCATTAATTGCTGTGTGTATATATTTACTTATTTATTTTTGTTTCTGTTTGAAGGTATTATTTATTTTAAATATATTAGATGTATGATGGACAGGATAGATGGACGCTATTATCATCGAGGCGAGGCACAAAGACACATTACAATAAATACGAGTATTATGTCATTACGAGTAATTTATCCATGCAGAATGGGGCAGTCAAGGAATACAGGTTGTCAGAGCGACGAGTAAATAAGCAAAGCCCCGTGGAATGAAAAAAACAATATATGTGGGAGGAAGTGCAAACATGTCAAATACTTCAACTGCGGTCTCTTATAACGCTAGCAGGCGAGCGAGATAATCAGCTTTTAATACGTCGATCGCCTTTAAATAGGACGCGCAATATTGGGGTTTAGATTTAGATCTATTTAATCAAAAAACAGTAAAAATACTATGTGACATATGAGGGTGATAAGCGTGCTTGTGCGATGCGATGCTATGCTTTTGCGATAAGGATGAAGATAAGCTTGATGGTAGACATGATGAAACTAAATGTAAACATTTACGATAAAATGACTGGTAATTGTTAAAATTAGCGATCGTGAGGTTCCAGCAAAAATATTATCTTAGTTAATGAATAACGATTTCGTACGTCACGAGTTGAAACTGACGCAGTACACAATCGGCGAATGAACATCAGGAAATCACTGTACAACATATTAGCTTATATACTGCGATTTTCGGGTTGTGATATTATTTTAGATATAGCGACGGATGTAGGAGAGAAGTATGTTAGCACGGGATTGTGTTTGATATTTTTCAGTCCTGATAATAGCAATTTAAAGTATATTAAATACAATTTAACTATTAATTTAAAAAAATATAATGTACTTATATTCGAGAACGAAATTGGAATAGGGAAGAAATCACAGATGTTTCTTTCAGTGAACCATTCTTTTTGAAAATTAGGAAGTGGCGAGTAGATATTCTCACGCGGTATATCATATGGAAGTTTCGCGGACGCGTAATAAATTAGAATAATTATTCGTTGAACCGAGAATGAACTGATAGAATGAGATGGGAATTTTCTATTAAAATTTGGGGAATATTATGTTAGGCAGGATAATATAATTCACACCAACGAGGTGAGATCAAGAAAGAAGGTGGCCATTTCAAGCTAAATTCAACCGAGGTCTTCAATGCACGCGAGGATATAAGTAAACCATGAACTTCTAAACTTGACCTGTACAGGGAGAACAACTCCTTTATCAAAAGATTAAAAAGATAAATAAGATGAGCTCATTTAGCATTGTAATGTTAAATTGTTAAATAAATGTTTGATTTATTTTCTTGTAAGAAAGCCGACAATTTTTAGTCAGCTGCCATAAATAAAAACAATTAATTAACAGAACTTCCATATATAACATGCCTCTACAGACAGCACTTCCCTATGCAGTAAGGTAAGATCTAATATGTTGTATGTCGATAACCACAAACAAGATGGTAATAAAATCAACCTAATAAATAATTCATTATAAAGTACTAAATCTAAGAGCATAGCAGGGCAAATCAATGACAATTGTTCAGCTCAGTGAAAATATTTATAGGTAGTTATCAAGAATATTTCAATGGCGTTTCCAAGTGGGAAGAGTAATTAAAATAGTAATCAAATAATTATAGATTGTAATAGAGAATTAACATAGAAGAACTACAGCCACGTTACAATATAAATATATATCCAATATTTTCATAACAAAAAGGCATGGATAGCAAAAAGCAAAAATTTTTGGAGAGTGTTTCAAACAGTTAATTTGAAAATTTCCAATATTAAAAAGAATGCAAAAAATGAGTTATCATAATTGAAAAGGCTGCTATAAAGACGCACAGAAACTTGAATACAAAATCCCTTTTGGGGTAAAAGGAATAAAATATTTAAAATCATCATAGAAATTCGCCGAGCAATGTATACACCTTTATTAAACCACAAAGAAGTACGATTGCTGAAATCAGGTATTGAACAGTATTAAATTTCTGGCAGAAACATTGGTAACGATGACTCATCAGATCGTAATCCACTATTAGGTTACTTCATGGTCTGCTTACCTCACCGGCTGGTCTCCTGGGGCCATCCGTTTGACGGGGTGGTATGACTTCAGTCATAGTGGAATTGCCTCCTTTCCCCGTTGCAAATACACCTAACAAAGGAAAATAAATATCAATGTGATCTTAAAGATACAGCACTTCCTTTTCTCGTAGGAAGAAATTCTAAAATTGGCGTTTCCCACATTTTTAAGAAACCATCAACACAGAAATGTTTGAAGAGATTGCTAGAGCTTGAGAGGGAAGTGCCACCTATCTTCCATCAAAAAGATTTTCAACGAATAATGATTCTGATTGTTATAGGGAAGAGATCTGTATCACATTGAACCACATACCACGTTGCCATTGTTAATACCTCGAAAATTATACCTTCTAGAGCCTTAAAACCATATTTTTGCTTCTCAGACGGAATTAGAATTAGGTTTCTCTTGCCGTCATCTACAAAATGAGACCATACTGTATGTTTTAAATACATTTTTGGAGAAAAGCACTGTTAGTGTTCCAAATTAAATACCAGCGCGGAGCTATTTTCGCTTTTGAATCAAAGATTTACGAAGTGAGGAATGTTCCCATGCATCTCTTACATACACTATGTGGTCAAAAGTACCCGGACACGTGGCTGAAAATGACGTACCAGTTCGTGGCGCTCTCATTGGAGATGCTGGAATTCAATAGGGTGTTCACCCACCCTTAGGTTTGATGAACTTCTACTATTGCAGGCATACTTTCAATCAGGTGCTAGAAGGGTTCTTGGTTAATGGTAGCCCATTCTTCACGGAGTGCTACACTGAGGAGAAGCATTTATGTAGATCGGTGAGGCCTGGCACGATGTCGGCGTTCCAAAACATCCCAAAGATATTCGATAGGATTCAAGTCAGAACTGCAGGCCAGTTCAACATAGAGAGGTTATTGTCGTGTATCCACTCCCCCATAGGCCGTGGAGTATGAAAAGGTGCTCGATCGTGTTGAAATCTGCAATCGCCATCTCCGAAATGCTCTTCAACAGTGGGAAGCAAAAAGGTGTTTAAAACATCAACGTTGGCCTGTCCCGTGATAGTGCCACATAAATGAATGAAAATACAAAGGGTGCCAACCTCCTCCCTCATGAAAACTACGACCACACCATATCACCATTTTGGACGTGTACGGATACTTATGATCACATAGTATATGTTTTACGAAACAATCTGGAAAGAACTAAAATACATTAATAAAAAATATAGCATTCCTTGTGTCACAGAGGATTGCAGGAGCGCTCAAGAACGTGAACAGTAGGGCTGAGGGTTCCCATCTCGGGTAAGAGGTGGATATTTTGTGTTGTGTGTGAAGCATGGTGCAGAGATACCACAACTTGAATGAAAGTACGCCACGCACATTGCCTTAGAAAACAGAACATACAGGTACGGCACGAACTTAAGACTATTGTTTAACAAAACTAATGTCAATATCTCATTACAAATTATGCTAAGTGAGCCCAAATACATGATTTGGGGTTAATATGCTCGCAAAGCTTGAGTACTTTAACTTGTGTTTGAGCCGTGAAGGCATTCCAAAACTCTCATGTGTCACATCTATACAGTAATCCTTCCATAATCTCCTGCCCTGATCAGTTATTACGTAGGAGATCACTGACAGTGTAATTGAGGAACTTAATACATATGCAGAAAGATTTCGGAAGTTTACAATATTTTGAATTGACAGAATTAGAGTTCATACTACGACGGCCCATAAAGGTTAATAAACTTTACGCACCAACCACCTAGAAGAATTTCAGTGCACTCGCTTGTTGCAAAATATGTTTATTCACTACCTAGTCTACAGCAGCGCGCGCTATAAACCGATCCAAATAAGTTCCAACGGCTTACAGGCGGTGAATCAATTGAAAAATTACACAAAACACTCTATACTGGAATGGAGGGTCTATGCTTCTCTAGTCAAAACGGTAAACGAGATGTTTACCGCTAATTTTATGAGTATCACGCTTAAGAAATTTGAAAGATGGGAATTCATAAACGAAATTTAGAGTAACTGAAGATACTGTAAATTATGAAAAGAACGCCGGTGTCTAATTTATCGAGCGTAATGGGTTAGTTATTCTGTTAGGCCCGATCACAATAGGAAGGTCAATGACTGTTGCAGAGATGTACCTTGGAATGTCCACGCAGAGGACTCGAATGTGCTGGCTAATGTGCCCCACGCGAGCAGAGCCTGCCAGACGGACAGCATCACAGCCGCATCTGCAGCCATCCGCCTCTAGCGACGATACTTCATATCCTGCCAATCACATTTAACACTTTAGGGTGAGCACCATCTAATTTCCCATTTTCAAAATTTTGCATCTCACTCTACGGAATCGTTACAGTGCAACATGTCTACTAGGGAGTCATGTTAAACGTAGGTAAATGATTTTTTCGTATTTAATAAAATAAAATTTGATCACGAGATTGGTTATAGTGGGTAGAGAAACAATTAGTTGCGCCACCGTTTCGAAATATTTAATTTCTTCATCAAGGCTTACTACTAATCATAAAGTTAAAGTCTTATTTCAAGCCACCACACGCTACACCGCATGAAGTTGCTGAAGCACCGTAGTCCATCGCGCGTCAAGTGTGAATCGGGCCAAGGCAAAAAAACCCAAATAAATGACGACTGGTTGAATTGAATCAACCATGCGCTACATCCACTCCATGCCCCGCCGCCATGTGTTTCCAGTCAAGTTCATGTTAAAGTAGCTATATAATGGTGGGCAAAGGAAGACCATGGCAATTAATTAAATAATAATAAAAACATATAGTATGCAATAAGATACAACACTTTTTGAGTTCAAACCAAAAAATAATCCAGTTTCCAAAATTATATATTGTTTGCAAACAAAATGGAAATAATTAAGACTATTAGAAAGAATGGTCAAAACAATTTTATGGTCATATAACACATTAAAATCAAACAACGATATACATGGATCATGGAGATACTAAGATAGATAGATACTAAGATATTCAACAATATGAATACCAGTAGTATCATAACTAGGACAGTGAAAGTTGCAAGTAATAGTATTTTGTAAGTATGTTTTCACTTGTTAGTGTTCGTTTGAATTTGCAGAGTATTGTCCGCTTCATGTATATGTCTTCTGTCATCCTTACAGAAGACATAAGACGTTATCAGCCCTGACTCAAGATATTTTCTGTAATTCTTTTCTTTGTCTAATATTATAACCCCATTCCAATTCATTATGTGAAGGTAGTGTAATGTATGTTTAGTGATAGTGTACTGTTTATATTTTGGCAGGTTGATGTTCATGTATTCCTTGATTCTAATATTGAGTACTTTTTGCTTGTGCCCAAACATTTAGCATGACGCCCTTTCTGGCTATAATTAAACTGCTACACAATACAATGTACGTCATTATTGGGTATGGGCTCATTTTTTCATTACGTTTTCAAAACATCAATATTCAGCAGGTTTACAACAAATTGGTATTTTGTAACTTTATTCAGGAGAATATTGCGTAAACTCCTCCTAGGAATGTTACACTATAAAACAAAAATGTATAGCCGATTATATTTTATCAAGCACCTATAAAGATGATAGTGTATTAAAACTTACTTAATTGTATTAATTTTGAAAATGCTTAATAAATTAATCCGTAGGCCTTATATTTATATTTATATCATGCAGTACAATTTTCACAGGCCTAAAAATACAAGTTTACAACGATTAGCTTGTAATATTAACATGTATACAGCAGTAATACTAATACATAAATATTAAGATATACATGAAATGGCAAATCTTAACTTTTGTTACATACTCATAAATTAAAGTTTAAAAAATGCAATTTATACAGTAGATATTGTAAATATTTTTATTACTTATTAATTCTCTAGTATATAGATAGACGATAGTGGATTAAATAAATGCTGGTTTTGTTTGCTTCTTTTGGAAATACCGTAATAAATTCAACGGAATCTTTACCTGCTACAAATTAGATATTGGAGATCACGATGTTTATCGTAAGTAATTTCAGGATCTTTTTGTCTTCTGAGTATATTGCAGATGATTATTTGTTTTTTGACAAATTCTCATCACCAATATACTAGATTAATTACAATTCGTAATATAGCATAATAACACCAAAATATTTTTTCAGGCCCCATTTGAGGATTAACATTCCACCCTAAAATAATTAAAGTTCCCTTATTAAGAATGACCAAGTATTTCCGTACTGTAATATATCTATTTGACTTTTTTTAAAATTGGTATCGTTTGAATGTTATCAAAGGTCCCATATCTGATCAAAAACACATGGAGGATCGATATGATTCCAAAAAAAATTTAACTGGTTTGTATTTGTTTCGAAAACCGGACGAAACAATATCTACCGTCGTTTATGTGAGAGTAGTGAGTTTGTGGTTGATGAGCGTGTCGCGTTTCCTTGCTGTTTATTTATCTCTGGGATTACTCTCGTATCCTTAGACAAGCCTTACCTCATACAATAAAATATTCTTTAGAGATAAACTTAGAACGAGTGAAGGCACTTGGTACGAGTATCTTTGATCAGCAATATTATATTGACTTTAAAACTTCTTCAAACCGTAAAAGATAGCCAACGTTTTTTGTGTAGAGTGTATCCTAGTAACAAGAAGGATAATCAATGTTTATTTACTTCCTGAAGAATCTTGTATAATAAAATAATTTACATTATTTGTTTATATATATATATATATATATATATATATATATATATATATATATATACACGTATAAAGAGAAAACTGCTTTGAGTTACAGTGCGATAATCTCTGAGTGTACTGAACCAATACCGATGAAACTTTGTGCTCGTTTCCTTTGAAGTTCTGGAGTACTATAGGCTATGGTTTACAACCATAAACCTCAATTTAATTACAAAGTAATTTTATTCGTGACTATCTGGAAAATATTTTTTGTGTTGTTTTTGGCAAGAAACTTGTTCAATACTGGACATTTTGTTGAAAGCGTTAGGTAATGAATTTTTCTTCACTTCACTGTCACTTCTTTCACAATGTTGTTATTGCCCACGAGGAGCCAACGAGACTTGTATTATATTAACATTTTGCGATTTAAGTGTTGTTAACCTGTTCCAGTTTTCGTCTCTCAAAGAATACATCTCGTTACAAGAAAACACTCCAACTATCAACAAGTATGTGGTCATGTTAACAGAACAAATGATCGATTTTTTTAAATTATTTAATTTCCTTGTTTGACATAAGAATGTCTTTCAAGATTTGAAAATATTTTACATAAATTTTGCTGTATATTATAAACATAATTAAACCCGTCCGTCCATCAGTACGTTCGTCCGTGAACAACAATACCTTTATACAATTGTAATGAATCTATTACATTGTAAATGAAAATAATACGACTATACGAAGGCTATTTTCCAACTGAATAAACCCATTTCGATCTGTTGATCCTCACATTTCCTTATATAGGAGAAGGTTCTACTCTTCTCTAAGTTTTATACAGTAATATTTAGGTTCTATTGAAAAAAACGAAAAATTGAGAACATTCCAACAAAAAATGTACTTTGGGCGTGATAAATGGCAGCAGGCAAGAGTATTTGGCAAGTCCGGAAAACTAGCCCAGACCAAACAAATTAGAAACTTAGTACGAGAAAGTCTGTGCAATTTTAGCGCCACTAGTTATATTTATGAGAGTAACTACAAATATAATTCCTCACACTTTTCATTCTTAACATGTCAACAGCACAGATGCACCGGGAGTTGGTACAATTACCTAATAAGTGTGTGCTGTTCCGAGTCGAGCAGACTTGCAGAGCTCCTTACTTTCGGTATGCTAAATGAGATATTTCGGTGCTTTGTCGATTACGTATTCGATCAGAGGATATTCGCCTTTCAGGAAACTCTGGAAAGTATTTGCATTTCAGTATAACAATTATTTTTTATACTAGTGCTAAAACAGCTCGTTCTTTCTCGCTGTCAGTAGTTATTATGAAATCAGGGCCGGATTTACCTACAAGCAAAACAAGCAGTTGCTTGGGGGCCCCCATTCACCAGGGGCCCCGCGTTTCGGAAAAATACGCAAACCAAATTTTTTTGTCTGTGAAATAATTGTTAATCAAGTAGTCTACTGTGTAACAAAATGTACAATTTCAAAACATTTTTTAAAAATGAGTATGGAGCATGATAAGCGGGAAAATCATCGTTTTGAAGACATCATCGACCAATATTCTGCAGTGAAGAGCAGAAAAAAAATTATGTAAAATGTATTTAATGTAAAAAAATGTAACACGATTAAAAATTTCTATAAAAAATATCAGTTTTCATTTGTATCTGTACAGAAAATATTTGTACTATAATACTTTTTCATTTAATAAAGATGGAGCTATTTTTTCGGTGGAGGGCAACACAATTTTGTGCTTGGGGCCCCGCACTACTTAAATCCGGCCCTGTATGAAATATATGTAATAATGTATTTATAGCACACTTTATCTTCGAATTAACACATCTCAGTCATCATTGTTTGTAAAATTCATTACTAACTCAATATTTTCTAGCAAATATCACCAGATATTTCACAATTATACTTCACAAGCTGGCTCGAAGGCTTAGAGCGAAGTCGCTCGCCATTCACCAAGGAGGTCCGGCTTCGATATCCTTCGATTTCGAGGTATTTTTGCTTTTTTGAAAATTACACAAATGTAATTTACTTGAAAGATCTCTCAAGCCATTCATATTCGCATTTCCAGCTATTGGTTAAACACTATTCGAAAACTCGAAAATTTCATGGGAAAAAAGAGCTTCAAATTTTTAATTTACAGATGCTTTTAAACGCTATTTTCTTAAAATCGGCTACAACTTTTTCACAGAAAATTGTCATTTAAGTCAAGGTTTTACTGTTCTTTGATATTCTTAAATTAATATTTTTTTAATTATTATTAGGAAACGGAAAAATTATATTTAGAAATTAATGATTTAAAAATTATTTTTACACATGTTTGAAATAAATGAAATAAAAATTGGTAGCCTTTACGGAATATCAGATTGGAACGCAACAATGACTCGGAAACTAATTTCTGTGAGTTGCGTCTTATTGTTAGAACATGATTTACCTGAATTAAAAGTAGTTATAATTGTAAAATGTTTGTTGATAATTGCTTGAAAATATTTTGTTTTTGCATCAAATGTCTACAATTTTCAATGAATTTTACAAAAACTGAATGAGATGTGTTGATTTTGAGAGAAATTTTGATGTAAATAATATTACATAACTATAAGATCGTGCTATTTAGCACCACTGGCGTCATGAGTCGTAAATATATTATTTTCCACTATTTCCTAAAGGACCTAAATAGACATTTGTTCCAAAATCCGAAGTCTACTCATTATAACCTACTTGAAAAGTTGCATGTACGCCTATTGACCTTTTTAATATCTTTCGAGAATAAAAATTAGGCATATGTAATGCTTAGATGTAAGTTAAATTGATTGTTTATCAGAAGAAAACAAATGTTATCTTCTTTCAAGAGAACAAACCTAATATACACTTATCCCGTACACACTTACCACATCAACATAAGGAAACTGGTTTGGTCAAGGTTAATGTATTACTATTATTTTCTCTAGATAAAGCGATTTTATTGCGACATCCAATCAACTCACAATAAATTGCAGAAGAATCTTCAGATAACTTTGCACGGAGGTGCGTGTAATACCATCCACGAAACACGAGTTTCACTCGCAGCCAGGCAGAACCCGGTACAAACTTTCTTCCGCATTTCGATCGTTTCACAGAAAGCCGGTAGACTGCTTCGTGGTTTCAAGAGGTAACGACGCACCATCTGTCGCTTTAGGTGACTTCACTTCGCTTTCGCGTTTGCGGACACGACTCGCACGAACTTCAAACATGAATCTTCACGTGTGGACCACACGTGGAACAGCGGCAGCGGCGTCCGAAAAGATAACGCCTGATGATGCGCAATTCTGATGATTGATTTTTGTGACAAGACGTCTGCACAAATATGCTAAATGTGTTTAACTTAAGTTCACTTCAATTCAGTTCAGTTTAATATCAGTTATGTCTTATTTTACGTGGCGAGATGCATTCTATGAGGTCTGCCTTTCCTTCGAGCACGCGAATTTCGCTACTCTCCTTTCATCTTGTAGCGGTGAAAGAAGGAATCGCTTGGGAGACGAAACAGGCGATTGGAATTTAGTTCAGGGACATCTTTTAGGCTTGAGGATCTTTTACATGCATTAAATTTACAACATGGGACAGCCGGTTGTACTTCCGCTCTGAAGGCAATTTTACGAAGGATTTTTTCACCCCTAAAATTCCATCTTCAATCGAGTTTCAACCCGCGAACTTTCCGTTGCGTCCCATCCGCTGACCACCAAAACAACAAAATTACGTAAATTAGTTTATGGTCCCTGCAGGTGCCGAATATGTAGGCTGCCGATTCTGAGCAGAGGTGTTCATGGTTTCCCTACTCACTTCCAGGCGCATGCCCAGGCAATACCTGAACAACGTGCTACGGACCACGAGTTCCGCAATCTTTCTTTACCATTCTCTTTCCTTCCGATCCCTCAGCAATATTGACCATATCGGTAGAAGGGATACTAAAATCACAATTAATAAATTATCCAATCAAAATACGAATGCATGGGACTCTTCAAAGTGCCGTAAGAAATATTCCGGATCTTCTAAAATGATAAGTGATGGATCACACGGGAGAAACGTACGTCTATGTTTGCATAGTATAATGTTAAGTATTGAAGCTTTCTGAAATAAATTGATAAAGTAATAAATTGATAAATAATAAACAATAATAAATTGATAAATAAAAAGATAAGCTTTCGGAAATGAATTCAAGATAGAATCTGAATTCTCCTCGATTCAACTTGCTTCACTTCTATAAATAACATTGACCTTTTAATGATATTTCATGCTTTATTAGTTAAATTTAATGCAAATATACGAAAAAAATAAGTACATTTACCCTTTTAAAAATTAAATACAAATTACAAATAATGTAGTCACATTATTGACTAAGGGTACCGCAAATCGTCCTTCGTTTCACACCTGGCGTTTATATGTTTGTGGTCGGGATAAATATTGCTTTTAATGGCGTCACTTCAGCCAGTTCTATATCGGCACTGGTATCTTCTAAATGGTTCCGTTGATTCTCCAATAGTAATTTCTTTCAATTTTTTTCGGAAAAAAATAAAGAACGCTAAAAAGAAGGGTGTAGATCTCAGTTTCGTTGATCTCTCTGAATTTTCGAAATCTGCATGTTGGAAATATGGAGTCGAAACAATTACATTTTTAAGCGTCGCGCTGCTCTAGTTAGTGCATCTGAGCGGCTGGTTTAGAGTAGGAATAAAGCACACGGCAATTAATGTCGGAGGACCCGATTTCCAGTCTCGGTAAGGAAAAAATTGCTTGTTCAAAAAACTTTTGCCGTGCTAGTTTAGGGCATTTTGTGGTAAAAAAATACTCTCACACATATGGTGCAATTATTATTCATCTTGAAATGTATAATTCACATTTCCTTATCGTAGCAGAAGCTATATTTCCACGTCAAGCGTTTTCTAACAGCCCATGCACAATGCGATATGTCTCATGTGCTCCGTAGAGACATGCGTCCGCTTGCACCTCTCACGATAGGCACGCCGTATTCTGAGAAAAGGTCCTGTAGTGAACGTAGAACAGTAGAACACAGTAGCATGCATGTCCATACTTGACGCATGAGCGTTGTGAGTAGGCCAGCGAATTCGCTTGCAGCCTTCCCGAACGAAAGACTCAATTTCCACTTACATGTAAACCGTGCAGCGCAAGTGTTGACGAGGGAAGAAAGTGATTATTATTTGGAAAGTGTTTATTTTATTTTTTTAAATTAGTGTTCTGCGGTTTGTTAGTGTTACTTGAAGTTTTACGTTTAAATCTAATTTTACGGCAATATTATGACATACAGTGAATGAACAACTACGTCAACCGTCTTAAAATGTAGAAAAGAGCCATGTTTTGAAGAATTTTCTACCTACTTCTATGTTGGGTACGGTTGTACATCCTGCTGTCGAGAAAAAAGTAAGACATTTTAATCCACGGTACGATTCACGCAAATGGCTATCAGTTAGTGAAGTTAAACTAAAGTTTTATTGTTGGTCATGTCTTTTAATGTTAATTAGGGGCAGTACTTGAAATAGAGATGGACATTTTAACATGAAAAATATATCAGAAGCCTAACAAAAACATTAAATGTCATACGATCACATTTGTAATTCAGTGAATCTTAAACGCCCGCAAAAAAATTGAATCCGATTTCTGAATTATTGTCGGAGCAAAATAAACTCGCAACACTTTTTTAGAATCTGAATATCTTGAAATCACTTCTACGAGTGCTTCATGGAAATAATGTTTTGGATGTAATGCTATCAATGAGACAGTTGTTTTGAATAAATGGAATAAAATTACAAAATTGGGTTGAGGTGGGACATGACCCCCATGCTCCCTTCCAGGAATTCGCCGCTGTTCAAATCTGTATTGCCTACCCAGAACATTTGTTAACGAGCCCCCACTGGATTCGTGTAGTAGTAAAATATTGCGTAGTAGTTACAATGTCAGAAAGTGTGCTGTTAGTAGCACCAATAGTTTTCTAAAACTGACATTGTCATATAGCTTTTATTATTTATGGTACAATATTACATGTGAATTCTTGAATTCCTGCCCTACCTGTTTTATGACAAAGAATACTTTACATTGTACCCAATTGGAAAGCCCTTGACTCTTTTTCTCATTCAGTGAAATATCTTCCATACTTGGACGACTCATAAGAGGTTGTTGTAACTGAAGCTCAAACGGAACTACCAGGGCGAGAAAACTACAATTCGCAAAAAAAACATTTTCAAAATTTTTCGAATTTCATTTAGGTTCGTGAACATCGTTCAGTACATTCTTGCTGTAGAAGCAACTATGTATTCTTCCGTAGTTGTAGAAAATATGAAGGAAACAATGTAGAATAACCTGTTTTCGTTTAATTAACAACAATTGTTAAGGTAAAATAAACAATTATTCACTAATCCAAAGAAAGATTTTTTGTAATTAGGGATATAAGTAAATGTCGAAAGAAAAATCGAAATCATCTTTCCGACCTTTTAACATTCTCGGATAAATCTAGTTATTCTATGAAGTAAATTATTGCATCTTACTCGTTGTGTAGTCAGAATCAGTTTTGTGGAACCTCGAAGCCGAAAATTCAATTGACGGCTAAACGCCTGCCCGTCCGTCGGCCCGTCCGTCGGCCCGTCCGTCGGCCCGTCCGACGTCCCTGCGAGTTTCAAAAGAATATTTAGATTTTTATGACAATTTACATGAATGCATGCCAACATATTCAATTTTCTCAAGAATGGATCCAAATTTGTACACTAAACATTGTCCTTGGATACCATAAATAATTCTGTAATACATTGCACGCGTCTTCTTGTCGATAAAATCTCTGAATTTTCAAAAATTGCAAAAGTTCGAAATATTTACGACGTTTTCCTACAACAACAATATTGAAGATGGTATTTTTTACTTTCCCACTACAGCTTACGCAATGCGGTATATGGAGAAAATTTTGTATTGCTGCGAGAATTTTAGACGGAAGAACTCTTATTGCTGGGCCATTCCAGTGAAAAAATGGATAAATCTTGTCCATATATACGGACTTCTTCTAACTCAGAATTCATTTTTGTTGATCAGAATTTATTGTTGTGGATCTCTGAAACCGAAATCTCGATTGATGGCAAAACGTCTGTCGAATAAGCTTCTTCTTGCAGAAAACGTCCATATTAACGGCGTGAGGGATATTTAAAAAAGTGCATGTGTGATTCTTGAAAAAAACAAAATAATACGTCAAAATGAATCTTACGTCATCTCAAAGAGCGCAGTTATCACTACCCGCTCGAAATTTTTTAAGAAAACATCCGGAGGCTTTTTTAGAATATGACGTTTGATGCTTTCTGAAACTGCGGAATTTTCAGCATGTTTTCATAGAAAACTGTTGAGTTTTCGAAAACCTTCATATAACGTTATTAAAGCACATGTATTTTACATTTTTGTAATTTCTGAAATAACAAAAGAATAGAACAATATGGTGTTTGTCATCTCATAGAGTACATAAAGCACTATATGTAGCAAATATTTCAAATAAAAAAATGAGAGCCGTTTTCGAGAAAATTATTTTTTTCTTATTTTTTAAAATTATACATAATCCAAACAATATTTCTCGAAAACTACTAAAGTGTTGAAAAAATGTATAGGACGTTAATTAAATAATTGATTATGAATAAGAAATTTTATTTGAAGGAGAAATCTCCATCTCAATTATATAGTTGTGGAACTCGCCGAAAAAAATCGAACTTATGCTATTAATTTCGAAAATTCAGATTTATCAGTGAAAATCGGACCTACGCCATCTTTGTAAGTGTATTTTACTCTATTCATACAAGAACTTTAAAGAAAAATTTGGTCAATTTTGAGGAAATTTTGAAAATCTCCCAGGGGCATCATATAAAGTACCCCCAGAAATTAATGAATGTTTTTAAAAATCACGGTTTTGACACAGGCAAAATGGACAGTGGTTTATTCAGTTTGAAAAAAATCGTTCGCATAGTTTAGGTGCTAGAGTTGATCACATACACCCGAAGGACAGACAAACGGACGGACGGACGGACGAATTAATGTCAATCGGTTTGTAACTACACGCATTCTTACGTATACAAGTATATGGAGTAATATACGTAGTATAGGGAAATTTATGTAATGCTGCGGAAAATAGATTTCGAAATTTCAGCGAAAATACACGTTTTGGGGTACTCTGATATCGAATATGTGTTTTGTTTTTTAAAACGTCCGTACGTTTTTTTTTCTTTCAAATTGAATAAACCTCTGTCCATTTGCTTGAGTCGAAGCTCTTCGATTTTGAAAACCATTCATTAGTTTTCGGGGGCTAATTTACATGAAGCCCTCCATTTTACTTCTAAGAATATAGTAAATTACACTTATAAAGGAGACATATGTCAGATTTTCACAACTGAATTTTCGAAAATTTGAAAAATTTACATTTTTTTACGGTCTCCCTACAACTTCATAACTAGAGATAGAGATTTTTACTTGAAATAAAATTTGTTCTCCATTGTCAGTTCTTTCATAAAGGTCGTGTACATTTTTTGAATACGTTGGTAGTTTCGCATAATTTTGCTAGAATATGTGCAACTTTAAAAAAATTACAAAAACAAGATTTTTTCAAAAACGGGGCGAAATATTTTCTTTATACTTTTTATAGGGGTTGTGCTAACTGCACTCTATAAGATGACATAAACGCCATATTGCGCAATTCTGTTGGTTTTCAAAAATTATTAAAATTTAAATTTCTGACATATCTCCCACATCGTTAATATTTACATTAGCGACAATTTGTTCACATTATTATATTTATGAGTACATGTGCTTCAAATAATGTCATATTAAGCTTCTAGAAAATTCAATCGTTTTCTGGCTCAAAATTTCCCATCTGCAGGAACGCTCAAACCCCTTTTTCTTAAAAAACTGCTCCAAAGTTTTTATTCAAACTCGGCACTATTTAATATGACGTAAAGTTCATTTCGGTATACTTTATGTGTTGTTTTTTTCAAAATTACACAAATGTATTTTTTTTCAAATATCTCTAATGCCGTTGATATGCACATTTCCTAAACTACTGAATTAACAAATGTGCCGAAATGACTTTCCCTACATCACATAAGGAATGATTCTTGTAGTCAAGGAACACACGTTTCATTCTTCTTAGTCACCTACTAACACATTCAGTGTAAATACTTCAAGATAGGACAGCCGCACATAGTTTCTCGACTTTCCCTGGAGCAAATACATCTCTACCGTGATCTGTCCTGTCACGGAAATCGCAAATCCGACCCACTCTTTCCACCCAGGGGCTCCCGAATCACTACTACTCCAAAACACCTCTACAACATTCCTGTCACACTCCGCTAAGAATGCCAGTATATTGCAGACGGAAAGGTGTTCTCCCAGATGCGAGATTCTTTTGTTCTGGGTGCGCCTCTCCCTCATGTTTCGCTTCGCGAGCAAGAGCGGACATCCGGTGCCTCTGCTCCGTTGCCTCTGGAGAGGGCGAAGACAAGGAGTTTGCTTGAAAGAGTTCAAAACTTTTGCTCAAAACCTTAATACTTAATCCTCAATACCGAAGACGAAGTTATTTTTACGTATTACCATATTAGCGATTGCTCGAGAACAGTTGGCAATTTCTCCTAATCGGTTCTGTCAATATTTCAGTCAAGTGCGTGACAAGCCCTTGGATCCAGGGACCGAATATTGAAATAATAGAGGTAAAGGTATTTATACCGGTATAGAGATACCCTTACCTCTGTAATACCTTTAGTCAAAATACCTTTAAATATATATAAGAGTATAAGACGTCAAATACCGGTATTTGAGAGGTATTTTACCTTTATTCGACGTCTATACCGGTAAGATACCTTTATTGAAAGGTATTATACCGATATTTTCTCATAAAAGTACCGAAAATTTCAATAGAAAATACCGGTATTTCAGTGAATTCATACAGGTATTTTCGGGTAAATCATTGTGGTATTTACTGCTATTTCTGACCGGGTCATAGAGTTCGAGTCTCGACGGTGGCGTATGTTCGTCACCAGCCATATTCTAGCTAGGTCAAGTACTATCGTAGGCTGGGAAAGAAAGAAATGGTCGGATTTTCTGAACGAAGTTTTCTGTGGTTCCTCCGATCAGTGCCAGGCGAATACTGGAGTAGTACTTAAACAAACTTTAACACTGATCGCTTATTAACTTTTGTTCCTCATCCTTTCGCCTTTAATTAGACACTCTTTCACGCTCTACAGTTACACTATTAAACTCGAGAAATCAGTCAGAGCCTGGAGTTTGTGCCTATTGCTGATTGATTCATTATTAGTGAATCCGGGTAGTAGGATTGAGCAAGAACAGAGGAAGGAAAGATGCCGCCCTGTGCGGGGCCCGTCTCTTAGGGTACTGCTCCGGCGTTCGCCAGACATTGATAAGAGAAACCACGGAAAATTACCGATCAAAGTAGTCGGCTGCTAGAATGCTCCTCGGACCGCGCGCGATCTTTCCTTCCTCTTCTTTACCCTATCCTCACCGTTTACTTACACACACTTACATTTACATGCACTACACTCCTACATATGCCGAGCGACCGGTCGGGAGCTTAGAGCTTGTTCCGGCTAGGGCGGTGCCCCGCCAGTGGGAGACAACTGATTGAAGAAAACCCCACTAGCCGACGGTAGGTCGGATCCTGCCATGCAGCGGGATCACCGGGGCGAAGATCACAGCCACCTCCCAAGTTAAAACATACACTACACTTACGGAACTAGCCACTTTGGCAGTCCGGAATCGCTAACATCAATCAAGACGAAGGAAAGTGGCCCATGGTCCGTTAACGTCCACTTAGGTTCACGAAAAAGAAGTGTTAATGTACATCTGTTCATCGTATGCAATATATTTTTGTTTCTCGCACTTACTAATGTAGGAAGAGAATCTCACGTAATCGAGCGCCGAAAAACGAGTTTTCGACACAAAAACTGTGATTGCAGAGCCCTGGTAAAGAAAACGTGTATAAATCCAGTTGCTAAATAGAGAAAAAAAATCCTCTACATGTGGTGTAGCCAGAATCCATGTTTTGTGGGTCCTTAATACCGAAAAATATATTGACGGCAAAACGTCTGTCTGTCCATCCGTCTGTGCACAACGCTAGCGCATAAACTGTTCAGCCGATTTTCTCCAAAAATGACATTCTCCAATCGTTCTAGCTGATGTCACGGACCCATGAATTTGAAATATAAATTTTGATTTTGGGTGTACTTTACATGATACATTTACTGATACATTTTCAAAAAAATGACTCCAAATCTTTTGATTAAATTTTGTTGATGAATAGAGCAAAGTAGGTTTAAGGCAATGGAGCTGATCTCATTTTCGTTAACATCTCTAATTCTTTCGAAAATTGGAAAAAAAATTAAAAATTCAAAACTAGAGATAGATACTTTTGTCTCAAACAAAGTCTGTTGTACAAAAGAAGCTCTTCAAAAATGGTCAAGTACATATAAAAATATCATGTTTTCTGAAAAACGCGTAGTTTTTCCGTATTTTGCGTTTGAAATTACAAATTTTCTCAAAATCCGCTCCAAATGTTATCGTTAATTTTTTTTCATTTATGTAATAAGAGGCGATACAAAATATGTGCTAGTCATATTTTCAGGTAATAAAAATAACATTTTAAAACTACAAAATTAAAGATAGAGGTTTTTGCCTCAGACAATATCTGTTGCACATAATTAGCTCTTCAAAAAAAGTCATGTTATTTTCAAAAAAAAAAAAACAAGTTGTTTTGCGTTATTTCTGGTTGAAGTTAATCCACCAACTACGGGTCTCAAGAAAAATTGAATGAACGAAATGAAAAATAATTAATTTAATTTTAATTATTATTTCCTATTGAAAATGCCAATATTAATTCTATTTTTGATTTCTCGCACTTTTACTTTACCTAATTCTACAATTTTTATTCTCATTGTACTGATGTACAATTTACGTTTTAGCAGGCTTTCTGCTTTACTGCTCTCCAGGGCATCTGTAACTGTTTAATTTGTTAATGAGTAATTAAGAGACTAATTATGTTTTTTGGTTGTAAGTCATCATTTAAAATAAAATAAAACATGTAAGAACGCTCTTAAAATATAGAAGAATTCGACGAACAATGAGCCAAAATGGCAGTTCGCTAAACAAGTGAACATCACTTGAAATTTGGAGAAGTATCCCTCCTCCGCGACAGCTGTTCAGCTACACCTCTTCGTAAAGTGTTTGTTTTTGTATAGGGCCCCCGTCAAGACATAATGGCTTCTCATTCTTCACAACCGAGTAAATATATAAAATATTAATAGATAAATTGATAAACCACGGAACGTTCTCGATCACAGCTCACCACTTAACCGCACAGGACCACGTGGTTGTACGACAGTACGCGTCTGACATTCAAGACTCAGTTTTCAAATAAACATAATATTTATCATCACACAAAAGTAAATTAAATGTAATGTTTTAAAAAGATTTTTTACAGAAGAGCAAAGTATCACTGCACTTCCTAATTTCAATTATTTCTCGTCGCGAACTACATTTTCGTCGGACGAGAACACCACAAACGGAAGCTTCGAAGCCATTTACAAATTAGCCATATGCAAACGAACGAAAGAAGGCAGGAGAATGAAATGGTCTGCAGGACATAACAACCACGGAACATTCAGTTATGTTGCCAGCACTAGCTGTCAAAACGGTCCACTCTTATAAAAATCGCTCTATATCTTGGGGACATGACGAAAAATAAATGTATGAATTCAAAACAAGCAATAGTGTTCCATAAAGGCTTAGACGAACCTTCATTAAAAAACCACAATAATGCAAAATGAAAAACAGTTCTATTTGTTGCAAAAATTGCGCTTTTAACAAGATTTAAAAAGAAAATATGTGCCCATTGTTGGCAGCGCTCATCTCTGCATGCGCGCTTTATTGTCAACGCTCATTGACTGAGATGTGTTGATATAGACATAAATGTGATATAATAATATTACATAACCGGTACTAAGGGGCGAGAAAGTTTGTGCTGTTTTAGTTCCACTAGTTTCCTAATTTCACATTTCACTTTTTTTTCTCTGCCTGCCAGAAGAGATAATCTTTTCCCCCCTACGTCACATACAGTTTTTACTTTTTTTTTTGACTGAATAAATATAATCTAACTAAGTCGCAATTCACACCGTGCTGGCCACTCGGATTGATATAAATATTTATCAGCTTGTTCAGCACCTTTCAAAACTCTTAGTGCTATGAAGTACTGCAGGTAGTTTTTGCCACAATTAGTATTGCGACCTTAACACGACCTGTCGCCTATCGAAGTGCGGAAATCGACGCGCACCGTTGGTCTTCCAGTCGTGATGCCGCGACGCCTTTATCAGCATATCTGTCGGCAGGATGTCCATTTTCTCGGAGGTCATGCAGGGTGACATAAACCGAAGTTTTTAATGAGAGGTTCAGAGAGACGAGAAATCGAACACATGCGTGAATAATCCAAACACAATTATTGAAAAATGAGTCCCTGAAAATGCAACCTTGATGTAGAGTAAACAAATAAAAAATAAATATATGTATATATTTGGCTTTTGCATTTTAGAAACAAAATATTCACGATAATGATCTAATAAAAAAGTGTCAAAACATAGAGTGTAACTTAGAATGTTATCAAGTGCACCGTATGTAAGTTTCTTAAAAATGGCATTAGTGATTAAATTAGATTAGATTTGTTTAGTCAAAAAACAGTAAAAACTGTGACGTATGAGGGAGAAGATCATCTGCGCACTTTTCTTTAGTTTTAGAATCCCTTCCCATCATTTTAACTATAAATTGTTGAAAGATTTGTAAAAGTTTAAAATAAATAAATAAAAATAAATTTTTAAAAAAGCGCGAGGTTAGCAACATTTGAAAAAAATAGACAATTTCTTTCCCGAGTTATAGAAAACTTATTTTCATCGGTAAACGAATTGAATGTATGATTTTTCTGCATTGCTAACAAAATAGTAACTTGCCCTTACCTCTACTCCTACCATTACAAGGAGATTTTAACAAAACGTGCGCATACATTTGCGTCCAGAAGCAGAACAAGGGGCCATATTTGCTCAAGGATCAGGGGAAACTGGGCAAAAACCTGATCGAGATGGGGTACGATAGTTTACGATATCCTTACAACTGACTTCCGAAGAATTGTTAAGAATGCTTATCACAGTGCGCTTCGAACTAAAATGAGACCAATGGATGGCCTTCGACATCAGCTGTGAAGGGACGTACGCGCTAGTGATCTGACACCGCTTGATTGACTTTGCATAACGTTCCGACCTCTGCCGATGCATTCTCGGTATCAGTCCACTTTGTAAGGGTTGCGAGGGCATCTCTGTTGCATAAGCAGTTTTCGGAGGTCAGCGTTTCGACCAGGCGTCTCTAGTTCGGCCCAGCGTCTCTAGTTCGGCTCAATCCTTGGGTTTCACTCAGAGGATGAAGTACTCGACACACTTCAAGCTATCAGTTTCTTTTCGCAGGGTTGAAATGTGTATGTGTGTGGCGCATGTGTACATGTGTGTGACGCGTGTGATTGGACGAGTGCGCGAGTGCGGAAGTGCGTGAACGATCTTTTATTTAATTAATAAACATTTTGCCAAATAATTAACGAAAGGAAATTATTTTCTCTGTTTGGATGGTGCGTGCGACTTGATTTCCATTGAAAATACCGGTATAACCTTTATGGACGTCCATTCCGGTATAGACGTCCTATAAAGTTATTTTACCGGTGCCAAAGAATAAAGGTAATTGGTAGATGTGTTTCAATGAGATGGGACGGAAAGAGTACAGTAGTCATATTTTGTACACTCCACACGTGCCTTTTTAAATTTTATAATCTGGTAACGATCATTGCTCTTATCACTTTTGGCATCCTATTTCGATGAACCCTTAAGATTATTCCATATATTACCTCTAAACACGAGTGTATCGAAGTTTTTATCGTGGCTTCAAATATCATGCGAGTCTTGTTATTCATCATTAATTATAAACTCCCCAGAGTATTTCATGTCGCATGACACCAGCGCGATCGGAGACACGCAAGCATTATAATGGAAGAGTAAATGTATTTCCCACGCAAACGCTGAGGGTAAAATACAGTTTCGAACGTAGTACTAAAATAATTCTGTTGTTGAATGAAATATTGATTTCTGGTCCTATTCCACGAATATAATTGTGTGTTTATTGATTACCTTTAAACTTTTATTAATAGAATCTTTTATGAAAAGATGTTTAACTTTTTTTAGAGAATCGTTACGCATTTTCAACCAGATGAGGTTATTTATTCACTTAGCAAAAAATAAATATTGTTCAAATGGTATTGAAATTCAACACATCGTTGCAAATAACGTTGAATTTCATATTTTTCAGACGTGATTAAAAATTATCAGCCTAATAATTGTCATCAAAATATTCATTATATTTCTTTTATCGAATATAAACTGCTTCCATCATCACATTCCACTTATTTTCTAGCATTCCATAAAGACACTGATATCACTATAATATGGAACTAGTTGTGCAACAAAAGGTCACAGACTTTCCTAAACTCTTTATTCTGAGTTAGCGTTCACTTCCTCGCATTCTACTAAAATACGTAATAGAGAGAAATTATTGTAATGCTAAGGCGAAAAACCCATGATTTTTCGACAAAAAACTCATATTGCATTACTTTGAGCCAATTAAGGTGGTAATTTGCGAAAGTTTCAGCACCAATTAATTTAAGTACTGGAAGAATTTCCAACAAAATACCTGTGGTACATTAATGTCTCTACATTAATTTCATATTTTCAGCCTTTGCTCGTGGACCGAAGAAGTTAATTGAGTTTGTTCACAATAAAATGGAAATTCACTTGGACCAAAGAAACAACCAATAAGTTGAAATTGAAAATAATCCCGTACATTTCCGTCAGTTATAAAAATTATAAATTAACATTTGGTCATAAGACATTCTTTAATTAGTTTGAAGTGCATCACGGCATGACTCGTTAACACGGAAATGATGCGGTTGCTGAAGATCCCTTGGAGCACGATAATGTTGCTTCACTTATTATGCTCGAAACTTTAACTACAATAAATCTTGATATCCATCAGCATTACAGCAAATTCGAAATAATTATCCTTCATTAAGATCGTGCTTTCATGCATATAGGGGATCTCTTTAGTTACGTTTCTGGGATATATCCGCAAGATTTTACTCATGGTAGTGTACATTTTTATTTTCCAGACTACAAATTGAATGATTTTATGTGCACAGAGATATTTTTCAATTGGCCGAACTTAGCTAAAAATGTTTCATAAATATTAATAAACTGAAGAATAAAAAATGTCTCGAAGAATAAACTTGTCTGCTTCACCATTACCTTGATCGTACTTTTGGTTGAGTTCACATGAAGGTGACTCATGCGCTTACTGGTACGTTGACACCGCGGTTCGACCAATTATTTTGACCAAGGTACATGTGATAATGAATCCACATGGGACAAACGAATGTTTCCTCAGATGACACACACTTAAGGACATAAGCGAGGTGAGAGTATATATATATTCGTAGAATCCATCACTGATATAGAACTTACTAATCGAAATTTCGATCTTCGTGTGGTTATTTATTATCTTGAATAGGTTTCTTTCTACATTGGCATGGAGTTTATTGGACTTAAATAAAATAGCGACGTCCACATGTTGAAGAATCGTAAGATTCAGTAAGATTTTCAAGAAGCTTCCGCTTGTAGCAAATGGAAGAGAAAGGCTATCCTTTACGGTAAATTTATTTTCTACAAGCGTCTATTCTCTCCATTGGAAGATTTTCCTATTAAATAGAGAAACAGGATCAAGACATTAATCGACATTGTAACATGTGATCTACTTTTCACATGATTCAGTTTTTTTGTTTGCTGTAAATTAAATTTCCATGTAAGACAGGTACCTTATCACGGTAATGATTATCTAAGAAAATCTACAATTCTTGTCCAGGGGTGCTAGATGAAACATGTCACCTGAGGCAGAAGATCCAAGGGGAATCCTTATTTCAAACAATATTCCCCTACCACTTATTAAAAAACTCACCTCTCCATGAAAAAGAATTACCTTTTAGAGGTTAATTTTAATCACAAGTGCTTTTCTACGTTTTCGGACGAAAACAAATGTTGGGACTTCAGTTAAGAAGATCTGGGTGCAATTTGTCCCAGCTCGTTCCTCTTGCCCTTCTGGAAGCCCCAGTCTCACTGTTTTCTAATTCTGTTTTACTTTCGAAAACATATTTAAGCAATATATTTAATTGTATTACAATCGTGTTTGATACAAAAATGCAATAAATTAAATTTTCTCTCCTTCACAAAATAAAATTTTAATTATAAATATTTATCAGCAGAAAATATCACACCTCGGACATACCACTCTTTTAGCTATTTGTAAACAAGGGAGTGCAAGTTATTGTGGACACGGAAATGCCTCCGAAAAGTTTAATCAACGTTCTTTCGGATGATCAACGTGCACTATGTCTCATAACATCGCTCCAATACACTCGCACCGATAAACGCAGCAGATTAAGGAACGGACAAACAAAGGAGTTCAGCGTATTCGACGGTGCCACTCCCTCGGGCAACACCCACGGCACGCAACATTCAGCCCCACACAGCACCGCCTCCACCAGCGAGCCTGCGATAGGCAATTCTGAGAAGGTAAACGACATTGTAGTGCGTGAACCGCTTATGAGCTGCTCATATTTTGGTGGATACGTACCAACGTACCGGAATTATATTTTATATATTACTCTCCGTTCCATTTTAACAAAGTTTCCCGTTCATTTGGTAGTTTGAGTTTTTTTAGTATAGCGGACCCATAAAACATGGATTCTGACTGGACTACATGTTAGAGGAAGTAATTTATACTTATAGGAACAAGATGTTTACACTTTTTCTTTTCTTTTTACACCCAGCCTGCAATATGTGTTTTTCTATCGAAAAATCTTAGATTTAAGGCACTCGATTACAATGCTTTCTATTCTTACGAAGTAGTGTGGGAAAGTAAAAAGAAGCAACTCCAAGTAACTGATATCTTCTCTTTCTTTTAGATTGGCATAATGAATTCCAAGGCGCAAACCTTCTTGTTCCTGAGCCTATTAATCATGAAATCTGTGGATTTGGAAGCGGCCCAACTCTCCCTATTGAGCCAACTCTACGAAAAGCCCTTCGCCCGTCAGTGGCATTTGGTGAACACGAACGCGTCCATTCTCAAGCACTTCGACACGGTCACGCTCGCCTTGGAAGCAGGCGACGCGGTTCTCAGCGACAAGGGGCTAACTATGGCCAAGATGATGAACGAGCAACCGGAGGTGGCTGTAATGGTCGCCGTTGGGGATGGCGGAGGTAACAATGGTTGCGGAGACGGCGAGGAGAGCACGATCGGATCTGCACCACGGATGCCCACGGAACACGAATTGTTCATGCTGGTCAGTGTGCACGCCTCTTCGTAGGAAACGCTCAAACATACTCGTACCCTTTTGTTCGAGAGTGGTGGCGAAGTACTAAGTTTGCTCATTCTACATTTATATTAATAACAGTTAAATTAATGACATGTAACCGTCATTGATACCCAAAAAATAGTATATGAATAGTTACGAAATGTTTACAGGCTCTTCAGTATTGTCCGCAGTGTCCTTGCAAAGTTTGCTAAATATTAATACAACGCAAATGCGGAAAATAAATAACTTAAATGATATTTAATTAAGGCATTTTTTTTAAACTACTTTGGGATAGATGGTAGTTGGCAAGAGTATGTTCCAAGTTCGAATAGCTAGCCAAGACCAAAGGAAATAGAAAACGAATACGGAAAAGCCTGTGCCATTGTGTGGCACCACTAGTTTATATCTGTGTTAATTTTTCATTCTGAACAAATATATTCATTTCTTTTGTAAATAATAAGCAATTTACATTTTTCTGGGAGTCTATATGTTTCTGCAATACAAATCTTTGAATGGAATGTATTTTTTCAAACCTTAACTTTTGAGCGCTCATTGCGGCCCAGCTATTCGGAATATCCAAGGAGTTTATTGGACAATATATGCTTAAAATTGTCTCAAGATATTATTTTCGATATTTCGACGTTTCCTTCCAGGACATCCTTTACTTAGGGCATTAATAGTTTTAATTCAAGTAGTTTGTGTTTGCTTTCGGATCATGATCATTAATGAATGACCATTTCTGAGTCAATCAATCCAGTCTATTTTGCTCACGAAATGTACAGAAAATCATGGTTAATAATATATATGTTAAGTTAAACCAATATTTTCATTTACAGATAGTGCGAAGTCCAGAGGATATCTTCCGCTTCTTCGATCGCCATCAAAGCTATCACCCGCGCGCAGCTATTTTGGTGCTGATAGTCTGCGACTATGACTCCACCGACCGACAGACGGATCCTGAGATATATCGGTCGCAACTCCATATCCTCTGGGTGTTCAAGCGTATCTTAAACATCTTTATTGTCGACGAATGTTCCACCACCGGCTCTCTTCTCTCCTACGACCCGTTCTCGCCCTCTGGAAATGGGTCAGAGGGAGGCAGAATCTACAATATCAGCGCGCAAGAGATGCAGGAAACAGATCCGTATTTAATGCGTGATGTCCATGATTACCCGGTTAAAGTGGCTGCTTACAAAATATACGTACCGAAAGGCAATAATTATTCCGCGGAAGAATATATTCACCACAGAGACAAAAAATTCATGGAGTTGTTTGCACATGTCATTAAGGCGACTATTGTTACTGAAGTATCGTACGATATGCATTTTGCCGGTACAATAACAGGCAACAGATCGGGAACAGGAACTTTGGGTTTGCTATTGAAGAAAAAAGCAGACTTAGACTATTACGCTCGATCGTTGGATTACTATGGCCGCTGCTTGATAGAATTTGCTTATCCTCCCATAGAATATGATCACATGGTGGTGATTGCCCACGTGCCTCCAACGATCCCGTTTCTCAGCGCCTGGATCCTTTCCTTCACTCCTGAAGTGTATATGTTGTACTTAGGAGCAGTCTTTAACCTCTTCCTAATGTGCTATCTTTCGAGATTGTTTTGGAAAAGAAAAATCGATGGCATGTTTCACGAAATTTTGCGTTACTGTTTAACCATTCCCGAACAACGAATATTTCACCTGACAGCGGATTCTGAAAGACTCGCGGTTACTTTTCCTCTTCTCGCAACAATTGTAACTTTCACTATGATGCAGGCAGTGTATATTAAAATTGTGTCACATCCGCCACGTGAACGCAATATAGAGACTCTGAAAGAGTTAAGCGAGTCAAGTATATCCCAAATATTAATTTTCATTTTGCACATATCACAGAGACTGTTTCAAGACATGGACGATACAGTCTCGAAGAAGCTTTTGAACATGCTCAAACACGCAAATGTAAAGGATTTTATGACCTCCGTAACTGATAGCTCGATCGCACAAGTTGTAAGGAACAGTGATTGGAAGACACTGTCAAGAATAATTGAAGGTGCCTCGAAATCCTTTTACTGTATTCCAGAAACGGTGCAGACGAACGTGTTTTCTTATATTGTACCATATGGTTCTCCATTTCTCCCCACATTAAACCGCATTTCCCACAGTGTCATAGAATCTGGAATTTCAGAGAAATGGTATGCTGAGCACAAAGCACAACATGATAAATATATGAAGGACGTTATATCGAATGTTTTTAAATATAGAGACTTCAACGTAGGTTTCGACCAAGTAAAATCTTGTTTTCTCGTTTTGGGGGTGGGAACCATGGGCTGTTGTTTAGTTTTGTTAATAGAAATTTTACTTCATAAGTGGTATCTTTGGAAATTAAAGAAATGTTTAAAAAACCACGCATGCAAATTGGAAATCCAGTATTCTAGGTATCATTTACGAGTAAAAAAACATCGGGTGTGTTTCATAAAGTGATTGTGCAAAATGGGATTCTGAAATCATTTTTAAACAACAGCATGTAATACATGAATGTTCTCATGTTCGTAACTATTTAATACATCTATGTTACTGTATATCAACTCACAATCTTTTACCCCCTGACCCATGGACTGAGAAAAGGCTATATACGATGAAGCATTCGACGTTTTATGTAATACATTGATAGATTCCGATGTGAAGTTTCTTTAAAAATTCTTTCTGAATGTGCACATGTAGACAATACGAAATGTTTTGGCTATGCCAAGAAAACATTGACATTGTTTCTTCTAGTGAAAATCTTCGATTATGTTTTCGGTAATCATAATATTTGATGGTTTATGGACAGGAGTTATTGCAATTCCAATTGTTATACTTTATTACAGCTTAGACGAGACATTAATGTTGTTACAATACATTTTCATACAAATTTCCTGAGAAGGAATGGAGATATAACTTGCTAGAACATTTTTGCTTATCGGGTTTTGGAAAAGAGATGATACGATTCGTTCATTTGCGATGGAAGTATGTCATACGAAAAGATACGTTGACGATTGTTGTAACACCCCCTACATCCTTGAATAAAATGCGTTTAAGGCAATTGGTTGGAATGGAATCGTGGCCACATGATATGTTTGGAGTCGCGTCAATAAGGTGTTTCAAAATAACAATGGGTGCAATGCATTTTCGTGTAGTTACTCTGGATAGACGATTTTCATCCAGGATAAAATTAAAGAGGAATGGATTTTCTGAAGGATGTGAAGTAAACGATTCAGCAAAGTATACCTAGTGCTTTGTATTTTTCGAATTAATATTCTGTTGATGTTGAAATAATATGAGTAGGTGAATATGGGGTAGAGGGAGAACTGAGGTAAGTGGGTGATGGTCTGAGGGGAGAACGACATGTGGCTCGTCGAGTATTTTATACTAGTAGTTAATGTTTCTGGAGATACCGAAGTCGAGAATATCTGCTCGATTTGAAGTTCGATAAGAATAATAACTGGGAGAATTCGGAGCATTCACTGTAAAATGTTATCGTTTAACATAAGCAAGAAGCGGGAAGATGACTTGGCGTTTTATTGAAGGCTGATTTGAAGAGAATAATGACTCAATATCACATATTTTTTAAAGTATTTTCGGTTATAATATATTTCTAAATCACGATGAGACAGAATTGATCTGATTGTTGTACTAATAAGATTACGTTTCTTTTTGCGAGGTTTGTATATTCAGGATGAAAATGAGAAATTCTATGTTTACTAAGAATGGCACCACCACCGCTGCCGTAACAGTTACGTGGCCAATCGTAGACATATTTACCCCGGGATGAAAATGTTTACAGCAGAAATCAAGTGAGTTTCGTAGTTTCATACTACATGGAAATTATTACAGGCCAGAAAGTTAGCAAGTATCTGAAAATTGGTTTGCCGGTCATTTACATTCCCAGATACAAGTTGAACTGAATTAATGGTTGTTTGTTTGTATTTTTTACACACAATTTGTAATAATGATATTTCAGTGATTGAAGAATACTGTTAAAGGTATATTATAAAAAATGAGTAGGAAAATTTCAATTTGGGGGGAAATTATTTATGAAATTTGCCGCGAATAGGAATGTTTCTTTTCAGAGTAAAAGAGTCAGATAGCTTTGCACGGACGGCTTCGACTACGTCAAAATTAAAACAAATGGTGTTACATATTGGCACAGGCTTTCTCTCACTTCTTAGTTTCCTAATCTCACTAGTCTGTGCTGTCTAGCTGGTTTTGCTACACCCTCGTCTCAGCTGCCATCTATTGACGCAGCTGATTTGTTCACATTCTTTTGGATCCCTAATAGATCATTATTGCAAAATGATGTTAAAAATATTATAGATATGTAAAACCTGATCCTACATGTAGATTTTCTTTGAAACATTTTGAGACGTTTTTAAGAAATGTTGTTCGAAGCACACCTGAAAATTAGCTATTTGAATCTCATTTTATCCAACATTTTCAAGTTTTCTGAAAACATCAGAAATTATTCCATGCAATTGTACTCACAGTTGCAATAAAAAATGCCAATAATGTAAATATTTACGTGAAAGATATTTCAAAAAACACATTTATCCATTTTTGTAAAAAAACAAAAAAATACTACAGAAAACTGCTATTTATGATGAATTGCAAAAAAATGAAGACAGTTTTCGATAAACGAGCGTTTGAGCGTTTTTGAAAATGTGCAATTATGAGTTCATTTTCACAGAAAACTTTTGAATTTTTGAGAAACTTTAAAAGAGATTGCCTAAAGCTCTTGTACTCAGAAATTCAATAAAGTATAAAATGCCGATATTGTAAATACTAACCAAGGGAGGAATATTTTTAAAAAGTATTCTCGCGTATTTTTGGAAATAAAATGAATACATCAAAATAACATACATTACCCCTTTAAAAAAATATAAAGAACAATTTGAAGCCGTTTTTGAGAAAATTGTTATTTTAATATTTTGGTATTTCCCATATTTCATTCAAAATTACGCGGTAACTACTAAAATTTTAATAAAATACATGATACTAATGAAAGTACTGATTGTGGAAAACAATTATTTTTAAGAAAAAAATATCTATATTTAATTCTATTGTATTTTTAGGAAGACACCGAAAACATGTGTAACGTTTGAAATTTTCTAATATCCATAGTTTACAGTGAATATCGGACCTATGTCATCTTGTAAAAGTATTTCATTATATTCTTCCAAGACATTTAAAGGAAAAAATTGGAGTCATTTTCGATAACATTTTGAAAATGTTTTCAGGGGCTTGAGTACTTCAAAAATTTAAAGAAAGTTTTTACATATCACAACGCTTTGAGATCGATCGGTAAATATTCATTTTGGATTATTTTTCAAAATGGATATTTCCTAATTCAATATTAGGAATAGTTTAGGCTCTACTGTTATTCACAGACGGACGGACGTTTTTAAGAAAAAGAAAATACTTTTACGGTATCAGAGGAGCCCAAAACGCGTATTTCTATTAACATGTCGAAATCAATTTTTCCGCAACACTGTGTAATTTTCTCTAGGTCACGTAATTCTATGTACGAATGAAATAAATTAAAAATGAAAAGAACTTTCTACGCCACGGGAATCTATGTTTGTGATGCCAAAATGGAAATTACTAATATGAGGAACTCGCTTGTGTGTTTATAAACCTGAAATGACTCGCACTCAATTATTAAGTATAAATTACTTATGATCAATTGGCAAATAAAAATTACATTGAATTTAATCTAGTGTTCCATTATTTTTATTAATTACAAATTATTTGCATTATTTTCAAAACCCTTTTATTAAGGCTTCGTTTAACTAGTCTAGAATTTTTGGAAAATCATTGATGAAGGCGTCGGCGTCGTTAGCCGAATTGCTTGTCTACGCTCCATGAAGTTACGAAAGTTAACTCGAGACACCACGGATCCCTGATGAGTGATCGTCTGGTAATCCTTATTCAATAAAGCGCCGAGGTTCTGGCCGAAGGTATAAAGGGCATTGACTAACCGCAACGTGACGAGACATTAAGACAAAATCTTACTGGATGATTCCTCCATATATTAAGACGTTTAATTCCCAGGAAGGGTCGAGTGATCTGTTTCAGAAAAGACGAACAAATTTAAATAAAAATAAAATTTAAAAATACGCTGAATACTATACGCATATTCGCAATGCAATCTCGTCAGAAATTAAGTTCGCAGAATTCCGCAGCTTGAATACAATAATAATGTTGTCAACACATGAAAACACTATGGTGCTGTCATAAGAGCTAAAAACGATCAGAATAAACTTTGACATCACCTGACTGTCATTTAATTTACTAATCAAGCTACAATTTCGTGAGGAAAGGAAGCCTTTTGAAAGAAGTCCGTACCGCCTTTGCTTGGACTACTGCAGATAGCAAAGAGACTAAATCATCCGACTCTCTAGCCGTCGATAACTCACACAAATTATATAAGCGCTGACGGGTAACAAAGCCGATTACAATCAAAAGAAACAATTTTAACTCGCGATTCACAACTGTTCGCGTCGCACTTCCTCTACGCAACAATACTTCGAGCGTTTCTTAGAAATCGTAGCGACATGCATAGAAATCTTGTGACGTCCCACTTATTTTATTGTGCTGCGTTCTGGAGGCCAAGTGACGAACCTCCGATTGTCTTGAAGCCTTGCTTGCACCAACTTTCGGACGAGGGAAAATAAAAAATGCACGATCTTAAATTCGATTAATTCAAAGGAGTGCTTATAATCGCGAAGTAGATGCTTGGCGTCGAATTCAAGGTATGTGAATGCGTATTTTGTAAATACTTTTCTTTTTAACATCTCTTTTCACACTCGTGTAATTCCTTCTCGACCTCTACAAGATTAAAAGAGGTTCTCAAGAGAGAAAAATATCAAATTTTCTCTTGTTTTCATACATTCATTCTTCACAAATGCATTTATTAAATGAATGGCCCGTCAATGTTGCTAGAAGGCTCCAGAAATAATTAATAACGATGATAATAATAATATTAGTAGTTGAGTGGCTTACATTTGACAAGACCTCAACATTACTTTTATTATGTCAAGTAAAAATATTGATACAGAAAAAACATCGGAGAAAGGAACTATACAACGAGGTATTTTCATACAGATCTCATTTCGTGCATCTCCGTGCTTAAATTGCCAGGAAAACTGCTCAGCTTAACAATCACGCGAAAGGTTTATTTACTTGCGAAGTTGTGTTTGTAAAGCCGCCTCGGATGTCGGTCACTCAATGGGTTGAGGGGGCTGGGAAGTGGTGTTCGGATGGTGAGAGGGCAATCGATGAACAAGCGGATTAAGGCGCGGCAAACAGACAAGACTTCCGATGAGTGTTTGATTGCGCTACTCCCATAGGCATTGCCCTCCACACGCGATGCACAGGTCGGAAGTCCCAGGTGAGCGTCATAACGAAAATGGAGATCCTCCTTAGTTCCGGAGTGTCAGTGTACGTCAGATGCAAAACGTCTGTGGAGAGATACGCATGAAGGAAGATTAGTGATGGTTTTATTCCAAGTGAGAGCGTGTGCAGTCACCGTTCCTTGTGTTCTTGTTTTGGGATTGTGCGTAAAAAACATTTTGTGTTTTCTGTTTTCATAGGTGTCGAGATTTGTCATTGTTGGTGTAATTTTCTAGAACAACGTGCTTTTATTTGAGCATATAAATGTTACACACAGAAAACGTCTTACTTACGGAGAATGAACACTTAATTTTTAAATCCTAAAATACTATGTTTCCAGTATGATTAATTGATAATGATGGTAGAAAACAATGATGTCTTCCAAAATTTTTGAAGTATACATTTTTTTAAATGTATATTTCTTGCAGTGCAGATTAAAACGTGTGACATTTCAGTGACAATACGCTACAATTCTACGCTCATATTCGCTTAGAGAGAAAATACGATTAATTTTCTGAAGTTGTTTTTTACTTATTTTTTCTAAATGCGTATTTTGTTTACATTACACGCCAGATTCCTATGATTGTACGTATCACAGCGACTATACGAGCATCAGTCACGGAATTTCATCCATCAAAGGTGAGTTAAAATGCAACAACAAATGTTAGATGCTTGAAATTTATCAAAAACTTGTGTTTTAAAAGAGCAGAAGCTTCTAAAGAAGAGTTTAAGGAATTACGTGTTTTGAAAAGGAAAATACAAGTATTTTACATCATTTTCATGAAAATTTCGTGCTATTAGAAAATGAACATAAATAATACCTTCAGACATTACGAAATCATAAAACTAATAAACATATTGTGTTTGTGCTTTTCAATGCCATCAATTATAAAAAAAATACATGGAATCGACAATATTCTACTCATTATCTACTGGTGCACCTATGATTCAACCAGTACATATCAAAAGTTTTTGTTTGAAGATCATCTGCAACACAAGATATGAATATTTATGAAACAAGACTAAATATCTACGTGGCTTCACCTTCAACTATCAGAATAGATAAAACTCTCTTTCCTTACCATTTCACAACATTTTCAAAAACAAATGGGCCAAGTTTCGGTAATACTTGTTTGTCTACATCTCATCCGATGATAACCCTGAGATACGCTGAAGGAAAAACAGGAAAATAAATAAAACACGTACACACGTAGAATGTCAGGGATATTGTAGCCGAGTCACTTGATCTTCATCATTGCTTTCCGACACTTTAAATATGTGTGCAAGCACGCATTTCGGTTGACAACGATGAAATGTTACTCCAGAAACAAGATTAACGCTTTTCCTATATAGTGTTTTTGAACTGAATTCAAGCGTGTTCCTTGGTTTGAAAACTAATGAAAGGAAAAATCTAACTTACCGAGCGAGGGAAACATCAGTATATATTGAGTATTAAAAGCAGACTCAGATTTATTTCGTCGAAAAACAGTAAAAACTGTATGTAACGTATGGGGAAGATCATCTGCGCACGTTTTGTTAAATTCCACAATCTCTTCCCATGGTCTTAACTATAAATAGTTGAAGTTTAAAATAAATAAATAAAAACAAATTTTAAAAAAGCGCGAGATTAACATTATTTGAAATAATTAGACATTTTTGTTCCCAAGTTATAGAAAACTTATTTGCATCGATAAACGAATTTATTTTTCTGCATTGCCAACAAAATAGTAACTCGCCCTTACCTCTACTCCTACCATTAATGGAAAAGGAGAGTTCAACAAAACCTGCGCTTAGTGAAGCTACATTTACGTCCAGAAGCAAAACAAGGGGCCTCTCAACATTTGCATTTAACTACATTTGCATGTAAATCAATATAATATAATATATATAAATCACCGTTTTTTTTAAAATAAACATTATTTTTCTTTTTGATTATATAACAGTATTGTTGACACTATGAACCGTCACGACACCATTTTTTTAATGTGAAAAATACTCTGTAGCTTCACTCTTGCTTTTTGTGTAACGCAGAAAGTCATTTGCATCTTGAGCTATAACAGAGAAAGACGCTAATTTTGACGGCCAGCTGGTGAGGTGGGGGGTAATCACCCGGTCACGCGCAATACGGGGATGTCGTCCTCCTATTACAACAATTCACAAATTCGCGTTTTGCATCGTTTGCAGCCGAAAAAGTATTTTTTTCTTTGGCAACATTTAAGAATACTATCAGCGCTTCAACGCATTTTACGCACAACACAACTATATAGAAAAAAGAAATCGTCAGGTAACTGCTGCACAGTGACGAAGCGTTTCTCAGCAAAATGACATAAGATAATCATTTATTCCTCTAATTGAGAAGACGCTGCTTTCTCACCTGAAATGATTCACCATGTATATTGATTCTATCCATACTCATAATGAGTTTTGAATAAAATGTCCAAAAACAATTAAAACCTTTTTTATTATAATTCAATTGCTAACACTTAACCGTTACTTTTAAACATCTACAAGTAAATACTGTCGTAAGTACTACCAGTAAGTACTGTCTTGTGTATAATACTACTCTATGCTAATATTTTTTTAAAAAATTATTATCTTAAATTTAAAACAGTTTTTATATGAAGTTAAAACATACATTATAATTTCTAAATATATTTATTACTTATAATATTATTTCTGATAGAATACAATGTCCTTATAAATACAAAAACTGTTGTTATTCTGTATCCTATTTTAGTTATAATCTACTGAATGTATTTTTTTTATTGTATCACTGTCATCTTGCAGCACAAACCAAAATTATAAATGAATTTCTGCTATAAAGATGTCAAATTTACTTTTGAGGGAACGTGAGCAGCAAAATATATTATTACAACTGTAATTAATGCTAAGTAGTTTGAAATTTCGAGTCCTTACTCCATTCCCAACCTTACGAGTCCGTTACATCCATTCCCTATTCATGTAAATAACCACAAGCATATATTAAAAGGTATTATTTTGTATGTATGTATTTGGCGCGACAGCCCGTGAACGGGCTCAGTCCTACTGGCGACGCCCCATCCTCGCGGCCATGGGCTAAGGGGGGGGGGTACGTGGAGTCAGCAAGTAGACATCCCCACGCCGTATTCCAGTCTTCTCAACCCGAGAAGTGAATTTTCTCATCGTCGCACAGCAACATATACTGGGACGTTGAAAGGAAAACACACACTAAAATCTTGCCTCACCGGGAATCGAACCCGGGGTCGCGTAGTGGACAACGAACACGCTGACCAACAGCTAATCACGAGGACTATTTTGTATTACTATTAATATTATTACTATTATTATTACTATTATTATTACTATTATTATTACTATTATTATTACTATTATTATTATTATTTTTAACAATTATTATAATTATTATTTTTAACAATTATTATATTGTTAGTATTGTCATGATTTCATTTGTATTAATGTAAATTGTCACCAATGACAGGATCTTGGAACTGAGGGTGATGCGCCTACCCACCGCGTGGCTGCTGACAGCAGTCCTGGCTGCAGGGGCGACAGTGGCGCGACACGCCCTCTTGGGCGAGCCACTGGAGGACGGCGTGGAGGGACACGGGGTGCTCAAAGAGAGCTGGAAAGTCACGAAGCGCTTCAAGCTAGTGACGCTGGCTGCCGAAGGCGGAAACAAAGTGCGGGACATCGTGCATTTCATGGCGCTGTTTGGCAACGCCCAGGCGAACGTGCCCCTGCTACAAGTGGATCAGGGCGGCGACGGCAGTGGAAACGACACCGACAACATTCTTTCGGAGAGGAAGATGTACTTGTATTCCAATGACAGTGATGGTGATGGTAGTGACGACGAAGATGCCCATTGCATTCGCACACGAGAAGTGGAAGAGGTATTTCGTACGCCCACGGAGAACGAAGTTTTTGTGGTGGTTAGTACCCATCGCAAATTTATCTCGGTTTGTTTCTTTGGCAAATATCTCAAATGTAAGAAAGAAAACTCAACCTGAGAAGTGAATTTTCTCACCGTAACACAGCAATGTATTCTGGGACATTGCAAGAAAAACGCACACAATGATCGGGAATCAAACCCGGGGTCGCGAGCACGCTGAAAACGTTTGCAAAGAATCGGAATGGCGTCTCTGGCGAGTCCGCGAAGTCATGCCCGCTTACGAGTTAGTTTTATTACCGTTACATAGCACTGGTTACCACACAATGCAGTGACGCAATTCGAAGCATGCTGTTTGAGGGATCCATTCCCGATCGCAAAGATTTTCTTGTGAGAAAAAATAGTTGGAGATACTATATTCCGCAGACTCAGTTTTTTTATGTAAGTTGCACAGGCCGAATGTCAAAGATTCCCCGCTAACTAGGAAATGCGTAGACAATTGCGATCCTAAAGTTACTTTGAAACGAGTCTTCAATAGAGACGTTGCTGACCCTCTGGTGATGGCATGGCCTTCATATATTTTCCATCATGAAAAACTGGCTTCATTTCGTCCGTGCCTCTTTAGTAATGGAGTTAGAAGCAGCGTAGCGGCTTAGGCGTAGCCGCACTAGGCGTAGCTGATTGGCAGCTGGTTCGAGTGTAGCGTAAGGCATAAATATTTTCACTAGTGAATTTAAACTGGTTGGCTTCTCAAAACAAAACATATCATACCATTAATCCCAAGATGATTCATCTATTATAATCATTGTCATCATATATGCACATGTATAACCAACAATACTGAGAGACGAAATGCCAAATCATCTCTGAGGTCGTAATGAAAGAGGATCTTTCAGGGGAAAATTGTATATCTTGCCTACCTATTGAGAAAGAGAAACTTCTCTGTCCAGACAGACGACCGTATAAGACATAGTTGACAAGGTTTTGGCCAACGTTTTGCGACCTTTGATATGACCTCTCTCTTGACGGCCAAAACATTGGCCACTATGCCTAAGATGCGGCGACTCCCGAACAGAACAGTTTCTGTAGACCCCCAGGCGCAGAAGCTTTCATATCAATTCACGAAGCAAATTCATCAGTTTACTTTATAAACATCACTAAGATCCACCCCTCCGTATACTTTATAAACACGCGGTTACAATTCGCAATTTGCGGAATGGCGTAGGAATATCAAAGTATGTAATAGAACTAACAATAAAGCAGAAAACCCCTAATAACTTCATAAGCAAAAAAAGTTGTTTAAGTACGTTCAGTGTTATATGTTTAGCAATAAAGAAGAAGGAAATATATATATACAGTATATTTCCCTGGTGTAAAAACCTTGTAAATCAACTTTTTTCCGATTTTTTATAGAGAGTTAAGATAGAAAACCTTGTTTGTCACTTGTGGTCCATGCTAAAAGACGGACATACGGACATTTTGAAATACTTTTCCAGTTCGCCAAAGTACAGTTCAGGACCCCAAAACGAAATTTCCGTTGAAATCTCGAAATCTATTTTCTGCAGCATTACATCCATAAAATTCTCTATACCGCGTATAATACTCCATATACAACGTATACTACGTACGTTTACAAGAAAAAAAGTCCAATACATTTTTTTTAAATAAAGGGGTTTTTCTTAATTTCTACTTTATGATTTTTACTGATGCACTTTATAAAAAGATTCGAAAACTCAATTGTTCTATACCTTTTTTCCGAGTATAGAACACCGAGTATAGAAAAAGAATGACGCAGGTCTCATTTACGTTGAATTCTAAATTTTCGAAAATTGCGAGTTAGAAACAATTGAGAACATTATGTGCCGTTGTAACCGCACTAATTTCCTCAAGAAATAGTATATATAAAGCTAAACATTTCGAAATTGAAAGTCTCAAAGTTGTGATTTTTATATTCTAAAATGACGTTAGGTATCGTCATGCCGTTTCGGAAATAGTTATTTTAATTTTTAAAGAAATTTACCTGAAGTCCTTGCGACATTTTAAAAATTTTCTAAAAAATTACTCTATGTTTCTTTAAAATTTTGTATAATAGTGAAAAACCCTTTTATAAAAATGGTCCAATTTTCACTGAAATCTTCAAAAAAATGCAAAAAGTTAAAATATTCTTTCAAACACATTATTTTCCAACAATATTAAAATTGAGAGATTTCTTTCTCAATGCAATTTATCCCTTATACGTATGTCCTTAAATGATGTTATGAACTTTTTTTATATGAGTAGTTGTTGAGTAATAATATTATGGAGGATATTCTCGAGATGCAACGCATTGCCAGTTATTTTCAAAACAACCAAGATTACACGGTTTTACAGAGACCAAGAACAACAATCAAAGAAAATTACAGTCCAGTCCCTATTTTCAACTATTCTATAACGCTTTCTGGTAAAAATGCATACTGTCAGCATTAAGACAGAATTATCACATTTCATGGATACAGTCGTATTTATTTTCTCAAAAACCTAGCTTATGAAACTAGAAACACTGCAAATGATTTGGAATGCAATGGATGTTCAATGTCATCCATAGGTATTAGCTATGTTTTAAGGATATAAGGTGATTTAGAATAGCCCTCTCCATCATAAAACATTCCTAGTGTACATAAGATACTTTTCTTCTCCACTGACGATGGCATCTTCATTTTTCATTTCTTTAGATGATTATTGAAAGATAGACCTTTCAAGGCAGGTATTTCGGTTCATTTTAATAATGGACTTTGTAATATACGGTTTTTGTGGACGACAATAAATTTACCTGTCAAAAGTTTTGTGACACAATGTTTCATTATAAATTGATTGCACGAAAGCTCATTAAAATTGATTAACAAAATTAGATCACTTCTATGGCAACCTCGCATTACAAAACTTCTTTGAATAATTACCTCTTCGATTATAATTGGGTCACACTTCACTCTTTCTAATATCAAAGAAAACAACCTCAACCACATAGAAATTTTGATTTTGTGAAGTGTTTTCTATTTATTTATTTATGTATTTTCTTTTGTACAATACAATGGTCAATGTATAATAACACTTTACACCCGATAAGATTAAATAAATCTTCTTGAAATTTACTTACAATAATTCTACTTACTACTGGGTTGATAGGGATATATTTAGATAGATAATTGTTTTGGATCGACATATGAGTATTTGTTGAGAAAAGTGTGGATCATGAGTTTGTTCTTAATACCGGTTTTGTTAGTTGGATTTTGGCAAAGTCTTAAGGAGTTAAATTTGGCAGGTTTGAGATGTTTGAAAAGAAAAGGGTGGATTAAAAATAATGTGGTTGTTAAGGTTCGAACTGAAATTATTTGTGAAGTTGAGTAATAGAGATTAACCACGTTCGTGATAGTGCGGAGGAAATGATTTTGAACTACTTGTAGTTTGTTGGTATTCGATTTGGCAGAGCTGGCCCATACTGAGCATGCAAGAGAAGTGTTCTTATGATGGTAAAAAAAAGTATTAAAGAAGTAGTGCATGGTAATTTTGGTGATTTGATTATTAATTAACGTTGACAAACTTTAATTTTTGCTTTATAATTTTGTTTTACTTTATTATCGATTAATTTAGCGAGCTATTTCATGCTGCCGGGAGCATCGACTGCTATGATCATTTGTCACTTAAGTTTGTTTGTTTTTTGTTTTGTTTTTTTCACGGGAGGTGGTGATGCTTTTCCCCGCTGAGTGGCGGCGAGATCCTACACACCGACTTGCGAGGTTACCTCATTCAGGTTTCTCCCACCAGCGGGGTATCGGACCAACGTTACAAGCTCTGGTTCCCCGATGTGCGGTAGTGTAGTGCATTATATAGTGCATGTAAATGTAAGTGTATGTATGTATGTATGTATGGGGATTAAGATAAGACAAAGCAGATGAAAGGAATATCCTGAGCGGTCCGTTAGTACAACTGCTCCAGCACTACCCAGTATTGATGAGAGAAACCACAGAACATTAACAAAGCAGCCGGCCGCTAGAATTCTCCTCCAGACTGGGCTTGAATTACACCAGGCTGCCTAGCTAGTGTCTAAAATTCAGCCGTTGTCCGATCTCGAACCCTAGGACCACCCTACGAGAGCCACTGCAGTGACATCAGTTGACGCTCGATCCACCTAAGCCGTTCTTTATTTATGTGACGTTTTCAGTTGAGACGCGTGTCCAAGAAGCCTAGATATTTTATGGGTTTATTATGAGGGTACCATTGTTCAGGTTCATGGTTCAATGCTATGAGGCAGAGGTATACGGTCATTAAAGAAATATTTTGGCTGCTGTTTTTGTCGGATTGTTTTCAATATTGCTATTGGCTATCCGGTTGTCGAAATGTATAATTGAATATTGATTTTTTTTGTCTACAGAAGAACCTGATGAATAGATAGCCTATCATCCACAAATTGGGCTGTCTTTACTTTCTCATTACGAATGGAATAAGAGAAATTGACAACAAATAGAAAAAAATGAGTTCCATAAATTTGTACGAACATTTATTTAATTTTAATTTGATATTATCGTACGTTGCGCAACAATGCAGCGATAGATATATGAGAAGTTCATTCATGAACGGCGACATGTAAATGATAAGATAAAGCGTTTTTATTTACAGTCGAGCTTTTTTTATACGTTTACAATTAAGCCCTTCGGAAACGATTTGAAACATATTTTATAATCCATATTTTTTGTCTGTGAGGTGTAGAATATACGTATTATCACTGAACGAACACATCTCTGAGCATACTTCAACATTTCACAAGCAATATCTTCCAAATACGTTGAATACCAGTTTTTCTTACAAAAGTTAGGTTCGGTGTTCGGGTAATCATTTGTGAATTGAAAATTAATCTATTGTTTCTCGACTAGAAATAGGTATGGGTTTATTTTATTATGTTTCTTATATTAGACGAGTTTTGCAACAGACACTAGTTTATATACACATTTTAAATAAAAACATTGAAGCACATCAGCATAAACTTCAAAGTCTTATTTTCGTGGGATTCGTTGGAGACGAAGTAAATATATTATGAATTAACATAATATTACGAGTCGTAGAATATTGGTAATTTAATTAGCTTATTAGAATTAGAGTTGAGTATTTAATACCTGTGTCTTATGTACTATGACTAATCCATAAACAAGTTGAAATCTGAATACACGTGAAAATAAGCATTTAGCCAAGAATTGATAAGAACATATTTGCCAAGCAAAAATGCCAAACGTTTTACACAGCTTGAGAGCGTAAGCTACCGCGGTCGGTTTCAGTAGCTGCTAGACTAAACGGAACACGCCGTGTCCTATGCACTGAGGAAAACGTTTCGGCTGCAATCTGCGAGCTTCCTCAGAGAGAAACGCGCGAAGATGGACAGCGCACGAGTTAATATATTGTAACGTTTCTCCGTGGTGAATTAAAACCAACACAATATTTAAACAAAGAAGGTTTATTCGTGAACAATCATACACTAAAATCTACTTGGTCTATTTACATATATATTACACTTAATTATTTTTCTTTACACACGACTCCGTTCTCTTGATTTATTTACACAGTTCACTTCTTACACATTATTTATTTACACTGTTCACTTCTTCTACAGTATCAGTCCGATGCACTGTCCACGGTCAACTGCACTTGACCCCAATTACCGGCGTAGACCACAATTCCCCTGCGCAGACCACATCTCCTTGCGCAGACCACAATTCACTGCGCACACCAGGGTCCACTGCACTGCTGTTTACCGCGATGCCCACTTTACAGCTCAGCTTCCACTGCAGACTTCAAACTGCTGACTGCTGTTTCCCCACTGCACCACTGCTTACCGCGATGCACCCTTCACAGCTCAGCTTCCACTGCAGACTTCAGACTGCTGACTGCTGTTCAACCGCTGCACCACTCTTCCCCGCAATGCACACTTTACAGCACAGCTTCCACTTCGGACACACTGACGGACTGACTGCTTCTCTGCTACTCACTGACGTCTTACTACCCACTACTTACTTCTACTCACTTCTGACTCGCGGCCGCCGGCAGCGGCGCATTTATACCTGCCCGGCGCTTGTCTCCAGGCACCCGGCACATTCTCGGCGTTTCCCCGCGGCTCGCGGATACTCCGGAACCGTCTAGTTCGGGGGGAAGGGAAGGGGCGCCGGCAGATGACGCAATCCACGCGCAGCGAATTCGGCAGGTGATGCAATATTCGTAACAATATCGTGTTAGGGAGACGGGGACAAAGTTGAGACCTTTGCTCAATACCGCCAGAGCAGCTTTATCAACGGAACATGTCCCGGATATCGTGGCAGGGGTGGAAATAGCGATCTCTGATCTGCCTGTCGATCAGTCCGACTACATCCGCAGAGAATCGTCTCGCTTCTTGGCCCATCATCAATTGCCTCGAAGTAATTTGCCGCGCGAGGAAAGTAAACTATGTAAGCGCGAGGACCTAGTCATAGTACCTGCGTACAAAGGCAATGCAACGTGGCTATGAAAACCACTAACATTCCAAATTTGAGGGGTTGCTTACAGTTGACACCTATACTGTCCTTCAAATACCCTACGGAATCTGAAGGAAGGAGGCCGCAGAACTGATAAATAACTCGGTGGCTGTAGAATCGAAGCCAAACCTAGGCCAAAAGCGGAACCACTGTATTTCTAGGCTCTATTGACTTCCTTAGATGCATAAGCCCCATGTGTCACTGTACCTGCCCGTGCAATCAACTCTCCCACCCTCTGACCAGTTATCTGGCAAACAAACTCCAGCCTTTGACTGACGACATCAAGTCGGCTGTCAGATTTGGGCCCATCTTATTGAAATTCGTAAGGAACAACGGGTAAATGACACTTATATCCTCGACAGCTTCAATGACCCGTCTTTGTTCACCATGGTACCTGTGGAAGAGGCGGCCTCTGTTATACACAACTAACTTTTCTCCCGAGGGCTCACTGCAGAATGGGCTGGCTTAGCTGAGTTCTGCCTTTCGTTCACCTTCTTCAAATACTGTGAGCTGTGTCTGCTGCTCTGATCGGTAGTTATCGGGGTTTCTCCAATCAACACCAGGCGAATTTCGGAGCAGTACCCTAACAAAGGACAGCTTTCACATGTTTTGCGTTCAACACGTCATTCCTTCAACATGCTAAAGTAAGCGTCCGCGGCTCCATTCCATAAATTCTTGACTATCCGGGAGACGCCGCGTCGTTGGCTGAGTGGCTGACGTTTCGCCTGACATGTCGCAGGCTTCCTCAGGACAGTAACATCCCTGAGGAAGCCTGTGCCTTGTCAGACGAAACGTCAGCCACTCAGCTAACGACGCGGCGTCTCCCGGATAGTCAAGAATTTTCCCTTCAATATGTTCTATCTTACACACACTTACACTTACATCCACTACACTACACTCGTAAAATACGTCGGGAGCTCAGAGCTTGTCCCGACTGGGACGGTGCCTCGCTGTTGGGAAGAACCTAGTCGGGGAAAACCCAGCAAGCTGACGTATACGTCGACGCCGAATCTCATCATCCAGTGGGGTATCACTGCCTCCAACGATAAAAAACACAAACTGATTTTACGGAACCATTTACCTTAGCAGTGGAATCGCCCAAAATCACTATCACTTGAAATGGATGCTGAGACAGTGTTCGAACCTGGGTTTTTGAGTTCAGGAAGCCAGCCACTGAGCCACAACCATTCATTGAATTGAATTGAATTGAATTGAATGCCTTATTTTAACGTGGCGAGACTCAGGCCATTAGGCCTTCTCTTCCATCTAACCACGCAAATTTCGCTACGCTCCCTTCATCAAGTAGCAAAGAAAGGAGATATTTCTTGGGCGAGAAACAGGCGATTTTGAATTTGGCTCAGAGGCGTCATTTAGGCTTGAGGATCTTTTACATACAAGTAAATCAACTAACATGGGACAGCCGGCTTTACTTCCCCTCCGAAGGAAGGCGTACGAAGGATTTTTTCGCCCTTAAAAATCCACGGCTTCGATCGGGTTTGAACCCGCGAACTTGGGTACAACAGTCCAGTACGCTAACCGTTACACCATCGCCGCCGCATAATTCATTCGCGATGCGTGTGGTTTCGTGCGCAGGTGGTGTCGAGCCTTCGCAGCGCCTCCCGCTTCTTCGCTCGGCGAGGCACCTACCACCCACGCGCCGCTTTCCTGGTGGTGGTCGTGTGCGAGTACAGCGCGCCCGCCCACCACGCCCACCCCGACCTCTACCACGAGCTCTTCCACATCCTGTGGGTGTGCCTGCGCCTCTTCCAGGTACGCATGGTAAAACAACATCGAGGATTTAAAAAATCGATGCTAGTATATTGGCGTTTATTTCGATATATTAGAATGGATGGGCAGGCGGGTGAGCAAGCTAAATGGCCTGAGCCTCGCCATCAATAAAGACATTTATTTATTTGTATTTATTTAATTAATTTATTTATTTGTATTTATTTACTTTATTTATTTATTTGTATTTATTTACTTTATTTATTTATTTGTATTTATTTATTTATATTTATTTATTTAGAATAGATATCTTGTTTCTCAAGATCGATATATTTTTCCAGAAATATCGGTGCTTTAAAAAAATTGTTATTTTTTCGATTATTTTGTAGGTGTTCATATCTTTAAACTGCATTTTGAACTTGTCAGTATAGAATATTGATTAGGAAATTAAAATGGCAGAGCCTTTTGAAGTCGGAATATATTTTAAACTAATATTTACGAATATTTGTGTTATGTATATTAGACACAGAACGGTTTACTTTATTTATGAATGAAAGTGAATAAATGGAATAATTGCAAAACAAAATTCCATTATTTTTATATCCTCCTTTATATTCAATAAACATTATTATTATCATATAACTTTTAGGTGACCAGATATTAAAATATATCGATTTTTCATTTAAGAACTCTAATTTAAATTGGAAACAGAATGGTAAAATTCTTGTTTAATCATATTTAAAACAGAGATATTCTTAACATCGATAGTTTTATGTCGTTGTTTTCATCGATATCGAAAACCTTTTGGTTCTGTCTCGATCTCGAAATATCGATGTAAGGATGTTTTAATATAATTTGCCATCACTACTTCCAGGTGCTCGTGATCGACGAGTGCTCACCCGGCGAGGAGGCGCTTTTCGCTTACGACCCCTTCGTGCCCATGGGCAACTCTTCCCGGGGCATCGTCGGCTACGTCAGCCCCGAAATAATGAACGACACCACGTTGTTTCAACTGCGCGACATGCAAGGCTATCCTATCAGAGTGGCTCAGTTTGAGTACAGCATTGTCGTTGATCATGCCTCGATCAACATGAATTTTACGAACAAAAGAGATAATGAGTTTATGTGCTTGGTTGCAAAAGTCACAAAAGGTTCATTGAAAACTGTTCTCTCCAACGATGGACACTTTTCGGGCACAGTGTTCGGAAATGGTACGTCCACAGGAACCATGCAGTTGATCCTAAATAATAAAGCAGATTCTGATTACAATGTTCGACCGTTGGAGTATTACGAAAATAATCCTATTGAATTTGCATATCCTCCCATAGAATACGATTATATGGTGGTGATGATCCACAAAGCACCTCTAATTCCCCTCCTAGAAGTTCTGATAGCGTCGTTCACCCTCGATACATGGTCCACCTACCTCTCGTCAATTGTAATCACTTGTATAATATGTTATCTTTCAAGAGCGCTTTCAAAAAGAAAACATGACGGATTATGGTACCACGTATTTAATTTCAACTTCAACATTCCAGATCCCAACATTTACAGATTGGAAAAGAGTACCGAAAGAATAGCTGTTTCATTCCCAATGTTAGCGGCCATTGTTTTATTCACGATATTCCAAGCAGTTTATTTCCAAGCCGTTGCAAATCCACGCCGTCATAAAGACATTGGTTCTTTACAAGAATTAAGCGAATCTTCTATATCCAACATTTTTCTCTTTGAATTAGATGCCTCACAAAGGATTTTCGACGATCCTTCAGACCCAGTCTCCGTACAACTGTTTAAAAAACTAAAATTTCTCGACATTATCGAGCTAATTCAGGGAATGGAAGATCCCCTAAATGCTGCTCTTATTACGAAAAGTGACTGGCTGGGCATGGTAAATCAACTAGAAAGAGAATCTGAATCGTATACTGTGATTCAAGAAAGCGTTCGAATGAACGTGTTGTCTTACATAACACCCTACGGCTCCCCGTTCGTGCCTATCATAAATCATGTAGCGCACAGTGTTTCTGAGTCCGGAATCGTCACGAAGTGGTACGTGGAATACAGGGCGGAACACGATAACATAACAAAAAAGTTAGTGAAGAGTGTGATAAAGACGCAGGATGACCAAGTAGGCCTAGAGAAAGTGAGAGGTTGTTTTCTAATATTGGCCAGTGGTATAATTGCTTCCTCTGCTGTATTTATTTTAGAGGTTTTAGGTCATCAACTAATAATATCAAAACGTAAAAAATGCAAAAGAAAAAACTTCGATAATGATCATTTCATTGAGTATGAATTGAGGTTCGGAAGAGTTCGTAAAATGCGAATTATTTAGACGATATTTTGTGAAACGTTTTTCTCATAATCTTATCGTCAAATTATGTATACTTATGTTTTTAAAATACATTAATATGACATTCTCTGTTTTTTTTATTTCATAACAGTGATACACACCCTGTAATTGAAGTAAAATTTTGAGCATTTGATTATACCAATTACAAAATGGATATAATGTTTGTCATCTTCCGAAAATTGTACTAGATAAATTACAATGTGCATTTATGAAATGAAATATTTGAATATCATAAAACTGAATACGAATAAAAAAAATTAAGTACATTTTTCATAAATAAGTAACAACATTTATGTTTATACACATGTATTCAATGAAAAATTGTCATGTTTCTTTACCCCGTCTCTCCCCCTCCCATTTCATTTTTTCCCGTATCATTTCTCTCATTCCCTCCTCCATCTCTTTCACCCGTCCCAGTAACCCTCTCCTCCTTCCCAACCTCCTCCTCCACCTCCTCCTCCTCCTCCTTTCCAACCTCCTCCTCCTTTCCAACCTTCTCCTCCTTTCCAACCTCCTCCTCCTCCTCCTTTCCAACTCCTCCTTTCCAACCTCCTTTCAACTCCTTTCCACCTCCTGCTCCTTTCCAACCTCCTCCTTTCCAACCTCCTCCTTTCAACCTCCTCCTTTCCAACTCCTCCTCTTTCCAACCTCCTCCTTTCCAACCTCTCCTTTTCAACCTCCTCTTCCACTCTCCTTTCCAAACCTTTCCTTTTCCAACCTTCTCCTCCTCCTTTCCAACCTCCTCCTCCTCCTTTCCACCTCCTCATTTCCACCTTCTCATTTCCATCTCCCCATTTCCATCTCCCCATTTCCACCTCCCCATTTCCATCTCCTCATTTCCCTATTCTCATTTACTTATTCTCATTTTTCTTCTTTTTCGTTTTTTCTGTTTTGAAGCAGGTGCTTGGGCAACGTAAGAGAGAAATCGGATTTCAGGGAGAAAAAAGTGTGAAACAGAAAGTAAAGTTTGAAGACAAGAGAGAGAAGTAAGTAATTGTGTCGGTACCTCTATGATGTTTTTTTATTAATTTTGTGATATTGAATATAACAAGAAATTAAGCAAGATATATAGAGAGAAGTGGGACAAACATTTCTGTATCTTATGGGAGACGGAACAGATCTTGTGGGAGACGGAATTTAATTCTTGTAGGAGCAACGCTTGTTTTCCCGGTTTAGGTTAAAGTGACTGGTGCAAGAGGCAGTTTGTAGGTTAGAAAAGAATCTGGACGACATTAAGGAAATGTAATTTGTAATTGGTTCTATGTCTAGTTCTCTATGTAGTTGTCTGTTGGTTGATATATGCCACGGCGCATTGGTAATTGTACGAAGTATTTCATTTTTAAAGCGTTTCATAACGAAAGAAGCGGCACTCCTCCAGATTGGGGTGTGTAAGTTGGGACTGATTTGTAAAGAAACAGAAATTTAAAGTTTTAGAGATTACTTTTTGTTGAAAATCTGATATAATTTGAGTATGTCTCCATAAGTTTTATTTAGTCCATGAATAATATGTGTTTTCCATGTGAGATGAGTACCCAGGAAGACGCTTAGGTATTACTAGGTAGACCTAGTATACTATTTTAAGGGGTCCGCGTAAGCGGGTAATTATTTATTTTTAAGACACATTCTTAAATCACTGATAATTGCCTTTTTGCAATCATTAACATTTTTTTTCAATGAATGTTGATACGTAACTAAAGGTTTGAAAATTCCAATTAATATAAAGTTCAAACCAATACGTCAAAACATTATTTAATTAAAATTGGCTTTCAAAGCGGGGACCTCTGTGGGTGAAGGGTTAGCCTACTGGCCTCTGAACCTCCGGAGAGCGAGCTTGACTGCGGCCGAGGTGCACGGATTTTCGAAAGGCGAAAAATCCACAGTAGCCATGCCACGCTTGTGGCTTGTAAAAGCCCCTGGCGGTATTTCGGGCAAAATTAAATCCCTCCAACAGCATCCCGCCTTAACTAGATCTCACTTTCTTCTAACCAGAGAGTTCGGATATAGAGACCGACGTCTGGCGGAGAAAGTGGGAGTCAAATCCCTGGCGCAATTAGGGGCTCGCCTGCGAGGTGCGCCTGCTCGATGAAAGTCTCCACATCCGCTTTGGGGGTAGACTTCCAAGAAGCCTCACTCGAAAAACATGGGACCGTTACAACTGCCTAAGAGCAGTCTCCTCTCAAAATAATCCCATACGATAAATAAATGCTTACAAGGCGATCATTTACAAATTATTCTCTATAAATGTTCAAATTCAACTGAAGTTTAAATGAAATGTAAATAAGAAAATTCCAGTTAACATCAAATTAACATGTTAAGACACATTCTTGATTCATTGAAAAATCTGTAAATGGAAAACATTAACATTTTTTTTATCTTCCTTTTGTTGTTTAAGATGCCCTCTTGCTTATCCAACCGGGCAGTCACTCGTATCGATGAAATCGACACCTCAGATGATACGGATGCTGAGGCTTCAGAAAGTGCCCTCTGCATACCTGCTCAAATTTGCTACTCAAAAGAAATGCGGACACGAGGCCTCGTTAAAAAATGGCGGCACCACTCAAACGAGCCTCGCCCTTCACAAATTGCATCCCTTCTACCCTTCTTCCTCTACCGCGAAGTACTGGCTACGTCATCATCATGTGTCCAATCGAGTGACTAAAATGTCACGGCCCCTTCATCGCGACCGGCAGCTAGTTCGCGTGTCGGTGTTCGTTAGATGGTTATCGCACTGCCTGAGAGGGGCGGCTGAGAAATGGTGGGTATGGCTCCGCGCTCGCCACGCTGGTTATGGTAAGAACGGTGAGCGGGGCCATACGAGCTTCGTTTCACTGTTGACAAGTATATACCCCGCCATCACCACTCTGTCCTGCCTCATACCTGCCCGGTTACCCCCCCCCCCTCTGCGACACTTGTTCGCCCCATACCGGCTCACTCCTCTCTTCACGACAATGTTTGTTACAATTATAATCGTAGCAATTATCATTGCTACCACTATCGATTCTATGCACAGCTGTGGGGAATTTCCAACAACACTTTTGACCTGAAACTATTAAAAATGTAATGACGCTACTGGAATGAACTTAAAAAAAGCATTTGGTATACAATTTTATAAGGCTTACGAAATATTTGATTCACCTTCCGTGAATTTACATCACTGTTTTCGTAATATTTGAGAAAAACGGAAAGAGTACTCGCGTCTCTTTTGTTTTAATAAGAAGGATGATGAGGCTAGTTTTGTAAAATCCTGTTTAGGCAGTAACATTTCTTTCGTTTAAAAAAGTGTATATGATGTTAGAACTAAACTGATGATTTGATGAAAAAATAAGAAAAATATTCTTTGTACAGAAATGGAAATTAAATATCTGAAAAAAGAAGTCTTAGTTATGCCCCACTAAATACCTTCCAGAAAACAAATCGGTTTTACTATTCCTGAAATTACGTCGTAGAGTTATAAAAGAATTGTAAAAACAGTAGAATCGGTTTTGTATCACGTGAATAATCATACACGATTATTAAAAGGGCAGTTACTTTAAAATCATAGACACTCCAATTGCATTTTTGTGGATAAAATTATTATTTATGCAAAGAGATTTTATGAAGCAAAGACTCTTTCATGAAACTATTGCCACAAAAGCGATGAACTTTTATCAATGGTGAATAAGGAATTTTCGTGTGTTCCATTTTAAATAAAGACTTGTCACAAGATATTTGATATTATTTCGTCTTCATTATCTTAAAAAGAGAGCAATTAGTCGACCACACATACGTCGCGTGCTGAGATGATGCTATTGTCCTGTTGACGCATGCGAATCGAAATTCTATTTTGCGCATGGCCTTCAGAGAGTCACAAGCTGGTTGGTGCGTTTGTCCATCCAACCGGGAGAGGTAACGTTTAATAAAACTTATTCAGTCGCACAAAATATGGTATAAATTCTAGGGCAAAACTTCTGTCAGAAGTTATAATTTACAAGGGCATTATTTAATGAACCAATTGACGGTTATTCAGCTATGACGCACCCGAGTTTGGTATTAAGATTTTCGATATGTCGGGAAGATTTGGGTAAACGGAACTATTTTGAAAATGAAACTCATCTCCTTTTGATAATTAGTGATGATCTAGATGAAACCTAGAATGGGAATTTTTAGTGAAGATGAAATGCTTACACTTCACGTAGCTAACTAGTGGTGCTACGACAGCACATTCTTTCTAACATTTTTCCTAATTTGCATTTTTCGAAAATTCAAAGAGTTCAATGAAAATTGCACCTGCACCATTATTTTTGTCGTTCAATTTTCTTATCGTGAAAAAAATGAAGAAAAACTTGGGACCAATTTTCGAAAAAATGTTTTTTCTATAAATTTCATTACGTTCAAGCGCGAATTACTCATATACTTCTAGTTTTTTTAAGACTTTTACCTTACCTTCTTTAAAGCACTGATATTTAGAACAGATGTTGTTTAAGTCAAAAATCACTCTCTTCAATTTTGTAGTTTTGAAATTTTAAAATTTTGCAATTTTCGAAAATACAGACAGTTTGCGAGAAATAAGGTGGTACCAATTTTTACCGTCCATTGATACACAAAAGGATAAAATTTAAAGAAGAAATTGGAACCATTTTTTTTTCCAGAAAAAAGCTTTTAAAAGATTTTAATTGTCTATATTTATTCCAGAATTACGCAAAAACGACTCATTTTTTCGAAAATTTTGCAAGACGTTATTTTATGACCTATCTTTGACGAACAAATATAATTAAGAAACATCTATCTGCAATATTGTAGTTGTCGAAAGACGCCGAAAAAACTGAACTGAGAAATGTTTCGAAAAACATTTTTGAGTTAACTCAGAAGGCGTGAAGTTCATTTAAATCGATCGGGAAATATCAATTTGGGAGAACGCCTTAGGAGCTAGAAAAAAAACAGACGGCCTGACAGGTCGACAGACGGACAGACTTTTGCCGTCAATCGATTTTGCGGCGTCAAAGCCCCACAAAACATGGATTTTGAGAAGTTTATGAATAGATATGAAAGGATATAGTCAAATACGACGGTGAAAAGTGCCCCGAAACCAAATCGATAATCGCGATGCTCATACTAAAGTGAATACAAATATCGTAGATTCCCAAATAATCAACCAATTTGGGCAATCTGTTGGAGAGATACAACGAGAAACGTGTTTTTATGATTTATTTAAACTCAGTTTCTATTGCAAGTATAAGGCTAAGAAATGCAGGGGTGGAAGAATATAATTGAATTTCAAAGCGTGACATCACCAAAGGTTGAAACCAGGTGGCATAGGTATTATCGATAAGTGTTTTGAACCAGCAAATAACTTAATAGAACGTCCATGAATATTTCATCCATACGAAGTAAGGAACGCTTTTTTGAGGTAGCCTCAAAAGTTTAGTTTTTAAGGCTCTAGAACACTTTGTTTAGGAGTTATTTAAAGATATATCTGAGTGCTGCGGGTTGCATTTGACGTATTCAGATGCTCTTTTTTTTTAAACAAATTCTTTACATAAACAAACGTCTCCGTGAAATTTTCTTTCTTTAGAGACCTCATTTGTAAATACTGGTTATGTGTGAGAGCCGCAAAATGTGTACTACTGAAATAGAGGAGACGATAGCATCCAAATTTACCGCCTCTTTTCTTCACATTTCCTAGCTTCCCTACTATAGTAGGACGGACCTAGTATCTTTTCTGACTCTTAGTTGCCTGTGCTGACTTGTGAATACGTTTACAAAGGCCGTACGGCCGCTGCCTTGTCGCAGTAGGCTATGTAGCTATGTGGAGGTCATGTGTAGGTCGTATAAGAGTATTTTTGTTATAAGTGAGAAACAGTCTTGATCGATAGTAACCTGTAAGTATGACACGTAAGGGTACAAGCAGGCAGTTACAGAAAACATTTTCTCAAATTTTTTTGTATTAATGTGTAAAGAAGCACTGATGATGCATCGTGCCTGTCATTCTTGAGAAATACCTGGCCAGTAATTCAGCATTAACAATATAACATTTCAATATTGTTCATTAATACATTAAAAATTCTAAATTTATATCAACACATTTTGACAACTTATTAGAGTAACTAGAGGGCACCCTTCTCCCTATTTTGTAAATATTATGTGTAAAGAATAGTCGCTTCAGAGCACACTTATATGTTTTTTGTTTAATTAATCCACTTGTCAATTCTTTCAGAGGCAAAGAAGATTAGGGCGTCAAATAATACTTTCGTTAAAAATTAAGGTTATTGAAATAAAACTGTTATAAGAAAGTATCTGTGTACTTCACTTGACCAACCAGTCCCATGAGTTCTCTTGTTAAATCGTAACAAAATGCAGTAAACACAGTAACGGAGGCAAGGGCCAAACGAGTGGTGCAATACCTGGGAGGGCACCAGACCCCGGAGAAAGCGCCAGTTGCTCGCTCTTTGGTTTTAAAGTGATTTCACATCGATAATGCTGCAATACCTTGAATAATGAATGTCGTTAAAACTAGAATGTACATTCCTAAAATATTATAAAATATTTTTCGTTTATCTAGGGGTTGTTAAACCGTGCAATCTAAACACGAACCGCCACTGCGACAAACTATAATTTTGAGCATCGTAACTCTTGATAACGACATTCTACTTACCGATTCCCATTACATTTAAAGATATGTCATGTGAAAATGCCGTATGAAAATAGTAACAATCTTCTAGAACCGCCAATGTACTACTTTTGATTTTCTTATCACATTTGTTTCACAAATCTTGCCCAACTCACCAATACGCGGCCTACCGCCATCGGCAAATTAACTTGGAAGCATCGCCACTGCGCGATTACTCACATTAGACCTTAACTAGGTATAACTCAAGTTCAATGAGTAAGATTTACAATGCATGACTAAGTTGTATATTTATTTTTATCTTTTCTATCCCCTAAAAACCATACATCCTCTGCAGCAGCCAGAGGACGTTTCATAAAATCTACTGCTGCTGCGTCCACAATGCAGCCTACTGAAATTAATTGCATATTTTTCACGCTTGCTCGACTACGAGCCCCAGCATTAAATAGTGTCCAGAAATCCCGTAAATAGTTTTGGTCAGTATAAGACGTACATCTTTTATCTCTAGAATACATACTCGTCCTTTTTTTACTAGTATTAGTTGGATGGTAAATAAAAAACCGCTTTAAAAGAAAACTTATAAGCTTATAAATATTTCTTATGTCTTCGCAACTAAGCTAGAAGTACAGTTATTTTGATGTCATTTTGTATAATAACTAGTGGTGCTACAGAGTAGAATAGAGTAACACAGACTTTCTCGTATTAATTTTCTATTTTCTTTCGTTTGGGCTAACTATTCGCATTTGCTCCATCTCTTGCCAGCTGCCATCTATCGTAGCACAAAGTACAATTGTTTAAATATTCCCAATTTTTCGGGTTCCTAATAACCAAAATATTACTTTAAGAATATTAAAGAAGAGTAAAACTTGGTCCTAATTGGCATTTTCATTGAACAATTTCGGGCCATTTTTAAGAAAATTGTTTTTAAGCGTTACTGTAACTGCTACGTTTGAAGCTCTTTTTCTCACAGAATTCTGTTGAGTTTTCGAAAAGTTTCATTTATATTAAATTGAAGCACATTTCCTCACAAATACAACAATGCATACAAATCGCTGGAAATGTGCATATTAACGGCGTGAGAGGTTCTTAAAAAAATTAAATTTGTGTATTTTTTGAGTAAACAAAAGAAACGCAAAAATTAATTTGATGTCATCTTAAACAATACCAGTACCACTATCAGTAAGAACAGTTTGAAGACAAAAATTTTAGCCGTTTGTGGCGCAAATGGCGTGTGACAAACGCAAATGGCGTTTGAGCGTTTCTGAAAATGAGGAAGTTTGAGCTCGTTTTCACAGAAATCTTTTGTGTTTGCTCGAAAATTTTAAAAGGCTTCATTTAAAGTGCATGTACGCGTAAATGCAATAATGTTAACAAATCGCCGCTAATGTAAATATTAACGACGAGAGGGACTGCAAAAAAATACAATTTTGTAATTTTTGGGGGAAATACAAAAGAATAGAGCAACATGTATTTTATCTCATCTCAGAGCATACATTTAGCACTATCTCTACCAGGAATTTAAAGAAAAAATTTGGAGTATTTTTCAAAAATATTTGTTTTTGTTATTTTTTAAAATTTCACATATTACAGGCAATATTTCACGATTATTGTAAATTCCAAAAAAGGTACATGATCATAATGAAAGAACTAATTATGGACGACAAGTTTTGCTTGAAGTAAAAATCTCTATCTTAAATTTTGTAGTTGTAAGAAGACGCCAGAAAAAAATGCAAACTTTTGAAAATTTTGAAAATTCAGAGTTAATTCTGAGGATCGGACCTGCCACATTTGTGAGTGTATTTAACTTTATTCTTACAAGAAATTTAAAGAAAAAAATTGGATCCATTTTTGAAAAAAAATTTGAAAATGTCCCAGGAGCTTCATGTAAAATACACCTAAATTTTAAAAAAATATTTTTCAAAACCTCAAAGCTTTGACTCGAGCGTGATAGACAAGGATTTCTTCAATTTGGGAAAAAAACCGTATGCGTATGTTTTAGGTGCTAGTAGTGCTAGACGGACAGACGGACGTACGAACAGACAAACGCAACATTGCCTTGTAATCTCATCGCTCAGGAAACAGAGCTCTCCTGACAGTATACATCTCTTTCCACGGCAACCCAGGCGCTGCCCTCGACGCTTGCAGGCGGTGGCAGCACGAGAGCAGTGTCTGGAGTCTCCACGCTCGCGTCGCGGCGTAGGCACCAGACCCGCTCGTGCGTTCACGCTCCGCCGAGCGAGTAGCGCACGCCCTCCGTGACCTCTGAGCGGCCCAGCAGAGAGGAGCCGTTAACCGGTTGATAATAAGATACAAAAATGTTTAATTGAATATTCACGTGTGCAAAAGAAAGATACTTCTCTAGTTCCACAGACTGTCGTATTTCTCTTCTACTCCGCTCACTTCCGCTGTCACTTGTTATTCTGTAAAAGTAACGATTTTACGTATGTCGTCTTCCGTTTGACCAGCAGATGTTGGTTTTGGTTTGGTTTCCTCCGCAGACTTGCATCATCTAAATTCCTTTTCCGTTTTTCTCGGCGGTCGAGCGCATAATATTTCTTCAGGTAGTGGTGTCTCATGAAAAAACAGTTCTGAATTGTATTTTGTGATGCTTTATGTCGTGGCATTGCTAAAAAGTGTAGGACATCGAATACATGCATCTTCTTGGCAAGATCATTAAGCGCGCATTCTTTTTGTGCCTTCTATGTTCTCAAGAATTATTCTTGCACGCATCGCATGGCGATAATATCCTTTTAAAGTTTAAATGTCGGTATTATTGAAGCCACATGTAACAAGCCACAAGCCACATGTCGGTATTATTGAAGTCGAATTAACGGCTAGGAAAACAATTAAATTGTTTTAATTCATAACGAGTGCTTCATAGTTGTCAATCAATAAAACTACACTTCGAGTTGGCTCATTATCTCATCTCATTAACGTTCTTAAAGTACGGAAGTAACGCTGTCATTCATGCATTAGAGTTTGTATGACCTGTGAGGGCTAGATACTGAGCATATAATGTGATTCAAAACAATGTTAACAAAACTAATTCTGATCACAACAAACGATGTTTTCTTAATGTTGTAATATCAATCTGACCAGATCATAAAAGTAATTCGATTAGCAGAAATATAACATTAATCTCGACTGCAATGAGAAGCGCAATGAGAGGCAATGAATTTAAAGAAGGTGCTGGAATATATTTTTATTCTATTTCAGTATATTCATTTCTGAATACACGACTGACACAAATGTATCACTGTTCTGTTTTGCTTATAACGGTATTACGCTGTCAAACATGACGTATTAAACATTAATATTTTTGTGATTAGGCCACTACTGTGTTTAGAAAGTTTACAGAGACTCTTGATAAATGGGCCACCCCACAGGCTAGGACGGTGCCCCGCGGGTGGGAGATACCTAACTGTGGAAAATTCCCGTAAGCCGACGAAGGTTGGCCCCAAGTCTCGCCAACCATCGAGGAATGATTGCCACCTCCAATGAAAACATGCATGACACTAACAGTACCAATAATAGCAGTTGACAAGCCTGGAAAAACTCAATCAAGCTTGCGTATCTCCGAGAAATACATTTCTCAGGACGGAAAAGTATTCACAGAGCCTTATAATTCAAGTTAGGATTCAACGTCTTTCAGATACTATAAATACGATTTCCTATATATGCCTTATACGGAAAATGTTTCAATACTATTAGGCAATACGACGGAGGAGCAACGTAAGAATACAGTTATGTGTAAAACTAGAAAACAAACGGCAATGGAGATACGTTACGTAGAAATTCGATTAATCGACGTTCCCGGACACGACAACTGCTATACACGTAATTATTAGTCAGGTTAGTGTAGTGAATGTTTTACTCCTGGAGGTGGTAGTGCCCCCCCCCCCCGCTGGATGGTGAGATCGCGCGTCGACCTACCGTCAGCTAGCGGGATTTTCCTCAGCCAAGTATCTCCCACCAGCGGGGCACCGCTGCAGCTCGGAACAAGCTCAAATCTCCCAGCATGTGTGGTAGTGTAGTGCATGTAACTGCACGCGCGCGCGCGCGTATGTGTATAAGACAGACAGATAGACAGGCAAACGGAGAGAGGGGGGAGGGGGAAAGGACAAGACAGAAGAAGAAGAGACGCGCGATATCCATGGCCCGTTTGTTAGAGTACTGGTCCAATATTTGCCTAGTTCCAGGCAGTGAAGAAGAATAGGTATACATGTAAGGCTAGTATCAAGAAAGCAACACCATCGGGACTCCAACCATAGGACATCCCGGTCAGAGTCTTTGCAGAGACAGGTTATGCTGACTCTGAGCTAAATCAGACAGTCGTTACTTTGGAAATAAGCTCTTCGATTTTACACCAATAGAAACATCTTCATAGAAAATGTATTAACAGGCAAGACTTCTTTATAACTTACAACTAAAAAAATTTACTAGACAGTGTACACCAACGTTGAGTCTTCAGCGTTATCGCAGTAACGTAGGTAAAATTAACATTAATTTACGAGTTGAAATATTGTTTCAGGCAAATTCAAGTTTTTAAAATTATCTAATATTACATAGTCAAGTTGAGAAGAAATGGCATATCTCCAAAAAGCCTGCGTACGTATGTCACAGTGCAATAATGGCTCTTGCAGCGTAGCCTAAACCTGATTTACCACATAGAATAGACGACTGTAGCACAAACTATAACAGAAATATGCTTAGGGTCTATCATTTTGGAGTAAGGCGTCATTTTTCGAAATTGATCACATCGACACCATTAGAGAGAAATATTTGTTTAGCGGCGTTATATATTATTAACACAATTAACACAAATATAGGGAGAGGGTCACTTTGGCGCTGATACCGTGAAATATAAAAAAGAAAGTCCAACTAATCTTCGCCGTCAAGAACGTTATCAACATAAATATGTCGTTCCTTGCCATTACACTTCGGATATGTTCATCCCGAGCGCATTATCTAGCAAGCATGGCAGTGGACAAACCACACGTTGAAAGGGTGAACGGGTTGAAGTATATGGGATCTAGGACCGGTTTTTCTATTATCAATAGACGTACTTACGGTAATTTAATAAATAAACAAAGTTATCAAAAATTGCGGAAATTAAGTGAATAGGCGTGTTTTATATTCTTACATTTCATTCGCGGATGACTTTTAAATAGCATTAACTTTGGACGAATCTATGTAATTAAGGTCTATTAGAATTTAGAGGGTATATTCATAGCGAAGAAAGGTAATTCAAAGAAAAGGGAAATTGAGAGAATGGTTGAAAGTTGGAGACTATTTGATGTGGTACTCTTCCCAAAAAATGTAAAAATGTCCCTAGGGCCTCCGCTCAGGAAAGACGCTGGTTCATGGGCAACATCGAGGCTTAGCGCAATACTTCAAGCTCTGCTCTGACAATGATAAGATTATTTTTTCACATTTTCGTAATTTCTTCGTACAGAAAGTTGACGGCATCGTGCGTAACGCGCTTGATTCCCAACTGTTCTGTGGGTCTTCCAGGAAAATAATACTTTCGTCCCGTTTTCGTGTTTTTTAGTATCAGAGATGGTACATGAAAAGATTAATGCTCTTAGAAAATGACTTTCTCCTTTTATTCTGGTTTCGTTTTCAGGATACAATCTCTTTCAGTTTGTTCCCAGTACGCAGAGCGAAATTTTCTCTTATCGCAACAAATTGCGTTTTCAGAGCGGCGCAGATGAGGGGGGGAAGGGATATGAGCGGAGAAAGTACCCCCAGAATGTCCTGGACTCTCAATCCAGCTTGTTGAGCACGCCTGATATAATTTCACTTTCATTTTCCAGTAGAGTTTTCCAAGCATGACGTCGTACTAATGTAGGAGGGCGTCAAGGGAGTGGAAACGACTTTACAGGTCGAGATAAGCAAACAGCCTTATACAGATTCCCTTCCAAAACCTCGGCCCATAGGCAGTAGCCCAGAGGAACTCGCAATGGTAGACATTGCCTGCCCGGAAGCAGATTGGGGGCACCCCCTAACGAGGCCGTTATAGTTTCAGAGATGAATCCGGAGCTTTCGGCTGAGCCCGTCGTCTTTGATTCTGTTTTATCTGCTGTTGACAAGGCCCATTCCAACACTGCTGGTCGGTTAGGATAGGACCAAACCTTTATTGAGTCCTCTGCTGCTATGACGCCCGGTGACGTAACTACTGAAAGTTGTCTTAACAGAGACACGCTAGAAGCCAAGCCTAACTGAGATGAAAATATTTTAACTTGGATAGAAACCTGGGGTACTTCTAAAACTAATGTAGATCAAGAGCTCATTGAGGTGAGAAATGAACTCAAAACAAATATTGTATCCCAGGAGCAATTGAACGAGACCTATGCCAAGTTAGCGGAGATCTTCGGCGGCTCCTCTGTACCCACCACCATCAGTTCAAAAGGCCCCGTAGACATGGATGCAAACGCGCTAGGAAACGCTATACTCTTATGCTAGGACACAGGACCTCTTCAAGAATGATTCAGCGCTTTTGGTGCATTGGAATGGGCATTGACTGAAGTAGTGTCGATAAACAGCCCCTTAACAGGGATGAGGTTAATGACCTGTACAAATCCATCTGGCGCGCCCAATTCGGTTTTCCGAATTAGCAGAGGAAGATAAATTGTTGGCATCTGAAATGGACCCAGACACAATTTTATACGCGGTGTAAGTTGCCGAAACTAAAAGTTATCTGGCTGGGATGAAAAATGCAACGGCTCCAGGACCTGACAAGATAAAAGTTATCCACATATTCTCAGGAGCAAAAATGGAAATATTGTCCCTATTGTACCCAAATTTTATACAGTGGCTTTGTGCCTTCTGGGTGGAAAACTAATCGCACCATTCTTATACCAAAAGAGGGTAAGGATAATACGGTGGTCACTAACTATCGCCCCATCACAATTAGTTCTCTGCTGTGCAGAATCTTTTGGGGCATTATGGACAAACGCATTCGATCCGTGGTACAGTTCAATCCACGGCAGAAAGGGTTTATCCCTGAAACTGGCTGCTTCGCTAATATTCAAATTCTTCATGAAGCAGTCAGTGACATGAAAAAACAGAGGGTGATGTAGGTGTTGTGCTAGATATATCCAAAGCATTTGACACTGTTCCTCACGCGGCGTTTCGGTGGGCTCTACCCAGGAAAGGTATCCCTGACGCCTTTACCAATTTGGTAATGGACTCTTACGCCAATGTTTCCACCGTTTCAGCACCCCTCGAAAGGAATTGCGGTGCCAATTCGTAGAGGAGTAAAACAGGGGTATCCCTTCTCCACACTCCTTTTTAATCTCATCATGGAGTGCCTGCTTGAGAAATTGGAAAATATGTCAAGTTACACGCTATTGGGAAGGAGTGTGTCCGTGTTAGCATTTGCTGATGATCTGGTGCTGTTATCAAAAGATGCCTCGGGAGCTGAAGAATTGGTTGCTATAGTGGTGGAATATCTTGGTACCCTCTGAGTGCCATCAATGTCAATGCTCAGGGAAGCCAAGGTAAAATCAGGGTGGCAGTCAAACAAGTCCTGCATCTGCATATGTGTACTGCAGATGGCTTATTCTATCTGGCCAAGAGAGACGGAGGACTGGGATTGCTGCGGTTCGCCCAACACGTTCCTAGAGTTGCTCTGAACATAGGATTACGATTAGAAAAATCTGCAGATCCTATTTGCAGATGGTTGAGCTCCTGTCCGAGTTTTTACCAACTTTTTCGGACACTAAAGACCGTAAAATCACTGAGACTCAACTGACCCTATTCTGAACAAGATTTAAGATCTTATAAGAAGAAATGCGCCGATGACGAGATAGCCGCCCGGGAGAAGCTGGGATCCCAAGGGAGAGCGGTTAGGGCGCATATAAACGATCCGATTGGAAATGCATTTTTAACAGACTATCATCTTTTGAAACCTTGTCTTTTTATCACTGCACTCCAATTGAGATCAAATACCGCTGCCAATAAAACTACTCTTAGTAGAGGAAGGCCTAGAGAGGATGTTTTCTGCAGGAAGTACAATACAGCGGTAGAAACCATAAATCACATCCTCGGTCAGTGCATTTTTACGAATCCAGCAAGAATAAAGCGTCATGAGATCAAAAATTTCATAGAAGGGAAGATGCTCCGGAAATCGGACACAGTAGTGTCCACTGAAGCCACTTTCTCCGTTGCCGAAGCGGTTAGATTCAAACCTGATCTGGTACTAAAAAGCCGGGAAGGGGTCCACGTGGTCGATGTGACTGTCCGCCACGAGGATGGGTCTAGCCTTCTGAAAGCAAGGGAGGAAAAGGTGGTAAAATACCAACCACTCATCCCCCTGGTAGCCCAACTTCATGGAGTACCCAACGCCAGAATCCTGCCAGTGGGGGTTGGAACCTCTGGGGTTATGCCAAAATTGACTATCAGTAACCTCAAGATCCTGAGGATCCCGTCTCGAGGCGATCTACTGACTATCTCGTTAATTGATCTCAGAAGCTCTATTAAACTTTACACACAATTTGTAAATTACGATGGAGCAATTTAGCATTGCTGGTAGTAAATGTAGGAAAGAACCTTCAATGTCCTGTGGGGAATCTAGGGAACCCATTGGATCCTAAAATGCCTAGGAATTACCCAGTTACCACGACTTTAAGTGGGAAGTGTATGCTATTTAATGTAGCATATAGAAAATTGTGTAGTCAGTACGTAGTTGTCACAATCTATGTTTTGGGCCTGTGATACCGAAAAATTGGTTTTGATTGAGATGTCTGCGGTCAACACTAGAGCAAACCGTGCAGAATATTTTCTCCAAAATTAACATTCCGTGACCGATCTGGCCAGCGTATTTGAAATGAAATTTTTATTTTGGAGGGTAATATGTTACATAAAGCCTTAACATTTTCGAAGATTTCTCAAAAATGGCTTAAAATTTTTGTATTATTTCTTTCCCAGTTGGAGCAAATGATACTTATAAAAATGGCCCAGTTTCCATTTTCGGTGAACAATTTTCACAAATTGCAAAAAAATGAACCTTGTAAAACTACAATTGATAGAGGTTTCACTTAATGAAATATGTTCTAAAGAATTAGATTTTTAAATAAACTCGTCTACAATTTTTGGAAAAGAGCAGTTTTCACGTAATTTTTGCATAAATAAAGACAATTTCCAAAAATTTTTTCACAAAAATGGGTCTAAATTTTCTTTTTTCTCAAATAAAGCAAAGAACGCTCATAAAAATGGGGCAGGTTCGATTTTTGTTGAAATCACTACTTTTAAAAACAAATGATGCGATAAAGGCAGTGCTGCATCACTACATTCATATAAAAATGTAGAATGTTTTCTGAAATCATGGTTAGTAATCGTTCCCGACACACTTTTCATCTGCAAATATGAAAATGAAATTATCTACCCACACACTCCAATCTGTAAAGTTCCTCTTAATATTTAGCCGTAAATTCAAAACGCACATAAAAGTCTTGAGAAGCCAGCAAGCAGAAAAAGCCTATCAACTTTTGACTTTGGTGAAAACATTTTTAAAGAGTTTTCCTGAAATCAAGAGCAGACCCCAATCAGAAATTCTTCCAAACCAGTAAGATTTTAAAAAAATGTTGGTTACCTCGTCAATCTTCTCCGTGAGGACATTAGCGCCATGAAAAAGTCAGGAGTGAAGCTGACAAAGTTGCAAAAGCTAGCTCAAACTTTTAGCTTGTAATTGCCGGATACAATTTCTCTGAAATGGGTGTAGTACACTACCACATCTCTTGACCTGAAAAAATTAACCGTCCAGACTCTGGTAGGGAGAGGCAATTGCAAGGGTTCAAATTTTTTCGGAGTCTTCCTACAACTAAAATATTAAAGTTAGACGTTTTTCCTTCAATGAAATCTGTTCTTTAAAGATAGATTTTGAAATAATTTCATGTACAATTTTTCGAAAATATTAGTACTTTTCGCGTAATTTTTCGTGAAAATATGGGGGAGAAAGTACGTGCTGTTTTAGCACTAGTTTCTTTTCACCACAGTTTGAAATTAAGAAGAGTTTAATTACGCTATCAGTAAAAATAAGTTTAAAAATAATTTTATGTTAAAATAATATTTTTTGTGATTAAATGGACTAGTGTGTAGAAAGATCGGTAACTTGCAATAAGTTTTTTTTTCTCGAAGCAGTTTTTGAGTTTTACTTGTAATCCTGCAATTACTCTATTAATCGTTTGAAGGGGAATCTATACAAACTTTAAAAGGTGACTGTTTGTTTGTTTATGTGAATGAGGTTTTAGTGAAGTTTAATAAGAATAAGTTGTTCGCCACTTTCAATTGAAAATCATTGCTAACTTAAGAACGTAAATGTCAGAAGTCAAATGTAGAAATTCCTTTAATCTCTAGCAGTACTCACATTTTTGTTTTCTCCGTATTAACTTGAAGTTCTCTCAATGATTTTCCTCCAGAATGCGACTGAATTCGACCTTGCTGACAAGCTAGTGTCGATAATCTTACTACTCTCGCGACTCGAACCTAGGACATCCCGTTCAGAGGCATTGCAGTTACATCAATACAGATGCTCTGAGCCATCTCTCCCGGTGTATTGACACGACATCTAATTTCACAATACGGTAATGTTCACTGCGCCTAATTGTTTCGCAGTTTTGAGGTTAGAAGAAGGCGGCAATCGCTCTTGTATGTTCGTGACGTCGGCACCACATGCCCGGGAATGGGAGTTGGGGCAATAGATTTCGACCAGTCATTTAGGGCGAGTAACCAATAGTTATTTATATTTTATTTATTCTGCATTACTAATCAAGTTAGAAAATATATCTCTAAGTTATTAGTGATTATGACTTCGACAATTCCTGCTTAACAACATGTTCTACCGTGTGAAGGAATATGCAAATCACAACCTACTTCCCTTGAAAAAAGTATCTAAATAAATTTTTTAAAAAATATCCCATTTGACTTTCTGTTTCATTGACTATTTCAAGCTGAAACAAGAAAAAACAACCCGCATATCCCGTCCTGCCTGTGTTAAATTGCAGTAGGACTGATCTCCTTAAGTCCTCCCTCAAATTGCGCAAAGTGCTCTGAAAGAAAGAAATAAAACTTACCCATAGGCGTCTTTCACGTGTCCAAGTTTGGAGACGCCGTCAAGAAATGTCAAAAACCTCTCAGTTGATCACTTCCGCACAGAATACGTAGGCACAAGAGCCCTTTCTTACAGCACTTCCACTCGAAACCATCACACGAACTCCTTTCGCTTGGCCAACCTCATCAAACACACACACACACACACACACACACACAGGACATGTAAATCCTGCAGCAATCAAACCACGTTCTTGAGCCCACTCGGTTACAGTCAATTCCCCTTTCGGCGAAACGCGTGAACACGTTTATTCCCACATCGAATCAGAACACTCGACACACAAACACAAAGACAAAGAATCAGAAGAGCACAAGAAACATAACTGTTCGACAGCAACGTAGCTAACCACTTCGACAGCCACCGCGACACACAAAATCACAGGGGCACACCACCACGATCGTGGCACTATTTGATAATGTAGCTCCAACAAGGTACTAGGGTGAAACTGCCTCTCCTAATTCATGACGTCACGAACGTGACCAATTATGAATCATTAAAAATATTTCAGTAATGTAATTTTTACAATTTCTTTAGATGGCCCACGACATGCCACGCGCGCGCCCACTTTTCAGTACAAGTTACGTACTTTGCTCACTACCCCCTCCCCACAGAAAGATCCCCTTATAAACCCCCCTCGTCCTCTCCTCTGTGTGTTTCCCCCTCGCCGGAGCGGTGCGAATTGACAGTTTAAACGAGTTTCTTAAGTTGTACCGCGTTCTAAACTTCAGCCATTTATGGAATTGTAGCGTAAAAATATGACGCCTTTCCACTCGTGGGTATTCGTAAGTGCTTAGAAAAAGACACTAGTTCTGTTTACTACATCAATCCATACTTAACTTCTAAGATCCACGAGGTTGATACTGTGATAGAGGCAGAGCAAAAAAAGCGTCAGAATTTATTACCTCAAACTCGTAAGGAGCAGTTTCGCTTCACTGCGCCTCTTAACTTCATGAAGAGGCTCCGGCCTAGGTGATGAATATTAAACATCCTTAAGTCTGTCCAGTGCATTTTATTCCAAAGTACTTTTTTGCCGGACTCTTTTAGTGCCTAAATCGCCCAACATTTCTACGCTGATTTTTTTTCATTTTCTATGCGATAAACAGAAAAAATCCTTGAAATTGTTCAAAGCATGTTATTCCGAAGTTGGCTAATTTTCACAACTGACGCTTAGCTGCCTTGTCGAAGTTCATAACGAGACTCCGGCCTTGGGCCTTCACGGTTTCATAAAACATACTAGAGCCTTTTCAACGCATAATTGGCATTGAACAGAGTTAGACACAAATCTTTGTTGACTACACCTCTGTAAACATTTCGGTTAAAGTAGGGTTCACGGGTACACCCTCAAAAGCGCGGCGACTGGGGGAAGGAGTCTCCTTAAGCCCTCCCTCAAATTACGCTAAGCGCTCTGATATAAATTAAAACTTACGGATAGGCGATTTCGATGGCTCGCCCTTCCTACGCTTTGTCCCCGCCGCATTGTAATGCCAGTTTACTTTCAACAGTCAACTTTCTTGCTTCGCTCGTCCGGATCCAAGTCACGGCCAGGCTCGGCCTCCGGCCCTCCCGTTCACTATAAGCGCGCTTGAGTCTATTCACCACATAATTACCAATTCACTTTTATAAAAGATCACTTTTCAAGGAAGCCTCCAGAACTCAAACTGAGCAGTTACCACCGGAGCGGTGCGAAGTATCGGTTTAAAAGACTTCCGTAAGTTGTACCGTATCTTGTAGCTTGTATTGCCTTCGGTATGGAGTTTGATATACACTTCATTACCAAGATCAAGGGGACCGTGTTTACCAGAGAATAATGAAAACAATTGAATGATGTTACATGTTCCCTTATGGAAGGAATCATGAAAGCGAATTTTTGGAGGGAAATGTTGATTACAAGCATTTTTTAAATGGTCACAAAAAAATAGAAATGCAAGAACAATTTTAATATTAGTATCTAATCAATCTGTTATGTGAAGTATTAACATAAGAAATATATATCACAATTTTTTTTTATATATCAGAAATCAAAATTATAATTTAAAAGTGACCATTGCTTATTATTTTAAGATTAATTTAAATATCTGAGGATATTGATCAGAAACTAATATAGTTTTGAATTTGAACAGTCAACTGTAACTTACCTGTACGAGCAGGACCATCTTTCAAGGGGGCTCTGAAGCTCTCAAAGATTTGGAGCCCCTATATATTGTCTGAAAAAATTATTATATCACTTTGTCACAATTTATTCAGAAAAGTTGATACAAAAAATTTAAATATGAGTTAATTCTAACTTTTATGGTAAGCAAACAAAATGTGAAAAGATAATTAGAGGATGAGATTAAAATCACATTAGGGTACATATGATTTTATATTGCTTTTTCAACATCCTATTATGGAACAAGGATTCATTGGAAGACTTGTTTGATATTTTTTTAACATCTCTGCGGCTCCCTTAATTATGGGGGATAGAGGTATGAGCCTCATCAGCCATGTTTTGCTGCCAACTTTCCCTAAAAACTGTTCTAACTTGGTACATTAGTTTAAAAAAATAAAATAAAGATATATTTTCCCATAATGAATGAATAAATACTATTGTATTTGTTAATATGACAATATGTTTCACTTCTAGTTTCGCCTTTCACCGTGTGTACATTCAAAATTTGCACATAAATGTGCAAATTTGTGGGAATTATTACAAAAGTTTTCAAGGCTCAGTACCACTCGTGTTGACAAAAAATAACTGTTTAAACATATTTTAATAATTTTATGAGTATATTTTTATAGATTTCTCATTTCCTTTAATATACAATTAACTGTTACAAGTTTTAAATTTATCTGCTTGCTTATCAGAGTCTTATGTAATAATTATATTTTATGGAAATTTTCAAGTGTTTAACCTGTTATTATGTCTATTATGATGCTTGCACAATATTTTAACTGTTCAAAGAATTGAGTGGATCAGCCGGGAAAACAAGTTGTGAACATATTATTAGGTTGACAAAAGATTTCCTCAAAATGAATGCTGTATGAATGCTGTAGAGTAGTAAGTACAGTATGAATGCTGTAGAATAGTAAGTAAATTTTAGCCAACATTAAAAAATGTTTGTATTCCTTGACACAACTTGTTGCTACTCCCTGTGCCTCCTTGAAGAAAGAAAACCTAGTCTCGGTTGAATTCAGGGTAATGTAAATCAAAATTTTTTTAAAATATGATGTACAAACTCAAAATTTCCTGGATATCAGCACATCATATTACATAAGACTCTGATATTCTTAAATTCCTTCCAGTACTTCAAAATACACATCACATTAAATTCATACATGTTAAAAAATTTTTAGCTAGCCATTTTTAGCCTAAAAAAGGAATATACTGTATACAAATCTTAAGTCACTCTAGATAATATTTCAAATATTAAATATCATTATCTTTAATTTAAGAAAATATTTATTTTAAAATTATTTAAATATCAGTTAGTTTAGTAATTTTTTTCCAGCTTAGCAATACATTCATCAGAAACCACAGGAATTATCAACAAATTTAACTAAAAAAGGTATTTATTCATTCTCTGTGTAGAATGAATGTATTAAGAGACAATAGAATTAAAAATTGCTGTAAATAACTTGAGGACATCAGATCAAAGTTGTATTTTAACAATACCATGAAAGCAAATTGGAAAAACAGTAATTTAATTTTAGCACCTTTAATTTATTTTCCCTTTCTTTGTTGAACTGACATTTTCATTTGAAACATTATATTAATTTTGTCACAGATAGTGGCATACATTACTCAAATAATTTTAATATAAATGAAATTTTCATTTAAAATTAATTTTTTTATAGTAGAGCAAGAAATCAACTATAAAACATAGATAGAGCTTTGTGTGTTTTTTCAACTTAAATTGAACAAAAAGACTACCAATACCTCTCAGAAAGTTGAATACTTTTTAGGGTTACTAAATGTATGGCTGTTGAAAATCCACAAACACCAATCATAAATCTCAGCATGAAAGCAAAAACAATTTTTTAATTGGTTTGTATTTTTTAGAGAGAATCAATCATTCCTACACCCCAATTTCCTCACTCAAATAACGACACTTTAAAGTGTTATTTGCCATGAGTTCCTTTCATACATGAAAATCTGTTCAAAAATTAGAGTTCAACTCAAAATCGGTTCAAAAATAAGTGTTGCAAAGCTGAACATTGATGATGAGCTGTTAAAGTCATGGTTTCAAGTTTTGTGAACAATAATCAAAAACAGGATACAGGTCTGATACAGGACCCTCAGTGTGACCAAGCGAAGATGCCCACAAGTAATATTAAAATTTGAACACAAGTGTTCAAAATGAATATAATAATAAATGTAACATTAGCAATTTATAAAAAGAATAATAAAATATTTTATATATTTGTGTATATTAACATAGTATCTTACAAGATATTAATGTTTAATTCATTCTACCTCTATGAACTCTAGCAAATATTTTTTGTGTTTCTAAGCAGGAATACATTAATATCTCAGGGCCTCTAAACATGTCCAAACTATGGACCCCCTATTAATATTTTCATTTAACATAAACAGAGATGCACTTAGGATTTTTCTTGGGGTGAGTCTACATAATGTCAAGCTGACTTGATGTTTTCTTATAAAGAATTTTCCATTTATGCTCAATAAAAAATGTATTTTTATTTGTTCATTTATATTTACTATTTATAATGTTAACAACTGATATGTTGAATGACTTTTGTTAAGTACAGAGAATTAGTAAAATTTATATTTTTTTAATAAGGATCACTGGTTTCTGGCAGGGGGGTCTGAAGCCCCATTTCCCAAATCCCCCTGTGTGTGACTTTGAACATATGTAATCATAATGGATATGAAAATAAACTAGTATTACCTTTGCAATTTAATAATTTAAAACTAAAATACTAATAAAATTTTATTTAAAAAAGTATTGTGAGTCCCTATGAAGGATCTATGCTGAATGCTTATACATCATATTTATTCACCCCTGCTTGTATTGAAAGAGCAATAACAACTCTCTTGTGGTTTTGTAATGCATGATGGGAAATACAGGGATATGATTAAGTTTATACTGATGGTTCGATCTGAGGATGGTTTCTCTAATGAAAATGATTGATTCTTAGACTACATCCCTCTACGGTGCTCCTCAAGGAATTTCCAAATATCAGGGTAAAGCTAATTTGATATGGAAAATTTGAACTTCGGTTATTTGCAACAGAATACAAAGAAACTTAATTTATCTTTCAGGCCAAAATCTGGTGTTGCCCCAAAAATGTTGAATGTTGAAGATGTTAGTTTAAATTGGGACAAGAAGTTTACTTTCCTCTCCAAATATAAGTTTGAGTTTGGTAACAGATTTACATATGACATGAGCAGTGAGGACAAAGAAATATCTTTATGTTGGATACTATCACTTATTGTAATTGCAGAGAATGCAATGGCAGATAAAAAAGCAAAAGAGGGAACTCAAAGTCAAGAAAGAATTGGTCATATATTAAGTTACCTGGAATACAACAAGAGGATTAAAAACAACCTAGCAGATGTCAATAGCAATGAATGCAATAAATTAAGAATCTGCAAATTATAATAATAATTGTCTGAGTAATATTTCTATCTTCTTGAACAGCTGGGGGTGGTTTAAAGCCATGTTGCCACTTACTCAGGTGGCAAACATATGGTCGTCCTGACAACAGATCTCAATGCCAGCAGCAGTAGCAAGAAGCAAATTGCAATAAGAATACACAACAGGGCAACACAGAACTGCAAAACGATGCCAAACCAATGAAGTAATGGTACTCTTTCGTTTTCAAATGCTTCATACTGTTAGATATCATTGTTTTCTTGATAAGTATTGGCAACCTATGTGACATTAACAGAATTTGAAGATTCTGATTGGATATTGGAATCCCCTCTCCCCTGACCACTGCTAGCTGTCAAGTAGGCAGGAACATTATTTGGAGCAGTCCTTTTGTTAAGCAGAGCCAGTCTTACTAATGAAATGCAAAATTGGCCTCACCAAATATACAAATGCTCATTGCACCACCATTGCAGATGCAGGGTGACAGAGTGGACTTCTTAGTTGAACATGTTTTTCATATGCTCTAAATACATTACCATCAGACTGAAATATAAGCAGAACAAGTGCTAACAGAGAGGGAATTATATAAAAAATTGATGAAGTTTTCGAAAGATATAAATTTGTAGGAAAATATACAGTATTACTTTCACAGAGTTAGTCATAGAGAAGAAATTGTATTGTAATTGTAAGCAAGTATGGAATTCAATTCATAAATGTAACAGATACTATTCATGAAATGAATTGAAATGAAAATGAGCTTCATAAATGTAATGAAATTGAGGTTATTAAGAATCCAAGAGGTTAATGCATCCTAAAATAAATGTATTATCTATGAGAAACTTGAGAATAAAATAAATAAATTTCCTCAACCAATCATACTTCATAGAAATTCATGTGAGTGTTATAGAAGTGACACAATAATTGCTGTATGTAAAGAGGCCAAAACATCTAAGTTCTTATACTATAATCTTCTTTTCTAGTTGTCTTTTTTTTTTTCAAGAACTTTTCTTCAAAAGTGTTAATAGAAGCTATTATTGTGCTTAAAGAAGTATCATAGCAGAAGAAATTTTCCTTCCTTTTCCACTTACATCTGAAAAGAGATCATTCAAATACTTTTCCAAGAAAGCCTTAATTGCAGCTTATTCAGTACAAGAAGTTGTGTCTCTTAACAAGTTTAAAACACTTCTAAATTAAGTCTGAAATATCATATAAACAAATACAATAATTTATTTAAAGTGTAAATTAATAACTAATGAACTAATATAATTAAATTACAAAAATGGATTCTCTATAACCTTTGTTGACTAGGGAGGGAGGGGTCCTGACACATATCCTTTAACTTTCTGAAAGTTTAGAAGAAAAAAAATATTAAATTAATATCCCAGATAATTCTTTAATCTCTTAATTCTAGAATTCTCAAATAATGATAAAATGTTATGCTGTAGGTCTGTTATCGTTTCTATGGTTTGATAAATGATTAGACTCTGGCATCAGGTCTCTCAAACTTAGCTTTTCCCCCAAAAATCAACATCACACATAACACAATATTTGTCTTGTTATGAATAAATGTGTCAGAGACTAAAACAAACTCTCATTCAGAACAAAAATTTAATTAACATTGTTAATTTTACTATAGTTTGTTAAAAAATGATTGTTTGGTTTCTTTAAATATTCAATTGACTTCAGCATATAGTTATCAAATCAAGAAATTCAGGAGCATTACTGTAATTTTAGGAATTCTTGTGAAAAAATAGTTTAATAAATGCAACATCAATTTTAGAGAGAGAAAGAGAAAAATATAGATACTGTTTCTCAGAAATTGACAATTTTTTAACACCAAAGTAACTTAAAATAATAGAACTATATTGAAAGGTATTAAAATTGAAGAGAGCTTGAAACTGAAAAAATTAATATAAAAATAATACTAAATGACAATAACAACAACAACAAAATTAACTTAAAATAATCCTATCGAATCATAATTTTTTTTTAGTAACTTTTAGTTCATATTTATGTCGACCTGGATGGGTAAGGTGGCTAAAAGTGTGTACAGATTCAGCGCTTCTGTCTGAAGGATCGCTGGTTTGAGTCCCGATTTCGGCATGGTCTTTTGTCCCAGGTCTCTCGTGTGTATTTATTGCTGCGGAGGGTCTTGCATTCCACTGATCCAAGATCAGAGGAGCCCACAATTGTGTTGGTGTCTAGTGTATGCTTGAATATGCATCATATTGGGAAGTAAAGGGTAACTGGCTGTTTGGAAAAGGCCCTAAAAAGAAACACCACCAACAATATTTATTCTTGTGGTGAAAGAGTTCAATAGTATTCTGTATTAGTTCAAGTATTCTGTGGTCTCATTTACAGTAAGAGGGGGAAGTGGAGGGAAAGTAACTATAATAAATCCTAGATCTACACCAGTTCTTTTTACTTATTTCTCACTTTTAATTACAGTTTTGATAATGATTTTATTGCCCATCATAAATGATGAATTTTGTTCATTACAGGTCATGTAGGGTCAAATCCAGAACATCATCTTATCATTCCACTTCATCTCTATACAAGATTTTTAACAATTATTTTTTGTTAGTAATAAAAAGTTTCATACCAAAATTATGAAATCATTATGTAGACAGTAATCTATTCTTGTAATTATGAACTCACTTCTTTTTATAGTGACTGCATCTTCATGAAGGACATATTTAATTCATGTCCAGAAATCAAATTTTTAAGACCAATTAGTCACTTTTAACTGGAATATTTGAAAAATAGTATTGTTTAGAAATTGTATTTCTTCCCAATGTTCAAAGTAATAATATTTATTATGTTTAATATACAAAAATACATACATTTCATTTGAATACAAGAGAATAATTTGAAATAACATCAATATCTGATACAGATAAGCTCAGAGTAATAAATCTATAAAATCTTTATCATAATGAGTACCTAGTTATAAAATACTTCAAGAGTACATACAAAATAAGCATCACTGTGATAATTTTATGTTAACATTATAATGAAATCTTTTAAGTTAGTATAACACAATATTTCTAACTCTTTGTTACTTCATTTCAGGTACACAGTTATAATCCGAAATCACAGCAAACTTGCACTTTTTTCACATGCTCTTCATGTTTAAAAGATTTAAAAACTGGGAGTTTAACATAAAATAATAAATTATGACTTAGATATGATTTCTTTCTGTTGATCATCAATTCTAATTTTCTTTTCATTACATGACATGTAACCATCTTCAAGTTTTCTTCTTTCAGGAGAGTTTGTATTAATTTTTCGTGGAGGCTGAAAATTTCATAGTGTGTAAAGAAACATACAAAGATTTTTAAGAACTGAATATATAAAATGTTAAACAATGAATTTACATTAAAGAAAATGGCTCTTTAACATTCAGTATAACGTAACAAAAATATACAAGGCATAAGTCACATGAAATATACACAAGAAAGGAGAAGGTAAGAACAAAGAGCAGAGACATTTCAAAACGCACCAAAATTGAGTTTCTCATAATTATAGTTTTTAAAAACACATATGGATGTTGAAGAACAATTTTCTTTTATGTTTTATGTCTAATTAGGTAAATAAATTAAGAGTAAAATTAAATACGAGTTATTTCTGGTATTACTATAAAATATTTGGTTTCTTTATCATCTGATATTTACGATAAAGGAACATAATTGAACATAATTTAGGCCTACTATTCTATGAGCAAAAACCATTTACCTCATCTTCCACTTCTGTCAAAACTTCATCAAGGATTTTAATTACATGTTCTGCATCTTCATGGGTGAAAACCATTGGAGGTTTTAGTTTCAACACATTCCTGTCTGGACCATCAGAGCTGATAAGAATAAATTCTTCTTTCATCCTATAATTGAAACATATTTTCATACATTTCAGTGTAAAAAACACTTTACATCAGCAAAATATAGAATTCTATTGAGAAGAAATGTCATAATTTACTTTTGAAATCCAGAATTTTACTTTCAGTGTTTTATAAACATTACTTTCCATTTGAATACAGAGCATATACGAATATGAAATGTTAAAAGGAATCATGACTCATTTTCTTAAGATTTTACAAACTGAAAAATACATGTGACTTATCCAATAGTTTGTATGTATCTAATAGTAGTATGTTGTTAGTAAAAAAATGAAATTATAGTGTCTTAAAGCTCTCAGACAGAATTTTAAATTTTACTTGGTTAAGAATAGTCACAGCAAGTGAAGTATCTTACAGACCAGATCCCTTTTGGCAACTAAATATTTTAGAACATCTTATTTCTCAATCAAAAGTCTCCAGAGAACGAAATAATTAGCAAAAAACAAGCACACTTGACTATGCTTTGTATATTGTACAAACTTTCTATTAGACTGAAATCAAAAGTATTCTCTTTCAGGTGCCTTTGTAATGAATTTATAGTTGGTGTACTTCACTATAGTGACCCCCAAAATTATCATATTCTATTGGGGTGTATTTCATTATCCTCGTCATTGATACCCTTGGTTTGAGAACATTGGCCCTGAACCAGTGTGAAAAAGCAATAGTACTCCTACACATAAAGAAGTGTTCTTACTGGTGTCATTGTCTTTTCAGTCTCCAAACATTCTGTCCCATTTGTCTATTTGTCTCTTCTTGTCTGTAGTTTAATTCCATTCATGGTAGATGCTATTTGTCCATTCTTTTCATATGCCTTTTCCATTTCCTCTGAGATTCTTCTGCTAGGTTATCAGTTTTCAGTTCTCTTCTAATTTTCTCATTTCAAATTTTGTCTATACTTTATCCCTGTAATTGATCTTAAAATCTTCATCTGAGCTACTTCCACACTTCTGTTTCCCTTTGTGCCAACAACCACATTTTCAAAACATACCAGTATTTTAAATTTTTGGTACAATGTAATGAAATCTCTCTTCTTCTTTTTTTTCTATTGAGTAAAGTGTCTCTTTATTATTCCAATATTTTTATGTTTATATTTTTTACCATTTCCTTTTGTTCTAACACAATTATATTTTTGAGTTATCCTGGTATTAACTGCATATTAGTGACTAAATTCTCCGGTACTGTTTTTTCTCTAAATTTTGTGTATCATTGAATGTGTTAAGGTGTATTTTTCCTGTTTTATTCAATTTGCTCACTTTTTTGTGTTTATTGAAAGATTTGATGATGAATAAGCCTTGTTTGAGGCTATTATCAGAGGTAAGACTATACCAGGTTTAGTGGAAATTTTCTCATGATCAATACCTTAGATGAACTTTGTATATTTCACTGTATGAGATAACTTTCTTGTGCAGAGAACATTAATGATATTTGGCAACAGATATAAAATTCTTCTGATCTTTTGGAACTTAACCCTAATTTGCTGACTTAAGACTTTTCTTGGGCAGATTGAGCCACCATGACTTGAAATAAACATCCTCACTCTGAAGCGTTTCTAAACCAAGTTTGATGTCTTCTGGTTGAGTAAATCCACAAATTGGTCCTCTATTCATCATAGTTCAATCTATCATACTTGTCCATTAGCCTCAAGAATTAAATTTTAAGAGAAAACATATCCTAGAGAATGACTTCTTTTAACTTCAAACTTTTAACCCTCATTTTTTCTCAGAATTTAGATTCAAATCATGACCTTTTCTATCATAAAATAACTTGTTTGTTATTTTTGCCAATAATTTGTTTGCCAAAAATAAGAAATCATACAAACACAAAAATTGAAAAAATTGGACATAATATCTTTTAAAAATTTACCATTTCATGCACACAGTATTATTTAAATGTAACCTTGAGAATTAATTGATCAAAATAAAACGTGCATCATTAAATTAAACAATTTGCAGATTCTGGTTTCATTTACATTCATAGCATATAACGTCTTGCTTGCACAAATGAGATGCTCTTTTTCTCCAATGAAGACATCACGAACAAATTATTTTTATTAAATCAGATGTTAATTACCTTGTAATAATATGTTGTGCCTCAGCAGTGGCGGGTGTACGAGATTCACGGTCTTTTACCAATTCAATACCAACAAAGAGACCCACACCTCTCACATCACCAATGAGTGTATGTTTAGTGGCTAGCTGTCGAGCAAGATTCAAAAGATGGTTTCCCACTCTGGTTGCATGGTCTCGCAGCTTTTCCTTTTCCAAGACATCAATCACTGCATTGGCAATGGCACATGATACAGGATTTCCACCATACTAAAATAATTCAAAACAAATCAATATTTTTATACAAGAAAATAGCTTTGAAAATAAAAAAAAAATCCAGAGTACATACTGTATTGAAATACTCCATTCCTGTATTTCTGAAACTTCGGGCTATTTCAGGAGTGGTGATAACAGCAGCAACAGGATATCCATTACCCATAGGTTTTCCAACAGTCACTATATCTGGAATAACGTCGTCTCCCTGAAGCTGAAAGGCCCACCAAGCCTTACCAACTCTCCCAAAACCAACTTGAACTTCATCTGCTATGCAGACTCCTCCTGCCTCCCGAACATACCTGCAAATATATTTTCATAAGAGTGGTCATATATGTAGAGCTTTGATGATCAAAACTTGAAAAATCCAGAACACTCACTTGTAAACATTGCGAAAATAATTTGGTGGAGTTATAATTTGACCACCACAACTTTGCAAACTTTCAGCAATAAAAGCACAAATGGAGCGTCCATCCTCTCTAGCTTTTTTGCAAATATTCTTCACTTCATCAGCATACTTTTTACCAAGGTCTTGATTAGGATAATCAACATCTCGAAACTTTCCTCTGTATACATCAGGACATGGAGCCTGAAATTTTATTTTAAGATATAATTTTAATTAATTTCTGTGTGAAAGAAATTGTAATAAAAAATTTGTCAAGCCTATAGTTTTTAATTTAGAATACACTTTTAAACAACAAAAATAACTTTTTTAACAATATTTGTAAATTATATTTTTTTTATTTTTTAAATTGTAATCATACATTCTTTTCACTATGAATTTCATCTGAATTTTCAGAAATTTTGAATACTAACCACATGAACCCATTCAGGTTTACCACTGCCCCCTGGATGATTAAATTTATATGGTGAGATGTCAATCAGTGTGGTAAGATGCCCATGGTAGGCACTGGAACAATTTGCATGGAAATCCCTTACCACGCTCAGCATTCACGAACAGACAGGAAGAAAACAAAGGAACAGCAGAAAGTACAAATAGACAAATATAGAATTATGACAATTATTTGCCCTAAGTTAAAAATCTCATAAAAACTAAAAAGCAAAGAAAAGATTGAAGAGCAGAATGAAGTCATCCCCCATCAGGACACAGTCTTCTCCTCTTCCAGCTGCAATAGAGAAAACAAAAAAAGAAAAGCATTAGTATCAGGGCTGAAAGATCTGAAATTAATTTCAAAATACACATCACATAATCATACTGTATTTCAGTGCCTCCATGGATTGGAATCCATCAGAAGACCATGAACCCATCAGGTAGAACATGAAAAACAGCTGAAAACCCTTTGCAGTTATTTTACATCTATCTAGGCATTAATTGTAGGAATTCCCTTCATGTTCCAAACAAATAGGACTTTTCTTGTAATTGAAAACTCAAGACCCATACAATCTTATTTCAAAATGTTTATGAAAATATTGCACTAGATTGTAAGTCCTTACAATGAATTTATACATTAATCATTACTTACTGGTCTAATGTGATCACATCATGATTCTTGGTGTGAGCTCGAGCAAGACGCATAGCCAGATCATTTGCTTCAGAGCCTGAGTTGACAAGAAAGCACACAGACAAAGGCTCAGGCATTAATCCAGACAATTTTTTTGCACAGACCACCAAATTGTCATGAAGGAATCTGTTATTGGTGTTCAACAAAGCAAGTTGATCACTCCCAGCTTTCACAACATCTGGATGGCAATGTCCCACTGTAAAGAGAATATCAGTCTTTAATTACCTATGTCAGGAAAAAAAAACCTTAGAACTCAGTGCGTTTTCAATTATTTTGAAATATCTTTTTTTCTTTAATTACTTAGTTGCATTAAAATAGTTGAATTTATCAGTTGTAGATCATCATTGAGCTCTTATTTTACAAAAAAGGGTTGAAATTGCCTCTTAAAAATGTAAATAATATTACATTTGAAAATATTACATTCTTTTTTGAGCACAAAACAAACAAGAAAATTCATTATAGCAACAATGAATGAAAAGACTGATAGATATGATAAAAATATGTTTGAGAAAACAGTACTATTGGGAAAAGTATGAATATTGAAAACCGAAGTCTATTGATTGTGTGAAATTGTTGTCACTATGTAAAATCTATGAAAGTGGAAAATGCCACTCCTGAGAAAAGTTCATTAAGGGGCCATCCATAAATTATGTAGTAAAACTAAAGAGGAAGAGGGAGTTTGAGGCAGCATTACGCCGTGTTACATAATGGTATGGGGGAGTTAGTTTAGTATTATGTAAGACTGTTTTTGTTTTTTTTTCAAAATTTACTGAAGTAATTTTTATTAGTCAACCTCATACCAAGATATTAAATTATTAAGAAATAAAAATTTAAAAATATAAATAAATTAAAAAGTTATTATGAATAATTTGTTACAATAAGTGGAAATATTTTTTCATCATTGGTCTATATTGATTTTTTTTGTTTTTTTTGTTTTTGTTTTTTTGTTTTTTTGTTGTTTTTTTGTTTGTTTGTTTTTCATATGAAGAGAATATTTAAAACTGATTGATAGGATATTCCAGCTTCGAATTAAATGGGCGCAGTTGACTCTCACATATGGTTCATCCAAAGCGACGTGTGCACAGCTTGTCATAAATTTTCTCGCTGATACGTCCGTTCTTCCTTCTTTAAAAATGTATCCCCAGTCTTATTGTTTGGTGCACAGTATCGCCAATTCTGACTTTTATTATCCAAATTTATTGCATCATAAAATAAAAACAAATCGTTTTTACTGTTTGATAATTTATTTTTATTTATTGTAAATGGAGGTGTTGTCGTAACCATTACATAATTATATAGGGGTTTAAGCATGAGTTATAGGTGTGATAGAGAGGGGAAAGGGGTATTCAAAATACTCCAAATTTGCGTTACATTAATTTATGGATGCTCTCTTAAGAGCTAGATTTTTTCATACTAATCGAAACTCTCAAGGAGAAAGTTGCACATCAATTGATTTCTTCAATGTAACAATCTAATGCAATCAATGTAATCAACAATATGCTAATTTCCACTTGAAAATATCGATTTTCCAGATACAATCGAAAATTGAAATGTGTACTTCTCAAAAAATTGTCTTTCAACTTCGTGGTTTTGACGTGGTGCAGGCGATATACGTATCGTATTAATGAAAAACGTGATTGATTTACTTTCTTTCTTACTGGTCGAACTGTGATAAATTTTTATGATTGAATTTTTAGGCAGAAAAGTCAAAGAGTAAAGACAAAATAGAAAATGAGAGAGAAAATATTTCAAGGGTAGATGCAAATAAACAAAAGGCTAAATCAGTGATTAATTTTTTAAGAAAAATGAAGAAAAGAAAACTGTTACAATGGAAGTGGATGATGGAAGCTAAAAAGAACGAAAGGAGGGGAAAGGAAGCAAAGAAGAATATTAAATAGTAGTTGATATCTTTTAGCAACTTCGTTAGAAGCGCGAACACGGTAGCAGAACATACACGAGTGAAGGCCGCGGGGACTAGGTCTAGGATACGTCTAAATGCAAGTGCACGCCGTTCGAGGCCACGTTCCAGAAACCCGCAATCAGTTGACCTCAGAGGTACGAAGCGATCCAAGCGAGGGTCGGGCAAATTAAATTCCTTTTGCTCTTCACTGTACCATGCCAACGACTCATTCTAAAACGTATTTCGTTATTGACAGATCCCTACTACTATTTTGTCCGGCTGATTGCAGATCACAGTACTTGATTAAGTGAAGACTGCGTCTCGTAATGAATTTATCTATTTGAAAAGAATCCTGTTTTCTTTTTTAGATAAGTTGCCGTCTATTTAAGCGCTTTTCTCCCACATTCATAAGACTTCAATGAACATTTTCATTAGATTTATGTAATTTTATTTACCGACTTCGCGAAAAAGAGATAATATACTTTTTTTGTATTTGTTCAGCCATAAATTCAAAATTTCTAAATATTTATGTAATGGACTGAATATTATTTAATTAAGTTTATAAAATGTCATGTCATAACGCGCTGAATGTAACAAATTCGAAATTAAATCGTTGACTATATATTTGCAAGTAACAAGGCATTCGCAAGTAAAATTCGCAAATGTCAGATAGGGCTGAGTGGAATGGTGGTGTAATCCCACACCTCAAAAAAAAAAAGTTACACACCATTTTTTATTTAAAAACGTGAACTATCTTTGTACCACTTTTCCTCTACAAAGTTAAGAATGAAGTAACTATTTGTTTCTCTTTTCAGCTCCTTCTAATCATATATACGTAACTTTAACTTTTTTCCCCTTAAAATGTTACTTCGATCACTATTGCACTAACCCCTTGAAACACTGTTACAAATGTAAAAATTAAATAATTAAAAATACAAAGTACTTTCACTTTGCACTTAATTTGTAATTTTTGGCAAATATCAACCATTGTTTGCAAAAAATGAAAATGCAAATATCATTCATTAACGAAAAGAAAAAATAATTTTAATTATTGGAAAAAGCTGGTTAAAGAGTTGATAACTGTAGTACAAGTGATGATTTTTACAACTACGAAAACACTTTTTTAATTTAAAAAAATCTTTAGTCAACGAGGCAACATTAGGTATGGTACGTAAACATTCAGATATATTAATAATTGTCAAATATACTAATGTGTCCTTCCGTTTGTCATCACTGTAAATTTTAAAATGTATTCATATGTTACATTTTTATCAGAATTTAACAGATATATATATATAAATAAAACATTTTATTACGTGAGACTTACGTGGGGTTACTTTTCAAATTTGCGAGGGACCGAGGTCTCCTATCCCCTCTACATACGCCTATGAAAATGAATATTCTCCAATACATCTGACTGCTGATCCGATTGATCGCAATACGTATAAAAGGCATAAATGGCTCGAGTTCGAAACCAATAAATACGTAATAAATGCTACATTAAATTCACATTAAAAAGTAAGCACTCGTAACAAGAGGAACGAACAAAAAACCTCTCGGCATTATCACTGAAAGCAAAGGTTTACGACGTCAAAAAAATGCTCGAAGAAAATTGCATAACGTGATTACATGAACCACCTCTTCACAGATTACCATGAAGGTGAAGATTGAATCATTCCACGCTTACTGCACTTGACTTTTTCTCGTCGCTTTCTGATCCAGCTTGTCAAGAGCGAAACCTCCAATTTGGGCAACGCTGCCCATTTAGGTGACATTACTCATAATTAGCTCCGTAATCTCGCGGTCGGATTACGGGTCGTGCCCAAGAGAAAGGCAACGATCGAAGACACGCCGTACTTTCTATTCTAATAAAGACCGGTCGCGGAATCGCGCCCAATTACGCGGAGAAACCGAACTTCGCGAGCTGGCGCTTGCAGACTTCGCGGCGCGGCGCGGCGTGGAGAGGTGGCGGTGGCGGCTCGCTTTCGCGAGACTGCTCGCTCGGCTCCCGAATACACGGGAGAAGTACAACCCAACACTGGCTGCGGTAGTGACCAAAGGGACCATCAAAACGTATGTACGCAAAATTAAAGCCCCCCCCCCATTATAAAAACTTGTAGGTTACTGAGATGATTGTTTGCCCTGACATGGGTTACCCCAAACGTTTACCCCCTGAGATGAATGCTCCATTTCGATCCACCTCTCACTTTCTGAGTTTAACGAGAAAGTGAATTCGTAAAAAATTGGGTGAAATTTCTTAAAGATGTTAAAGCCATCTTGCAAAATACATTTTTTGATACATTTTAACATTAGAAACGTTCGTTTCTAACTTGAAGTTAAGAAAATGTAATTATATACAAAATGTTACAAAATTGATAATTTTTCATCAATATCCATTCCTTCATATTATAAACATTCGTTTCTAATTTGAAGTTGAGAAAATAAAATTATCTCAAGAAAGTTACGGAATTGTTAATTTTTCATCAATCCCACTCCCCCGCTTGCTCGCTTTTGGCACAATCGCGGGAACCCCCTCATCCTAAAAGTGAATGTATTTTCTTAATGTCCCCAGACAGACCTAGACAGGCCAGGAAGCGTGGATCTGGGATTATTTCTCAATCCCGATTCATTTAAATTTAAAAATATACAAATAAAATTGTAGTAACTACCTGTGATATCAAAATAACTTCCATTTTGTAATAGCATATTCAAGTTCTTGTTGGCATAATACAAAAAACAATTCGATTGTTTTTTATGATTTTTGTCTGTTGATACGTCAGTATGTCTTTACATGTCCGTTTGTTTGGACTAATCTCAGGGAGGCTAAAACAGATTTCGATGGGATTTTAACTCGATATTAACACAGTATTCTGATGGCTCCTTTTTTCAAATTATTATTTTATATTGTAAAAAGAACTATCTGATTACCCGTCGATGTCCGGGTTTTTCTTTAGCACTAACATCTATTAAGCAGTCCCGATCCGGACCGTAATACCCCCCCCCTCTCGTGCCATACAGGTACCCCTTCAGTTCCGTTCCTCCCACTCATACCGGGAAAGCTGGCTCAGGGTATCCACTGACGTCACGGCAGTGTCTCTGACGGGAGGTCCTGGGGTTGAGTCCCGACGGTGGCAGGATTTTTAACATCAACTAGATAGATTGGTCGAGTTCAGTCGCAGTCTGGAGGAGAATTCTAGCGACCGTCTGCTCTGATCGGTAGTTTTTCGTGGTTTCAGCGATCAATGCCAGGTGAGAGCAGTACTCTAATGCCGCAGCAGTACCCTAACAAACGGGTAATGGACCGCCCGCGACCTTTCCTTCCTTTTCTTTGTCCTATCCTCACCCCTAACTTACACACACACTACCCCATCACACATGCCGGGAAACCTGTCGGGAGCTTAGAGCTTGTCCCGGCTGATGGGAGATACCGAGTTGGGGAAGATCCCGGGTAATGGCCTTAGCAATGGACGCGCCTGGAATCATCAATCAATCAATCCTGCCGCTCATCGCGCTTCTTTCATTATGACTAGACATCGTATGTTAAGGCACTAAAACTTACGTTTTAGGCACCTGAAAAGCATTAAAACTTAAAATTAGAGGGAAAAACAGGAATATATTTCACAGCTCTTGCATCTCAAATTAACCAGTACCAAAAATCAAAATAACAGGAGAGAATAGACTATTAACGAATCATTAGTGAGTGAGAGACTTCGTTATCCTTACAGGATTGAGCTCGGTTACTACACTGGTGAAGGCACTGATGTACTTCGCGTAGAGCACAACTCAGACAACTGCGGGCAGAATGAAGACGCACCTTACGCCCGGCAGTGATGGGATTACACAGCGCACTTTCCAGAAGAACATCTGTCATCAAAAGATATGAATGTCGGAAGGGGGGATCATCGCCTTGCCCTCTGAGAAACGCGTGCTTTGATAACGTCGCGAATCGGCGCTCGTTGCTTACGTAAGCGCCCACCGCTCAACCAAGTGTCCAGACACCATGTTTTTTTAAAAATTTTATTTTATTTGTGTTTAGAAATGCGAAAAAGAAATCTGAATCCAGAATGCATGCTTTTCGGTTCTCAAAATTCAGAAACCTGCAAACCCAAATGACAGCTTTAGCTGAGACAAGCAATGGAGATTCGTTACCAGTAGAAAATTTATATGATTAGTAGAACTTAAAATGATTTAAACTTGTTTGTAACCAATAATAAAAATAAATGCACTCGTATATAAATTTTGAAAAAAAAGCATTTAAAAATAATAATATGTCTAAAAAAGGCATTTATGTCACAAAAGACAAAAAAAAAATGCAAAATAAAAATTTGTCAGAATGTTTAGTTTTCCATAATTCATACACATGTTTTAATTGCCTTTTAATATTTGCATTAGAATAAAATAGGAATTATCCTAAACATGCGATGTCTAATGATGACTACTCCTTCCGCCCGGTCAGCAGTTTTACACCGCCTCCTCCTATCGCTCTACCAGCGCCTTCCTCTCCTTTCGTTTCCTCCGCTGCCCTCACTCATTCTGTTCGCCAGCTCCCGGCTCTCTCTTCCTCGCTGCCGACCGCACTCGCTACGCTCACCCATCCCTGTTCCGCAAGTGTTGCCCACTCCATCTGGTCTCGCTAGGCTCCGCCTCACGTTACCCGCCTACAATTTCCTTCAAAGTGGGGATTCTATTTAATTAAATATCGAAAAAGAAACGCATTTTGACGTAAGGATTTAAATCGCAACAATGCTATTTCTGTGAATGATCTTGGCTGTCCGGGTGGCGCCGCGTCGAAGGCTGTGTTGCCGACGTTTCGACCATCTTATCGTGGTCCTCAAGGCTGGAAAATATTCGTGTGAAATTTGGAAGCAATCACTTCAGTGGTTCTGAAGTTTATGTAGCGCATAAAAAACACGTAGCCTCACTTTTATGCAATATATACTTTATACAAATTTACAATTTTATGTAAATATGAATGACTTTTGTGCATATGATCTTCAAAACAAGAGAAACATTACTGTCTACGTGAGATTTCGGAAAACCTCCCCAGCACCATTCTTACCCCTAAAACTAAAAAATTAAGAGAGCAATTTTCTTATTTTTTATTATTTGATAATAAAGATATCCATGGAAATTAATTAAACATATCTTAATCTCAAAAAAATTCTACTCAATGAATTTTATTTATTTTAATGCAATTGAGGAATCCCATTGCGATAAGTTTTTGAGAAATTGAAGGTTGAAATTGTTGCTACAATTTTGCTGGAAGTTTGCAGCAATGCGTGTTTACAGCTTCATGCAGTGATGTTGGTCACAACGATAATCGTAGCGAACATAGGAGGGTGGGTCTGGGCCTGGGGCTACGGAGCGAGGCGGGTTGGGGTAGTGTGAGGAGGGACCGGGTGGAGCTGGGCAGTTGCGACGGGGCAGGATGAGATCCGGCGAACGGAAGCAGCAGGGTAGGCCGGGGCAAGGCAAGGTAATGGAGGGATACACTGTACACAGAATGCATTTCCCTTCCTTTCCTGCCCAACATATACCCGGGTCCTTCAGCTTACTCAATTTATAAACCTTGGTTTCGTTGAGACTGATGTATTCCACCTCTGGCCTGCCACGGGTGGAAGAAACCAGTCCCGACTTCCTTTAGCACTAAGCATGTCTAATCAGCATCACATGATATGCTGTTGATGTGATTAGCATGAGGACGTAACGTGCGAGGAAATGTTATGACTCAACGAGATAACAAATATCCAAACAATAATAGAAGAGAGAAGAACATGACATGTGAGGATCGACGACCGCAAAAGTAAAATTTAAGAAGGCAAATATATTGCAATTTTAAAGAATAAATTACTCCATTTTTTCAGACGGAGTGAATCTACGTATTTAAAGCACCACGGGTTTTCATTAAGAAATAAATTTCTGCGTTCTACTTAACTAAATTTCGTGATTTTTCCTTTAAATGAAAAATAGGATTTCCTTGCATCATGAAGTAATAGCAAAGAGAGATTTTGTAAGTTTGAAAATTGACTGTTTTAATTGCAAAGATTCGAGATAGTTATTAAATGAAATGTCCAGCAATCTTTTGACACATGTGTAATTTTATTTCACACACGCATACACATATTGATTGCATTACATCCGAAGAATTATTTCTATTATTTATACAATTTTTTTTTCAAATCCAAGCTTTCAATTTTTGATTTTGTTTCTTTTAAAACTATTAATAGAAATGGGAAAATGACTTAAAGCATGCTACCCTCTAAAATACATTTTGGGGGTAGCCAGTGTTTTATAGGCTTGAGTAGAGATCAAATGAAAATGAATATAGAAGAAACGATTTGAATATAATATCTATTAGGGAAGCACAGATTACGAAGACTATACGTGAAGAATAAATGTTTCGTTGTTGGTTAACATTAACATGCAAACCACGATTTTATTTCACCACGAACTCATTTTTTAAACCGTTAATAATTAATTTCAACTCAATATGCGAATTTGATTGAAAATACGCTAAACGAGTGATTGTGTTTATATTTAATGCTTTCGTTTGCAACTATTAGTAGATTTTCAATTTGTTTTATTACTTACTCTAATTTATTTATTTTTTTATTTTATTTTGTGAGAAATAAAAGCTGCATAGCACTATAGATGTTACCACGATATATTTCTGGAAAGTACACGCGTACTCAAACTGCGTGACAACCGCAAGCAATACTGGGTACTGCATCAACACTAGAGATCCGTCTCATTGACTAGTATTTAGCGGGAAGACGACTCGCAAACAAGCAACCCGCGTCTTTGCAGACTCACTTAAAAATAATGAGTCACAGGACGAGAGTGGAAACTAGCAGGCACAATAACTGACACTTCCATTGTATCACAAGCAAAAGGTGGCAAGCAGAAAAGTGAATAATTCTCTTTTTGGCGACTAGGTATACAGCAGGACAAAACGCTTCGCACAAATGTCCAGTGAATATAGTGTTACTGAAAGTCATAGCTAGGAAGTAGATTTTAAAAGTTTGAATGTAAAAGTGACAAAAAAGAAAAAAATATGAGAAAAATAATATATTTTCGTAATTCATTTATTGGAATAAATATTTCCACTTCAAACACAGCAGGCCTTTTTTAAACGCATTTTTTGTGACCTTTTCTAGTACATTGTACAAGAAGGATATTCTTTCATTTTAAAATGTAATACAGAAAAATACATTAAAAATTGTTATAATTATCTTCCAGCAGACCAATCAAACTCGCAATTCGAAACACAGTTAAACCATTAGAAATGCTTAATTATCAACAGTTGTCAATTCACATTATCATATTTTCTGGCTTAAATTAATCACCTGAGAAAATTGTATCGAGCCGTTTAAATGCTATTTTTTTAAAACATTTTTGTTGATTTTACAAATCAACTATTTTCCTGCATGCAAATCGTGAACTTTACCAATTTTTGGTAAATGTTTTTCAAAATCGATGCATTTGAAACTAAATAATATATATATATATATATATATATATATATATATATATATATATATATATATATATTACGACAGTTTTTGAAAGACATTAAGAATCAAATTTCGAACTACCCAAAATCAATTTTACAATGTTCAGTTGTAAGTTTTACTAAAGAAGTTGAAAAAACTTCTTGAATTGTGGGAAAGTGGTGCCCTTTCTTTTTACTTGCACGAAAATGGTTTAAAATTACAAAAGATATCAGTATCAATTTTCTCGAATCGATTCTACCAATGAGTTAATTTGATACATTTAGAATAACTTTCAGTTTTAAATTTCAAAAGGAATTTCCGAAGCAGTACACCTGGATCGTGTGTGGACTAAACTAATTCTCAAATTTCCTTTCTAAGTATTTGAATAGAGGAGTTAAGTTTATTTCTTAATTGATAAAAGGAATCATATACCAAAGATAGTCTAGAAGAGATTATACAACACCTACTCAATAATTGGTTACCGTGTAGTGACATTTCCTTCAATAACAAATATCTAAAATGTCAAATATCTAACAGGCAATACTGAAGAATGATAACTGATAATACTCGTATATACAAAGTGTGAATAAGCACATACGCATTGCAGTTTTAGCATACAAAAATCAATCACATAAGACGAGGACATGTCAAATTAAAAATATGTTCTCTATTAAAACCATATTTTATTTTACAATAGTATACTGAAACTATAAAGGATACAATGTACACGTTATTTGTATTTTTTCTACTTACAGGAGGGTTAAAGACTGGGTCTGAAAGAAACATCGAACTATTTTCCCTTTCTTTTACTGAAGACTAGCAACAAGTCAGGAAATACTTCAGTACATGAATCAGTGAAAACCAGGACGGTATAAGAGACATTTTTAAATTCTAAAAAAAGAACAACATATGTTTTAGGCTATATTTCAGAGGCAATGAATTTCCATGGTTTTAATGAATAATTGAAATGCCGTGGTTTTAATGATGAAACAAAGCAATACGACTTTACAGTGATATTGACTTAAATAAACATATTTCTCAGAATTTATAAAATGTCACTTATACCATTCGGTTTTTCATCCATATGTCGCTTGTCGCTTTCCATATGTTAATTCAATAAACATTCGTACATTCACGTATATAAATTATAGGTGCCACAGAATGTCACAGATTTTCTCGCACTAGTAATGCTTCTTATTTTTTTTTAGTCCAGATTAGCTTTACGGTATTGCCACACCCTCTTCCCAGATCCTACCTACAGGCACCTAAAAGACATAATTTTGTGTTTTCTCAATTTTTCGGTCCGCTAAAGATAGAACTGAATTATGTCTTTAAGAATATTATTGAAGAGTAGAATATAGTCCAATACGCAAATTGTTGTTATAACTGACTGCGCTACAACAAAACATACTTTCGAGCATTATTTGTAACTTATGTAATATTCGAAAATTCAGGTAGTTCAATGCAAAGCTTTCATGCAACATTTTTATATGCTTACTTTGCCCTATCCTTAAAAAAATCCAACAATTTGGAGCCATTTTGAGAAAAATATTAATGTGTCTTCCAGGCTTTATGTTAAGTGCGCATATACATTAAAATATTAACATTTAATTTAAGGGACAATGAAATCAGCAAGATTGATTGGAAAATATCAAGTTTGGTGAAAATACTACTTAAAATTACCCCTATCGTTGTTCACAGACGGGTTTTACCGTAAACAAATTTTTCAGTATCAAGGACCCCCAAATCCTTTATTCTGACTACACAATGTGTTATAAAAAAATAATTTACTATAATTAGGATCAAGAGGTATCTACCTTTTCATTATCAGGGACCTGCAATAAGAATTTTTCTGCCGAAAACCGCCGTTTTTCTGTAGTATTACATAACTTTCTCTACACTAGGTATGTAGTATGAACGAAAGTAAAAAAGAAAATATTACTATAAATATACAACTAATATATCGTACCCGGCTGCTGAAAACTGCTAGCCGAAATAATATTTTAAAAACTACAATATAAATAAAAAAGGAAGAGATTAGTATTTCATTCACAAGTAATTAACATTGTTAGAAACGAGAGCTTTTTGTCCATTAGTAAGCAAGCATCATGCCCAATTTACGACTCTTTGTCCTATTTCTTTCACTGCAGTTTACCAACGGAGTGTTTAAAGATAATTGTGGCCTTCGAGAACCATATCTTTTGGCACAAAGAAAATAAAACCAACTGTAGGTAAAATAAATTTTCTCACCTAATGTTACAATAAACTCCAAGTAATCCACAAGCAGTTCTTCATAACTTTAACCTACCTTAAAATTAGCCCCTAGCGATGTTCACAGACGGGAGTTTTGCCCCATGACTCACAATAAACATTCAAGTACCCAAGGAATTCAACATTGAACTATTACATCACAATGTAACATTCCTTTCAACAAACGTTTATCAATCAAACCTCAGCACTCACCAAATTTAGATTCGTAAGAAAATTCTTCCCCCTTTCCATATATTTAAAATAAAATTCGCAGACCTAAAACCTGATTAAAGAATCCATTGTGGAATACCTCCCTTAAGTTTAGTTTGCAAGTTTAAAATGAACTAGCTAAAATAAGCTGTATAAATTGCATATGTAAAGTAGAAATATCTATGTATTCAGAAATTAACAAAAAAACTAATGTTCCTTAATGTCACGTGTAACTGATGTTAACTAGCGTTACATGCGAAGCAATATAAATTCACATATTTTTTAAATTATTATGGATTTCGCCTTTGTTAACTATTAGTGCCATAAATACAATACTTCTTTATTAATAATCCGAAGACTTCATTTCTGGCGGAACGCGAAGGAACTGCATTCCGGTACCTGGGGAACAAAGTAGAAAAAAAACAACCCAAAAAGCAGAAGACACATACTTGGAAACTTCCATTTTTAATTCAAAAAACTTTCGTAAAATCAAAATTAATTTAATTTTTCACTTAACTGTATCTTTTCTACAAACGTATTAAACTTATTAGTAAAAACCGATAAAAATTAATTTCAAACACGTATTTTTTTCTGTTACATTCACCAGTGCTACTACTGTTACTACTCGTTATTGAGTACTGTGTGTTACAATTATTAAATTATATTGTAAATATATAACTATTTATATTAATTTATAACTAATTGGGACGCGTTCCGGGACCTAACATTTTACTAATGGAGCACTGAATAAGACTATGAGATTTCCAGCGGACAATTTTAGAAGAATTCGCGTTATGTGACAATACGATACTTTCTGTACCTCTAAGGTAATTTCGATGAGCGAGATTCAATGCGCCAATAGATGAAATGCAATCCCATTTCACACTCATTATTTAAGAATAAACCTCACAGTTGCAGATAAATTATACAACTTAGTCTTGGTGATTGGTGCTAGATGCTTCATGAATATCCGCCTGGGCATTCTTTTCTAGTTTTTCTGTGTGTCAACACCGGCACGTGCTCACAACAAGAGTTGCAGTGGCATTCGCGGAGGATTTCCTGCATGGACGGAGTCGCTTCCCGGACGAAGGACACGATACGGGCGCACACCTCCTGTCGCCGTCTCAAACGATGGTCAGTGTTGCGAAGTTACTGGCGACGACATATTGAAGTTGTATGCACCATACCATTTTATGTTGAGGTATTAATCGAATAAACATCTGTGAATAAAAATGTATTCCTGTTCTCCGATATTACCCTTGGTATTTTTTTCGGAAGGTTGTGAATTACAATTTTCTTTAGAAGAGAATGACTTGGAGGAGAGGGGTACGAATTGATGTAATAAATCTATTTTCACTTACGTTGCAGATTTTGAATAAACTCTAATAATACTCTTTCCAATGCCCTTGGATTCCTCGATTTAAACATTTTAGAGTATGGAAATCATAAATGAGGCATATAGATTTGGGTTGTATCAGAGTAATACTTTTTCTGTAGAAGACATCAAAGTCTAGAGAAAGATGATCACCGACATCCCCCTTCAATTCGCATTCTGGTTATCAGCATTGCAATAAATATCGAATTAGCCGTGCGAACTTTCTAATTTAAACAGTTAAGTAGAGCTAACAAGTGTCAGTGGAAGAGCGCGAGGAAATACTGAAACAATTATTAGAGGTAGAACACCATGAGGTAAAACAATGACACGTTGCATCAGAATTCGGAAAACCAAAAGTCAGTAATCATTTTGTGGGTAAGGTTTTATTGTATTTTAATCGACGTGAAAGCGAAGAATTCAACTGGCTGTCTAATACATTTTATTTTTCCAGTGCACTAATACACAATTTTTATTTTTTTACTACACATTTTTTTAATTATTTAAGCGTACATGCATCTCTTTTACCCATTAGCACATGAAGTTTCTGAATTAATTTCTGCACTTTTTCAAGTTTATTACTTATTTATAAAAATGAAATAATTAAAAGCAGTATTGCTTCTTTATGCAAATGTTTCATCCTCGCCAGGTATACCGGTAATGTGGAGGATGGTTTAGGAAGTACTCTCCGAGGAAGACCCAGACCAGATTCAGGGAAGATGATGGGAAGGGAAGATCGTGCACACTTCAAGGCCCGTTTAATAGGGAGCTACTTAGTCATTGTCCTGGAAGATATGATAGCAACCAGCAATCAGATGAGTAGACCTACAACGTCGTTTCTGGGAGGGCCCTCTTTCTGGCTCCAGGCCGGGCTCGATGTGGCGACCACCCAGCCATCGAAACGTCCCAAGTAAGACGTTACTAATCCTCATTCCTACTGTGTCTGGTTAAAGTTCAATAACATTCGTAACTAGCTGAAGTAGGCCTACACCGCTTTGCTAGAGTATTTATTCATCGCAGTCGTCTATCACTGCTCTACCTGTTTGTCGCACCCCCTTGCTACCATCATCGTTGCTACAGCACCTGAACAGAAGCTTTGTTATAATAAACAGATGCACTGTTACCAAATCCTGACAACCTTCCAGTAACAATGTTTTGATCCGCAATGACTGCTAATGACGCTATTAGAATGAATTCAAAAGCAATAGGAGATTTCTGGAGTTTTAAGAAATATTTACTTTGCTTTAACATATTTCCTCACATTTCACCGTATTTGCAAAAAACTCAGAGTTCACTCAAAAAATTTGGTCTAAAGAGTAAGGGTAAATTTCATTAAGATGGCAATAAATCTAGATATTTATATGAAAAACATTTTCTTTATATAAAATAAAATAATTTGAAAAAGGAAGTCAAATTATGAAATCTATTTAGCAGCTTCAGATATTAGCTTGGACAGAGACAAAATCGTAAAAACAATTCAATTGTTTTTATGTCATCAAAATAAACATATGAAATTTCATATTATTTCGCATAAGCTACTATTTTACTCGTATTATCTGATGCATAAGTTTATTCGAGTTTATAGCAGGCAGTTCGAAATTATATGCCTATATGTTATATATCATTGCAACTCCAACAACATTTTTGGAAAATGTTTCAGAGGTATGAAATTTCCCTCATTCCCACGTCCTGTGGATCATCTGCCTTGCGAGTGGCGGTGACTCGAGGAATGATCGCTCGGCTGGGTGCATTTCCGCGCACGAGGGGACTGCGGCGGCGCAACGCTGTTCTCGGTATTACTAAGTAAGTTCCGAGCACCGCACCGCCGTCGCAATCGCCGCCGCCGCCGCCGAGGACGCGCAGCCGGGGCGGGG
>BOPP01000022.1:8366124-8499818 GCA_017312745.1 Gryllus bimaculatus
CCCCTCCCGCTCCGCTGTGCCGTGCCCCGCGTCCGGCGCTGCCACTCTCCCGTTCCTCGCTAATGGTTCGGCTCTGTATTAAGGCTACTGACAGAATATGGATATGGATAATTGACTGAGTATGGATAATTCGCGAATTAGTCGAGTAGTTCCAACCGGGAGATGTGGAGGGGTCTGATGTAACTGATGTGAGTCTGACCGGAAGGTCTTAGGTTCGAGTTCCGACGGTCGCTGGATTTTTCGACACTAGCTAGAACCATTTCTAGCGCCGGCTGCTCTGATCGGTAGTTCTCCGATCAATACCGGGCGAATGCCGGTACAGAACGTGAAAAAAGGCCCAGGCACCTTGTCCTTTACTTAAATACACACTTACATGCGCTACACTTCTACACATGCCCGGAGACCGGTCAAGAGCTTAGAGCTCGTCCCGGCTCGGGCGGTGCCCCGCTGGTGGGAGATACCTGTTTGAGGAAATCCCCGTAAGCCGTCGGAAGGTTGACGCCGGATTCTCTTGGGCTAATGTTTTTTAATGCTGCTAAAGTCCAAAGTACCATTTGAAGCTGATTTTACTTCAAACTTTATTCACCCAGTGTGGAAGTGCAGTACATGTACGTGTAAGTGTGTGCAAGTGTGCAAGGGGTGAGAACATGACAAGGAAGAGGAAGGAAAGAACGCGGGCGGTCCGTGGCCCGTTTGTTACGGTACTGTTCCGGCATTTGCCTGGTGTTGGTTGACGAAATCTACCGATCAGAGGAACCGGTCACTACAATTCTCCTTCAGACAACAGCTGAATTCGACCTAGATGACAAGCTAGTGTCGAAAATCCTGCCACCGTCGGGACTCAAACCCTAGAATCCCCCGGTAAGAGGCACCGCGGGGGCGGTTGACGCCCTGAAACACCTTTGCCTGTGGATAGATCACTCATGGACAACTACCGAACAGAGCAGCAGTCTGCAAGAGTTATCCTTTAAAAAGTGGCTGAATTCGAAAAAGATATACGCTAGTGTCGAAAATTCGCCACTGCTTGAAGCACTGACAACATCTATTGCTCTGAGCTACCTCATCCGATGTATATGGTTCGAAATGTGGCGCATGTTCTTGGCGCACTCTGTCACAACAAATACGTTGAAAACCATGCCTAAACGAGTATCGAACTCGAGACCCTTAAGCCAAGATCACCACTGCACACCTGCGTTACTGATATCAGCCGTCGAGAACATTATTACATACATAATCCTCAATTTCAGACATGTCCGAAGAGTAGTTTTCCGGTCTCTAGTCATCACCCCTTCCTGTGACAGCCTCGGGGCCGGTCTTGTCATGGGTCCTCTTTATCATTCGTAGGAAGTTGCAATATTTCGCCAGATCAGGTTATCATCACTCACTCTCGCTCTCGACAAGAATTAAAAGCAGCTGCTTCCTATCGAAACTGCATATGGTATCCGACCATTACATCTGGCAGAATACGTGTAGTCGCAAAAATTCAATTTTTGAACACTCATCCCTTGTAACTCGTTTTTAAAATAGACATTTACGAGACATCCCGTATGTAAGTGGCAAAATTAATTACATAGTAAATATGATAAATAAATCGGCTTTGTAAATGGCACTGTAAATACTGTTTGTCATCAGGACATGGATAGGTCATGTATACGATATGTTATCAAGAAGAAATCGAGTGGACTGATGAATAAATCCACATTAGGCATAGAGTATGTATACTTTAATGAGAGCACGTTCTGTAAGGACTGAAGACGCATGGAAGTCGACTGAGACCTAGCACATATTCGAGTGGAAGGCTAATTTTCTAAACTCCTTTAGGTATTTGTAGAATTTGTATTGGAGCACCCTTGTGTTTAGAATTAGACGGTGGACTTAAGCTGTATGTCACATCCAAAATCAATATATGCCAAACTTGAATTTGAAGTACATCTATTTTTTAAACATTTTTGTCACATTCTTCTATTTATCAAATTGTTCTGCACTTACTGCTGCCAAAAAAGGGATTACATATTGTCGGCCTTAGAGCCTACTGCATTTTCGAAAACTGCAAAAACTCATTCTCTACATTAATTCTTAAGTAATAAAGTACCATTTAGAAGTGAATGAAGAAAGTGTTCCAGAAGGGGGGGGGGCAATTTCACTTCAGATCATCCCTTTCGGTACATACATATTTGAAAAAAATTCCGATTCCAAAAAGGTGGACAATCCTTGTTGCTGTGTGAAGTAAATTAAAATACTTCTAATACGTTATCTAATCACAATCCATGTTTTGTGGGTATTTTATACCAAAAAATTTGTTTACAGCATAAAGTGTACATTTGCCTGTTGGCTGTATGCCCCATTGATTTGATTGTAAACAATGCTAGCGGCTAAACTATGAGTAGAATTTTCATCAAAATTGATATTCCTTAATTGATCTGACTGATGTCACCGCCCCTTGAATTTGAAACGGATATTTTAATTTTTGAGGGTACTTTACAGGAAGCCTGAAGGACATTTTCATTTTTTTTTTTTGCAAAAAGAAATTACTCCAAATTTTTTATTGTTTTTTTATCGGAGTAAAGTACGCTTCTAAAACTCTGAGGACGGACTTTCGAGCAAACGTTACAAATAATGCAATAAATACGTGCTGTTACAGCACCACTAGTCATTATTTAAAGATATTTCTCGAATAGAGGAATATACGCACGTAAAATGGTGCAGGTCTGATCATCATTGAAACCTCTAAAGTTTTGAAAATTGCCAGTTAAATATTTTTCGGCCTTCTCCACCAACTATAAAAAAGGTTTTCTTAACGAAATTCGTTCTTAAAAATGATGTAATTAAAAAATGTCATGTTCCATTTTTTTGAAAAGACTAGTAGTTATCGCGACATATTCAGTGAAACCACGGCAATTAAAAAAATACGAAAACAGAATTTTCTCATAAAGGTTGCACTTTTCTTCTTTACATTTTAGTTCCAAGAGAGGAAAGTTTACTTAACAATATGGCACAGGTCAGCTTTTCATTAAAAACAGCATTTTCGAGAACGGCTAAGTTCATTTTTTTCGAACCTAAGAGAAAGTTCGGTTACAATACAGTGCGCCAGTTAAGTCTCCCCTCACCGAGCCGAATTGGGGCCTCTTATTAAAATTTGCAATTATGTTGATAGCGATGAGTTCACTGAGAAACAAGTGAAGGGGACAACACTCCAGCATACAGTATTATGGCTAGTACGCAATTTATGTTTTCTGCTGTTATAAGTTGCAGCTCCTGCTATCAACATAATTTTTGTTACAAGCAGTGGCGACTCGTGTGCTTAGATTGCACGGTTGCACAATCCCAAGATAATCAAAAAATATTTTATAATATGTTAGGAATATTCATTTTCGTTTTAATGACATTCCAGCAATACAGATGTACATGAAGTCATTTTGAACCAAAGAGCGCCAAACGAGTCCTCTCCCCAGACTGGTGCTCTCTCAGCCCTTACGACATGACTCGCTCTTGGCTCTACTTCTGCATTTACTCTTTGGCTCTATGCTTCAACACAGGGATCAATAGGGCCTTCGGTTGCACTTCCAATGGGGAGGGGGAGTCTTGTCGCCAAGCACTGCGCGGCGCCCGAAAGAAATACCTATTTTGTTTTCGTCTTTCACTAACTGAACCTTAATTTTATGATTGATTGTTTAGTGATTGCGAGCACTTCAGCTACCAGAGTCATTAGTCCCGTAAGTGTAATGCATGTTTTTAGATCAGGAGATGGCGGTGCTTTACCCAGCTCTATTGCGAAATCCGGCGCCGACCTACCGTCGTCTACTGTGGTTTTCCCTACCAGGTATCTCCTACCAGCAGAGCACCGCCCCAGCCTTCACAAGTTCTTAGCTTGTGACGAATCTCCCGGTATGTGTGGTAGTGTAGTGCATGTTAGTTTAAGTGTGTGTGTAAGGGGGGAGGAGAAGACAAGGAAGAGAAAGGTTAGATCGCGCGCGGTCCATGGCTCGTTTCTTAGAGTACTGCTCCGGCATTCGCCTGGTGTTGATCGGAGAAACCATGGAAAACTACCGATCAGAGCAGTCGGCCGCTAAAATTCTTCTCCAAACAGCGACTGAACTCGACCTAACTAACAAGCTAACGTCGAAAATCCTGCCACCGTCGGGACTCAAACCCAGGACCTCCTGGGTAGAGTGACTGCAGTTAATTTTATGAATTTCGCGTGTTATTGAAAGTACACAAGTTCAGTCAATTATTGACGGTTTTGAATGCAGTACTTTTTATGTTTGAAAAATTTGTTTTCATTTGATTTTAGGTTTGTTGATTCAAAATGTACCGTACACATGATTTCTTTGTGTAAAGTTGGCCGTTCTGGAAGGAAGTCCGCGCTGGAGAGGGATCACTGTATTTTCGAAACCAAGTTACTTTTGTTTTGTATGAATTATATTGCCGTCAACTGCCTCAAAGCACAACTAATATAAAAAACATAAGTGTCCAGTGGAAATCAAGGCTAGAACCACGAGCCCGGGAGGTGTATATATGGCATGGACGCTACGCATAAAGTTATGAAAGTAATGTTTCAACATAAACTTTTATTAAACTTAGTTCGAATTGATTTACATTATTTAATTAATACATTGAATTGCTTACATTTTGTTATATATTAGTCTTCTGGATTTTGGAAATTATATTTCCATCATTCGATGGAACTGCAACCTCCAGTTTGTTAGGGCAGCAGCCGCCACAGGTAGCAAGGTGGCACTTCCCTGGCGCGCTATACCACTAGTGCATTTCTTATTCACCGCTTTCTTTTTCTTACTCGAGAGAGCAACGCCCCCCTACGTCCTTAACCCCATCTTTGGCCCCGCTACCGTCTTCGCCCCGCGTCTGCGTATCGCCAACCGCCCGCGCCGAAAGCGGGCGCTGACCCCCGCCGAGATAGCGCCTCCCGAAGGACTCTATCGGCGACTATCCGCGCGCGCGCGCGCGCTCGCCGCCGCTGCCCACGCAAGAGCTGACGTTGGGGCGCAGCGACGTCACTCGCGGGCGCTGCGTCTAAATTGGGCGTATTGTGGTCGAGCGCGGCCAGCACCTTGGTCAACGCTCGCCGCGCCGTCGCACAGTGCCCACGCTCGCTATCTACGGGGACGAATAGAGAAGCCCGTGCACGTTCGGGATACCACAAATTTTTCCCGTACATCTCTTTACAAAACTTTTTATTCTTACTATATATATATATATATATATATATATATATATATATATATATATATATATATATATAATCACTTTATCTGTTATTGTAAAATCGTTCGTGCAAACACGATCGTCTGTGACCGCAACTCGTGTTACGAATGGAACACGTCTTCTAGTGATTTTCTTCGGTAAACGCTTCTTGGCTGAGCGTATCTAACATGTACTGTACAGGCTGAGGTAGCTCAGGGCATCAACTGATGTCCCTGCAGTGCCTCTGATCGGGAAGTCCTAGAGTTTGAGTCCCAATTATAGAGGATTTTCTTCACTAGCTAAATGGCTAGTTCGAATTCAACCGCTGAAGAGGAATTCTAATGGCAGGCTGTTGTGATAGCTACGAGTATTCCGTGGTTTCTCCGATCAACACCAAGCGAATGCCGGAGCAGTACCCTAACGTAGGGGTCACGGACCACGAGCGAACTTTTTTTCCTCTTTACTTCCAATCCTCTCCCCTTACTTATACACACACACACACACACACACACACACACACACACACACACACACACATTTAAATGCACTATGCTACCACCCATGTCGGGAGGCCATTAGATAGCTTAGAGCATGTGCCGGCTGTGCCGCAACACTTCCGCGCAGTCAAATCGAGCTATAGTAATAAATATAAATTCGATCGATTTTCGAAAAAAAAAAATCAGAGATCTCAACGAAAAGGAGACCTGCACCATTCTCTTAAATGTTTTTCGTAGTAAGCAACAATAAAATTCAATCAAAAAATTGGGAGACATTTCTTTTTTGAAAATGTCCTAAGAGCTTCATGTAAAATACTCACCAAAATCAAAATATCGGTTTCAAATCCCAGGAGCCGCAACACCAGCCAGAACAATGGAGGAATATCAAATTTGGAGAAAATCGGTTGAATGGTTTATGTGCTAGCGTTGTGCACAGACAGACGGACAGTCAGACTGACGGACAGACAGACAGACAGATGTTTTGGCGTCAATCGAATTTTCGATATGAAGGACGTAAAAACAATGGATTTTGACTATACTAAGTGTTTGAGGAATTTTTCGATGTTTAGCAACTGAATTCATTCACTTTTTCGTTACCAAGATGCTCCAATAAGCGTTTTTGAGTGGGAAATTCTCTATTTTCCGGCGCACGATTAAAATACTTTCTCTTCTTACGTACGAACATATAAAATTTCATGATTTGTAAAATACGCACTTATGTATCATCGAGGACAATTCTCTCCTCGTAAACTGAAATCCAATATTTTCCTCTTTAGTCTACGTGTTGCTAGGAAGTATTTATAATTAATTATTTCGTTAGGTAATGACTTGTAAAAACACGGCTTAAAAGCCAGCCATTGTTACGATGCTTCATTACAGTCACTGCAACACCAACACCCTAAACTGCCCCTAAAACTAAATAAAAACAACATTTTCAATTTCCGCTCCTTACTCATTACGTTCGTAACAATTTCTGTTTCATGTTCTTATCGCAAATCTAAAATCTCCGTGCTCCGGCATTTACGAAGAATGTCTTAACAAAATTGGGTTTTCGTCCGTCTGTTCCCTGAACCTCTTGCACTGAGCGGTGACAGGAGCGGATTGGCAAGTGCCGCCGTTGGCACAGTCGCGAGCTAACGCAGCTTCTGGTTGCGAAGGGGATTTCTGACCTTCGCTTGCTCTTGGTCGTTTTTACTACGATGCCTTATTTACAACGCGATTACGGTCTAATCTGCACACGCTCTGTGGTAGTAGATTTTCGTAACGCTCCCAAAAGAAGCTCTAAGGAGTTGCTCACCCCTTGGGAGATACGTTGATGACGGCGATGCTCTGCTAAGCGTAAGCGAGAGATGAGGCGTTCTCGAACATGTATTCCAATGTGATCGCAATGTTAATAACAAATTTTGCTTCTCCCTTTCACTAAAAAGATTATTGTAGAGGTGATCATGAGGGCTTAACAAGAGGCATGAGGGCTGAGACGATTGCGGATGAAATGTTGGTTCAGAATTTCTGAAAAGAAACAATAAAATATGCGTTGTGTATGTAATGGTAAGGGTAAATTATTGCTTTAGAAGTCTAATTACATGCTGAGGACGCCCGAGGGAATTTTAATATAATTTTTTGGCAATTTTTTATATTAGTCTAGTTAGTATAATAATGTGCCATGAATTATATTATTATAAATGTGCCATATAATTTGGTTAAGCTTAAGGCCCCTGTAGATATTAATCCGGCTCTGCGAAGTGGAATGCGAATCTGGCATCCTAAAGTGAAAATATCGATTCCTTTGATGAGACTCTAATCATTAGTCTCCACGACGTGGATGATGAGTTCGTAAACAACTTGGAAAAAAAATAATACAATTATTATACAATTCAAGTAAACTGTTATTCTGTTAAAATTGGTACAAGTTCACAAATCAAATTTTAAAAAAATGTAGATCAAGGAAAATTTCAAACACTCTCCTAAAATAAGTGATCATTACAACACCTCTTATTTTAAAAAATTCACCTTCCATCTCTAAGTCTGAATTAGTATCCCATAATATCGTTTTAAATGTGATGGACTTTCTATAGATAAATTTTACTGATCATGGGCTTGTATAAATACCAAAGGTATTAAAACAACTGAATATTGCGTAATATGTACTATGTGCATCACTAAAACTTTCGCGAAGTTTTTTTTCTGTACATTCAGACTGAATAATCCAGACATTTAAGCACCAAAAGATTTTTTTAATCGGTAATTTTAATATCATAAAATCGCTTTTATAGACAGCCCTTCTTCCTACGAAGATGCAGTCTAATTTGAGCCTTGGCATTACATCCTCCTACTTGTAGTACCGCTGGATCAAAAAAGATGGGTTATTTGAAGATTGGGTTTAGTCCATCGCCTCAATTTAAGGGTTTGAAGGATGGGGAACGAATAGCGCGTTCTCGGACCCTTTGTTCACTGTTTCGGCCTACACCTGAAACGATGCAAAGAAATCACGGAAACGATCAATCAGAGTACCCAACGATTTGAATTCTCATTCAACTTATTCTCGGGAAGGATTTAAGTAACATGCGTATTTTAGGTGGATATTTCGAGTTATTTTAACTAAGTTTGTTTTCTATTTCAATTTCATTTTTTTACAACTCACAATCAGTAAAATTGGGCGTGAACTTTGCAAACCGTTTGCCAGTTGCCCGCCCTGGCACGTCGTGGTAGATTTTGTTTCAAGAGAATCGCAAACAGTAAGTTTTCTCTCTTGCATTTTACGTTCGCGAAGTTAGCACTTCCTTGTTGTGGTCATCTTTGTCACGTCTTTACATAAGAGAGACGGTTTTCATGACTAACGAGGAAATTGTGGATTTGCTGAGTCGAAGTTTAAAAATAGTTATTCGAAGGATATGTTCTGTGTTTTGTTTCTGCGTTACACAATTCGCAAGCTTTTGACACTTCTTTGTGTTCTGACAATATAATTTCTTTTCGGCAATCCTTTATAGGTATTTCTCATAAGTTTTCATCATTTTACTAAGTTTATTTTCTAAGGTGCTAACTTACTGGATACAGATTGTTGGTTTTCCTATTACAAGCACGTAACCCTGTGGAAAAAAACTGACGCTCACGTACCTTCCATTGTTAGAATTTTTCAGCCCCGATTCTTTCCTTTCAGAACATTTTATATCAATCCCATAATTATTTGCGAAAGTCTTATTAACTACTAACACAACCAGTGACTGGATATTCCACTGGTAAGTTAAGTGATTTATTATTTCCGATGATCCGGTGGTATATATCTTTTTGCTTTAGGCGAAAAAGGAATGTAATGCTGAATCGATGACGATAATTTATATTTTCGATAGGAAATATAAATTTCGTGGGCCTCCGATACCGAAGAAGTGCTGTTTATATTCAAAACGACCACTCGTTTCTCTGTCTACCTGTCTATTCATTCGTTGGTGAACAGTACTACCATTGAATCATTCATAGCATTTTTTCCCTATAAGGGTATTCACCGATCTACCTGGTTCGACTCAAGAACATACGAATTTGAATTTTTTTAATGGTAGGGACTACTTCACGTGAAACCCTTGGGGCGTTATCACAGTTTTCTCTAATTTTATCTTCTTTTAATTTCTTGTTAGACTTGAGTGAAATACAAAAGATGTTCTATTCTGATTTCACTATGGCCTCAGTATTTTCGAATTTTTGCAAAAGATTCGAATACTTTGGACCCTTGAAACAACTATATTATTAAACATTTTTCTTTAAAAAATAGTTTTTCAGTATTAACTCTTTGATTAATCTCATGTTCATTTTCTAAAAGTATTAATCATTTTAGCGCAATTAAATAAGAGCGTTTTTTAGACAATATTTTCTCCAAAACTTCTCCAATTTCTTCTTACACCTTTTTAAACAGGTAAGGCTCAATACACTTATGACATGTCATAAACGCCACATTGATGTAATCTTTTCATATCTCGAATAATATATTAACAATGTATTTTTACTTTCTCACCCCTACTTTGTAAGAAGAGAAAGTATTGTATTCGTGCGCCGGGAATCGACGAATTTTTGACAAAAAAACTCTCACTGACGAGATCTGGTAACGAAAAAGATATATTTGGTTATATATACAGTAAATAACTTCCTCTAACACGTCTGTCCGTGTGTAGCCTGTGAGAAAAGCTAGTGCGAAAACAATTTAGCCGATTTTCCCCAAAATTGATATCCCTCAATGACTTTATAGGAACGCGAGGCTCCGCGAGTTTGTATCAGATATTTAGATTTTTGGAGGTACTTTTCATGAAGCCTCAACATTTTCAATTTTTTTCTTAAATGTGACTCCTAATATTTTATTGGAGTGTGTCCTCGGGTTGCGTAAAGGACACTTAAGAATGCAAATCTCATTTTTACTCTAATTTTGAGAAAATTGCATTACATTTCTTAACATTAATAATAATTCATTTTTCAGCGTTTTCCTACAACTATATAATTGAATAGAGAGATTTTTCAAGAAAAATCTCTGTTGTTTTGATGATTAATGATTCTAGGAGTGGCAACTGCTAAGGTCAATAATCACGTACATGTAGAGCAAGTTTTGTATCGCTGGATGTAGCGGTGATCATCCACCGCTGGATGGAGAGATCCAGCGCTGACCTTCGTCGGCTTTAGGGGGTTTTCCCCAAACGGGGATCCCCTACCAGCGTGGCACCGCTCCAACCGGGACAAGCTCTAAGCTCCCGACTAGTTTCCCCACAAAAGTAAGTAAGGGGCGGGGAATAGGACGAGGAAGAAGAAGAAACAATCGCGCGCGGTCTGTGGCCTGTTGTTAGGGTAAGGGTACTGCTCCGGCATTCGCCCGGTGTTCATCAGAGAAACCACGGAAAACGTCCGATCAGAACATATGGCCGCTTGAATTCATTTCCAGGCAGCGTCTGAACTCGATCTAGTTGTGTATCTAGTGCCGAAAATCCATCGTCGGAACTCGAACCACAGTACCACCCGGTCAGGCAGGCAGACATCAATTGATGCCCGGAATCAGCTTTGCAGTAAAATATGTCTCACTTAACGTTTCGTACCACTAAGAAAAAATACATTGATTTAAATAGACTACAAGTTCGTTTGGGGGTGGATTTTGATGTCCTAATTTGTTTGAATTTTACGTATCTTTGCGATGAATAATATTTAACTGTGTATATAAACATTTTTTTAACTAATGAAATACGAATTTTACTTACACTGAAAAGAAAATCAGTGCTGAGTCTGCATTTTAAATGTCAGTGCCACATGACCTTTGGTAATTTTCCAAACCTTATCATTAGAGAGCAAAGGAGAATTAAAGTTCTTAATGACTCCTGCGTACGCTCGGGTTCGTAACTGACAAACAGTTCCATCATTATTACATAAATGACCCCTTACATTACGTAAAAGCTTGTTCCGAGATATACTAAAATTAAGATAGTAATTTAAGGGGTAATGACATTATGTTGAAGTGAATTTCACAAGCATAAAATGGGAAGAAAGATTATAGAAATCTTTTGTAATCAATAATTTCACTTTTATCGCCAGATATTGGTGTAGCGCGTCCCTTTTAAGAGGAAGATAGAAAAGAAGGAAGTTAATTGGTTGCTTGGCTTCACGTTCGGTAAGAAAAACCCGCTAAAATAGGCTGATAAGAGGAAATGTAATAATTTGGGGGGTTCATTCCCCTTCCTTGAAAGTAAAAGTAACTTCAAAAAGGTTCAAATATCATGAAAATATGATGATTTATTGATTCAAGTTAAATATCAATATTGTTTAAATTTGGATGGAAAATACATATCTTCGTCTTATCAACAAATAAATGCATTTCATTTTGTATAAGTAAAGAAACTGGCTCTCTTTAGAATTCATAGTGTTTCCTGTTTGAAAAAAAGTTGAGAGACACGAAAATTCTGTCGCTGTTGCACTACCAGTCAGAAGACTTCACTAGCTTTTCTTCCCCTCTTGCAATTAATTATTTATTCTGATTGAATGACATACTCTGTTATATGAACAATATTACGTATAATTTTCCTTGCGTTTATCTGGGACATTTTGAAATAAATTGTTTTGGAGCACATTTACAAACTAAGGCACCATGTTTCAAATAAATTTTTAGGGCCAGCCCTTCGATAAAGGAATCTAGAAACTCCGTAAATGCGATGAAAAATATTTTTGTTAATTCTTTTTAGTGTCTGCTTCGAATTAATTGTATTTACGTTTTTTTCTTATGAGAAATATTGCTTCAGTTTTGGTTAATTAGATTTTCAACAGTCTTTTCGAACGGTTTAATAATGAAATACGTTTCACTGCATTTTAGAAAGACATCTTTAGTCAACGTGGAACAATCTTGTTTCGAGAATGCATGGAGTAAAACTTGTGAAGACAGGGAAATACTTATGGGGGGAAAGGTTAGTAGGCACGCACCATCTATTTACCTACAGACAAACGCTATCAGAGCTGAGAATATTGGATGACTAGTATGTAAAAATCAACTCTTTGCCATCAACCATTTCAATCTAAGGATGTGCTCTATTCATGTTATAAAACTGTTTCTACCAATATTAGGAACTAGTGCAGCCTAGAGTATTTTTTAACAATTAATTTCTGCAGTATTTCGTTAAATGAACTAATGCATATTAATACATTTATTATTTAATCTGAAATGAAATTAATTATTAAAGAACTTTCAACTAGTAGAATCGCATGGTCATGATCTTATTAGTGGAGAAATACTTAAAAAAGTATCACGAATAGGGTTAGCTTTGACTTCCTTAATAAAAGTTCACGTAACCAAATCAACTCACGTGAAGTTCACTTACAATAGCAAAAATTATTCTCCAACTAATGACCAAAACATTTCTGAAGCAATCACTGTGAAGTAATTATGAGTCGGTAATATGTAATTAGTAATTAGGTTTAACACTCCATCCTCTCTCTGAAAATTAATACTCATGAAATAATCATTATCTGTATGGTCTCTCGGAATTTAACGGAGCTCAGTAGAGCGATTCAAACAAAAAAGTTCTCCAAATATTTCAAGCTTAGCTTCTGAGAACAGCATCCAATATAACATGGTACATTAGAAGTTCTTGAACAAGAGGTTTAAAAATACCATCAGTAACGAAATGTAAAACATGAGGGGCCTCAAACATAGCAAAAACGAAAAAGGCACATAAATCATTTGGCAATGATCATTTGTAATAACAATATGGTTATAAAGAATCTTGCGTTTAAGCCACTAGATATAGATTTTAGTCATAGATTTTAATTACTACCTAACAATGGTCACCATTGGGTGATTTCTTCACGTGTTTGCATATACTACGAGTACAATGTACTATTTGCCTAATCTTATGTGTACAATAAAGTTCAAGTAAACAGAATATAGGAAAAAAATCGTTTTTAAAAGTCAAAATGAAGACGAAATAAAATATGGTTTTCCTTTTGTCATTTTTGTTTTAAAGAATATGTAGCTGTTCTTCCTGTTTCTCCCAATATGTCGTAATCGTCACTGTAATTAATTAAAAAGAACGACTTTCAGAAACGTTCTTTCCATAGTTTCTTGGTTTTTGACACAATCTCTAAGTCACTCACCGTGGGCGACGTTGTTGATGCAATCCAAGTATCGATTGTTTTTCTCGTCGAACATGTACTGCCCTTCAGCACGCACAATTTTCAGAGGATCTGCCCGGTAGAAAAGTTTGCAGGACTCTCTGAAATAAGACAAGAGAGAAATTAAAGACTTCTGTGTACACAGAGAAAGGATAGTTACTTAGGCTTTTAAACCTATTATAACATGTTATTACAAACAATATCAACAAAGATGAGCAATATTTGAAATACTGACAATATTTTATTAATTTTAAGACAATAATACAGATTCTACCGATGCCCATAGGTGCTCACCACGATACATAGGAGATATACCCCCTCTGTAATAGGGATTCCCGATTTGGGAGCTAGGTCAGCTCTCAAGTCCTATCTCTCTCCTCCGCGTGGCGGCCCCTGGACACTCTCTGTGGTGAGAGCTCAGATGGTAACGAATGGAGGGCGAAAGGCGAGTTTCTGGCGCCACAAAACGAGAGCACTGGACTAAGGGAAGGAAAACACCGACAGAAAACCAAGGGGGGGGCCTCCATAGGTGTAGAGAAGCCAACCGTCGTATGGGAGTCATCCTAGAAATAAAATCCTGGTCCTCCCGTGAGGGAGTTCTGTGTAGGGTTAACACCCCAACTTGTTGAAAGATCCATTGTTCAGAAACCTTCAGAAAAGAAAGCTGGGCAAAGATATTTACGGCGATATAGCACGGAATTAGAGTCGAGATATGGAACATGGAACGTACGATCCCTTAGAAAGAATGAAGGAGGAAGGATGAAGGAGGAATTAGAAAGGACGCTCTCCGAAATATAATAATGGTGGCTAGTGATTATAAACTGGATATACTTGCTCTCCAAGAAATAAGATGGACTGGGAAGAATGTGATCGAACAGAGGCTGGGGACATTTTATTATAGCTGTGGAGAATCACATAATTTTGGAACAGGATTTATAGTTGGCAAGAAGAAGCAGCGCATGCTAGACTTTATACCTATAGATGAGAGACTGTGTAAGAAAAATAGGGTTAAGGACACTTTCTATGACATTATGGAGAAAGCCTAAGATATGTGACCATCATACTTGTATGATGTAAAAATTATTACGGCGTTATGGGAAGCGGCATCAAGCTTCAATGATGCGGCAAAAAAATTGGAGTGTGTCAACTGTAGAAAATACAAATATATGGAATGAACCAAGAAGAAAACTTACACGAAATCGTTCGAAGTAGGGGAACATTCCTTTGACAACTGAAAATAAGGCAAGAACAACAAACAAGAATTGTAAACAGAAGCTTCTTTGGATTAAAATAATGTTTTGGCTTGCGATCCCTACGACCTAAATATAAGCTAAAACTATATAAGACTTTGCTACAACCTATAGTGATGTATGGAACTGAATGTCTAGCTTTAAGTAAAAATGATACAAATATACTGGGTGTATTTGAAGGTAAAAAAATTGAGAAGAATCTATAGGCCAGTGCAGGACAGCGGCAAATAAAGAATCTGACCCAATAAAGAGATATATGATTTATACAATAGTAACAGTATTGTTAAAGAAATGAAACTGATTAAAATAAGGATAGCTTGGCCTTATCTGTCGCTTGCCTGAATCAGCTGCGTGTAAAGAATTGACTTTTATGTGACCTGTTGACGCCCGTAGAGTTGGAAGACCACCTCTAAGATTGCTGGATGGTGTTGAGGAAGACCTGAAATGCAGGAGCAAAAAATTGGAGGAAGAAGGCACGGGAAAGAGATACATGGAGCGAAATCCTGAAGGAGGCTCAAGTTCACTTATGGCCTGTTGCACCATAAGAAGCAGAATACAGTATGTACTGTTCTTTGGCGAAAATAATTCAAATCAAATTTATACATGAATTAATCCATTAATTCCATTAATCCTACATATAGAAATAGGTCGAGACCGGAAGTTTGGCTAAATGGCTGAATTAGCTGAAGTTTGGCAATCCAAATCACTTAATTGTACTCTTGGAGTAGTTTCAATAGATTTTCATTTTGCCTTTTTTCGCCTATTTTACCTCACGATACCTATTTTTGGTATTTTGCCCTATTTTTGCTTTTTTCTTTCTTTTTCGTCATTTTTTTCCTTGTTTTCTCCTGGCACTTATCTCGATAAATACCTGCAAGCCTGGACAACACGACGTTACAGTTGTGTTTTGACTTTCTGTGGATGCAAAGTCTCAAAGGACAGGTAGTGTTAAAATTCTAAATGAGAAAGAAAGATGATACCGGTCAAGATTTTCGAAATTTTACATTGATGACGTTTGGCTTTGTTCACTCACGAGGAATCCCTTCCTACATTTGAGTTGTCTTCCGATCTCTTTTGAGAACAAATCTCTATTTCTGAGTGTCGGAGTTTACACAAGTTAGAAGAACGAAAACTAAGTAATTCCGTTTTTTATTGATGCTATTTCAAGGTACGAACGGGAGTCCACAATATCATTTCGTAGAGACAGCAACGTGAGAAAAAGAAATTTCTTAATTTGCATGCCGGGTGGTCGTGTGTTCACTCGGCCTATCAATCGAGAAAACAGTTGTCATTCGCGGCATTCTAAGGACATTTTTCAAAAAAAATACTTTTGGTTTGCTTTAAGCACTTAAAAAGCATTTGGGGGAGTTTTAAAAGATCTACTGAGGTCATAAATTACTCGTTCAATTATTCCCAATAAAACAAATCTACAGACCCTATTTTTAGTCCCATCTCTCTAGAATATTGTAGATGAATTCTTTTAAAAAATGTTTTTGAGAATTTCAAAGCACCTGCAGTGATGTAACGTTGTGCATTATCATTCTGACTTTCTGGCGTAACGTGAATTGCTGAGAAAATGATACATAAAATTGAGGATAGTAAAACCTAATTATGATATGAAACATGCAATTAAAAAGAAAGAATTTCAAATGATAATTTTTATCTATGTAGGAAGGACGAACCAGGAAACTGTATTGTATTTAAAATGTATTTTTGTTATAATTTTGCAATGTACTGACATAGAAAATAACACAAAAGTACCTGCCACAGACGCAACGATAAGATAGTACTAAAAATCTACGTGTTATTCACTCAATATTTGAGACGTGTACCCAACGCTTAAAAAAATAGAGGACACGTTTTAAAAAATTTAGAAAGTGTTCTTAGAATTCTGTGATCTCATTTACAATTATAGAGTTGAGGGACGAAGGAACTAAAGGCGAAGTATAAATACAAGTTTCGAAAAAAAGCATTGCTTCGTGATCAATATTGGCCAAAATGTGGCCTGTCTGCAACATGTGGAGCATTGGATGATTACAAGTGGCTCCTCATATCCTTGCTCCCACTTATTCTTTTAAACTGGCATCCTTATGCATAACGGAATCCGTTTTCATATTATTGATTTATTAGTGATTTCGGGCGCGTAAACGCTCATTAGTCCGGTAAATGTAGTGCATGTTTTTCCTTTGGAGGTGGCGGTGATCTTTCCCCGCTAAATGGTGAGATCCGTCGCCGAACTACCAGGGTTTTACCGCCGAACCACCTTGGCTAGCGGGGTTTTCCCCAATCAGGTATCTTGTAGCAGCAGGGCAGCACCCCAACCGGGACAAGCTCTAATCTCCCGACCGGCATCCCGGCGTGTGTGGTAGTGTAGTGCATGTAAGTGTAAATGTGTGTTCGTAACGGGAGGGAATAGAACAAGGAAGTGGAAGGAAAGTTCGCGCGCGGTCCGTGGTCCGTTTCTTACGGTACCGATCCAGCATTCGCCTGGTATTGATCGCAGAAACCACGAAAAAAACAACCGATCGGAGCAGCCGACAGCTAGAATTCTCCTCCTGACAGCGACTGAACTCGATCTTCTGCGCATGCGCAGATGCACAAACGTGATTCTAAAACCGAACTGCGCACGCGAAGATCGATGATTGCTGTAACGCATCGCCGTGCGAAACTCACTGATACCTCCACTCAAAATAAAACCGCTCTTCGCCAAAATCTTAATTTTGTTTAGATAAGTCACTTTTCTTTTGCATGGATATCATTGACTCAGGTCAATTTCATAACAACAATAATAACTAACATACCTTTGATCCCGGTGAATAAGTTGATAAATTAGCTTCTTACTGAAACTGGGGTGACTGGATTCTTTTAATCATTGTCTACATCTCTTTAGTAACATAAGCCGATTTGCCTAATTATTCACATCATAAGAATTATTTATAATCATTAATATTTATTGAATAAGTTGAGTTTTCTGTTGATGGGCTTTAAAAGATAAGCTCAATAATTGATGAACGGTAAGTTGTGGCGCTCCTGTAAACTTGTTTTTGCTAAAGTTACCAGTTTATTCACAGAGGTCGAAGATAATTTTATCAGTACTTACTAAAAATATCTCTACGATAGCATAATTGCTTCACTTACATTACCACAAAGGGTACAGAAAATGCATAACACTGCCGAATAATGAGTCTATTTCAAATAATTGGCACTACAAGATTTTTTTGTTTTTACTTTTTCGTACATGTACGTATAAACGAAGTAATATACGTAGCATACAGGACGTTATGGAATGATGCGGCGAAAACTGCTGTTTTTCGAAAGAAAATCTCGTTTCCTGACACCGTGAAAGAGTTTTTTTTCATACGAGTTGTAAATTATTATTATTATTATTATTATTATTATTATTATTATTATTACTATTATTATTATTATTAAACTAAGATCCCATTAAGAGCAAGGGCCTTCTGCCTTTTGTAAGGAATTCTGAATGAAGTGATATGATAGTGATCAGGGGTGAAAGGCCTAGGATGATGGTTGGCGGTAGGGCGGTGGGACGCGATCTTGGCACTTTTAAACCATCCCAGCATTCGCCTTATGACCAAGGGAAACCACGAATAACCCCGGCCAGGATGGCCGGCCCGGGGATTGAACTCGAACCTCCCAATTGTGAAGTCAGAGCGGTACGCACTAAGTCACATCGCTTGGTGTAATAAATTACCTTTTTTTATACGTGGCGTATACATAATCCATGATTTTGGTTCCTTAATACCAATAAAAAACTTTTTTTCGAAACGTTTTCTTCTAAAACGAATATTCCTCGATTGACCTGATCTGACAGCAGGATTAGAAAGAAGTATACTTATAACGATGGCATTGGTCCGACTTTATTTTTCCCTGAATTTTCGAAAAATGAGAAAGTTTGACTTTTTTGATCCCCTCTCATACAACGTAATTTCTGTAAATACAGATTTTTTTCTTCTAATTAAAGGGTGCTAACTTAAGGGTGCTGCCACATAAGATGGCAATAAGTTGCCTAAAACCAAATGACAAATGAGTAGTTAAAATTCCAAAAATTAAAATATCTATATCAAACCATCCACTTTTTGTATTATTTTAATTTTTAGGGGAATGGGAAGAACTAAAATTGCTTCCCCACTAAACTACTTTCTAGATGGGCACTGAAAAAAAAATGTATTACTAAGTGAAAGCATATTTCACGGGCAAATTTTCAGAGAGTACACAGAGCATTGTCAAGGAGAACATTTCAAAAATTCAGATTGGAAAAATATTGTAGTACATATTAGTATATTTATTTATTTTCAAAACGAATTATTAGCCTGTGAAAAATGTAATTATAAGGAAGATGTAAATGTAAATATTGTAATTGTAGACTTAGAATATAGATTGGTGTTACTTTCTGTGACAAACTTCTGTGAAATATAAAAAGGAAAGGGTTACGTATAATACATTTTAATACTTGATATACTAACATGCCCATCCAAAAATATAATGTCCGTTAAATATCTTTTAGAGAGAGGAATATCCACTTGCAACACCTAACAATGATGAGTCGAAAGGCACATAGAAGTCGTTGCAAGGTTTGGCACCATGCCTCCTGAACCTTCGGCCAACAGGAAATTTTTGGACGCGAAGAGGTCGACGACAGACCTGCCAGTTTCAACCAGCACGCGAATCCTTTGATGCAAATGCTTAAATACATGGTACGCTAGGTGAGTTGCTGTTTGTTTGCATCGGAAGCTTCGTACGCTGGAAGGTCCTAGGTTGGATTGATTGATTAGCAAATTCCCGGAATGTCAGCTGATGTCATTAGTCCCGTAAGTGTAGTGCATGTTTTATTGCGATAGGTTGCGGTGTTGTTCCCCGCTGAACGGCGAGATCCGTCGCCGACCTTCGTCGGCTTGCGGGGTTTTCCTCAACTAGGTCTCTCCCACCAGCGTGGCACCGCCCACAGCCGGGTCAAGCCTTGAGCTCCCGACTAGTCAGCCAGTATGTGTGGTAGTGCATGTAAGTGTAAGTGTGAATAAGTACGGAGTGAGGTTAGGATAAGGAAAATGATGAAAAGTGCGATCGCGGTCCGTTCGAGTACTGCTCCGGCATTCGCTTGATGTTCATCAGAGAAAACACGCAAAACGATCACACCGATCACAGCAGCCGACCGCTAGGATTCTCCTCTAGATAGCGACTGAATTCGACTTAGTTATGTAGCTAAAGCCGAAAATGCAGCCTCTGTCTGGTTTCGAACCCTAGGAACCGCCTGGTCAAAGTCAATGCAGGAGGATCAATTGATGCCCTGAGCCACCTAAGCCGGTTTCTAGGCTATTGTGCGACGATGGATGATTATTCTGCAGAAATTTCTGCAGAAACATTGTTCAATGACTTTTGTGTTATTACAAAAATGTTGAATGTTTATAAATGAATCCAGTAATTATAAAATGAATAAAAGGTAAACAAAAAACTATTACAACTAAATCAAGCCCAAAATAATATAGTTCATCAGAACGAGATAGTCTGCGAAATGTAATAATATCTAGATCATACAAGTCTAGACATATCGTTCATCTAAACGTCACATATCTGCACATCTAACGTCACATATATGGATTAACGAGGAGTTAAGTAACTTAATGAGTGCGGTTAAAATAATGAGAGATTGCAGCGCAATAGGGGACAATTGGACAAAATGAACCCATTCCTAGAACTGTAGAAATGGTATGTGGGCTAACACTCAACGAGCGTACGACGAACACCAAACTCATTGCAATTAGGAAGCTGAGTACAATGAAACTATGCGGAAGGGGTCATGAAGCTCGATTTGCGCATTAATTTGACACACATTGTCTACAGGCCAAGAATGTGCGTTTCAAGATGTTCAAATGGACACGTCAATACAAAAGTCATGACGTTTGACGTTCAGTCTTTATACGGGTGACGGTTTCTTTATACAGACTCGTTTCTTCCTCGTCTGTCCTTCGAGGAGTTTATTTCAGATATTTACTGTGTATGTGAATTATCAATCGACTTAACTTATTATCATAAGGTATATAGACCTAATCGTAAGCAAATACAGGCTTTGCGTCATCTGGAAATTCGCTGTACAGCAATGAAACTTGGAGTTGAAAAAGAATAATGACAAAAATGTAAATTAATTTATTTGAATTTTTGGGGGCAAAGTCGATGCGAAGTCATTAATCAGTTTATCTCTACCCAACTTGTATATCTTATACCACACCGCTGTTTGTCTTCAGCGCGAGACATCATGATACGGGAATTACATTAAACGCGAGAACATGCGAAGTCCAAAGGGAGGCAATGGCCTTGAGGGGAATAGGCAGACGGCGACCACATGAAGATGAAAGGTCCTGGTAGGCATCGCGAAGATTTTGATGCCGAGCGGTGTACCAGGGAGGTGGCTCAGAACATCATCTGATGCCACTGTAGTGTCTCTGACCGGGAGGTCCTAGGTTCGAGTCCCGACCTTCGACACTGCCTAGATTTTCGATACTAGCTAGATAGCCAAGTCGAATTCAGTGGTAGAGAACTCTAGCGACCCGCTGCTTTGAAAGTTAGGTTTTCGTGGTTTCTTCGATCAACACCTAGTGAATGTTGGAGTAGTACCCAAACAAGCGGACTAGGGATCGCGCGCAATGTTTCCTTATCCTATCCCCACTTCTTGCAACAAACACACGAGCACTACACATGCTGGCAGACCGGTCGACGGCTTAGAGCTTGTCCCGACTGACGCGGTGCTTCGCTGGTGGGAGGTACCTGAAAAATCCCCTAAGCAGACAGGTAGGTCAGCGCCGGATATCACCATCTAGCGGAGGAAGATCACCGCCACGTCACGAGGAAAAAACGTGCTCTACACTTATGAGACTAATGAACATGCACGCATACTGACGCACCCACAATCAATCAATAAATCAATCAAACGAACAGTGTTTTGTTGAGTCGCTCCCCGCTACAGGACGCTGCTGACGCAGTCGATCTCTTTCGTAAGTGTGAACTCATTTTTTATTTATTTCTTCTCGTTTCTTACTCGTTTGTCCTTCAAGGAGGTTTGTTTCAGAGATTTACTGTGTATGTGAATTATCAATCGACTTAACTTATTATCATTAGGTTTGCAGACCTAGTCGTAAGCAAATACAGACGTTATGTCATCTTGAAAGTCGCTGACAAGTTAGGAATATCTTCAGTGTGTGCAAACTCTAGTGTATCAGAAAGTTATCAGCTAGTTTCGTAAGCTGCATTTTAAATTACCAAACATTTTGTGAGTTGAATTTCACTTACAAAACGCCCATTTGCTCTAAGAATGTTTCTAAATTGATGAATCAGTACTAGGGAAAAGTATAGGATGGAAATAATCATCAAAGAGAGAAATGCTTGAGATATAAGCTCGATTCCGGGGCAAACGATTCTTTGTTTTTTTTTAATGAACTAATACCAGTTGTGGCAATCTGTCACTGTACTCAACAAAATTATTATAAGACTAAATAATAAATTGTGGAATCACCTGTTCCCTACTGAGGTATTCTCGCACAAAAAGTTCAGCCATTAAATTTGGTAAGCTTCCAGAGGGTCATCATTGACAATATGAATAACATGGTAATTCAACCAAATAAATGAAATCTACTGAATAATTTTTAATTGCCTCTGCAATGGATTCCTCCAGTGAAAGAATCGAACTTCATTGTTACGTTCTAGGCTTCAAAGAATTTAGACACACGTTGTTATTCTGTAATATAAAAATTCAACCTAGGTCATATGAGAAGAAACGCTCATAATACACATTGAACTCCTAGACCGAGAGGCTAACTCAGGTAAGTTTCATGTCTGATCCATGTTCTATTAAAGCACATCACAACCAAAATACGGAACAGTTTACTGGCAAATGTTAGTCTATAAATTGTGAAAAGTTAGGGGGCCTTCAAATGTAAATATTATTAATTATAAAAAGACCAATAAAATTTGAAATGGTTGCATCAAAATCTCTCACAACACATTTCCATTAAAAAGCCCCCAAAACTTCTGTGACTTAATAATATACGAGGGCAACCCTCGTTTGGAACGTCTCTGTTGATTTCTCAGCACAGAATAGAGCTACAAGAAATAACTTGCCAGGAAAAAATAAATGTCTTTCAAAACCTGAAAAAAAAGTATCGTAAGGGAATTTATGGCAAGGGGTTGTTTGAAGGGGTTGATAGAAAAGAGATTAGAGGAATGACAAATTTCACAATTCCCAAATAACTTATCGTCAAAAATTAGAAAAAAGTCCTGTCCTGTGATTAGCCTACAAATGTCGTTAGATTATTGAGTCACTAAATCATCTCCAAGTTTTGCCTTACACTACTATTAATTCGGTATATGAAGATAAATGAATATAAAACAGGAACTCAAGTCAAGGTTTCTGCTATATCATCTCTCAAAGAACTGAAGCAAACGTGTTGAATATCACACTTGACGATTTATCTTGATTATATGACCTCATTATTACTCCTGCAAGATCACCACTCTAGGTTTCTATCGGGACAATGAAGATTAATTGCACATCTGATAAGTGTTTTTTTCAGCTCTCATGCAATACAAAATGTGTGTGTACTACTTACATATATATTTATATTTATATAGTTAACTTATTGTAGTCTTTGACCATGTGTGCTTCATTAATGAAAGTGTTGCTTTTGATATGCCACGAGAAATGACGTAGATTTGGGGATTTTTCTCAAACGAAACTCGTATACAAAATAATAAAAACTGGATGAATAAATGTGCTGTATTAGTAAATGACGCAACAAATGTGCAAAAAGCAACCATGTTATCACACGTTTCACGTGTCCGGGCTCCTACCAAGGTGATCTGATTATTTGGATAAATAATTATTTCTTCTTTGTGTGAAGTTTATGTATGTTTCAATCACATTACAATTGTACTCTATTTTACAAGTACATAGTGCAAGAGTAATGAAAGTGTAAGCAGATTAGAAGAATAACGTGCCCATATGCGCAAACTATTATTTTGCTTTCGTAGGTACATTTCACGCTCTATAAAACATCATGTACCACACGTTTTTCTCGTTCGACATATTATCCACAATACTTTCCACGGTGAATAGAGATGTGCCTGAAAGAAGCTTTTCTTATCTCACAAATCTACTAAAATCTTGCACGTAATGAAAGCGTATCACTTAAATTACTTTACTTATTACTGAACAAAATCGGCTGAACGGTTTAGGCGCCAGCGTTGACCATAGACGGACGGGCAGAGGCGGACGGACGTTCCCGTGAACCAATTTTTTGGTCTAAAGGACCTATAAAAGAAGGATTTTTTATATACTACGTGTTAAAGGAAGTAAACTTCTAGTTTACCACAGGCCTGCAATAAGAGTTTTTCTGACAAAAAAATTGCTGTTTACCGGCTCGCGAATACAATACTTTCTCTTCTTACGAATAAAGGGCGAAAAATGAAATTGGGCATGTGAAAGGTTTCGAGATAAAATTTAAATTCAGGTCAATACAGTTGAGAGAATGTTCACATAAAGATGGACTTCCAACATCTCTAATATCATTCAATTACTTCCTAGTAAATTTATTGTTATGATAAGTGTTGAAATAATTTAACATAAGTACTGTTTTAGTACTGTAAGCTTCCATTAATTACTCGGCGTTTCTACTAATATTCTCTCCCTCTCCCTCCCTCTCTCCTACTCTGACTGTCTGTCTGTCTCTCTTCAATCAACGAGTTTTAACGAACGTTTAAAAATTTTACAGGTCGGCTGTATCCTCTGTCAAAACAAAAGCACCAATTACAGAAAATATCGGTGAACAAGAAAAGGAACTTCCCCTTCTTTTTAGTTAAGTGAAGAATTATGCTTCGAAAATTGCCTACTTTTATTACTAAAATGTTAATGAAATGTCTTATCTCGAGTAGTTGTATTGAGTAAAACACTACGTGTTCGGCCGCGATATGAACCCCTCCGCTCATCTTTAAACTGTCCAACCGAAAAACTTTTGAGGTGTGTCACTTTCCTTCTGTATCGACGATATCAAAATAATGGTCTATCCAAGATCTTAAATGAGAAAAGAAGCATTAAATTTGGAGGAAGTTTCGAAAGAACCACAAACCTCGATCGTGATACCTGGTAATTACCAAGGTCAATTATCTCTCTCACAGAACCCTGTCAAAATTTACAAGCAAAGTTCGGGAAGCGATTTGAGATGGCCACCTTGCTTTATGGCCTAAGTAATGAAGAGAGTTCTAAATTCCAAATGAAAATGACCTCGTGTCGTGCCGGCCCGCAGTTTAGTGTTTTGGCGGCCTTCATACAGATAAGGAACTCACTGTCATTTGTGTTCATCAGCGCTCGTGTCGGGCACGTGCACGTGGGAGAGGCGCACGTGAGCCCGCCTCTGCTGCCCCTCCCCCGGCTCATAGCAGAGACGTGCGGAGGATAAGGGTAATCGCTAAATTGAACTGGTCAATGGGGATCAGCTGATGGAGCACCTCTTTGTCTCGTTATCTCAATTCCGAGGAGACGCGATTCTCTTATGCCAGGCGGACACATTTTTCTACTGGACGTCATCTCTCTTCTTCACAAATAAAGTGGAACTAATGGAGAAAGACCTTCATTTTATGTAATCTTTCGAGGGAAAATATTGGACGATACATAATAAAATAACAAAAAAAATATCAATTTAAAATCAATACAATATTTAAACAATTAAAACCAATTACAATAAGTATTTCTTTTACGGAAATTATTTTTGATTTAAAGTAGTAATTACTCAAAAAAGTCTTTGAGTAATGTTTAATCTGAATACCACATTTTCGAGTGCTCGAAGCTCGTTCAAAAGCTTAAACCATGCAGAAAGTTACTGATCAAGTACTCCTGCCATTAAAAAATAAGGATGAAATCCAGAAAGTTGAGGGGATGATGGGCCAAAAAGTACCGTTAACTTAAACAAGTATTGGACTATTAGTATTAATAATAATATAGAAGTTGAAAAATCTTCAAAATGCTGTTCGAGTTATCATGGTGTGCGGAATGATAATCTCGTTCGAAAAGTACAGATGGTGAGTGACAAAGCAAATACTCATACTGAGTATATTGCTATTCCACTCATATATAAGTATTTGATGAAGATAACTATTCACATTTTTTAATTTGCTTAGAAATATCTTTCAATCATTCGCCATTGAACCACAATCAGGTCTTTTTCGAGATAGTATCGATCCTTTCGAACATTCGGAGATTCCAGAAGTATTTGAGGCTGGGAACCAATTTCAACCCAGACCCCAAATGTGTATGAATACTTTCATACTGTAAATACTACTGCCTACTGTCTCTTTATCATTCAGCGCCGGGTTTTACTAATCAATCGTAATGAAAATAATAGTTAACGTAATATTCAGATCTCATCGGAAAAGACCAACTGTCAATAATGACTAACAATAATGATGATGCTGAGGAGGAGGAGGAGGAGGATGGTTATTTGTAAAAGCTAATAAAAGTGAAAACTAGACGTTCAAAACTCGTATCCCTCTGGACCTTTTGATAATTTACAGATCATAATTATAGTGACAATTAATTTGAAGTGGATTACAAATAAGTTTTGTCACATCAATTGATTGTTTATTTCTCATTATGAGATAAGTATAGTACTACAAATGACAAACAAACGAGTTGGATTGGTTCCTTATCACGTTGCATCCGTCGCCGATAATTGACGTCGAGGTTTATCTTTGATTCAATACCAAGGAATATGATGAAGAAAACAACTATCAATATAACTCAGGAAGTAAATGTGACATTTATACGTCGCCTTATCGGCAATATTTTCAAAACTTACTTTTATTATCTTATCGATTATTTTTTGGGTACAAAACAAAGGATTTTCAGGCGTTATGATGACTAGTGTGTTGCAAGGCTTCGGCACTACGAGAAGCAGAATATTGTGAAATTGCTAAGATGTAAGATAATCCTTCCCCAAAATTAACACTGACGTTGCGAGAGAAAAAATGCCCACAATTATCCACACTTGCTTCATTCAAACTAGATTATTTTAACTTGGAAAAAACGTCCGAAATCATTATCACAAACGAGTTCATATGACGCAAAGAGCTCAAGGTCTTGCAATTTGCACACGATACCCGATAATTTCATAGGTTATTCACAGCTGATAATGAACAAAAATACTGGTATTTGGAGACCTGTAGTGAAACATTTGACGTTCCCTGCGAGCAATGGCCCTGGAGAGATTTCCCTGTGAGGCGATTTCAAACTGGCTAAATTAATTTCTTGTTGGAGCAGTAGGTAATTATTGTGAACCTGAACAAGCTTATAACTGTCATCAATAATCGACACAGCATTCTTTTAATACCCAACACAGTTCTTTTTGTTACCCAACATTTCCGTTCTTAGGGTATCAATTTAAAATGGGGTTAACACACTGTTCGTAACAGGAAGCCTCTTCATGTAAGAGGCATTTTCATGAAAACAATCCTAACCGAGGTGGCGTATTGTGATTCATTGTATCGGCATGATCAAATTACTTATACGTCGATTCAAAAAAAACAACACTAAAGACGTTAGCTTAACTTCGTTCTCTCATATCACATAAAAGACTTCCCCTTCAAATTATCTTATAAAACACTTATTCGACGGAAATTAAACTCAATGGAATTGCAATGGATAAAATACTATCTATCGAAATAGTAATTGAATGTACAATGGAAGAATATATTATGTTCCTACCATCCTAGGACAAAATTCCATTTGCTTGTGGGGAACTTTTAATCGACATGATCCTACTAGCATCTTCATCCATTCCATTATCATCATCTCAAGGTAAAAAAACCTCTACTGTAAATTCATCTTATGAGACTTATCGAAAGAATGGAAAATGTTAATCATGAAATTGTACGAAAGAGACCATTTACTTTTCTAAATTTCCAATATATGTTCCATTTAAAAGTAGCTTGCAAACAAATAAGAGGGATCGATAGTTTACAATATTACTTATGCAAAGCAATGAGATTCTTTAGTCAAGAGTAACAGTCGTATTGTATTTCTATTCGATGACAAATAGCACAGAGTTTGAAAACAGTATAATATACAGTACCTACAAGTCCAAAATATGAAATAAACACAAGCTGTTTTCAATAATGATCTTAACCTTCCCTAACATTAAATATTAATATTGATTATAGTAACTTTTATTCCAACATTTTTTTAAATAACGGTCGCTAAAAACAAAGAAGACGAATGTCTTACTTGAAAGTGCAACACAATGTGACAGAATAGATTAGGAGTACCGTAATCTATAGGAAAAATCAGCCTTGAGACAGCTGGCTAAACGGAACGTTAAGAACCCGCATGGCAAACCTGTTTTCCTCCCGATAGCCTCGACTTGATCCAGCATCTCCACCGCCTAATCAAAGTAACTTGCGAAAGTAATGGGCATGAAGACAATTTTTGTCGACTTGTACGATGATATAGTCGTAGAGTTGGTTCTCAATTGGTAAGGGCTGCTTTTCAAGCAACATCCGTTTGAATTGCTACGTGCCTGCAATTCTTACTCCATATAATGTGAAAATAGGAAACATGAATGTTTGTGCGAATAGTATGTAGTTTCTGAATGTCACGTGTATCAACAAAATACAACAGAATCTTTCATATTAGTGTGCTAGTATTTTTCATTTCCTTCCATTTTTTAAATAAACATATTCATTACATATAACGACCTGGTTTTAAAAAAATAATTCCGTTTGATAATACTTAATATGAAGTCACGAGGTTAATTCGACACAAAAACTATTTTGAAACAGACTTCCCGCATATAATTCAGGATTATTGAATTATATTTATGTAATTATATTTGCACTGTATTTTTGTTTGTGAGTAAATCAAAAACTCCAAAAATCACTACAAACACCCAGACGAAAATGAGGCCGTATCTCTTAAGTTATGTAATGTAACCGGAATTGTGATATTCAAGAACAATTAATTCTTGACTTCCAAATCCTTTCTGTTCAAAGGTCGCTTCTGACGCTTGTGTTCTAAGGTCTTCTACGTCTCCTCGGGTTGCTGGGTGCTTTATTGCAACAACAATCTTGTCGACGTTCGATATGTTGCTCTATCTCTCCGCCCGAGTAAATACGCTGAAACAGCACGTTCACAGAAGACATGACCTGAAGACGTTTCATTGTCCTCGGCTAGGAGACAAGACGAACGACGCACGTGCGCGGGCGATGACATGAGGAGGTCAACCGCGTCTACAGTCCCGGGCCGCGCGATTTAGGGTAGACATTTGCTGAATTAAATGGCTCGAAGGCACCTGCCTCTAAGCAGCGCCGGCGCAGGGCATGGGCAGACCGGGCGATCACCCGGGGCCACGCAAGTCAAGAGGCCTCATCATGGGACAAAATTATTTACAAAAATTGAATAAAAAATTTGAAATGGAGAAAATCGTTATTGTCATTTTATAAGTCGCGGTATAGTAGTCTGATATTTCATTAAATTTTCAATATTTTTTTCCCTTCAAAAGTTAATTATAGTCATTACTTATAAGGTAGGTTTCTATGAAATGAATTAAATGACGCTAACATTAAAATAGGTTCTAATGAAATTCATAATTATTATTTCATGTATTTAACAAGTGATTTTATTAAACACTATCAAAACACAACACAAGTTTTCTGAGTTTTAAGCTCACAGTGGAAATTGTATTATTTGATCACCAAATATTTTTACTTGAAACTATTATTTAAAATATAATTCCTAAAACCTTTCCTAACTTTAACGTCGTAGTTTTTGTTCTTTGTTGACATAATGTAAATCATAGTTGTTGTTTTAATTTAAATTTATTCATCGTCGCATCAACATCAAGGTCATTACCGACTAAACATATAAATACATTTTATAACTACCATATGAAATTTAAAACCATATTAATTATAAAACACAGTACGAAAGTACAATACAACAATTTCATACATACATACATACATACACACACACACACACATATATATATATACGATACATAGAATACATTCAATACAATAATACAAGACAGTACATACAACACAACAACTCGTAGTTTCTTGATACAACTTTCACATTTTTAATTTTTGGGGGGAGGGCTACGTTTCAGCATTGATTCGAAACCAAAAGTTTCCAACTAGGGCACTGACTCTAAGTTAGATATGTGTGATATATTGTAAGGCATGGATCCCTCCTAAATAAGTTGGCGTGGAATGCAAAAGAAAACCATATTTTGCAAAATCATCTAAATCTGCCATTCCCAACCACTGCATTGTAATTTGTATACTGTTGGAGAATCGCGAGCTTTTTGTTAAGTATAAAAATTTTAATTCTCTTCATTTCCTTGGAACTAACACACTTTACCGAACTGGTAACCAATTAGTAGCACGGTTTCAGGCTGCAGATCCCACACATATTCTTCCTTAATTTATTATTGAGTTTGCATATTGTAGTCTGAACAAATAAAAAACGCGGTGCTCTAAAAGGACGTACTTTCTTGCTCTATTTGTAACATTTGCAATTCTGGAAAATTATGAGGCTTACGCCATTATTTGCGACCTTTACGCTCTCAGAGGAAAAATAAAAAAGTAAAATATTTTGAAAATGCTGTTAATGTTTCTCTAATGTCCCCTCTGACAAAAAATCAAATGATCGGCTTCAAATTAGCATATCCTCGAGACGGCCAGAACGATCAGGGAGTTACAAGTTTGGAGAAAATCATCTGAATGGTTTTTGCACCATCGGTGATCAGGCAGATAGACGTTTTGCCTTCGGCCATTTTTACAGTATCAATATCTCACAAAACTGGTATTCTGACTACACAGCTTGTGGAATAGCGTGTAGACTACACATCAGAAGTAATGTACTACATAAAGAAACAAGATGTTTTTACTTTTGTAATATCAGGGCCCCACTATACTATTCTATACTATAGATTTTCTGACAAATAATCCTCTCTTTCCACTGGAGAATTACTTCTCTTTTTGCTATGTAAGTACGTAGTATGGCGAGAAAGTAAAAAGTAATAATGGTTCACATTTTGAATTATTTTAATGATCATGATTAATTTTGACCAAATCCGAAATAAGAACCATAAGGTGAAATCTGCTTTTAACTGAGTTACGAATTATTCTTGCAATCTGGAATTTTCATACAGTTATTTCCAAGGTATTATCTCTAAGAATATCTAATATCATTTTTAATTAATGCCTATCATCTATCTAATATAGTACTTTTATCAAATGATTTGATTTCTTTTATTGGATTGCTGTGGACTTTTAAACTTTCAAAGAGGTTTGATCAATATCACGACTTTAAAGGATTTGATCTAACGTATTCCGTATACTTAATAACATTGCCATGAAGTGCTCAAACTCACAGACATAAACTAAAAAATTTCAAATTTCGATCCCACCGACATAAACTCCGACACACTTTCGATAACATAAAAAAAATATCATCAGCTTACGGGCGTTGATTTAACAACTTTGTAAAACAAATATTAGTGATAGCAAGGCTCTAAGGAAGAAGCAGCCCGCCATTAAATATTTGATATTTAAGTGTTGCATTATGGAACAGCAACGTTTTCGATATTCTTGGTTATTAAAGAACTGTTGTGATGTATTGTAATATACTACGTTAGTAGGTTTATTCGTAGTAGCAGTATTCGTGAAAATTGGTTTTGCTAAACTATTTAATTTATTACACTGTTATGCGAGAGTATTATTAGTTGTTCCTGACAAGTGTGCATTCCACTTTTTCGAAAAACTTTGTACGATTTTCTTAGTAGCATTTTTGCTTCAAGTTTTTCTAGGAGTAAGAGCCACTAGTTATTCTTATTTTATTCAAAAATAATTATCATAGATTGCATCACATCAACTGATAATCTCCACTGATATTTTCATTATAGATACATTCGTATACGATTTCAGAAGCTAACAATATTTTTAAAAAAAATTCAAAAATTTGAGATACAACAGAATGAAATATTTGGCCAAGAAAGAAGTGAAGAAGGCAAAAAATGTATTCTGGGAACAAAAATGTGACAGATTAGACAAGTGCATGTAACATCAAATCCAGAGAGGCATGGAAAATGTTACATTCCATGAAATTGAATACAACCAAGAATGGCATTTAGTAGACCCAATTGGTATGTGAAAATGGCAAAAATACTATGAAAATCTTTTGACAGAAAATAGAGCTAAATTTCAGGGAATGAAATTTGAACCACTGGCAGCGTAAATTCCATCACACCAGATATGACTTTGGAAGAGTTAAAAAAAGCGTTAAGAACATGAAAAATAATAAAGCACCTGGCGAGGTATATCCATAGAACTGGTTAAACATTATCTATCGTAGTTGGAATTAATTACTGAAATATATATGGCATTTTAAAAGGAGGTAAAGACCTGAAATATGGAAATTAGCCTACATAAATTCAATTTACAAAAACAGGTAAAAAGATTGTAATAATTATAGAGGGATAAGTGTGACTTCATCTTTAGTTAGACTGTATGGACGAGTGCTAAAGAATAGAATTGAAATGCAAACATCAGACTCAGAAGAGCAAAGTGATTTTAGACCAGGAAAGATCGTGTATTGACAATATTTTCTGTCTCAACAACTGAGGAAAAAACAATTGAGCGAGGAAGAGAACTTCACAGATTTTCATTGACCTAAAAAAGGCTTATGATAATGTACCAGTAAACAGAAGTATGGAGGGGGCAATGGAAGAAAAAGGAATATCAACAACATACATAAATGCAGTCAAACAACATTATGAGATAACAAAAGTCAAGTAAAAAGTGGGAAAATTTCTATCAGACAACTTCCCAGTAAATAAGGATTACGGCAAGGCTGCTTAATTCCAACCCTGTTTAAGATATACATTGATAAGCCCTAAAAGATTGGAAAAGAAAGTGCAGAGCATGGTGTTGAAAAATAGGTTATGAAACATTGTTTTGTCTACTATTTGCAGATGACCAGGTGATAATGACTGAAGATGAAGACGATTTTAACTTATATGTTCAGAAAATAGTAGAAGAGTATGAAAAAGGGGATGAAATAAATTTACACAAAACTGAATATATGGTACTGGGAGGTATGCCCCATGATTTAGAGGACTAGTATCGGAATAATTAAAGGTAAAACACAATATAAGTATTGGGAGTCACACTAACAGCAGATGGTAGAGACGAACAGGATGTAAAAAATAAAAATATAAGAGGAAACATAGCCATTAGGCAGTTGAACGCAGTGCTATGGAACTCAATTATTTCAATGAAAACAAAGAAACGCATATAGAGCTCGTTCATAGAGATACCAAACACTCTATGGAGCAAAAGTCTGGATACTATCAAAAAAATTGAAAGACAAATTTCAATCAACAGAAATGAATGTTCTGGCGAAGATGTTGTAAACTTTCTGTGTTAGATAAAATAAGAAATGATGAAATAAGAAATAAAATGAAAGTGCAAACAAACCTTGAACGATACAATCGAAATGAGAAAACTAAAATGGTATGGACATATGAGAAGGTTGAAATCGGATAGAATTCCTCAAAAATTTGGAGTGGATACCAAATCGAAGAAGATACAGGGGAGACGAAACGAACATGGAACAGTGGCGATACCTGAAGCTCATGAAAAAAAAGAAAGAAAATGAAGAAAACGATGTATGGGATAAAGAGGCATGGAAATTGGGATTCGGAAAACGGCCAAGGCTGTAAAAAACTGCTAAATAGATAGATAGAATAGATAGAGATTTCAAAAATATTCATAGAGGATCCTTACTGAAATCGCCCCTTTCCCCCGAAACTCTTTCTGGACCCGCCTTGTATGTCCCCTGAATGACCAGATGAATAATTTGGAGTCAGACAGTTAACATCGCAAAATACAATAATCCTATCGAGAAACCATTGGTGCTAAAACAGCACGTACTTTCTCGCCATTAGTAATGGGAATGAAATACTATTTATACCACAATTTTGCTCCGAATTATTATTTGTAAAACTCATTTGAAATCAAAGAAAAATGAGCATAATACGAGAAAGTAAAATAATTAAAAGTAAATAAATTATAATGACATTTATTTATATTATTTGTACAGTTATGTGGGTGGGAGCGCTATCCTAGATCTTAAATTTAACTTATACTAATCTTACAATTTACTATTTACAATTTTACGCCACTTATACATATTACGATACTGATAGCGGTGGCAAACAAATAGATCGAAAAATATAAAATAGTAATTATTAAACACTATTATGATGTTACATTCTACAAATATATAAAAGGGTTAATTTTTATTACCGCGAACGAGAAGTAGCCGTCATCATCACCTTTTTTATCTGTGCGGCGTAACAACAACCAACAATGACCTCTCATTTAGTCTTTTTCACATTTAACCCAATTGAAGGAAACAATTTAAAATGATGCAACGTAACCCTAATATAAATAATAATATTAACGTGAAATATGAAATAATATATAAATTTTAACTTACGTAGCATCCAACTACCTCAAAACATCTAAAATTACGATTAAGAAGCGCAGGATTTTCAAAGCGGGCTACTAAATTTGACATCCTATTACTCCAAAAATACTCATAGTTTCGACAAATTTAACATGATCTTATTTGAAAATATGTTTTTGAAAAACACATTTTATTAAGAAAAAAAGAATCTTCATTATTGTAGTTGTAGGAAGACGTCGAAAAAATTTTCATTTTTTCAATTTTCAAAAAATTAGGGTTTTTAACCAACATGAGACTTGTACCATTTTCTTAAAAGTCCTTCAGTCACCAAAAAAAATTCACCAATAACACTGGAGCGGTTTTTGAAAAAAATTGTAAAAATTAAAATTAAAAATTGCCTATCATTCACGGAAAATCAGGCAACAAATTCTCAATTTTCCGAAATATGATTTATTTACATGATTTATTTTGAAATCTATCTTTAGGAACAGAACCTGTAAGGAAGACGCCGAAAATTTTTTTAATTTTTTCAATTTTCGAAAAATCAGCATTTTCAACCAACCATGATACCTGCGCCATTCCCTTAAACTGTCCGTAGGCTAACAACAAAATTTAATCAAAATTGATGAAGCCATTTTATTGAAAATGAACCGGGGTTTTCTTGTAAAGTACTCCCAAAAATTAAAATTAAAATTTCAAATTCAAGGGTCCGCGACATTAGCCAGATCGACTGGAGAATATCAATTTTAGCTGCTACCGTTGTTCACAGACAGACGGACGTTTTGCAGTCAATCGATTTTTCGGTATCAAGGACCCACAAACCAGGGATTCTGTCTGCACCACCTGTTAGGGGATTGTTTTTTCTAAATTTAGCAACTAGATTTATCCACTTTTTCGTTACTAGGGCCACGTAATAAGTTTTTCTGCCGACAATTTGCCGTTTTTTACATAACTTTCTCTCCTTAAGAAGTCTTCTTAAGAGTGAGAAAGTAAAAATCAACCCGTACCTTCGTGTAACATTCTATGTTGATACAAAACAATGCTGTATCAGAGAGTCCACTCCAACATTCTTAATGTAATACTCATGACCTAACACTATTCATAGCAGGAACACCGTGGGTACTTACTTACACAGTCATGCATTTTAATTTCAGACAGAAGCACTATTCTCTAAACAGTTCACGATAGTGCGGAATCGCGTTCTTCGTTCTCTCTTGTCTATCATTAAAGAAACGAATTCTCTGGATGTACGTAGAAAAAATCTGTATTTCAATGTTTGTTGCATTATATATTAGTTTTTTGTTTGAAAAAATTGTTGAAATGTACGTGTTTTAGTTAAAGGGCATTGATAAATTCAGCATGAAAGGAATGTTGATGAAACGTAACAAGTTCCAGCACTCATCTGTCGACGAAACATGGATGAACATCACAAATACCTACTATTTAAATAAAAGTGGAGTGAATAAATGTAATTTCAAAATAACAGTGAAATATTATATGCTTAATTATATTATATAAAAACCATTGCAGTGGTTTAATGTGGTTTAATTCAATGATACGATTAATATTATATAAAAACCACTTCAGTGGTATGATTTTTTTCTGTTTGTCGGAGTAATCTCTGAAACCTAAACCTCCGCTAAACCGACTTCAATACGGTTTCCATTGATAAAATATTATGACGGGCATAACCAGGTCTGCTTTTTTCGAAATAATTATTTTTATAGAAATAAAAACGTTTGCAAAATTTACAGTTTTATTCAGAACGTGAAATTTTGTAAGCTTGGCCTTGAAGACCAGATAAAAATTACCGTATGAAAGTAATTTCGTAAAAATTATCTATCGCCTTCCTTTCCCCTCAGATCAAAATTTAAATGCGCACTAGTTCAATGTTTGCAAATATTTTGGAATGGGTGAGCAAATGTTTCTTACACCTCTTAAATCCTAGAAAATTGTGTTCAAAATTTTTTTTGATTTATTTTCATTACGCAATTATGAACAATTTAGTGATCAAAATTGTCACTGGACGTTTGCAGGAAGTATGCAACAATGAGTCTGTTTACAGCCACCCGTTGTAACGATGGCGATTGCAATGGTGAACGAAACGAATATGGCAGGGAATGGGGAGGGGGGCAGCGAGACAGAACAGGGCAAGGGTAGTGAGAAGAAGCAGGGTGGCTTTGAGGGCAGGCTAGGAAGGGGATAATCTATAGATATAATTCATTCATATTCCTGCGTAATAGACGTTTATGTGAAGTAAATACACAAGCATTGTAGGGATCTTCTCCTAGCTAAAAATAAAATTAAAGCGCGAGTTAATATTTACCATAGTTCGAATGAGGATTTATGTATAAGATACTAGAGGAGATCAAAAAGTCACACTACACATGAAATCTGCATTATTAAGATAAACGGAGCAATAAAACAATTATAGACATTGAGATGTGCCGTCATCTCACGTGTGCTAATTGTTATAATTCCACGTTGCTCGAAGCGCTCCCCGACCCATCCCCCGTCCCAGCTTCGCTTAGCTGCCGGCTGACACAAAGGGGGGTTCGAAGACTCATAAAACTCTACGAAGGGCAACTGCGTCGCTCTTCCAAAGCCACCCTCGCCTTCGCAAGAAAGAATCTGAAGACACCCTCCTTCTGGAACTCCCGCCCCAAAAAGCAAAGAAACTCACTCGAGTTTCATCAAACCATGCTTTGCGCACTTAACACCCGCGATGCCGTGAAAACTCGGATTATCTTTGTTTCACAAATCCTCGCTAATCCTTTGGGACTAGTTCTAATTCTTCACCCAGTGCGCCGACTTGCAGCAGACGTCCCCCCCCCCGTCCATCCATCGTCAACAGTAACTAAAAAATGACAACCTATTGGAGCGATCAAATTTTGTAGGTCATTTAAGTGAGAACTGGGTTGACCAATAGGCATCAACAACACCTTAAACTATTCTGGAAGTAGCTAAGACGCCAATAGCGGCACAGGGCGACACACACGTGACCAAAAGGGCACTTACACAGAGGTGTTTGGAAATACAGATCAGAATGAGAGGGCTGATGCTGACTGAAATCCATGGAGAGAGATTGTCTGAAATCCATCGAGAGAGACTGTTTTTGATTTTCATGAAGCAAAGACGCATTTCATTAAAAAACTTTGAGATATGTGACTACCGCAACTTGAAAGCTGCAAAGTTTTCGCTATACCGGATACCATCCTCTCCAGAACCGACGCATTATTTAGAAGTGTTATCAAGCGAAATAAACACATCAACGGAATTTATTCCGTTCTGCGGACGAAAGTCTGAACGTCAGAAAAGCACCTGTCACGGTCAGCAACCTGCCGCGACGAGCATTCCGACGCGGGTAGAGTGACGTATGACGGCTCTACCCAGCGAGAAAAGCACACACCTTCGTCATCGAGCCTTCAATTCCGTCATTGGCGCGTGCTGCGGACCCAGAACTGATCCAGGCGCGAGTCCGCGCGACCCCTTGGACTTGCAACGCCGCTCCTTCTCTAGTGGCATAACCTGGCGTGTGCGATTTGAACCCAATTCAGGACGGTGACGAACTATTCTCAACAGAGAGGTAACCCAAAATTGTGTGCCGAAAGTGCGCCCAAAACTGCGCACAAGTCACCTTAGGCCCCTGTCCGAAATTAAAAGACTGTAACGCCAGTGGACAAAGAAGGGGACTGCATAGTTACGAAGTCATTAAATGCCCATATAATAAAATAGTTTCATTTTTAATAAATGTTTACCCGCCGTTCTGACAGACAACACTTAAACAATCAACTGGAAATATTTTTTTAATTAATAAGTTAAGAGTATGGGTATCATCCCCACCCAGAGCGACTCATCCCTTGATATCTCTAGAGCTGGCGAAGGAGCCACGTTGGTATAGCGCTTGGCTCCCACATCTAAATAAATTTAGAGCGAGCCACCTGACATTTTCCACTATGTCAAACACTCACGTGTCTCGACACATTGTGAGACCTCGCTAGGTTCGGTGCGCACAAGTCACCAGCGTATTCCGACGGGAAGGTTCGTCACAACATTAATACATGATTGTGACTGAAAATTATGATGATTGGCTTTCTAAATTACGTAATGTAGAATAATATACGATTCTTGATAAATTACATAATGCAATTAAGCAACAATTTTTCTGAAAATTATAATGATAAATTGCGTTGTTGTTGCTGTCATTAAATGAAGATTAATAAATTGACGCTTTTAAGGGGGTATTTTTGTTAAACAATTAGCTATTACTTCCATGTTTTACTTATTTTCGCTCTGAGTTACACTATCATAAGAGTATAACTATCTCCGCAAAATATTAAATATCCCAATACATGTCTGTAATTACATTATTGCAGAAAATGATGTAACAAGTTACTCTCCTCTTTCTTTTTTAAAAACAATCGCCTTCAATATATTGCTTATGAAAAACTAGCATTATCTCGTCAGTTGTAGGCATAGCAATTCTGTTTGTTTCCAGCAGAAATCACTTAAATAAGAAATTAAGTACAATTACGAAATTAAGTAAGCATCTGGTTTAAAGATTCTTGTGGCACATACACCTATAGCTATTACATAAGCGCAATTACAAAGGCCATGGTTAAACGTAGCCTCACAAAGTTTATGTTGCACCCACAACGTCGTTCCTTGATAAGCGTAAGCCCAGTCCAGACCAACTAAATAGGTCAGTTATTACTATCATTAGATAGTACATTCATTGCATACAACGTGTTGACATGTCTAACAAGATGAATGCAGACTGACACCACCAGAATAACCAGCCTTTCGTAAATGGAAAGAAATTAACACGAAACGGCCTCAAACTTACTGCTTGATTTCGAATTAAAAGGTAATGTATTCTACATCTTCTAGGAACACTATAACTCGTTTTAATGTTTGCTTGACCATAAAAATTCTGATACACAGCTTTCAAGTGAAAAAAAACTTCTTTAAATGGTCGGCTCACATCCACTGCACTGATTAGCTCCTCGAATTAACATATGGAAGGGGAATTTGTAAGGCGTAATATTTCAGTGGGGCACACAGAAGGGTACTCATACCTACCCCCCCCCCAGAAACTAACGATGCATATTCAAAAATATAGTTATTACACATTTTCTATACTAACAAAATTCATTCAATATATTAATTGTTAACGAAATAATATTAGCAATAACATAGTGAATAAAAATACAGTATATATCCAGGATAAATGAAAAATTCTTTATACGAAAACATACCTGTAGCATAATTCAATAAACATGAATTAAATGAGAAAACGAAAACAGAAAAACTGAAAAAAGCAGAAAACATATTTCAAGGAAAGAATATTGTCTATGTAATACAAGACAGGCCGCAGAATTATGCTCCACATGAAATAAGTGACTACTTGAAGTGTTTCGGTTTTATCTCTCTTGTAGTTTTCGAGTGTTTATGCCAAAATAGTTATTTGTTAATTATGATGTATTAATGGTATGCACTTACAAATATATGAAATAAAAATGCAAAGGTGAAGGAGAAACACAAACTCTTTGAATTACAAGAAAAAAGACATTTACAGCATGTACGAGTAAAAAAGTACAAACGTTAGAGATTACCTTTCCAGACAATTTTCCTTAATGAGCGTGAGCATTAGCATTGATTTGCTGGTAATCAACGGTACATTTTCGTGCTAAAGCGAAAGCTTATCTCACATCATATGCTTCTATGAAATCTATGTGACAAAAGCAAGACGTAACAAACATTTTTTTCTAAGCCGTCGTAGACTTCTTGTAATATTTAAATTCTCACCACAGGACCACCAATTTCGACAATAGTCACTGTATGAAAGGAGACTTTTGAATTCATAAGAATTATCGCTCTCGTTTATAATTGAACTCGGAATTTCGCTTCTGCAAGACAAGAACAATCTCTCTATAGCACGGGTTTTCAAATAGCATTTTTGAGTATCAACGCATATCTGGGGAAAATGCTGAAGTGCTATTGAATGTCCAAGAAGCTCCAAAAAACAAATTTCATGCCATGTGCTGAAATAATTGTGATCAATTAAACAAATGATCTCGCCGTAAAATTTCAAACAACATCCTTAATGTTTTGATTCATTGAAAGTGAAGTAATCAAATTTATAGTGATCAATGAAATAAATAGTGTATTGAAGTAGTATCTATTTACGAAATGTCTTTTTGAATGTATCAGTACATGCATGGAATATTGTCTTTTCGGAAAACATGTAAATAAACAATGGCAAAAAATATTAAATGTAAAATAATATCAAGAAAATGATTTCGATTTTCTAAGAGAATAAAGTTGCAAAATCTCTGGTCGCAAGTATTAAAAATATATTTCTGAATCTCATAATTCCTTCAAATAAGTCGTGGTAATAAGTAGTTGATTCCAACACGTTTCTGGTAATGAGGAACTTTGGAAAAATATAGATCATAAATTTCAGCTAATATAATTCTTTTTTAAATAGGCTGGTTATGGATTTTCAGTAAAATTAAAATGAAGATTGAGAAGACAGAAGTAATTCATATGTTCCTTAAATATTTTATTAATGAAATTGATAGAATCTATCCTCCATTTATGTAATTATTTATTAATGCAACTCATACAAGTGTATTAGTTACATTAATATTTTTTTAATAATAAACGTTCAAAAACGCTTATTAATAAAAAATTAACAAATAATTAAGAGATGGAGGAGGTGTAAATTAAATAAGCTGGCATGCCATCCATAGAAATGTATCATCAGTAGGCCTCAATGATGTTGAGAACCTGATGAAATAAAAAGGCTCAGGGTACATGATAGCATGTTTTAAACGACACAGCTCTGGTTTGTAACAGGTGATCACGATCCCGAGTGTCTAAGCAAAAGCACTAATCATAACAATTGCGACGTAAAAATATTACGTAACGGCAGTTGCCAAACACTCATTACTGATCGTATTTCTTGTAATTCAGTTATAACCGCATGGAATATAGGATTCTGTTCATAATTAGTAGGGGACGAGCACAATTTTCTACTTAAATCGAAGGCACTGACAAACTCAAAAATTGAGTGCATTGCTTGCTGAGAATATAAGGCGTTTGTAATAAAAAATACATGAAAATAAGGTAGCACATTGTTTAGGAGCGATTAAAAATGCATTTTACACACCATTAATTACACTCAATGAAGTTGTAAAACCAATCAAATGAAAAAAGGGGGGGAAATCAGACATTATTCAAGAAAAGCAAGCAATGGAGCTGCCAATTGGCATAAACGAAGTAATAAAAGGAAAGGAGAGCTCACCCGATGTGCCTCTTTCGAAGGCGCATGGTGTCCCCTTTCGGCATCTGCTCGAGCGAGTCCATGGCGACGGCGGTGACGCGGGCGTTGCGACCAGGGCAGGGCGACTGCACTCCTTCGAGCACTGGCGGTGGCTGGCGTCGCGTGCCGCTTATAAGTAGGCGTGCGACGTCGCAAGCGCGCGCCCGCCCGCGCGCCGCCGCCGCCGCCGCCGCCGCCGCCGCCGCCGCCACCGACGCGAGCGCCATTGGTGGCCGAGCGGCCGATGCAAGTGGGGGGACGGCGACAACCGCGCCAAGTTCGACGGCGCGGTGCGGAGCGACTCGGCCGAGATGCACGTCGTAGATTAATTGATTGGTGATTCCGGGTGGGTCAACAGCTAAGGTCATTAGTCCCGTAAGTGCAGAGCAAGTTTTATCGTGGGAGGTGGCGGAGATCTTCCCCCGCTGGATGGTGAGATCCGGCGCCGATCTCCGTCGGCTTGCGGGGATTTCCCCGTTCAGATCTGACCAATCAGAAGGGCACCGCTCCAGTCGAAACAAGCTCTAAGCTCCCTACCGGTCTCCCGGCATGTGTGGTAGAAGGAAGGGGAAGGAAAGATCGCGCGCGGTCCTTGGTCCGTTTGTTAGGGTACTGCTCCGGCATTCGCGTGGTGTTGATCGGAGAAATCATGAAAAAAACTACCGATCAGAGCAGCCTGCTGCTAGAATTCTCCTCTATGCAGGGCTGGCTTCGACCTGTCTAGCTAGTGTCGAAAATCCTGCGAACCGCCGGAACTCGAACCTAGGACCTCCCGGTCAGAGGCACTGCAGTGACACCAGTTGATGTCCTGTGCCACCTAAGCCCGTTGGGAGTGCATGTCGTCTAGAGAACATCGGGTTGTCGTCAATATACGTACTGGTGTATTAATAGAGAGTTTTTGCGAGGCTTATCGTAAAACGGATAAGAGGCAATCGCGTGATCTGCATCCTATAAAGTGCATAGAGACTTTTTGCACAACCTTCATTCTTAGAAATGCCAGTTCCGAACTTTGACCCCAAATGTGCTACCGACGCTGAAACCCAATAATGCCACATCCTCTTTATTCGCCTTTGACGAATTCCACTTAAGTTGCCTGATCTTGCATCGTAGAAATGCAGTTAGCAGCGCATATCGTCTCCACAGTCAGGAACAAACTGCACACCCAGATACATTGGATGTTGAATTAAACTGTACTTTATAATAAATTATTGGTGCTACAATATAACATACTTCCTCGTATTAATTTAACGGATTCGTATTGTAATAATACAAGTTGTATCTTACATATCCCTCAGCATAAAACACTCCCTTCAGCAAAAGAAACGCTGCAGATTCGAAATTATCAATTTTTCAAGATTTGCAATTGTTGTAAGTTTACACGTTTGAGGAAAATTGAGAAACTTTTACGCATTTATATTTGGTTGTTAATTGATGAAGTAGGTATTTTGTATTTCTGGACGCGTCAATTTATATGGAAATTTGTCCCGTAAGACTGCAATATTCTGCATCTTGTTTGTCAAGAGGTGACGGAGTTCCTTCCCCGCTGAAATCTAAGATCCGGCGACGACATACGAGAACATGTCGACTTGCGCGGTGTCCCGCACCTGGTATCCACACCGCCCCAACCAGTGTAAGCTCTAAGCTCCCGACTAATCTCCTGACTTGCGAAGTAGTCTAGTGTATGTGTGTCTGTATAAGGGTGGAGGAGGGGACGATAATGAGGAAGGAAATAATGCGCCTACCCCCGGCCATTTCGCAAAGGCACTGATTCGGTATTCACCTGGATCAGAGACACCACAGGAAACTATCTATCAGAGCAGCCAGCAACTAGAATTCTACCCCGGACAACGGCTGAATTCGACCAAGCTATGCAGCTAGTGTCGAAAATCTTCTAACGCCGGAATTCGAACTGTAGGATCGGTCGGCCAGAGACACCGCGACAACATCGGTTGATGCGCAGTCACCTCAGCCGGTGTACATTTTTATCTTCAATTTGAATATTACAGGAAGAAAACTGAACCATCGAATTAATTTAAAAAATATCTAAACCTTACATTCCACATTTTCTCTGGGGTTAGTTAATTTTGAGAAAATCGTTTATTAATGAGTGCTATGAAGAACATGTTTAAAGCTATAGAAGCATTGGAGCATTGTTGTTATGGAAACGAATGCGGTTGAATGTCGTAGATATAGCATAAAGATTACCAGTCTAAAAAAACTGCTCGCCGTCTCGCTTCGAACATGCCTAGCTGCACAGATACCTAGGTGCATAGCGGATTGAATTAAATATTAGTATGAAATAAATTAAAAGCAACTATTTGTAGAATTTTGACATAAGGTATACTATCGATTGATAAATTGTTTACGAGATTAACCTATTACCTGACTGTGTGAAACTAACACATATTTAATTTCAAAAATACACTTCCGTTAATATTGACAAAATAATACAGCAAACATTTTAAACTTATAACACTAATTAAAGTAAAAAATGTTCACATTTTTACAATTTTTTAGTTCATTCATTGATTATTTTTTTACTAAAGATTCCTCAGTATTCACAGGTTGTCTTGAATCAATGTAGTTATGATACATATATCATTTATGATTCCACTAGTATGAGAAACAAAGTGTGTTCATAATCTTTTCGACGGGTATACAAATAGAATGAATCGAAACTAAAATAATATCATAAATATGTTTAGAACATTTCTGTTTTAGCGTTAACATATTTCGAGATGAAAATATCAGGTAAATTATTTCAAGATATGATGTGACATATAAAGCAGCATGGCCAATTTTAAATTAGCTATTTTAAAAAAGAACGTGTAATGATCGGAAGTTCAAAAAATATTCAAAATATACATGCTCTAAATATACTTCAAAAACTGAAAATGTTAGCAGAATTCTGCAGAAAATGATGAACTGTATGCATAAGTACATGATGTTTTAGAATAAATGTCACAAATTTCTAGGATGTGTAGACGGGTATAAAATGATCACTTGTAGTGGAAAATTTCAAACAGCGGAGTTCCAGTTGCCCCTAATTTCTAGGCAACACCAAATGTACAGGTGATCGGCGGGTCACATTCTGACGCAGACTAGGAGATTTCGTGTGCATGCCGAACACTGTTGATTCCGGATTGCCTAGATATCAGGAGCTTGCTTGCTTGATTGATTAGTGATTACGGGCGCCTTAACTGCTCTGGTCATTAGTCCCGTAAGTGTAGTGCATTTTTATTACATCGAAGGAGATGGCGGTCATCTTTTACTGCTGAATGGCGAGATCCGACGCCGATTTGTGGAGTTTTCTCCATCCAGGTATCTCCCATCAGCGAGCACCGCCCCAGCCGAGACAAGCTCTAAGCTCTCCACGGGTATCCCAGCATGGGTGGTAGTGTGATATAAGTATTCCAAGGTGGGTGGTAGTATCCCAGCTTGAGTAGTAGTGAGAGTACGTGGGTAAGTAATGGGTGAGGATGAGACAAACAAGAGGAAGGAAAGATGGCGCGCGTTCCGTGGCCCGTTTGTTAGGGTACTGCCCCGACATTTCCCTGTTATTGATCAGAAAATCCACGGAAAACTACCGATCAGAGCAGCCGATTGCTTTATAAGGTCCGAATAAAATTAGAAAGTAGAAGACATTTCGTGGTCACGTGATGACACCAAAAGTTGCAAAACTGTTATTTAACATGTATCAAATGTTCTGGATGTATGGACTACCTTGGGTCTATCAGTGATGAACACGAATGTGTTTTCATCAGTAAATCTATACAATAGAAAACAGGTACTAAGGGAAGGGTAGTTATAATATGTTGGCTGAGTACTGTTGGACCAAGGAGAGAGATGTATCAAATACAGAATCTGACCGAAAATCATCATTACTGCTTTTTAGGTACAGAATGGGTAGTCACAAGGTAAATCAGGATGCGTAGTACACCATTTAGTGTTGGATAGCTAGTTACTGATTTTATTCAAAATTATAAACAGTTCAAATGAATATCACACAAAACCCTATCTGATGAGGAAAATTGACATGATATTTGAAATGACTACGAAAAATACTTATAGAAACTATTATATACCTTCTTGAGAAAAAAGAAAAACATATTTTGGTAGACCAGAGTATTCATTTTTATGAACCAGTGTATTCACTCCCCTTCATTGAAATTTTGATATGTTGAAATTTCACATGTGTTAATAACTGGCATGTGGTTTTGAAAACTGGCATGTCGTTTTGATATTGTGTCACAATATTGAAGAGGTATTGGTCACTACTTGTATTTTAACAATTTTCTAAATTCAAGGTTTAACAAGTTTTAAGATTGTCAACAGAAACGTAAAATAATTTGTATGTATTATTTGTTTATATAGTTTGTAAAAAGTGAATTATAATATTTTTATATTGTATACGACTATGTATATTTACATACTTTAGAAATAAATATGTTTATAAAATAACTTTTTATTTCACGCTCGCGGACTAAAATTACTTTCATTGACTCATAATTTCTAATTGTAATAATTATTGGCTTCTAAAATGCCAAGCGTATTTATTTTACATTAAATAATATTAATATCATTATAATTTGCCGCCATTTTGAAAAAAGTACTTGGTAATGAAATTTTAAATGTCCCGGTCGTCATTACGCGCCATGTCCATTGGCAGATCGCTCTTCGACGCTATTGGCTCAAAGTGGGGTCAAGATGGATGCTTTCCCCACCCCCAAGAAAATTAGATATTTGAATAAGAGCATTGGGATTAACGTTAAGTGCTGTCTCTGATATAAAATTCTCAGGTCACAGCTACTCTGGCGGTGGCGATATCGAATTCACCCACACGTTGCTCAGTACCCTTCTACTGCAATGTACTGAGCAAGAGAAACAGACGATCACTTGATATTTCGGCCTAGAGAACGTAGCACTTATAGGGCTAATAATGCATTCACTCGGCATGTTTCTAAAGTTATTATAAAAGGTGTTGATAAGATGACACGAAATTTTGCACAACACAAATACGTGGGCACGACTTGTCTCTACTTACTTGGCTACCCGGGAGACGCCGCGCCCAGGGCACACGTGCCACCGATTCGGTCACAATTCTGCGACCTTCATCAGAGCGTAGTTATTGAATAACTACTACCGATAAGTAAGTACTGACTCCGGTCGCGGAAGACTACGCTCTCAGGCCTTGTCGCGCATGTCGCTGTGATTTGTATTGTGTAAACCCAAAATTATTACAGCGCTGTAGTAATCACTGATTGAACAACAAATTCATTCGTTACTTACATTAAAAGAAAGTCGTATTCTACTTGTGTAATGAATTAAATGCATTTGAAATAGCAGTTTTTTCGTCACATTTTGCCGACTTTTCTCGCAAATGTTTTACTATTTCAGGCGACGACGATGGAAATGACTGTTCAGTCATGAGACTTTAGGGAAAAAATGCACCACACAGAACACATGCAATAGCAAAGTCAATAGATGCACAATGCAATAGATTTTGACTCCATGTCTTTACATATTTCTTCTGACTTTGATAAGGAAATTTTAATTATTATAAATAATGTTAAAAAAGCATTAAAATTATCAACGATTAATTCTCATCCGTCCAAAAAATTGTCTCTTAATATTTTACCTAAAGAACTATTAAATTTAATAACTCTTAAACACATTACTCGTCGTAAATCGCAACTTACTTGAGATTACACAACCGAAAAATCATTAAATTTATTAACTCATACTGTTCGAAAAAAGTTAGAATAACATCGATTTTCTAACTTGAATAATTATTTATCCCAACTTTATCCGAATTCGTCACCTGGGTCTGCTATTGGAATAATTGCAAAAGAGAAGCATAAAAATAACTACTTTAAAAGATTCAAATAAAGTGCTACTTCAGATTCTGAAAAATCGGAACTTTTTGCACAACAATTTTATAGATAATTTACCAATAATTATCAATTATTCCTTTTATCAAAATACATTAAAAAAATTCTCAAGATCAATTCTATACAGTTACTGAGCGAATCAAATGTCTCCTTCAGAAATGAAATTCATTATAAAAAAACTAAAAATTTATAAAATTCCAGATTTGGTTAGACTTTCTTATATAGTATTCAAATATTTTCCAAATTCTACTATTATTTCATAAACAGTAATGTATATTGCTTATATATAATGTAGATTAAATTACTAAACTTCACTACGGGCAATAGCAATTATATTATCCATTCCTAAACCGCAAAAAGATCATAGTAATTCAGAAAATATTTGCCCAATTAGTTCATTGTCTATATATTCAAAAACTTTTGATAAAATAATTTTTAAATTCGTTAATCAAGTTAAGTTACTTCCAAATTCTCAATTTGGATTTAGATCGAAGCGTTAAATAAAATTCAAAAACGGGCCTCAAAGTTTGTAAATCGCGGGTGCGTTGGTGACGAACGAGAAGAATGCGGAGGACCTTATCTAAGAGAAGGGACCGGGCGCGTTTATGGCGTAATGTATAAAGAATACAAGAGGGACACGCATGGGCGATATCGGTAAAAATTACAGAAATCAGATTATATAAGCAGAGGAGACATCCTTGAAAATCGATGTAGACAAAGCAAGGGAACTGATGTAGGCAAGTTCTCCTTTGTGAATCGCACTATAGTAGATTGGATAACTACCTGCAGAAGCACTAGAGGCCTCTTCTTCAAAAATAATGTAGCCAAATTTAAAAATTACTTTCAGTTCCATCTAGATCATCTCGAAATAATACTTGACTGAGACTTTATTTTATTATTATTATACTATTATTACTTTTTAATTATTATTATTATCTATTGTTATTGTTAATATTATTATTGTTTTTTTATTATTATAAATATTACTATTACTTTTATTATTAATTATTATTATTATTATTATTCTGTATTATTTTATTATTTATTTATTATTGTCAATAATTATTATCGTCATGGGCTTCTTATACACGTGAAGTGATGGTTGAAGTGTAGTGTAGTCGGGGAAGGGAGTTGTAGTGAAGTAAAGGGGAGCGGCAGTGGTTAGTTGTAGTCGTAGTGTAAGTGAAGTGTTATGTTAAACTAAAGTGAATTTGAGTAAACTAGAATATAATTGGAACTATTAATACGACGCCTATTATAATAGTAATGTTGTGTTATGTTTAGTAATTCTAATTTTAATTTATATAACTAACATTGCTACACATGCTGTCTATTTTAATTGTTATCATGTTTGCCACCGAGCATTAGCTCAAAGCGAACTCTAATAAATCTATCTATCTATCTAATTATTTCACATTACATCAATGGTTTAGAATTATAAATTTTACAGCAATCAGATTGATTGCAGTATTAGTAATAAATCTAACCTAAATCGAGTTTTCGATGAAGGACCGATAAAATATGGATTCTGGCCACATCCAAGATTAAGGATTTTTTTCTGAATTTAGCAATTGGATTTACCACAACACCAACTTTTTGTTACCAGGGCTCTGTAATAATAATAATTCGGCCAAAATTTCGCTGTTTTTTCAAGCATCATTACATTACTTTCAAGTTTCTCCTTGATACGAGAAAATAAAAATAGTAAAACCTTGTCTTAAATGGGAATTTTTATTGACAAACTGCCGTAGTTATGAAATTGGCGTTTAAGCGTTATTGTAAATGAGAAATTTAAAGCTCTCCTTTTAGAAATATTTGAGTTTTTGAAAAACTTCATTAGCAGTAATTTGAAGCCCATTAACTCACAAATGGAATAGTGTTCACAAATCGCAGGAAATGTGCCTATTAATGGCATATGAGATATTTTTTTTTAATTGCAGACGGACAGACTCACAGACAGTCAGTCGGACAGACAGACACGCGGACAGACAGATGGACGGACGGACGTTTTAAAAAAGTCGGCATGAGAGGACCTCAAAACGTGTATTTTTGTTGAAATCTCGAAATCGATTTTCCATGGCATTACATAACATTCCGTATTTATTATTACTCAGTATATACATACGTATACCAAAAAGTAACTAGTGGTGCTACCGAATGGCACAGACGTTTTCGTTTTAAGTTTTGTAATTTCCTTGTGGGCTAGCTTCATGATTGCCTCATCCTGCTCGCTGCCATCTATCGCCATCTTAATATTTTTTTAATTTGTCTTAATTTTTCGGTTTTCGAAAACGAGATTTTAAATAGCACTTTTAGACTATTAAAGAAGATTAAAACCTGGCCCTTTTTAGCAATCGTCGTTTTTGAATTTGTTTTTAAGGAAATGGTGTTTAAGCGTTCTGGTAAACGCAATATTTGAAGCTGTTTTTCACAGGAATCTTTCGTTTTTGAAAAACTTCATTGCAAGTCATTTAAATCTCATCCACTCACAAATGCAATAATGTTTACAAATTGCTGGAAATGTATATATTAAACGCATGAGGAATATTTAAAAAAATTACATTTGTGTATTGTTTGAAAAAAACATACAGCAAAATGAATTTTATATCATATTAAACAGTACAATTAACACTATTCGAACGAAACGTGCGAAGAAAAAATTTTAAGCAGTTTTCGAGAAAATGGCGTTTGAGCGTTTCTGAAAGTGCGGTTTTTGGAGCACATTTTCTCAGAAAACTGTTCAGTTTTTGAGAAACTTTATATGACATCATTTCAAGCTTATGTGCTTTTAAATGCAATAATGTGAATATATCGTAGCTAATGCAAATATTAGCGCCGTGAGAGGCTAATAAAAAATTAGCTTTGTAATTTTTGAAAAAAGAGAGCAATACGGCGTTTATGCCATCTCGTAGAGTATGTTTAGCAGTATTCCTACCAAAAGTCTAAAGATAAAAATGGAGTCGTTTTCGAGAAAATCCTATTTTTATTATTTTTTTAAATTTGAACATATTGCACGTAATATTACACGCGGACACTACTAAAATGTTTGAAAATTCAGAATGAAAAGTTAGAAACGGAATAACTCTTTTTTATAAGTTTATTTCACTTTATTACTGCAAAATATTTAAAGAAAAAATTTCGAGCCATTTTTGTGAACATTTTGAAAATCTCTAAGACCTTCATGTAAAGTACGTCCAAAAACTAATGAATGATTTCAAAATCGCAGAGGTTTGACTCAGGCCAGATCGACAGATGTTTATTCAGTTCAAATGGTTTTAAAATTAAAATTGCACATTTTTATCCAATTTATGAAACAACACTCATATTTTCGAAAAATTGAACATGACCATATATGAATATCTGTTTTTGATAAACCCATTTCATTAAGAAAATATTTCGTCGTAATTAGGGCCTACTGTTGTAAGGAAACACGGAAAAAAAATTTGAGTTTTTTCCATTTTCGAATAATGAGTTTCAACGAAAATTAAACCTTACACCTCCCTCTTAAACGTCCTTCTAATTATCCTACAAAAAAAATTATCAAAAAATTTGGAGCCATTTTTCTGAAAATTTGGAAATTGTCCAGGGACTTTATGTAAACTACTCCAAAATTTAAATATCTTTCAAATTCAACGGGCCGCGTCATCAGTCATATCCATTGAGGAGAAAACCGACTGAACTGCCAACGCGTTAGCGTTGTTCACAGACGCACAGACTTACATAACTTTCTCTACACTATAGTTGAAAGATTAGTAAGAGTTAAAGATAAATAAATAAATAAAATTCAGAAAAGCGAGAGATTAGCAACATTTGAAAAACTGGACATTCCCTGAATTGTCTTTACTAATCGAAGAACAAACGTTTTGTTTCCACCTGCAGTCAGAATAAAACCTAAATGGATTAAGGTAGAATTTATGAAAACTTTTACAGAATACATTTTTCCTCATAGTAAGTCACACAGTTTTGCTGTTTTTGACATTAAATAAAAAATAAACAAAATAATTATTTATTATTATTATTATTATTATTATTATTATTATTATTATTATTATTATTATTATTACTATTATATTATTAGAAAAATCATGATTTACCCTTATGCTTTGGTCGGTGCTGAACAGATGAAACCTACCAGCGTACTTCAACTGTGAGTTTCCAAATGCAGCTCAGCTCATGCATGTAGCAAAACTGTCCAACATTCATTATTTTTTTACATCAAAAAATAATAACTTCAAATAATTGCACTCATCAAAACCCTTTACACACTAATATTAATGAAAGTCAACAAAATTTCCAAGACAGATACACTCCTCTTCTACCACAACATTCAAACTTCCATCACTCTCCTGCACAATCTTTATTCTCAGAAAAAGTTAAAAATTCTCCATTTTATTACTCTTCTTATACACACAATATTAATAGATTAACAACACTACTTATACCTTAGATACAATCACTAATAACATCTTTATTGACTAATCTATTACCCACATTAATACAAAACAGTGTTCAATCACTCTCACACATTTCTCCTTAATTATTTTTTATTATGGAGCCAAATCCTAAACTGGAATGCAGATGGTATTAAAAACAAAATATTCTTATTATCTTACTACTTAAATTTACTTAAAATAGTCATAGTCTGTCTGCAAGGAACCCATGCATCTCCGTCCAATAAATTGTATATTCCAGGAAATTTTATACATTGATTTGACCGAATAACCATAAATTCCTTTGGAAGAAAAGGTGATGTTGCAATTGCAATAAAGAAGTCCATTGAACATTACCAACTAATTAATATTTTTTCTAACACAGTTGATAACATCCCTATTGTTATCAATTTTTTATTTATAAATGTCTTCAGTATAAAAAAAACAACAAATATTCCTTATAAATCAGACGATATTTTTAATTTTCTCAATTCAAATCAACACTCTTTCATCTCTGGTGACTTCATTGCAAAGCACAATGCATGGGGAAGCAGATTAAACAATTCAAATGGACAATTATTACTTCATGATATTACAAATTTTAACTTAATTATTCATTCCTAAGATTCACCTACATATTTTTTGTACATACAAGATATACTACCTAATATAATAGATTTTGGAATTTATAAAAACTAAGGTGACTAGTCGTCCTCCTTTGGGGAGGACATTCCTCCTCTTGTAGGTTCTGTCCCTCCTAGAAAAGTGTCCTCCTACCTGTCCTCCTTTTCAATATTTTAAAATGAATGTGCTAAACTATTGTGAATGTATTAATTTAGTTGATCAAGTGAGAAATCACGATTGCATGTCGATATTCTGGCTGCAGCACCTTCTGTAATTTAAATATAAAGGATATTTTTAGCTCCTATATTTCCAATATACTGTTAGAAAATGATGTAATATGAATTCAATTGTAAAATAGGTACTCTTTTGAATGAAATAATTAAAAGAGATGTAAACATAATTAGTGTATTTTTGTTTGAATTAATACAAGTTTCATTTATTTATGTTGTACTTCATTTATAATCTTTTTCATCTTTCTTTTCATTATACAAAAATTGGTCACCTTATAATAACATACCATACTGTGTTACAATCGATGTTTTAAATGTACTTTCTTCTGATCATTGCCTTCTATCATCTATTTTCTCTATTTCTCCAACACAATCTGAACCTGAATATCCATTTCAAATACAATAAATAAATTGGCAATTTTTTCAAGATTTAATTACTCATTTTCTGCTCCTATTCCCAAACTTCAAACATCAACTCAAATAGATCCATACATCTCACTCATATGTCATACAATTTTGGATGCTATACATTGGTTGCATCCTTTCCTCCTAATATTGATATTCACCAACCAATCCCTCTTTATATTCATAGACTAATTCTACATAAAGGTACGTTTAGAAACTGCTGGTTAAGGCATAGATCTATTTATCGTAAAACTTATTTAAACATCTTAACCAATTAAGTTTGCCAATCTAATCACATCCTTCATCAGTAATATTACACCAACATAAAGGACATGTTCCATGTCTAAGGAACACAACCCGTAAAATACTTAAAAAAACCTACTACCAGTCCTCCCCTACTTCATCAAAATTAATAAATAAATATGAATATATATCAACCCACAACAAATGTGAAGTTTTCTCTAAATATCTATCACAAACATTTACTAAACTATTACTAATGCTCAACATGGCACTTTTTCTTTTTACAAATAGAAAATACATTTTCATCCACACCCCTTGATATATCTTTAATATCACCTTTTGAAGTACTTAATTTTACTGATAAACTAAAATTCAAATTTTCTTTTGGACCTGACTTAATTTCTCCATATATCATTAAACAATTTCCTTTTGCAATAATCATACACTACACTTATTTTCAATTCTTGCATTAAACTTTCCTACTTTCCTAAAGCATGGAAAATGGCACAAGTAATTCCCATTGTCAAACCTAACAAATCTACTGAAACTCCTTTAAGTTACAGACCCATTAGTTTACTATCTTCAATTGACAAAATATTTGAAAATGCATTAATTACAGACTAAATAATTGATTAAATTCAGTTAATGCTATTCCACATTTCCAATTTGGATTTAGAACTCATATCTATTAATGACCAAATTCTTTCTGTAACGGATGAAATTTTTTTAGCATTTCATAACTATCAATATTTCAGTGCAGCCTTTTAGTTATTGCAAAATCATTTGACACAGTATGGCAAATATCCTGTCTATCCTGGTCTATCATATAAGTATCCTGGTCTATTATATAAACTTTCTCTTATAACAGTTCCTAACAATTTATACTATTTAATTAAAAGATTTTTAGAAAACCGTATCTTCTGTATTTGTTTAAAACAACATCTTTCACTTCTATGGTTACCAGGTGTTTATTATTTGAGCGACAAGCCTGCCTTTTTCACATTTACTTTGTACAACGTACTTTTTTTGCTAAATTAACTTGTTTTTCTTGTTGCCCTGACAATGGCAATGTTTCAGCCTTGAGCCTCTGTAATGTACCTAAAATATCCTTAAATATTATCATTGAAAACTAATAATACACAGGGTTGGGCAAAGTACTTCAAATTTAGTATTTAAATAGTTTCTAAATAAATATTTAAATACATATTCAAAATACATTAGATTTTGATTTGCTTTATACAGATGTATTTAAAATACTTTTAATATAAAGTATTATATTTACTGTATTTAATCTTTTTATTGCAACAATATATTATAATTGTCAATTATTCCAATAAATGAGTAATTGTTAGTCATACATATTTCTGAACAATATGTGTAATATACACTTTTGTATAAACACTTTCAAATGTAAATTGATATAAAAATATGTCTAACTCAGATAGAATTTCCTTTTAAAACAACTAATAATTCAAACAAATCATCAGGCAATAAACCCCACTAATTGGCAAATATGTATAACACGCAAAGGAAAACAGTTGTTCAACTGACACAGATGATCATAAACTAGTTAGAAAGAATAAAGGCTTTTTTATTGTTGCTTAATTGTCCAGCCTTTTAATGATATAGATTTATCATTTAAAAGTGAAGAGAATTAAAATTCAAGAGCTGTAAAGAGCTTTTATTTTTGTTTCAATAAGGTGCCTTCACTAGCATAAAGAAACTACTCTCATTATCTTCTCCACCTCTATTTAAAGTATTTTAAGTATTTCTATTTTTAAATACGTCTGTTTTATATATTTAAATACATCTCCAAAATAGATATCCAAAAAACTCAAAAATACACTTTTTCAAATACAAAATGTATTTAAAATATGTATTTCACACACAAGTATTAAAACACTGCTCAATCCTACCAATATATCTTTGTGCCAACAAATCTATTTTTCTCCCTTCCTGCAGAACCTGCAATTTCAATTACAAGGCTAAAATTTAGCACGAGTCTTTAAAAAATGTATTTGGAAATAGTCAGGCATCATTTTATATTTAAAAAATCACTTTACATTAAAAAAGAAATTTGGGGCACCATCATATAAGTTTGTGTTGTGCCAGTAAAAGTTTAGAATATGGGAGAAGTTTTCTAATATCCACTTTACACTAAGTGGAGAAAAGTGGAAATGGAGTACAACAGCTGGCCACTGGGATCCAAAACAAGTAGTCCCAGTTGTTTAGTTTGACATTTAAAAATTGCCTCAATCCGATGGCAAACTTAACATTGCTCTAGAATGCTTCACTAGCTTGTGGTCTCAGAGATACATGTCCTAACAAATTGCCAGTAGGTTAAAAAAATAGTTTGGGGGGAAAAAGTTGTCACAATATGGGTGGACAGCTATGCCACAGCAGTTCGTGCTGTGACCCAGGTTGAATTTAACTCATTTAGATTACAGATGCAAGAGTTTCTAACTAACATTTTTCTTTTAAATTAAATCTATTTGATGCATTTAAAGGTTAAAACATTAAATAATTAAGAGATAACTGAATGCTAGTGGAAGCCCTATGTAAATAATCGGAATACTTTCGGTCCATCTTTTTGATGAAACAATGCATCACAAATTTTTCAAATTTCTTAGTTATAATGTAAACATGTATCTATAATCACATTCTTTATCAGTGTTGTAACATTCATGGTTAATTGCTTTTTATATAATATTTTTAGTTCTATAGTATCAATTTTTTAAATTAATTATTGCTTATTTACGAGAGATATTCTTTAAAAAAAGAGAGAGAAAAAGAAGAAAAAGTTTTAAGGAAAAGGAGTTTGAAATACAGTTATTGAGCAATACCATATTAAGAACCCTTAGCTTAAAACACAAACAGAAAGAAACAAACATCATTATAAAGCATTTACAATATTCTAGTAGTGACGGAGAAACTTATACGAAACAAAATCATTTCAAAACTTCAATAGAAAAACAAATTATTAACAACCCATGTATCTAAAAATATTGCTGTTAAAGTCAAGTAATAGGGAACATAGTTCCTCAAGAACTGTTAAATATTTAAAAAATTGTTATATAAGATTTAATATTCCGACTATCATAAAATAAGTAGCAACACATACAGAATAAAGTAGGCTATGAAGTACACCTAAGGGCTAATTGTAGGCTATACATTACATATAGTGTAGGTTAGGCTTAAATGAACTTAAATGAAAAGTTTGATTTTTTTAGCCGCAAACACTGCCGTCTCCCCTTAAAAAATTTAACATGAAAGTATGACTATCATGTTCGAAAATGTTGTAATTTTAATATAGAATAAACTGTGGTTCATTTTCACAATGTTTTATTTGACAGTTTCTAAATGATTAATAGGAAACTTCAATTAGAAAACATTCTTCCAGGGAAAATCATCACTAATATCTTTCTGTTTCATTTACATTTCAAAGTATAACTATTACCTTTTTTTGTTTTGTTTCAGGTTACCTTAAATGTAATCTTAAAGAAGCAGTAAAAATGGTGATCAATCTTCGAGCTATTCTAGCTACAATAAATGCAGTTGAAGTAATGATAATTGTTGACTTGATTAGGGTTGCAAGTAAAGTATGACCTTGTCAGAAGAAATCTGTAGCTTTTACTTCATAATATATTGATTTTAAGCTGGAGTGGAGACTAAAAATTTTAGAGCTGAGGTGGCTTTACGATAATGTTCTTCACAAGATCAGTGTAGGTGTGTGTGTGTGTGCGTGAGCGTGTGTGTGCGTGTGCGCGTGTGCGTGCGTGCGTGCGCGTGCGAGTGAGGGTGCGTGTGCGTGTGCGTGTGCGTGTGTGTGTGTATGGTGTTAAAATATTTCTCTTGACACTGACAATAACAGCCTTTTCATGTAGTGAGGATCGATCTGTAGTGAGATTGACAGTCCAAGGCACATAACACAAGGGACAAAATTTGCAACGTGGGTCTTCGGAACCTTCTTACCATCAGAACAAGCAATTTATGAAATTATGCCTCTCTACCCCCACCTCGCTTAATGTAATTGTTTGTACAGTTTTTTCCTCGTGCTGGCCAGGGTCAGTCTTTCTGCCAGGGGAGCCTTTTTTGTTGTGATAATTCTTTCGTTTTGGCTTCATGAGAATGAGAAATAGGCATCCACATTTTTTAATTTGCAAAACTGATGAGTATTTTGTACAAATAAAAATATAAATCATCAATTAGGAAATTGTCTGTACTACCACTAAGTATACATATTGTTAATTGAATTTGGCCACAGAGTTTTAATGACAGACAGCTTTTAGATCATAAAAAGTTTATTTAAATTTCTGAGCAATCACGTCACAAAACATTTATTGGCTTTCAGAGCAACGTTTCAGAGAATTCATTTTTCCCCATCTTCAGGCTAGACAAAGTAAAGGAGAAAATTAATCAAAATATGTTAAAAAGAATATGAAAAGAACTTATATGGTTGATATTAGTCAAATACAATTATTTAAATGGAAATAGCAAAGATATAATAATAACATATAGAGACTTACCAATTCAAACAAAAGATCAAAACAAAATAAAATATATATTACTCTTACCATTGTTGTTGTTTTATTTTTATTTATTCATTTATTTATTTTGTTTTGTTTTATTTTGTGTTTGTTGTCATAGTTATTCCACTTTTGTTATTAAAGAATACATGAGGGAAAAGAAGATTAAATTTTAGTAAACTCAATTCTCAAACTTAAATGAACGAATTGTGAAAATAAATATTGTTAACAAATAAGTTAGAATCTAATTAAATATAATAACTATTATTATTAATTGTATTTTTTTTTTTTTTGGAATTGAAGAAAATACTTAAATCAACATTGTGGTTAAACTAAAGTTAGTACTCAAAATTTAAATTTAAAAAATAGGGTTCACTGAGGAAATTAATATATTCATCAAGGAAATGATGCACCAACAAGGAAACAATTAAAATATTTTAATTACTGATAATAAACTAAATTGTATATTCTAACATAACAGCATAACAGAGAAGGAACTGTTCTGTACCTTGATAATGTCTTATTACTCAACTATATTTTGCAACTCACTTTGGAGGAACCTGTAAAAAATATTTCAAATATGCTGCCTTCATCTAGATCACTTTTGATTATGATCATCTACAATTTGGCAACAATACCTTACGTAAATTTTCAGGGTAAAAAAAATGACATTAACAGTCATATATATCCACATTTCATTTAAAAATACAACCATACCCCTGAAGTTGTATCACCCACTACTTTGGAATATAGGCTTCAAATAGAAATATCAACACTTACAGAATGATTTGCATTTGTTAAGTATCAGTCCTACCATAAATTATAGGTAACATGGTTTCATTAAATATCTAATATTAACATTAATTAAATAATTGGAAATTTTTGTGATTACATGATCGTAAATTCGCATACTCCTCACTCTTTCCCATCCCTCTCGCCCCCCCCCCCCCGTGTATGCAATGAGTACTGCCCACACGCCATGATATGCAACACCCACCTATAAATTCAAAATAACTTTAGAAAATATGATTGCATTTATTACTATTGTATTAATAATCACTAGCAACAAAGAATTTATTTATTTATGGCATGTTCTCATATAAAACCATTTTAAAATTTAGAACTTGCAACCCAAATGGAATTCACTTATATTTAGTATATTGCCACCCATGATGTAACAAAGGTGGAGTTGACATAAGTGCCTTCATTCTCTAATTCTTTCCATTTCCAATAATGCTAATTTTCAAAAGTCATTTTGAAGCTAATTTTGAAATCATGTGAGTTTTACACGTGCCCATATGTCCTGGGTTCAGCCATTTTTTATTTTAAAGTAATAATATAATGAAATCGGGACCAGTAGGCCTAATAAATTAATTACATAAAATTAATGAATTAATTAACCCTAAACTAAAATACCTAACTATGCAACTACAATGAAGACATGAAATAACTAAAATTAAACACATAAATGTAAAATAATGGAAATAATAGCATAAGTCACTCAAAGCAATGACAAATGCTTAAAATCCAGATGCAAGGTTAAAATGTTGGTGGATCTCTAGAAGTAATTTGTTTTGTTGCAAACATAAATCAACACGTCACTATTTGCATTATTACAATATACATTGGGTAGTTCTAGAATGTTCGCAACAACAATTATTAACCCAAAAGAAATGAAAATGCCCTAAGTTGTTTGTGAGTGCTTATACTAATGTGACTGATCTTTTTCTATGTTGAATTTTAGTTCCTATTTTAAGGTGGCAAGGTAGTTGTGGTGTTAGTTTAGAAGAAGTGGTGGTGTAATACCAGGACCGATGAACTTTTCTTTGAACTTTGTTTGTAAGTTACAACAGAATAAATACACTGAATTTAATGGAAGAACTGCCATTTTCATTAAGTCTTCTTTGAATATTAAATAATTTTAGACATGCATTAATTTTTTTCAAATCTCTTTTGTCTAATTTGATGAAGAGAGGTTTTCAAGAGATGGTTCATGTATTTGTTGGATGGAAGTTGTAGAAGAAAATATTTCTGTAGCCATTACAATCAGAATGTATGCACTGTAGCTGTGCAAAGAGAATCATTTGATCTCACTCCATGGTGTGATGCATTTTACGTTTTGGTAGTTAAAAAAACGCATAACTTATTACATCCCTGAAGGACCTGGGTAAAACACTCATTAAGATTAGATTAGTAGATCAATATTTAATAATACATTTTTTATAAATAGTTGCTGACTTTATACATACAATCCTTTTCTTGTGCTATTCATTACTTTGATTAAATGGAAAAGATACCTATTATCAATTTTGATTTATTATAGATATTTATTCGCGAGAACAATTCAAAGATTCCTATAAACAATTCATTTATTTATAGTCTTTTAGGATTAGTCCACTAGCTTCTCCATAGCTTTTATAATGTTATTGTTTGATTCAAAACTTTTTCTGTCTGGAAACTTAACATTTCCCAGATAATCTTGTTTTGGGTGACATGATGGCTACTTGTTACAGCTTCTTGGATTTTGCTTCACTGGACTGTAGCTGTATCTTTACTATTTGCTACTTCTGAAGAACTTTTTTTTTTTTTTTTTTGGTATTAGTACTAAGAATATTTATTTTGGGTAAGATTTGTGTTATAAGAATGTAATATTAATACTTATATTACCCAAACCCAGAAGGCCTCTACTATGTCTAAGACACAGAAGCTACTACCAGTATTACTACGGTCTGTAGGTCTATTTTAGTTCATTCTTTTTCTCATTGTCACACTATCACAGATATGTATCTAATGTCATACCCAATTAATCTTTTGCAGTATTTACTAGGGATACTCAAACAACATCTGACATGGTTGCAATTCTCTTATTTGCAAAGTTTGCAACAAACAAAAAGCAGTAGATGTCTGTAGCCTCTTTGCCTAAAGTAAATCTGTGTCTCTATCTATTAGTTCTCTTGCATCTTCCGATTTCCTTTATCTATATCTTTCCCCTCAACATATTCTTTTGTGGTACTTCATAATGAACTTAGCATTTTCTACATTCCAAACTTTTACCTCGCAGGCTATTATTGTAGAGAAAAGGAAATGCATAAAGATCCTGCAAATGGAGGTTCTTGCATTCACATTAGAAATAATATTGATTCTATCACCTTGACGAAATTGAACATGTATGCTGTTGAAAATGTTTTTGAAATATCTGTAATACATCTTCTTATGCTACTTACTTTGCATCTACAGACCTCAAACAAAGAGAGCAGTAACCACTACTCGATATAAAACTGAAAAAAAAAAGATTTAGGAAACTGTGATCACAATGCACAAATTCTTACCATTATAAGAAATGCAAACATTGACATTAAATAATACACATATGAGTAGATTGTTCACTAAAAGTTAAATAAAATGATTAAACATTTACTTGCTGCAAGAGTTGTGAGACACGGTTTACAATATTGTTGATACAAACAATAAATATAATAATTTTTTTCAACACTTTCATATCATTTTAACACTTGCATTCCTTTTCAAAAAAAAATATTTTTTTTTACAGAAAAGCAATTCTTGGATAACACAAAGGATTAGGACATCATGTAAAAACAAATGATTTTTTTCTTTCATTTCTAAGCATCATAATGTATCTCAAGATTTCTTCCTCTTCTTTAAAAATTCAAATCATTTTTAAGAAAAGTCATAAGGCAGGCTAAAATCATGAAACATGATCAGGATATTTTGAACTCAAATAATAAAGGAAAAACAATGTGGAATATAGTGAAAAATTCGTCCAAATCAACTAGTAACCTTGTAGGGAATGTTGTTTTAAAAGATAATGATAGAAATGTGAACGATCCGGCAACAGTGGCTAGTCTCTTTAATCAATAATTTTCGAAAATTGGTGCTGATCTCACAAAGGGTCTTCAGACTCATAATTCAACATCAGACCTTTCCCCCAAAATTTTAGACACGATGTTCGTTTCCGAAACTTCTTCCAGTGAAATTCTCAAAATAATCGATATACTAAAAAATAAATATTCTGCCGGCTTAGATGAATTTCCGAATTGTTTGTTAAAGACGTGTACACCCACCATTATACACCCGTTAACTCACATATTGAATGTATCCTTATGCACAGGAATGTCTCCATGTATTTTTTAAAAAAGCAAAGATTAAGCCGCTTTTCAAAACAGGCAACACAAAAAATTCAAAATTATCCCACAATTTTTTGTCGGTTTTTTCAAAAATATTAGAGGGACCTTTTTACGTACGAATGGAAACATTTATTAGTAAACACGACGCAGTGTCGGATTGCCAACATGAGTTTCAAAAATCAAAATCTACGGAAACAGCCATACAAATATTTTTTTTTCTTAAAGATGTCGCCTCATCCATGGATCAAAACAAAGCACCTATTGGAATATTTGTAGATCTTTCAAAAGCTTTTGATGACATTGATCATAACAATTTACTTTCAAAATTACCTTCGTATGGAATTCGTGGTCTTGCTCTAGATTGGCAATGTTCGTACCTTAAACAACGATATCAGGGATACCTTGCTGGAATAATGGAACATTATGTGTACACCTCTCCTATTCTTTGCCAATTGAATGTGTTGCCAAGTGTGTTTATTTTATTATTTTAAATTTTGTGTGTGTGAAATGGTGATTAAGAGCTGCTTATTTAATGACTTGCTTTTGAAATTTTAGGAAACATTGTAATATCAGGACATATCAATTGAATTCTTATACTTTTCCTGTTTAAACATCAATAACAATTTATGTGTCGAAAAAGGTGCTCTGTTCTGTAATTAAATTCAGTAATAATAAAGAAAAGAACCCTGTGTTTATAAGAGTGTCCTGGGAACAACAAAACTTAAAAAATAAGTTCTTAAGTCAATTTTAAGCATGTTTTGTTTAACCTCAAGATTTCGAATGTATGAGCCATAATAAGCATTCAAAAGTTGGTTTGAAAAAATATTTTCTATGCAAATGTTTGCATTTCAAAAACATATAAAACGTCCAGAAACAAGTAAATAGATTAATATTTACAAACTAAATTATATAATACTAAATTATATAATACTACTATTACTAATATATTTGTTTGCGAAGAAAAATTAACTAAGAAATAAAAAATAATTGAATTATGTACGTTTGCTTTATGTACGGGTGCTTTTATATTTCCGTGTAATTTTTTGTTGGTGAACAAATAAATTCATTTTTTTTTGTAAATCAACAATTCGAGTAATCTAGGAAACTATTCTGGATATGAAAAACGTCATAACTTCTTGAAGTCCGCGGCCAGAGTCATGTGGGTGATCTGAGCTGTACGGGTGACGCAGCGTCGAAGGCTGAGTTGCCGGCAACTCAGCCTTCGACGCGGCGTCACCCGGACAGCCCAGATCACCCACATTATAACTTCTTCGAAACCTTTACTCGATGCACATTTCATTTCTTGAAGTACATTCATTTCACTTGGAAGATGGGAACCGGACATTGAAGTCCAAAGGCACTTACTGTAGACTAGAGATTCGGATATACAGCAATGTTCATTTTTGTGCTGAGAATCCATTAATACAGACACGGAAAAATCATAATTGTGTTTGATTGGCTCACTTTGCTAATCATAGGATTGGCAAAGGGCGTAGAATGTTTCTTTTGTTGCACCCAATCTCCTAACCCTGTTGCACTGATGGTGTAAAAGAAACACAAATGTAACAAGTTTGAATGGTTGTGACATGTGCAAGGCTTGATGTATTACATCATCTCAATCAAAACAAAGTCGTTGAACGATTCATATTATCGCAATCACTTTCTATTAAAGCTTTAGAGCTCTTTCAGTGATTTCATGAAACTCAAACTCGCGAAATGGAAAATCTCCGTATTGAGAAGACATTACCTGGGATAAGGATATAAGACAAACCGCAGTCCTCACTCACCCTCTGCGTTGAAAGAAATGCACACCTCGTGGAATCACTGCCGAATCACTGTCATATAACCTCTGGAAATATATTCACCAATAAACACACGTCTTTCTCGTTGGACTCAGGTTCCGGTTGATTCTCAACATGAGACACATACTTCCCTTATTTCTGCGAAGGGCACAGATACGATCCAAGCTAAGCACCGTCTAAGGAAGTTCAATGAGAGTTCCCGGAAACGACGGAAATAATAAAAGAACGATGAGAAACTCGAGAAACTACGAGATCAGAGAAAACTTGAAATCAGTGTACTCACATCTATTCCAAACATTTATTGATTTTTAAGACAAAAAATAAATTGTTGACTTGTGGTGTCGTTTTAAAGAATAATGTTGTTATGTGTAGCAAATATACAGTGCGACCATTATATAAGTGTGGTAGTTGCGCGGGGATTTGACCTCGGCGAACGAGGCCACATTGCCGGATGCCGGAGAAATCGAGACATGGCGGCCCGTAGAACTGCCGATAAGGAAATGTAGCTTTTTGAAATTTGTTGCGTCTGAATTGACGCAACGCGTCCTCAACCTCCGGGGGCGACGAGCGCTTTGCGCTTGGGAGTAATCCTCCATTAATAATCGCGCTATTTATAGGAGTAAACCTCCGTTCATATTGACATTTAATGTCGCGTCTCGCCGCAGTCAGTTGTCAAGAGGACCGCCGGGTAGCACGTCCGCGTAAGCGCCTCCCACTACGCGCTCCTGCGTCACTACCCAGCGGCCAGAATTGGGAAGAAATCAGGATAGGGGTAGGGTTTAGGACAATTCACAGGGGTGGTCTAGCCCTTGTGAAGCTGCTAAACTCGTTTCGTTGGAATAAATTTCACATGAAATTGACCGAGAATCGAACCCGGCCCGCCTTGGTGAAATGCGAGCGACTTCGCTCTGACCATCGAGTCATCTTGTTCTTTTTTCACTACTTCGCTTTCGTTACTTAAAAAGTTAAATTGTACTTACGTTGTAGTACATGCTGTAACTATATTGGGCCGTAATTCTTCTGTGTGGGGATTTATCGCGTATTTGCGATCTTTCAGGAATCCTCAACGAAAGAAATCGCACGGAGTCAGATCAGGAGAGCGTGCCGGCCACAAAGCTTGTGGTAAGTCAGTCTCCACAAACGGCAAGTAAATCCTTACGGAAACTAAAGTAGTGTGTGCGGTTGCGGAGTCCTGTTGAAAATGACTGTAATTAAGCTCTTCACTTGTCAACATTTGAAAGGAAGGCTTCAAGACACGATGCACATAACGGTTTGACATATTTTACGTATGGCATACACAAACACTTTCTGTTTGAAAGAGAACTTCGAGCGAGCCATCACAGCCCGACTATTCACCAAGATTGGACAGCGGACGTTTTGCAGAGCGGGGTCTTGAGCAGCGTTCCCAGGGGAGTTCAGTGCACTGCTTCCCAGTGAGTGAGAGCCCGCCGCCCGGGCAGAATTTTCCACGATCGCAGCACTAATTAAATAGTCGCAGTGTTTGCGAAGGTTCTAATGGAATAATTCCTTCTTGTAGGATAAGTTCAGCTACAAAATTATATTCTAATTTACCGGGTGGGTGTATACGACCAGGTATTTTTAATACTCAATTAATTGTAATATAATGATCTAATGTCATAAGCAGAACATTAATCCTTTTGTAGTAGTTGAGTAACTATGAGTGAGCGTGCGTGCGGATCCGTCACTCACGGTTAGACAACTTCCTGTCCTCCAATCGAGACATGAAGTTTGATTCAACGAGTCTAGGTCTATTGGGGGAAACTGATAATTTGTTTTCGGATCCGACCAGAAGATTCAAATACACTAAAGAGCCCAAAAAAACAAACAAACATGCATCTTCCTAATATCGTGTAGGACCTCTGCGAGCACGCAGAAGTACCGCAACACGACGTGGCATAGACTCGACTAATGTCTGAAGTAGTACTGGAGGTTATTGACACTGTAAATCCTGCAGGGCAGTCCATAAACTCGTAAGAGTACGAGGGGATGGAGATCTCTTCTAAACAGCACGTTGCAAGGCAACCCAGATACGCTCAATGTTCATGCCTGGGGATCTTGGTGGCCAGTGGAAGTGTTGTAATCATGTTAGTCACCGAGCATTAGTTTTAAGCGAACATTCATAAGTCTCTCTATCTATCTCTTTATCTCCCTATCTCTCTCCCCACCTACATCCCTAACCCCCATCTCTCTCTTTCTATCTCTGCCTCTCTCTCTCTCTGCCTCTCTCTTTCTCTCTTTGCCTCTCTCTTTCTCTCTCTTTTTCTCTCTGCCTCTCTCTTTCTCTCTCTGCCTCTCTCTCTCTCTCTCTCTCTCTTTCTCTCTACCTGTATCCCTATATACCTCCCCATCTCTCTCCCAATCTCTATCCTACCGACCTATCTATAAAACACCTCAAATCTTGACTCTCGGCGAGTGTTCGACTGTTGGATAACACCGAACCGGCTTGTGAAGCCCATGATCCTCGGAGCGCCCGGCGCAAAGAGATGTGCATTGCGTGTCCGTCCGCCGCCCGCCAGCGGCCGTCCTCCGAGGCGAGAGAACTGCCGCAACGCAGAGACGACGCCGGCGCGCGCGTGACTCAATTAGGCGGGCGTCATTGTCATTCGGAGGGCGGTGCCTGTGCCGGCGCCGCGCCGCGGCGGGGCAAGGGTCAACGCAGCCCGTGGCGGCGGCGCTGCCGTGATACCTACGCCTCGCCTCATTCCCCCAGGTCGCGTCCTCGCCTCGGCGATAGGTCTCTTAACTGCAGCAAGCGACCCTTGGCCCCTGCCCGTCACGTTGCAGCAGTGCTCTCCGGGCGCTTTGGGCTACACTCGTCGCAAATAGTCCTTCACACACGGCGGAGTGTATAATTTGTTTTTTTTTAGTTTGGGTTGGATTGAACCCATTTTTTGATTGATTGGTGATTCAACTGCTAAGATCATTAATCCGTAAGTGTAGAGTATTTTGAGCGCAGGAGGTGACAGTGATATTCCCCTGCTGGATGGCGAGATCCGGCGCCGGCCTATCGTCGGCTTACGGGGTTAATCCACAACCAGGCATCTTCCACTAGTGGGCACAGGCCGGGACACCGTCTAAACTCCCGACAGGCCTCCCTGAATGTATGGTCGTGTAGTGCGTGTAGGTAAGGGGTGATGATAGGATAAGCAAGGGGAAGGAGAGATCGTGCGCAGTCCGTGGCCCGTTGGTTAGGGAATTGCTTCGGCATTAGCCTGGTGTTAATCGGAGAAACCACGGAGAACTTGGGATCAGAGCAGCCGACCGCTAGAATTATCCTCCAGACAGCGATTGAATTCGACCTAGCTATCTTGGTAGTGGCGAAAAACCTGCCACCGTCGGTCTCGAACCTAGGACCTCCCAGACAGAGGCACTGTCCGAGTATAAGAGTTTTCCGGTATAAGAATCCAGTGAAGCAGTGGACAACGCACTTGCTTACTATCTGTTGATTATGATTTTAGAATGCAGGTCGTTCCATTAACCCAGCAATGGGGGTTTAGAGCATCAAATGATGTCATTGCAGTGCCTCAGACCGGGAAGTCCTAGGCTTCGAGAACCAACAGTGACAGGAATTTTGACACTAGCTAGACTCCTAGGTCGAATTCGACCGCTGTCTGGGGGAGAATTCTGGCGGTTGACTGTTCTGATCGGTAGTTTTCCGTTGTTTTTTTTCGATTAACACCAGGCAAATACTGTAGCGATACCCTAACAAACGGGCCATGGACTGCGCGCGATCTTATCTTCCTCATCCTTGTTCAATCCTTATCCCTTATTTACGTTCACTTACACTCACGTGCACTACACAACCACACAAATCGGAAGACCAGTAGGGAGCTTAGAACGTGTCCCGGCTCGGGTGATGCTACACTGGTAGGAGATACCTGGTGGGGAAAGTCTCTGTATGCCGACGTAGGTCGATGTTGTCTCCCATCATTCAGCGGGGGTGACCCACAAAAAACCTTCCGCGATAAAACCATGCACTACACTTTCGAGACTAATGATTTTAGTTGTTGACGCGGAGAAAAGACCCATCCCCTTTATCTTATTACTTTGCATGTATTAAACATTTATTCCCTAAGAGTAGGTGTTTATGATTATTCCTCCTAAGATGAGTCAGCCTGAAAAAAAAGCACTTACACTCCAAAAGTCGAAGCATATCCTTATACTCCAAAAGTCGAAGCATATTTGGGGCCACTGTGAACCTCACTGCCTCATTTCATAATAATATTGAGCATTCCTCACAATTCTCATAAAGTCTGGATGAATTTTATTACGAGTAACGTGTATGTTTCATTTCTCATTTACAAGTATTCTGTGTAGAACAGAAACTCTTGTCATCCTAAAATATTTCAATAATTCTGGACATTGAAATTACATACCGGTAATTTCTCAAGAAATAATCAAAATGAATGACCTGCATCAAACCCACAGTCCTGCAAACCACGTCCATTGAAATTCAAGTGAGTCGTGCAGGAGCATTTTGTACCTCATTCCCCGATCTTGTGCGAAATGTTAAAATATAAGGCAGAGCGTAATTACTCATACACATTATCTAGAGCCATCTTGCGCAGCATATTGCGTTGACCTTTTCCACTTTCGACTCAAGTGAAACAGTGTGCGAGGAGGAAGGGAGGATTATACCGTACTCTACCAGTGGGAGATACTGTGGAAAATACACAACTTCAACCATTGCAAATAATATTATTTTTAAGATTTTTTGCCAAGATTTTATTTTATACAGTCATATACATAATGAAACCAATAAATTAACAAAAAAAAAAACAATTTAGATTGAAATTTTATTGAAATGTTCTGTTAATTTTTTAAACATTTTTCATCTCTTAACGTTTCGAGAAGCTCTTTTCCTCTTCTTCTGGAATTTAATTTGAATTTAAGCAGAAATTACTATAAACTAAATTAAAATTTTCTAACTTTTAAGATTGTAATAAAATAAATTGAAATATATTATAATAAATATACACCTGGTACAAATTTATTATAATATAAATATAAAACAATGATATGCATAATAAATATGTACCAGGAACATATTTATTATAATGTATTCCAATTTGCTCTAATATGTATCTCCCACCAGCGGGGCACCGCCCCAGCCGGGACAAGCCCTAAGCTCCCGACTGATCTTCCTGCATGTGTGGTAGAGCAGTGCATGTAAGTGGAAGTGTGTGTAAGTAAAGGGGCAGGTTAGGGCAAGGAATGGGAAGAAGAGATCACGCACGAGTACTGCTTTGTTTGGGAACTGCTCCGGCATTCGCTTGGTGTTGATCGGAGAAACCACGGAAAACTACCGATTAGAACAGCTAGAAATCTCCTCCAGACATCGGCTCAATTAGATATACATACATTTATTAGAACTGCAATTGGGTATGACCCGGTGGCAGTTAATGACAATAATTGCAAAAATTACCACACTTACATTAATAATAACAATACTAATAATAACAATACTAATAATAACAATACTAATAATAACAATAATAACAATAATAACAATAATAACAATAATAACAATAATAACAACAATAATAATAACAATAACAATAACAATAACAATAACAATAACAATAACAATAACAATAACAAAACAATAACAAAACAAAACAATAACAATAACAATAACAATAACAATAACAATAATAATAATACCGTACAAGAAGAAAAGCAGCATTGAAAAGTGCATTGATCACGCTCACTACACTACATTTTTTTGCTTTGAATTACCTTTGAATTACACACCGACCAGCACTTCACAGCACTACACAGCACATACTCATTTAATATCTTGTTCTAATTTGTTTCTAAAAACTCTTCGGTACTGAGAGGAAAACTTTGAAAAACTGCTGAGGTACTTTTCCAATTCTCGTAATTGGTTCTGTTACAAAAAGAAAACTTCCGCAAGAATCTGAATTTTGTTTCTTTGCTCGAATTTTGTGGGTTGGTTGATCGCTTCGGCCGAAATAATTTGGTTTTTCTAATCTAATCTGATTTCCTTCCAAAGCTGGTTTGAGCCGACGTACGAATTTATAAAGGAGCGCAAAGCCTCGCCTTTTGTTGCTTCTCGTTTCTTAGACGTTCCTAATTTTTTTGTTGCGTTACTTCTATGGTAAACTTCTTCGCTTTTCTCTGTATCTAGTGCTAGATTTTTCCGGTGCGGGCCTTTCTGTATGGATCCGCAACACGGCACTGCAACTCCCGTATTCCATGAGAGGGCGGAACCAGCGTAAGATATGCTAATTCTTTGGCGTTTGCAGAACTTTTCTTTAGTATTCACATTACAAAATGCAGCTTCAGCCGAAATAATTTGGTTTTTCTAATCTAATCTGAATTTCCTTTCAAGCTGGTCCGAATCTAGCTTCCGAATCTAGCCAGTGTCGAAAATCCTACTATTATTGGGTCCCTAACCCTAAGACCTCCCAATCAGAGCACTGCAGTGACATCTTCTGATGCCCTGAGCTACCTAAACAGGCTCCCTTCTTGTAACACGGGTTGTTGTGGAGTTGGGCATGGTTCATATTTCGTAAATACACATCACATTGTCATTGCAGAGGAACAAAATAAGCATAAATAAGCACGATAAAGAAATATACACAACATTATTTGATTTTATCACAATAACAATACAACATTATTTGTTTTTCATATAATACTTAATAACAAAATCTTTGGGATAGAGTAAAAAAAGAGAATGCGATAAAAATACAAATACAATACATCGTTGACATTTCTTTGGGCTATTTTGAATCAGTATACGATTCTTTTCTTTATGGCGATAAAATTGTTCTTCATTGTGGTAATACTTCAACCAACATAAGGCATATTGAAATTATCCAAAGAGATGCATCGTTATTCCTATTTTACTGAGCCAGTAACCGCTCGAAATTTAGAAATTGTACATAAAATATTTAATCTTAAATCAAAAATTTCATCTAAATCAAACATTTCATCTAAAGTCAAAAAATTCATTTTAAATCAAAACTTTCTACATTTATTAACTCAATGTTAATTGATGAAGAATACGGACTTAGAAGGAATCGTTCCTCAAGTTTATATCTCTTGATCTTTCAACCAACTTCAGGCGATAAATTAAAATCCTTCATATTCAGCAATTAAGCTGCTTTCTGCGGTTTTCATTTTCCCGAAATAAAGGTTTAATAAAATTTCGAACAGTTGCTACTAATAACAAATATTGACATTTCATTATTGTAATCTTAGATATATTTGTAATATAAATAGGCATATTAATTTTATTTTTATTAATGAAAACTTGTGAACTGGATTGAAGAACTTCATATTGAATCATTGTAAATCTTAAAAGTATGCTATTACGTTTAATGAAATTATAAATTTAATAATATAATATAATATAATATAATATATAATAATAAATATAATATAAAGTATTAATAATCCATTAATGAGATTAAATATACCAATGGCCTTAGAAGAAATGATTTCTACGCAGTTTTATTCAATTGTATTTTCATATGAAGAGACATAATTGTACTTTTCTTCTAGAGGTACGTTGTACTGCATACATATTCATTTGCAAATTATTATTGTAATGTGGATAGGGGTATCCTTGCCTTTCCATGCACTGATTTGTGTCGCCTTGTGTTTTTGTATTTGTTTTCATAAAAGTATTACAAAATAAATGATGTACACACATGTATGCCTACACGTTTTCAATGTTAATGTTGGAACCGTGATTTCTCAATCTAACTTTCTGTTGTGAATTTGCGTAGCATAAATGCACATCTCTGCAACTAAGACACGCTAAGTATACACGCTCATTATTTCAATTTTGTTAAGGGCCCGCACATCTTGGCAATGATTAGACTCTAAATTCGTCCCTGTCCACAATAGCGTTACGGAAGAGAGTGAGATAATAAGTGACATTAATTCATAAAAAATGTTTCAATAATCCTTACCTTCCTAAAAAATTACTTTTGTCATTAGAAAATAATGTTCCACCTACGCTGGAAATGTACATGAAGTCTTGTTTCCGTCAGTGAACACATTACTTGGTGGACCCGTTTGGAATGTTGGCAGCGCTGCGCGAGCGCAGTCTTCAGACTGCTTCAAGAGGCTGCACAGAAGAGGTCGCGCGATCACACTGAACGCGCAAACCACCACCGCGCCGTTCGGAGGAGCTTCTGTCGGACGTAACGTGGATGCTACTGCCATCGCCTTAGGAATTTAAGGCATCGGTGAGTAAAGATCAATCATCATCATTTTCTTCATTTTTAATTATATCGAATACACACAGCTCATTAATTTTTCTTACATTATTACAAGTATATTATTATTATTATCATCATTATCATTATTATCATCATTATTATCACCATTATCATTATTATTATTATCATCATTATTATCACCATTATCATTATTATCATCATTATTATCATCATTATCATTATCATTATCATTATTATTATTATTATTATTATTATTATTATTATTATTATTATTATTATTATTATTTTTACGTAAAGAACCATTTAAACAGCGACCTCGGGTACAATTTCACCGAATTAACCGAATTAAAACAAATACACCGAATCAAAACACCGAATTAAAACAAATACAAGATGTAGGGGAGGGAGAAAAATCTGCGCATGTTTACTTCAGTTCCGGGATCCCCCCTCTTTCTCTCTTTACTACACATAGTCGAATGAAAGATGCCAACAATCATTGTTAAGAATATTTGATAACAAAAAATGTCGGTTCCCGTGTGAAAAAATTACGAGCATCAACAAACAAGCTACTGATTTGATTTGAAGATACTGCTCGCGAAGTCTCCTCCCACGTCTGGAAATACGAGACCTCCAAAAAAACGTTCGCAGATTGCGAAGTTACGTTTACTGTTCATAAACAAAGCAAGGGTCTATCTCAGAATTTTTCTCAATGGATTCTAGGAAAGTGGACAAAAAGTTTTATTGAAATGGGCATCTATGACCCAGAATCAGATTTACATGATTTGATAAAATGACATACACAAGAACGCACGCGCACACTCACATATTACACAATTACACACACGCAATGAAGCGGATTTTCAATTTTAAAAATGCAATTATTTGATTATATATATTCCTCCCGTTATCATACGGCGACTATCGGTTGAATTCTCATCTTAATCATTGCTTACGACACTGGCTACGATGTAATCGACATCAGTTCCAAAATAAGAGCCCCTATTAAATGTTTGCTATTCACATGTTGCGTTACGTAAAAGCAATGTTTTAGACATTCGTAGTTTGTAAAGAATATTGTCACACTATATAACTACTAAACAATATTATTGCAATAGTAGTGTTAAGTGTTTTATTGTTGTATTTAATTTATTGCAGTGTTCTACACGAGCATTTTATTCTGTTCTTGAGCAGTGTGCACGCTACTATTTAGGAAAATCATTTTGGGTGATTTTGTTCAGCAGGGTTTTTTCTACTACAGACCACATATATACGTGCGTGCTTGATTGTGTGCGTGCGTGCATGTATGTGCGGGGAGTCTCATAAATATTACAAACTTGTGGGGCATTTAGGGAGTCAAAAACAATTTTTGCAAACGAACATAACGATGGGAAATTTCATTTAACGTTACAGGTATGACGTAGACAACCTATCATGCATTGATGTTCGGCACGTCACATTCTGACGCAATCAAATATATTTCATATACCTACCAAATAGTGAGGTATGATTGATTGACTAACAATCAGAGAAAAATGACAAAGTGTGCATTCGTTATGTGATATTTTCCATCATTTATTTTTATTGACAAAAGGTAATTTTGGACCCAACTACATGCCCTCGAAGTGGGAAACATTTATTTTGCACCTTTGTATTCACTTGTCCATAAATACATTTTCGAAAACATATAGGTGAATACACAACATTGACACTCATATTCAAACAGCCAGGAATAAGCATTTCACCGAACACCACAATATGACAATAAACAAAATATTTATTATATTTTATAACAGCTACCTTCACTGCATGTAAAATGTCAAAGAATATCAATAGCTTTAGTTGGTAAACCCAGAAACTGTTAATACTTAGTCAAAATATTTCATTGAATATTCTTAATTCATGTTAATTCATTCATTTAATATATTCTTCGAGCAGTACCATACGTTAATGCTCTTGATTAAACGCGAATATAACACTTATTTACTACATTCAGCGAAATCATTTCCTAGCGATATATTGGTGAAAACGGTTTTATGTATTTCGAAATGTAAGCATTCATTATTTTTTTAATACGTAGAAGCCTAACAAAATGTTTCAGTAGGGAAACACACACACACATATATATACATACACACATATATATACATATATATATATATACATATATATACATACACATATATATATACATATATATATACATATATATATACATACATATATATACCTATATATATACATACATATATATACATATATATATACATACACATATATATATACATACACATATATATACATACACATATATATACATATATATACATATATATACATACACATATATATACATATATATACATACACATATATATACATATATATACATATATATACATATATATACATAGATATATATATATATAAGTTTATAAATGAATTAAATCATATTTTAGAAATTGAAAACATTTCTTTTTAATTTAGCGATTATTGATTCTCATTGGTTTTGCAGAAATATTTGAGATTAATTGGGGAGCTACGGCTTGGGGGGCCCACGGCAAAACCGTGCTATTTTAATTGAGGTGAAGAACGAAGATGTGTAGTTCTTTTTCGTTATTTTATTCGATTTGATTTATATTTGATGGGAAACATTTTGTAATTCATTACATAAACATCCATCTTGCACTTCAGATTTTTTTAACAAACATTTATTATTTTAAAATATTTTTATTTCATAGACAATTCATTAAAAATACTGCAGAAAAAGATTTAGTTAGGTCCCGTCTAAGAAATTTCAGGTCATAAATGCTTGCTTTCAAGTTTTTTAAGTAAAATATACCAGGCCTCTACTAGTAAAATAATCCACAGTAAACAATTGTTGTTTTTTTTAATAATGTTCTTCTTTTTACCGCTTTTGCCCAGCTTTAAGCCAGATTTTTTCTCCGAAATTTAATATTTTCATTCACAATAAAATCTTGTTCCTATATATCAAAATAGCCTAAAAACTACAAAACAAGATATATAAGCACAGTAATATCAAGAAGAGGGAAAAAGAAAAATATCTTCCATTTCACTTAAATTCATTGCACTGCACAGCATCACATGGCACTTAATGTAGATGTTAACTGTTGAATATTTTCTCTTTGTGCACTTCACACTACATTTATGTGCTGCTACTCTATATTTACATAAAATATTTACTGGTAGAAATAGCAACACGACAAAGTAATATTCATTCAAAAACTATAATTACTTTACGGAAACAAACCGGACCACTTCAGTAGCTCTCAGTATAACTTGATATCTAATGAAAAGCACGAATGAAATTTGAGTTCTCCACCCAGGAGCAGTTTCCGGACTACTTCACTAACTTTATTTACAACAATCTGAAGTACCGTGCTTTGCCCGAATATTTCAATTATTTATAAGAGGAAAAAGAATTAATTCATCTGCAATATATCCCCGACCTCCTCTGGCCACTTCACTAGCACTGGCCCTGTCCCAACCTTCACGGTCCCGTTCTACACCACCTCTAGATCCACCCTGACGTTCTTCATCCTGCCCCACTGCACTTCGCTCCTCCTCCCTTGGCATCTGTCATGCCTTGTTTGCTACGATTATCGTTGCTACGTCCATTGTTGCTGTAGGTAGCTGGGTGCAGATGCATTGTTGCTTACTCAACAAACAACCAGTAACAATGGCCTTCAATTACTGAAAATCGTCAGAGATAGCTCAGGGCATCAACTAATGTCATTGCAGTGCCTATGACCAGGAGGTCTTAGGTTCGATTCCTGATCGTGCCAGGATTGTTGACATTAGGAAGATTGCTGGTCCGACTTCAGCCGATGAAAGGAGGAGAATTCTAGCGACTGACTGATTTCTTCGGTAGTTTTCTGTGGTTCCATTTCTTCGATCAATACCAGACGAATGCCGGAGCAGTACTTCAATAAACGGGCAACGGTCCGCGCGCGATCTTCCCTTCCTCTTTTTTGTTTTATCCTCACCTATTACTTACACACACTTACGCGCACTACAGTACCACGCATACCGAAAGTTGAGCTTGTCCCGGTTGGGGCGTTGCCCCGCTGGGAGATACCTGGTTAAGGAAAACCTCGTCAGCACATGGGAAGATCGGCGCCGGATCTCACCTTCCAGCGGGGGAAGATTACAGCCACCTCCCGAAGGTAAACGAACATGCATTACACTCACGGGAATAACACTTTAGCAGTTGAAGCGCCCAAAACCAGTAATCAATCAATGAAATTCAATTACTGCAAATTTAATTGCGCTGTCGAAGTGAATCAAAAGTGTTTTGTAGGATATTTTAAGGGCTTTAGAAAAGTTTTAATCTACTCTCATTAATTTACCTACCCGTCAAATACTCCCGAAAACTCGAATGAGTGGGTACTTTAATTTTGCTTTAAGATGAAGGAAGGGAAGATGGTGGTAGTTTTACAAAATATCATGGATACAGTTACTATTTTCTCGTTTTGAAGGTTGCGTGCCCAAAATTTCATTAAGATCGGAGAACACTGTACGAACACATACTAAAAACAAAAACGTTTCTCTTTATGTAAGAGAAAATGATAATTCGAAAACAAGTAGCCTAAATTTGCCCAACTAAACAGTTGAACAGCTTCGAAATCAGTCCACCGTACCAGAAAATGTCTCGGCCGAATAGATGAACATCCTAAAAATAATTGATTTTGTTTTATATCATCTAAATGAGGTATGAGATAAACAAGAAAATATTTTAAAATCACAGACACACTCCAAGAGTGAAGACACCCACGAAATTATGTTAAAAATGATTTTCTATTCGTTCTGTATTAATAATTTAAGACAATGATAATTTCAATATTGGGTAGGTTGCGGTTCACAAATTATTTTCTTTCACCAATTCATTACCCGTTTATTTGCAAGGCATTGTCAGCATTGTCAGATGCAATTCTTCGAATTCTCTTTGGTTTTTTGTACACGTAATTTTAAATTAAAAATGATATTTAAAAGCACTGTCTGAACTTGGTTTTGGGATGGGTATATCTGAGACCGAAGAAGGAGCGGTTATTTCTTTCCTCATCGCTGAAACAAACAATTTTGTAATAACGCGAACAAATGACGAAACTTTCTTTTTTAATATTAGATTTATTTCTACTCTCTGAATTTTCGAATTAATAATTAATGCGTTTTAACTGTCCTTAAAGCTTGCAATATTGACTAAGAATTAATATAATTCCTTCTTTGAGATATAATTCCAAAGTCTATTTCTTCTAGCGGGAGGTGAATCCTTTACAAATATATCAGGTTACATTACTTTTCGCGGTTACTACGGTTGTAAATGTAGCATTACGGTTGTAAAATAATATTAATATTCAATTACATTATGTCTCAATATTACCGAAGATTCTGATTGTCACAGGTAACTGGACCCACCATAACGCAGATAGCCTAGCCACACAAAAAAAGATCCCCAGACACGGACCCAATTTTTATGTGGCTGTGTAGTCGATCTTTTGCAATAGTTTTGCCTGACAAATGGAATTATATGAATATAAATGGTTATCTTGACTGTTACATACACACGCGCGCACTTGAAAACGCCGGGTAAACGATATCTGACTACCACAGAACGTGAATTGCCACACACAAACGCATGATGGGCTGCATGCCAATCAGGGGTAAATAGTTGCGAACTCCCCCTCGCGAGGTAAGATTCAGCTACGTCATTGGTATCAAGTACACACAAATTGGACATTCTTGCCTTACAATGTGAAGACTTAATATGACGATGTAATATGCTATATATATGAACCAAAATTAAAACCTTTTTTACTTTCTAGCCCTTACGAACATAAGAAAATGTATTGTAATTACGTCAAAAAAAGCCGAATTTTCGACAGAGAAACTCTTTTTGCCTGGCCCTGGTAATGAAAAAGCTGATAAATCCTATTCCAATATGTAGTACATTACTTCCTCTAACATGTGATGTAGCCAGAATCCATGTTTTGTTGGTCCTCGACAACGAAAAGTCGATTGACGACAAAACGTCTCTCTATTCGTCTGTGGTCAACGCCTATACCGTTTTTTTCTCCAAAATTGATATTACCCGATCAATCTGAATGAATTGGCGGATTTGGGAGTTTCAGAAAAAAATTTAATTTTCGACTGTTCTTTACATGACGCCTCCATGCGTTTTCAAAATTTTCTCAAAAATTGCTCAACATTTTTTTATTAAATGTTGTCCACAGGTAGTGGACGTCACAAAATGTATGCAGGTCTCATTTTCTTTGAAATTCCTAATCTTTAAAAAATTGCAAAAGTCCACTATTTTTGTATGTCTTTGTTTAACTACAATATTGAAGATTGATAATTTGTCCTTAATGCAAACCTGTTCTCCACGTAGTTCAAACGGTTTGAAGGTAAAATTGAATGAGTTTATTCTGGGGAAGATCTACGATTTCGACAGTGCAACAAAGAAAAGTTTCCACGCGCTGCTATTGTACGAGTAGTAAGTGGTGTTTTACTGCGCAGAGAATTGTCTTGGTGGCGAATCGGTCATATCAACGATGTAATGAGTTGAATGGCCAAAGCTCATAATCTAACCTTCGTTAATCCCAACTGTTGGATGCAAGACTTCCACAATGTTCGCGACAGGCTCCACTAAAATATTATTGAAGAGGATCAGACAGTTTAGGACGGCTCTATTTGCTACTTCATGCCGAACACTGAAAAAGGAAAGCGCACATCTACATGGCGCGAGACAACACGGTGGCACGGGTAGTAGCGGTGGTATAAGATGCGGCGGCGAGGGACAAGACGACGATGGTGCGGGTGACAGGACTCGTAAGGAAACAACAGTGCGGGACGAGACGGCAGCACTGGAGATGGTGGCGTGGGTCGAGATGGCGGTGCAGATCGAGATGGCGGCACGGGACGAGATGGCGTCGTGGTACGAAATGGCGGTGCGGGACGAGATGGCGGCGTGGGACGAAACGGGGGCCCAGGACGAGACGGCGGAGCTGGACGAGATGATGGCGTGGGTCGAGACAGCGGGCAGAATAATAGGCACAGGTTCTTGGCTCACGGAGGAAGTAAACAACGCAGAAACATAGACCATGTTTCATTACATATAGAAAGGACCGTAAGGATGAAATAGGAGGGGGTATAAGATAAGGTGCGAGCCTGTTCCCGTCTATTGGCAATTATACATGCGTCTTTACATTTGAAGCAGTCGAATGAACAAAAATAATAATTGATGTTCGAATGGACATTGGCAACAAATGATATTGTTGTGATCAGCTACCTACTACTGTAGCGTAACATATATGAAGTCATGCATCGGGAAAGTGTTAAAAATAATAGTGCAATAGAATGGCACCGACTGTCTCGTACTAGGTACTTTACTGTGATCTCTCGTCTGTGCTAGCTTTTCAGTTTTGCCCCTTCCTCTTGTTGCCATCTATTGTCGCCCCGTTTCTTTTTTAAAAAATCTCAGTTTTTTCATTTTTTCCGTTTCTTAATGTTAGAACCGAAATATTACTTTAAGAATACTATAACCTCGTCCTATATGGTCCGGACATTGGTCCCGTAAGTGTGTTGCATCATTCTCTCGTGAGGTGACGGTTATCTTCCTGTGCGGGATGATGATCTCCGACCGCCGACGCCGACCTACCGTCGGCCAATGGGGTTTTCCTCAACCAAGTATCTCCCACCAGCGGGGCAAGCTAAGTTCCCGACAAGTCTCCCGGCATGTATGGTAGTGTAGTGCATGTAAGTGTAAGTGTGTGTAGGGAAAGGATAGGACAAGGAAGAGGAAGGAAAGATCGCGCACGGTCCATAGCCCGTTTGGTATGGCACTGCTCCGGCATTCGTCTGGTATTGACGTGTATTGGTGATATTGATCGGAGAAACCACAGAAAACTATTGATCAGAAAAGCCGGCCGCTATGATTCTCCTCCAGACCGCAACAGAACTCTACCTAGCTATCTGACTAGTGTTGAAAATTCTGCCACCGTCGGGACTCGAACCCTAAGACCTCCCGGTTAGAGGCACTGCAGTGACGTCAGATGATGCCCTGAGCTACCTCTCCCGGGACGTGTGAGTGAGAATTCACGTATTAGAATGTGAGTGTGTATGTATGTACTTTGGCACAACAGCTCTCTACGAACTGAAACCTACCAGAAGCATCCCAACATTCCGGCCATGAGTGAAGTGGAAAGTGTGGTTAGTACATAGCCATCCCTACATTGTATTTCTGGTATTCTCAGCCTGAGAAGTGAGCTTTCTCATCGTCACACAGCAACAAATACTGGGATATTTCAAGGAAAGCCCACAATTAATTTTCCCCCGACCGGGGAATCAAACTCGGGGTTGGACCGTGGGTGGAAAGCCTGCATGCCAAAGAGCTACCAATAGCCAGATTATAATGTGTGTGTACACACCATCCTTACACTGTAATATATATATATATATATATATATATATATATATATATATATATATATATATATATATGTGTGTGTGTGTGTGTGTGTGTGTGTGTGTGTGTATTCTCGTATGTATACAGGTACGCACGTAATTAATCAGATGGATGGTCCATTTGTACAGAAATAGTATGACATGTACGTATGTATTTGTACATTTTTTTAAAAAAAGGTATTATTAATGTTAAAGGTTGATTTTGCGTGGGTCTCTAGAGGCAGCTCTTGTACTGTTTCATCTTTGGCTGAAGTAGTAGACGTAGTTGTAACTTCTTTTATTGTGTTATATTGTAAATTGTTTTTATATTGTAATCGTGTTTGTATTGCAAATGTAGATGAATTGAAAATCTGTAGGCTTATTGTTACCACCTGGTAATCCGTCAATTGTAGCCATATAAATATGATTAGATAATTCGAGAATGTTATAATTATAAAGTATTCTTTCAGAATAGCTAGAAAATGGCCATCTCCACCACTGTGCTACCATCTAAATGTTGTGGTTGCAGTTTGCGTACGAGTTCTATAAGCATAGGATATTTCACTCTGGTAAATATACTGCAATTAATTAATTTCTCCTTCCTCCTCCTTCTGTTCTCCTCTTCATTTTCATTTTCTTCCTTACCTGCTTTCTTGAATTTGATAAAACAAAATTTTGTATCTGCCAAACCTTTATTTTTGAAAACAAAGAGTAAATAATTTACATTTAATTACTTCTTTTTGTAATCAAAAGTTGATTGCATTTACGTAACAATCATTATTGGTAACTATTGCATTCCGGAATGTTGAGAATTGTTCCTTTATAGACGTAATTATACGCGAGGGCTAGCAACGGTATGCAAGTATAAATAAATTGTTTGAATTTTAATATTGTTTAATGCTAAAAACTTATATTGCAATCTTGTTTGAATTCTTAAGTTTGATTATTAAGTTCTGCGTAAGGTGTATTTGTATTTATAAATCATAACCGTGTTCATGCTTTTCCTGATGTATTGGTTTATGTTTAATGTTATGTATAATGTTTAATTTTAAAATGGAAATCGCGGTTCCTTGCAATTCCTTTGAAGATTATGAAAAGTAAAATAATGTATTATTTATTGCTACAAATACAGTTCTAAGGGTACCATCACAGATAAATACCAGATGTGCCAAAATTACATTACATTGAAATACTACATACAAGGCTTTCACTTACAAGAAGTCTTGGCAAGTAAATAGGTTAAGAAAGTAATGAAATTTCGATTTTGCCCAGGTTATCTCGATTACCTTCCTGGGGCTTACAGCTGCTGGTGGTAGTCTGCTGAATAAGCATTTCTGTTCTGGTGCTGAGATTAATGGGGCTTGTAAGTATTAACAGCGAAATAAGCCGGTCCATATTTCCTGGACTCATTGAAATAAAATAATTTCAATCATCTTAAATAAATTACTTTGCAAAGAGTACTGCATGAAAAAATGTTCAATAAGCTGAATCATTTTAGGAGATACTCCCTGAACTAATCAAAGTATTTCAATTTCATATTCTTGTTGTAGTAAATGTGTTTGTTTTGAATGTATTAATTAAATATGTTTTCAACTATTTTCTTGTTTCACAAAACTCTTAAGTGAATAGCAATATCTCAATTTTATTTGATTTTAGAATTGGCTTATTTATTATTCAAACGAATTTTCTTTAAAAATTATTTAATAGTATAACAATTCTTTAACATTTTAGAAATAAAATGTAATAAAAATTAAACAATTTAACGTAATGCTTAAGTTGCTTTGTTTCTTCTGTTAATGATATGCTCAATTTAAAATTCGTTTATAATTTTCCATTAGTCATGGTGTTAGTATATATGTACGTGTACATACGTGTGTACATTTTAGAGCTGTGTCGTAGGGGAAGCGTCTGGCAATACGTGCGGAGAGAGGGAAAGTAGGATAGGGGCCCTCCGGACCGTTTCCTATTCTCGTATAGGTCTCCGGGCTGCAGTGAGGGAGCAATGAGAACAGGGATGAATTAGGTCGTGGCAAACAGCAGTTTAATTGGGCGATTTTCCTTACAAGAGAGTCGGCATCTGACGTAGCCCAGCCTCGGCGAGGAGGGTCCTCCGAAGAACGGCTTTGCGGTGGTCATAGGACTACTCGGAGTGCGCAGCGGTAGGGAGTAAGGGCGGAGTGCTGCTAGCTGGACCCCGGAGACTGGAGGAGCGTCGGCAGGGCCAAAAAGGGCTGACCTGAACCGACGGAGGGGTGGAAGGATGTCGGCAGGGCCAATCTGGGCAGATGTGAACCGCCTAGAGGAGGGGAAGGGCACGAGTCGCATTCGACCCCCTCCACGCGGAGGTCAGGCTGCTACAGACCTCTACTGCTGAGACACTCTTTTCGAGGCGGAGCTACGTCATGTGTTTCCGCGGGCGCCAGCTGTCTGATTAATCCGACTTTTTCCTGACAGCAGAGTTCCTAGGCTGGGGCCTGTTTTTATTTCGTATTCACGCCTGGGGGTAAGGGAGACATGTGGCGAGTATGACGCATTCCTATCATTGTACGTAGCTTACTAGATCTGCCTGAGCTTTCCCGGGACCGCCCCACAAAACAACAATGCTGTCCGTGAGTCTATTGACCTGACCGGCTGGTCATTGTGTTTATAATAATAATAATAATAATAATAATAATAATAATGTCTTCATTAAAGACGAGGCTCAGGCTATAGGACCTGCTCTTCTGCCTAACCACTGAATTTACATATATATAGAGTAGTAATATTTTAAGAGGGGAGAACGAGCTGTATATTTACGTCTGTGCGAACAAATGTTGAGACCATCCCGGGATACGCTTTAAGCAATTGAGTAAACCCAGAAAGCCTCAATCAGTATGGCGGCTTCGGGCCGAATATCATCAATTTACGGAGAAAAGTGAAAGAGAAGGAAAAATAGGAGAAAGGAAACATAAATAAAAATGAAGAGGAAAAACAGGAAGAGAAGGAAGAGAGACCGAGAGGGGGACAAGTTCTAAACCCAGAAAAAACTCAATCAGGTTGGCGACTTAGGGCCGAACATTAATAGAACTGAGTATGTTATACATAGTAGTGAAAGGGAAGTTTAGTGAAAGAGACAAATAGCATACCTACTAGGTAATATTAAAGTAATAAACAATTAGATAACTACTAATTTCAAATGTTCTTTTCAGGGCAAAGTGTTTGCATAAATACCAGTGAAACACACAAATTGGTGGTGAATCTGGTCGCTATCCTTGCTATGTTAAATGCCACTGAAGCGGTGCTGAGTATTGGTCTGATATGGGGTGCTACTAAAGTATGACAAATTTCTTTCATTGTACATATGTGTGCGAAAGTTCCGAATTACTTTGCCATACTGCCACTTGAGTGTCAAAAGAAATATCAAAATATTTTGTAAATAATATTATTTTGGTTACAGAGATTAGAAAGTTGGGTGTCTGGGTGGATAGCAGTGACAACTTTTTGGATTGTTCTACATAGTACACTAGCCATTGCGTATGCCTTTGCTGCAAGGGACGGATGGGTGATAACTCTAACAGCTGTATTAGGAATATTTTTTCTTGGTAATTTCCGCTTTACATATTATTAGTGGAGCATTGTTATTAGTTTATGCCATTAATCATTAGGCATTGAACATAGTTATTTTCTTTGTAACATTTCCAATTATGGGCCAATATGTTAAAACCTTCTAAACATTACAATCTAAAGAATTGAATATTTTTCCTAAAGCAATTTTATTTTAATTTCAGGAACGGCTCTATTAGCGATGCTTACAGTACTAAGTTATCGTAAAGAAATGCTTAATTCATCTTTTCGCTACGCTGTGCTTGGCGAGCCAGACTCTGGATTTCATGGAGTCTCTGCTCCAATACTACAGACAAATAATATACTGGGAACAAAGGCTTTTCCAGAGGGAGTTTGTGATGAAACAAACTCCAAAATGTTTACTTCTGAAAATGAAGTAGTGAAGTAAAATCATGTGTATTATGTAAAAGAGCTTTGTGTCTGTTCATTACCGTTTTCATTGAATTAGTTGTAGAGTACTTCGCTGCGTTAGTTGTGCCAACAAATTTTGATACATGTGAAGCAATGTGTCAATAATTTAAGAAATATTTTTTTAACAACGTTGAATGAAATGGAAATTATGCTTGGAATATTCAACACGAATAAAATTAAAGAAAATAAATTATTTTTATTTGAAGTTACAATTGCAAATTTTAACTTGTTACTTATTTCATTGAGATATTAAATTTTACTAGAAGGAATTTTATATGCTTCCGTACAATAGGAGGAAAGAAAGTTTCAATTTATACGACCTGTGTAATAATTTCTGAAAGCAGTATCATTTCTAAGAGCGTATCAGAAGTAATAATTCAGGATGATTAAGGAGTTACAATATATTATTTCTAACTTCAACAATTAATTTTTCAAATTCTTTAATGAGATAATCTATCTTATATGGAGAGTAATTGCAAAACTATTTCATACATAAGGTTTTCTATAAATGATACTAGGTAACTTGAATTTTTTGTGCAAATACACTTAAACACTCTCTTTAAAATATATTTAATAGTTTATAAAATGCTTACATACATTAAAAATATTTTGTAACATATACTTGGAGGATTGATCTAGATTCGATGATTAGTAAGAATTTGTCGTAGTTGTTAGTAGTTTTAATCCACAATACAATAAAAATAACGTTTCTAATATTTCAAAATGTTCTTTTAGATTCCTTTAATATCTTCCTTTCAACAAGTTTGAAATCACTAAAGAACTTTAGAACTATCAATACGATTGAATTGTTTATTAAATGCATAACTGAATATTAAAAGAGTCAGAAAAGAGGTTGGCATAAATGCAATACAGGCAGAGAAACAGAGAAGTAAAGATAGAGAAAAAGAGAGACTAGATACCTAGGTCGAATTCAGCCACTGTCTGGAGATGAATCTTAGCGCCTAGCTGCTTTAATCGATATTTTTCTGTGGTTTCTTTCATCAACTCCAGGAGAATGCCGGAGTGGTACCCCAACAAACGGGCCGCGGACTTTCCTTCCTCTTCCATGTCCTTTCCTCACCCCCTTACACACAGTTATTCTTACATGCACTACATTACCACGTGTCTGGAGACAAGAGAAGACCTTACAGGTTGACTTCTAGGGTAGAGTCACTACCCTGAGGAAGCCTGCGATATGTCAGGCGAAACGTCGGCCTCTCAGTCAACGACGCGGCGTCACCCGGACAGCTAAGAAGTCCTGAACTCGGACCGCGGAAGCTTACGTGTACGATCTAACAGCTTGCCCCGGCTGGGGCGGTGCCCTGATGATGGGAGATGCCAGGTTGGGGAAACCATCGCAGGGCGACGTACGCCGGCGCCGGATCTCACCAACTCTCCATCCATTGGCGGAAGATCACCGTCAGCGATGAAAACACACACTACACTTAAGGGACTAATAACCATAGAAGGTGACGGACACGGAAGTATCAAACAGTTAAAGAATCCTCCCACTTTATAATACAGAAAGGATTTGTAACAGTTTTTGGCAGTTTATAACGAATAAATACTTTTACTTTCTAGCATACTGCATACGTAATATAAAAAAGTTTTGTAATACAACAGCGAAAAACTGCAATTTTACGGCAGAAAAATTGGTATTTTAGGTTCCCGATACAAAATTTGGATAATTCTGGTCTACGTTTTGGGTTTTTTGATCTGGACCTTTTTTCGGCAAAATGTCTATCTGAACATATGTCTGCGAACAACCCTAGCGGCTAAATCGTAAGGATACCCTAATTGATATTTCTCGATTGGTTTACCTGATATTATCATGATTTTTGAATTTGAAACGAATTTTCTAATGTTTGGGGTACTTTACATTAAGCCTCAAGAACAATCGCAGCAATCGCAACGTTGGTATTCTGGTAACATTTTTAAGATTATCTTTTATTCATACATAATATACAAAGAGTCAGTCTGAGGAGCTCATTTAGAGTTCCAATACACTATTTAGATTAATGGGTTTCCAACGGCCACCCGCGCGACTATTAAAAACCGGAAAAGCTTTTTCAAAACAATTGTTTTCTTAAGAAAAATACAAATGTATTTTTAGCACAATAAAAATCTGTATTTATTTTAATAGGGCAAAGATGAGAAAATTAAGTTGATAGTTAGTAGTTAAGAGCGATCAAAAGTAGTTCAGCGAAACAAAAACCGCAACTACAATTTGAGATGCGAGACAATTTGATTTACTAGGGGATAGCTTCATACAGACCACACAAGAAAAGACATAACATTCTTTAAAACTTCTATCTAACAAAAATTACCCAAACTAAAGAATTTGGACAAAAAAATGTCTTCAGTGCTTGGGAGCACATATTCACGTCACCATTACATGTGCCAAAAAATCAATGACAAAGTCGACTTCTTCATTCTTCCATTCCGCATCTTTTGACATAAGAAGCAATACTGGAGGTGGACATTCGTTCACTGTTACATGAAACTGGTCGAGCACAGCTCTTCCTAAAACTGATCCGTTTAAAGTTTTATTTTGATTTCATTGTTAATTTCAATTTTTCTCTAGACTTTTTTATTTTTTATTATTTGTGAAATATTGTAACATTGCAGACTGCTCTTCAAAATTAAATTGTTCGGGGTATAATAGTTTTTGTTTATTTTTAATTTCATTCTTTTATGCAGTTGTTTGTGTTTAAGGAATTAAAATTAAGCCATTGTTTCAATTAAACTATGCATAATATTTAATACTAGAACGATTTCTATTTGCACAATATTAGAAAAATTGGCCTAATATTAATGCTTGCCGCGATGATGTCTAATGTTTCCTAAGTAACCTTCGAACCATTTCAAATAGGATCCTTGATTTACATAGAACTCTTTAAACTGGGGGTAAACGCGAATGTTCGGAGCAGGTGACAAGCGAAATAAATGTGATTCATGGTAATGAAAATGTGATGGAACACACGGAAGGGGTGAGGAGAAAAAAACGATGAAATCAATCACAAATCATGATATTCAGAAAACGAAGGAGGGTGATGGTATGTAACCATGGGTAGCCTATCTAGTAAAAGAAAAAAAGCAGAAATAGTGAACCCCGTTACAGCTCCGAAGCAGAACATGTTGCAGCAGTGGAAGAGCATAATCGATGTGAGCACGCGCTCTGGCGCCCCCGTCACCTTGTTGTTAAGACAATCTCTAGGTCACTGCAGAGCTGGCCACGCGAGCCGCCGCTTACTCCAGGACAAAGAGAAAACTTTGGGAGAAAGCTTGTACTCCTACATTGGCAACGCACCACCAACTTCACAGAATCTGTTTTGTTTTTATATTAGTTTTGTACTTTAAATCAGGATTTTAGTGTGTCACACTCTACATGATGATGGTTTTAGTATACAAAAGTGATTAAATGAAGAATCGATTTGGTGGAGAAAGTTGTAATTATTCATTTACTAACGTTACACTGTGGAACAATTACGCGTCCAAGGTTTGATTCCGCAGCCCTCGAATTCACAAAGTTGAACGACTCTCTGCGCCACGTGACATTAAACATTAGATCAACGTTTCTGAATAATTGTTTTAACTCTAAGCATCATTTGAAAGCTTTAAAACATTCGTCCGACCATTGTTTTGTTAAAAACACATTCTGATACCTCCACGTTTTACATAGTGCCGTATATTCTGATGCCATTGGTTCAAAAAATTGCATTAGTTTTGCCCAATGATTCCTAGTTTTGTGAATAGTGTAACTCTTATAAACTACACTCCTACTCTGTTAGAATTTGGGAATACCACTGGCATATGAAATTTGCATAGAACAAATAAAACATATTATTAAGAAAATCACCGCCGATCGCGCCACGCGAAGCAGGTAAGAAGAAATACACAGGTAAATAAAAATAATAAAAAAAATGTAATGGGCATTGATGAGCCTCAAATCTATTATGCTTGCTTGTAGATTGCTTGCTTTGGAGGAATTATCGGAGCGGATATACAAGCCGTCTTATATTTAAAATGTATAAATCGTAATTTGAAATATTTTAACCTTCAAATGTGTTGATGGGATCTCACAGGCCCAAGGTAGAAAATAATTCGCGGGACGCAATATTTTTCAACGAAAAGTATATTTAATAGAATTCAGCATTGTGATACGTTTTATATTTCGGTAAAAGAAAATAAATTAAATATAAGAATAAAAATGCATGAATATTGTTAAACACACAAGAAAAAAATTATTAGAATGTTATTGAATTTCCAAAGCAGAATAATTGAAACAAAGTTTGAATATTTAAAACAAATAAATTTGGGGCAGTCAATGCAAATATTTTCAGAACTTTCTGCCAGATTTTGTTCTAACCACGAGTTGATCCGAAATTTGTTACTACCAGGATCTCTTTGTCGGTGATCGCCGATATTTCAAATGTAAAACTGCAATTGAAATACAAAATAAACTCTTTGCAATATACACAATGAATTTTCTATCCGTTTTCTAATAAAAATCGCTACTAAATAACACGGACTACATTAAAAAAAACATGAATTCAAAAACTTACGTAACTATGCTGGTGGGATCTAGGATACACGGAGACGTTGAAATAGACAATAACTCGTCACCGCACAAACGTAACAACATTGTATCTCTTCAGGTCGCAAACCCCACAATTTGAAAGGAATACACAAATGCCGAGAAATTAATTTTAAAAATATTTAAATTATTCACAAAAATATGTTGGTGTAGGTCTCACAGACTCCACCAGCACAGCTAAAGGTTAATATTCCAAATGAATTGTTTATAGTGCTTGATTTTCTTCCAAGATTAACTTTTGTTCTGAAGACGTTTTCATGAAGCACAAGGACTAAATTTTATGCCCAGCCCGGCCAAGAAAGGAAAGCAAAGGGATGAGGAAGAGTTCTGAGAAGCAAAGAGGTCACACAGCTGACCTTGCCTTGGTGGCGCCCAACCTTGCGGGCTTTGATACCGGGCAGCAGTGCTCACCACGCGACCATGGGCTGCGGAACGCAACGGGCGGAATAATCGATGACCTCTGGACAAAGTTCTGGTTCCCTGCGGAAGCGTACTATGTCAATACACACACACACACACACACACACACACACACACACACACACACACACACCCCCTGAACACCTTCGTGTGACTCATTTAGGGCCACTCGTGACACACTGAGCTGCGCTCACAGTTGTTCCTGCTAAAACTCTGGTGCGCGTAGCAATCTCCTCAATAGATTGTAGTGGTAGACAAAACTACCGTTAATTATAAAGCACAAAATTCAACTGATTGAAAAACGTTATATCTAGATAGTTCTATGAAATTTTAGTAATTTACATTTCCAAATGCTTTCATACGTTTTATTTGAAGACATAACTTTCAATCCGTTATTTTTAACACTTCTATTCTTAAGGTGGACAAGAGAAAATTATTGTTTAAATTTTGACCTTCAATTTACCCTCTAGCTCCGTGCTAGTGTCAACCGATTGATTTTTAAATGAGTTTTCCGCTTACTACGCCTCCAGGCAGAAAATAGATTATTTGATTCTTTGATTATCAAAATCAGATTAGTATTGACTTAAAAGTTGTGAGAACGGTAAGAAACCAAGTTAACAATGAAGATTATATTCCTCCTACCTTCCTTCAGTGTTGTGAAAGATTGTTCAAGATTCTTGCAGGATGGTCGCGTGTGTCTTTCATTTTTCGACCTTATCCACCAGCCAAATCCTTTTCAAAAACATTCATTATTTATTACCATCATCGACTCTATAATCTGTCCTTCCTAACACCAAAAACTGTAGTGTATCCGCGAGTTCAATCTCCGTTAGATTTTGTGTAATAATCAATAAGGTAGTATTGCCCTTGGAAAATTAAACTAAAGAAATAAATTAATACCCGACTATAAATACCATAAAAATTAAACAGAAGCTCCACTTCACCAGTTCACTCGTCAGAACTTAGGCACTAAGATAAGTAAGGACTTGCATTTCAGGAATGGACATAGACACACAATTAACTGCATCCTTAATGTACTTGTTGACCGACTCCAACACAAGTGACAAGACATTTGTGACATTGTACTTCAGATATATGCATTCTCTTGTATCCTACAAAATCTCCCGCAAGATTTATGTCGAACACAAATAAATGAAAAATAAAATACCTTTCCCTCAGCAAAACCACTCAAATTCCTTGATATTGTTCGTTATCAGCATTTGGAATAATTAATTGCCAGTGTGTTGGACATGTACTACATGAGAGAACGCGGTCAACTGTACTGTTTCTTTAGCACAAGACGTGATTATATGTTCCAATTTCTTTACAGTAGCTAACCGATTGTTTGTCCTAGAGAGAACTCATTGGACGTTATTCGTCACATGGAATACTTTTATAGTCATTGTTTTTATTTAGACCTTATTGGAATCACGATGGTGAAGCCAATTTCTGAATTTTCAGATCATGGGAATTATTTATATTAAAAACATTAAATCAAGGTATTCAACCTATGCACTATGTTTATCTAATTTGATATACTTAGAAAGTAGCGAATATAACTTTTTTCAATAATTAACGGATATACCACATTTATGATAAACTTGAAGTTAATACTAATAATATTTGATTGAGGAATATTTCTTCCTCCTTGGTTTCTTACAAGTATTCATTGTTTTCATACTGTGCAGTCAAAATGCTTGAAATTGTACTGCAGAGAAATTCTACCTTCCATGATTTTCAATGTATACCTGTCCTATTTCCATTGTACACTCGCAAAAAAAGAAGACATTATGACATTTTAGCATTGTGACTAGGAATAGAAAAGACAAACTCAGCAGTTTACTCTCATTCTGAGGAAAAAGAAGATATTTAGTAATTATCTTAAAAACACATTCGGAGACTGTTTAACCACAAAAAGAAAACGTGTGCTAATCTTAAAGTAAGGTTGCTATCCCTAGGTATTCTTAAACTAGCACATTCAACCATCCATTAGTTATTATTGTTAAGTAATAATTGGATGAAAACATTTTTGGTGCGTTCTGGCATTAGTCAATTTATTAAAAATTGATTGCCAATAGACAAACTGAGTATTATCAAAACATTTACCAACTACAATTCACCCTAAACAAAAAAAGGGAAGCACAAAGCAAACGTGAGTGTTCCACTCGACTTACTGTACATTCTGAAGCGTTTCCAAACACTCTAGGGCGAGGGCTACACGTCCAACGTCAGCGACACACATCAGTCCTATCTGCGGTAAGTCTACGGAAACACGTCGCCTTCTCCTTCCGCGCGCTGCCCCACGACACGCTTGCTGCCTTGTGCGAGCGAGCGGAGGCAGCCGAACGCGAGGGGGAAGACTCGCCATCGGCCGTGGGACGCGCCGGGAACGCGACGCCGCGCCCCACCTGCCACGCCTCCCAATGGGCCTGTGCACCACAGACCCTGAGTCGAATTAGGGCCGTGGGGAACAGAATTCTACTAGTGTAGTGCAGTGGGAGTGAATGCGTAAAATTAATGGCTGTAATGTTAAGCAAGTGCGAATGATTTATGAATGTAGGGAAATAATCTCATTCATCAAAAAAGTAAAATTCCTGCAGTAATTAGTTAAGAACTCATCTTACTGTAAGTTAGGCATCCAAAGTGCATATATTTTTACTTTAGGATGAGACTAAATTAAACTTTTAGTTATTTATTAGTTATTAAGACAAATCTTCCCTTCTAGCTGCTTAAGCCGCATAAGGCAGCAGCTAAATGTACGCGAACTACAAAAAAAAAAAAAATTCCCGCCTTCACAGGGTTACTGTAGAGGGGACAAAGGCAAACGTACTCGGTATGGATCCGCCCGTGGCAATGGTGACCCGGCGCCCGTGGCAGTGGCGACGCAAAAAAGGCGACCTCGCCCCCACGCCGGTCGAGTGCGCCCTTGGCGTGAGGGAGGCCGCGGCGGGGCGCAATCGCCCCCGCGCACACAGGGTCACGTGGGTGTGACGCGCGAGCGAGCGCGCGCGCGCGACGCGTCGCTACCGGAGACGCAAGACTGCGCGCCCGCGCCCCCACCCGCGCCAAGCCACCGCCCCCGCCACCGCCCGCGGCGTTCCAGTGCCGCGCGGCGTTACTCGTGCCCGACGCCAGGCGTCAAAAGCTTCCCTCGCTTCGGCACGCCGGTAAGTCAGCACACGTGTGTATTCGTGGACTGATTTCCTTTTGTTTGTTTACGTTTGGTAAGTATTTTTTCCCAGTATTTTGTTCCTGTCAGTCCAGGTCCATACCTGGCAGATAGGAATGACCGGTGAGGGTTGTACACGACTTTTTTTATTACAAATTTTTCCTAGTCTCGGACACGCCAGTATGTGAGAATGCGTATACTTATTTCGTTTAGTTTATTTACATTTAGTTTGCATTTATTTATGTTTTATTCACTATTTTGCTGTTACATCTCTGGCTGTCAATCCAGGTTCACAGATCGGAATTTTCCGGTCTCAGGTAGTACAAGATTGTTTTATTATAAATTTTCCTTCGTCTCGGATACACCTGTACGTGAGCACGCTGGTGTATTTATGTACTTATTTCCTTTTGCTTGTTTACTTGAAGTGTGTTTTTATTTACTAATTATTTTGCTCCGGCTGTCAGTTTAGGGCGAAACTAGATAGATTGGGATTTTCGGTGCCAGTTAGTACAAGATGTTTTTGTTACAAATTTTATTTTGCCTCGGACGCACCGGTAGGTGAACAAGAGAGTCTAATTATGTAATTATTTACTTTTGTTTGTTTGCTTTTAGTTCATATTTACTTATTTATTTATATTCACTATTTGTATCCTGTTTTTGACCTGATTGTCAATTCAATTCCATTCCAGGCAGATCGGAATTTTCCGGCAGCAGTTGGTTGGCAGGTTGGTCCGGCAGAGATGTTTTTATGACAAATTCCGTCTCGTCGTGACACGCCAATATTTGGGCACGCGTGTGTACTTACGTACTTGTTTCCTTTTTTGATTAAGTTTAGTTATTATTTATTTATTTATTTATTTATATTCACTTTTTTATCCCGTTTTTTCCTGGCTGTAAATGCATGTCCAATTTCTGACAGATCGAAATTTTCCGGTCGCAGTTAAAGACGTTTTTATTACAAATTTTCCCGCGCTTCCGGCACGCAGGTAAGTGAGAGAGCATGTATATTTATGTTATATCCTTCTGATCGTTTTCGTGTAGTTCGTATTTACTTCCTAATTTTTATTCGATACTTCACTCCCGTTTCTAGCCTGGCTGTTAATCCATGTTCGTACCAGACAGATAAGAAATTTCAAGGGTCTGTTAGTACAATACGAGTTTATTGCATTTTTCTCTCAATTTAGACATGCCGCAAAGTGTGTGTCTTTACTCCTTATACGTTTTATATATTAACTTTTTACATAGTATTTACTCCTTGGTATATTTTTTAATTCACTCCTTTGCTTTGTTGCTGGTTTGACGCGTAATTAAGGTTTGTCATATCAAATAGATTGGAATTTTGCAAAGCTATTCAAAGTAATTTATGACAAATGTTATAGTAGATGACTTTTCTCAATTTTGGATAAAATGTAGATGTGAATTTAGAAAATTATCCAATATTCCAAAAAGGATTCTATCCTTAAATTATTTTTGTTGGTTTTTCATTTTATGTTAATTATTACAATTACATTCATTATTAGTGTGTTGACTATTTTTTTCTGAAATTCTGAAATCTTTTCGGGAATATTCTTTCATACCTTTTTTCATGGAATTCTACGCCTTTTAATTTCCCTATAAGATATTTATTAATAGAATAATACAAAGGCCTCTTACATCCAAATAAAAAGAAGTTAAAAAATCAATTAATATGTGTTAAGAGTACTCTACGAATGCAAAACTTTCTGTTTCTTGTTTGAGTCATTGATGATTCTAATTTCAGGGGATGTCAACATGGCCTGCCCTTCGCATTTGCTACCTTCCAAGTGCTGCTGTTGTACTTTGCGAACAGGCAGCATTCTAGTGGGAGTTTTCTCAATGGTAAATGTCATGAATTTTCAGTTTCTACTTCTTTTTCCATTTGTTTAATTTTAATACATGAGATTAGTCTATTTTGTATTAGGTACCTACTTTTCTTTAGAGGGAAGAAAAAACTATTGTGTTTTTAAACATGTATATTTAAATACTTCGATTTATTGCTGGTTATGAAAAGTGCTGGCAATGTTTTCTTTTAATTTTATATTTAAGTCAATAAAAATTATATTTTCAAATATACACATACACAGGTCGTAGCTTTCCCGCGCAAAATTGAAACTACAAGTTGTAATTACACAAGACGAACGTCAATAAATATTTTAAAATGCAACATTGTAGATTAGCAGTAACAGTTTTCCAATTGCTCATGTTTAAGTTTTCCAAGCTTTAAGGCATCCAAGCAAACTCGCGTAAAAGCGTACATTACGCAAGAGGTAGACATCCGCTGCCCAAAACGCCATATTGCACTTCAAAACTTTAAAGCGTACGAAAATTGGAAGTTTTTTTTTTTTGTCACAGACTACGTGGTTAGGAAATGTTTGTCTTTTCTTTCGCTCTACCAACTGTACCACCGGCCGCGGTACTGTCCGAATTTCGCTCATAACAGCATTTGCGGTCATTGGCGCTGTCTCTGCACTGACTAATCGGGAGATCCTATTGTCCCGTCGGCGGATATTCGACCTTTCTGAAAAGCTACTTCAAATTCAGCCTCTCCGCAGTCTGGAGGACAATTCTAGCGGCCAAATACCTTGATCGGTAGTTTTCCGTGGTTTCTCCGATCAACACCAGATGAACCCTGGTGAAGTACACTAACAAACGCGACACGGACCGCGCGCGATCTATTCTTCCTCTTCCTAATTCTATCCTCTCCCCCTACATACACTCTCCCACTCCCACAAACGCGCACACTCACATGCACTCGTTATATTACCACATATTACGAGAGACCAGTCGGGAGCCTAGAGCTTTGAGCGTAGAGCAGGGGCGGTTACCCTCTGGGAGATATCTGGTGGAGGGAAATCCACATCAAGTCGGCGTGTAGATTGGCACCGCATCCTACCATCCAACGGAGTAGGAACTCAACCATCCTCCGCAGTGAAATAACACTACACTAACGGGACAGAGACTACAGAAGTTGACGTGTTCGTAAACATCGATAAATCAGTCAACCATTGGTCGTGGGCCCTTACAGTCGTCGCTGTAATGATAACCATCGTCCTTATGCAAGGTCGCGAAAACGGAGCCCGGCCGGAGGTGAACGCCCCCTAGAAAGTAGATCAGAGCGGAGGACTCACACATGCGAGGGGGAGCAGCAATTAACGCAAGTCACACCACCTAATATAGTTCCTGGTTGCGCCGCAGTGAAGTACAGTCCTAGGTACACTATTGAATGGACGTGTGCACTATTGAATGGAAGAAAAGTGAATTCTGGGTAATGATTAAACTTTTGGACAAAAAAAATAATGTGCTGTTCTTCAGATCGTGCGCACGGTTCTTATTTTTGATGCGGGGGGGGGGTTATGTCTGCTCATCTGGAAATGTACATAATAGGAATAGCCACTTAGCAGTCCGAAACAATACATAAAGAAGATGTACACTCAAGATCAATTTATCTACTAATGTAGTTGAACACTGAGCAAAAACAATTGAAAATCTGAGTAATTTATTTTCACACATTTTAATCATGTAAATAATATTTTATAAATATTATTGTGTTATATCCACTACCTATACTCAGTTTCAATAGTGGAGATTTTGCTGAAATTCTCCATATGTAATTGAAATTGTGTCTTTCAGATTATTGGTCTCATATTCATGGCACTGGCAATTGTTGCAAGCCGTGCCTATGGTTCAATGAATTGTAACTGGGAGATTGTGAATGGTAAGTACCGATGTAAAAATTTTGTGAATAAACTAATTGTACAGACTTAAGTCCAAGTGAGATACTGCATTTAAAAGAAAAAATTGAGGAATGTCAACAATGTTTTTAATATAACTAATATCTTTGATATATGTTATGTATTAGGAACATTACAAACATGACCTTGATAATTCATATTGAAAATAGGGGAGGTAGAATTTTAATATTTTTATTTCTCTGGAGTAATCTTCATTTGAATAGGTTCTTATTGCTGTTCGATGTTTTGGATGGGATGAGAAACATTAACCAAATCTTATCTTAGTGTTTTAGTTATTTTACTTTACGCATTTCCTCTAATCAGTGGTGGCTCATGTCCTTGTAAGTTCACAAAATATAGACAATGCGAGAGGTACTAAAGTGCTCTGCATGGCATACAGCGAATTTATAATTTTCATAAATACATGTACTCACGTATTCCACACGCTGATTTTCCTTCGAAATAAACATTTCCAGAATTACCATCTATCATTACTGAAAATCAGAGAGAAACGTTTCAAAGTAAACCCATTAATTGAAGATTACCATTTGGATGATAAAGTCATGGTCTATGGATTGCATTGCGAGTAACATTTTGTTGCGAAGGAAATTTTAATCATGTTAATGTTAGACGATCTGTCGTCAACGTTTTCCCCCGCTTATCATGTACTTGCCAGTACTTGCATGCACAATGAATGTCAACTGAGATCAGGGTGAATTATTACGAGATGTGCTGCTGCCTGTAGCGCAATTTGCGTGCCTTGACGCATCAATAACGCCGGCGTCAAGGTCGATTGAAGGGTGGAGGCTAACCGCCTCCGTTCTGATTGGTTAAATAACACTGAATTGTGGGAAAGCTGATGACGTATTGTCGGCGTATTAAATAATGAAATAATTGAAGTCATCTTAATGAATTTATTCAGATAGCTAGCATTTGACGTCTTTGCCGTCATCATCAGTCTAGAAATAATATAAATAAAATACTCACATCATATAAATTTCGGCCTCACTTTCCTCCCAGATATTAAAATTATTGAAATAGAACATTAATTACGGAAAAGAAGCGCGTAATAAATCTTCCACATTTTTTAATCCAAGCAGAAATCTGATGCTCTCCTCAACGAAGAGACCAAGTTCCCCGCCATCCCTCTATCAATAATGGTGCACATTCTTCCCCACAAACTGACTCCCTCACCTCCTAATACATTATCACCTAATACTTCTCCTAATACATTACTATCTACCATACGTACTAAAACATTACCACATACTTCTCCTAATACGTACTCCAAGATGACACTAAACAGACCCTTTCCAACCCGACTTCCACACCCCGGAAACCTATTTAAACCGTTTCAAATTCTTTCTGAGGACTGTCTTCCGGCTTTTGTCACGTCAAGCGTGGTAAGCAAGCGGCACAACTTATTCTCTTTCACTTTTTATAATTTCATTTGATATTGGTTTTTAATTGTTAATATTTTAAATGTACTATCTATTGTAATTTCTTTATTTATATTTATTCCTCGTTTTGTAATTACGTTAATTTGAATGTTTATTGAATGAATTATTTATAATATCTTATTTTGTAGTTTATTTATATTATTTATGACTGATGATGATGGAAAAGCCGTCGAAAGCCAGTGTTCTGATTAAATCCATTAAGTTGTCTATTTGATTGATTTGTGATTCCGCCCGCGACAACTGATAAGGTTATTAGTCCCGTAAGCATAGTATTTGTTATTTCCTCGAAAGGTGTTGTTGATCTTCCCCCGCTGGTTGGTGAGATCTGGGACCGACCTACTATCAATTATGAGGGTTTCCCTCAACTATGTATCACCCACCAGCAGGGCACCGCCCCAGCTGGGACAAACTCTAAGCTCCCGACCGGCCTTCCTGCATGTGTGGTTGTGTAGCGCATGTTAGTGTAAGCGTATGTAAGAGGTCAGGAAAAGACGAGGAAGGTATAATCGCGCGCTGTCAATGGCCTGTTTGTTAGAGTACAGGTCTGGCATTCACCTGATCGGAGAAACCACAGAAAATTACTGATAAGAGCAAGCTGGCCGCTAGAATTGTGCTCCAGACAGCAATGGATCTCGACCTAGCTATGTAGATATTGTCTAAAATCCTGCCATCGTCGGGACTCGAAACTACAACCTTCCGGTCAGAGGTCCTGCACCGACATCAGTTAATGCCCTGAGCCACCTCTCCCGGTTTACGTTGGAAAATTACTTCAATTATTTTATCACGAATAACATTGAGATAAACGACCCGCAACGATCCATTATCTTTTCCTGCGTATCTCATCACATTTGGGTTAGTATTGTGGAAGCACAGAATATCTATTCTCCGTTCTACTACACAGAAAGTAGAGGACGGCTCCTTTGATTTTCATTCAGCCACCGTGCAGTGCGGACCGCCATCTTGAAACTGTGCAAATGAACCGCAACAGGCAGCTCACACGCCATACGACTCCATTTTTTTCTTCTAGCTTTTCCAACGAGTAGTGCTAATTGCACGGTTTATAATGCCATAACATTAATTTTGGTGTATTAGTTGTTTTTTTAAAGTACCCAAATGTAATATTTTTTAAATATCTCCCACGCTATTAATATGCACATTTGCAGCAATTTGTAAACATTATTGCATTTGCGATTTAATGTGCTTTAAATGACTTCACATAAAGTTTTCCGAGAACTCAAAAATTTTCTGTGGAAAAGAGCTTCAATTTCTCATATTACCAAAGAAGTTTTATAATATGTGTATATTACGACTTATACCCCAAATTGACCGTATTAGTGAATTAGCCGGTTAATTTGCACGTGATCTACACGGTTTAGATAAAACTGTATCAATGTCGACGAACGAATCATTTCGGACATCAAATCATCGCATGTTGGTTAATGTGTAATTCGGCTTAAGTCCGAAGTATGCTTCGAAGCTGTTTCTTCTTCGGACTCCATCCACTCATTTTTTATAATATACTAACCAACTCATTCGCGAATTTGTTATATTCGGACAATTATTATTATTATTGTTTCCGAAATTAAGGAAATCAAATATTGTTTCTACATTTCAAATAGTTAACAAAGATAAAATTCAATAATGATCATTTATTACTTTCAAATAATTTCATTTATGCACCTACATTATTGTCTTATGAATAATCTATGTTTCAGGGAGCACCAGAAAAATTTGTACATCCATAAATGAGACTCATAAATTGGCGTCAAACTTAATGGCATTTCTTTCAATCTGGAACGCGCTCGAAGTGATGATAAGTGTTGGTCTTATTTGGGGAGTTAGTAAAGTACTGAAACCTAAATATTTTTGCATGATACTATTTAACATTTAGCTTACTATAGCCGATTAGAATGTAAATCTAAACATTGTACTTCTTTTCAGTTTCATTGAACCTGAACATATGTCTGCTGTGTTCAGGTTCATTGAACCTGTCAATATGTTAATTTTCAACTAAATTGCAAACAATTCGTTTTTTAATAATATAATTTTTCAATAATATAAAATAACTTCATAGGAAACCTAATTAAGAATATTTTCACCCTCAAGTAGCAATGCTCCAAAGCATTTCATTTATTTCTTAACAGTTTGTGTGTTAATTTCCCCTTTTATTTTATTAAAACTATAATTATATAAAAATTCTGAAAATATATTTTGTTGGGAGTGAAATGACGGGATCCATTTCTTCTGACAGTTGACACATTGGTGATACTACGTCACAGTACATAAAATTGCTTCTACTTTAGCAACCTCTTGCACACACATAAAAACATTTTTAAACATTTTAAATACGTATTTATAGTTTTTCCTAAATCTCTAGGTTTCAAACCTGATAGAAAGATGAATACAATTATTAAATTCCATGTATTATTTAATTTAGATAAAATAGCATGCGAGGGTTAAATCTATTAATACAAAAAAGTGGCTTTACTAATAAACAGTTCTTAGTAATTACAGCTGATATGTTACCGACTTAAACATTTTTCATATTAATTTTCTTTTAGCAATACGAAAAGGTATTCCTTCCTATTAGGATTATTTTCTGAACTTGTGAATCTATTAGGTATTACTTTTTATTTGATCTCCCCATACCTAAACACATCTGTCCAATGGTCTTTGAAGGTAAGATTTGAATAAAAAATGAACGACTCAATTTAAACTACACCAATTTTGACAATCTTAAGTAAAAAACTATAATTCTCAACGTATAAAAATCCCTTAAAGTGAAATAATACAGATTTGTATGAATAAGTTGGTTATGACAAATCGTATTTATTTAAAGAACGAGTGAATATCGAAAATAAATTAATCATTTTCTAGAGATTTTTTGATTCTAAAATCAGAAAATATGATGATTCTAAAATCAGATGATATGTCATTAAAATATACTACAAAAAGAATTTGTGAATTTTCTAAAGAAAATATTTATATCCTTTAATATTGCAATAATATTGTAAACACTAAATGTTTGCAGGTATTAACAAGCTGGTTAACTGCGTGGTTGGTGGTTTCCATTTGTTGGATAGCACTTCACAGTGCTACAGCATTAGCATTCATATTTGCTACTTCAGCAACAGGAGCAATGGTAGCAGTTGCTGTTATAGGAGTATTTCTTCTTGGTAGGTGTTTAGGGAGAAGATTCACGTCGATAGTTATTTGAATAGACTGCCGTTTATAAAATAATGACAATAACAAGGATAAAGGAAGTAATTTTAAAATATGGTGGATCTGAAACAAATTTATTCATTTTCTATTAATTTCAAATAATTTATGCATAATAAATTTAAATACACTTATCTTAAATATAATAGAACAAGGTACAGAAATGTCAGTCTTTCTGAAAATCATTTACGTAATTTCTCAATACAAAAAAGGTAATAATAAGATGATAAGATCTTTGCCCAATCGTACTATTAGTTATTATGAAATAAGGAATATTTAAGAAGTATAGGAAACAGAGAATTTGGTTTGCTTAGTTTCTACTTCCTGTGCAATGTCAAAAGTTATTTGTAAAACTGATTTGAACTGCGTATTTCCCCACAACCCCAAACAATTTGAATTTTTAAAATTTATTTTCATCCGATCAGCTTACAGAATTGATAACAATAAAGACATAAATGGAAAGGCAACTTCTTAAAATTATTTGGAGTGCCTTACTCTACAATTTCTGTATTTTAATTTTTAGTTCAATTAGATTGGTGTTAATTTAAAATTAAGGAAAGGGGAACAGGTAATTTTTCTGAAATTAAGAAGTTTCATGTTATGTTTTGTCTCATAAGAACCCATTGTTCCAAAAACGATACAGTACATTTCAAGATTTCTTTTCTTATCTCAAATATTCTATTGCAAGGTTTATTCCTTCAATAAAGGAGACATCGTAAATGAAACATTTAAGCAAGTTTTCGCATTTCTCATTGTCATATGTCGATTTCGTCGAGATCGTTAAAGCATTGTACACTCCTAGCCAGGGTGTATTCATAACTCGCGTTGATTAGAACTTAATGTAATGTTTCCACATAGGTGACGGGGTGAAAGAGAGGGTGGATGTGGTTGATATAAAAGGAATACTTTCTCAGCATTTGTATGATTTTATTCATTTACATAAAGTTAGAGAGTCATACACCGTTGAATCAATTCTCATAGTTTGAAAACGATTCCAACGAAGTCGATTTTCACCGTCAAAATCTCGATGAATTATTCTCAAATTCTTCTCGGCGACTCGTATCTCGAAATACTGGATTATTCGATTTTTTGCTTCTCTTTCCGATTCAAGATATTAAGGTTTCGTTGTATTTTCAGAAGCTATAACTATCTCGTACTATAAGGCGCATATTACTTAAAACATGCCTTTCTATTGTTTCAGCAATGAGCGTTCTTTCAGTTCTCACTGTGGCAAGTTTGCAAAATGAATTGAATGGAACGCATCATCCACCAAATTGTGTAGTTCCTGCACCACAGTTCGCAACCCCATCAACAGTGGTGAACTTTTCAGGATACCACCCAGCTTGGTATTCACAATCGCAATCACAAACACAATTACCGCCCCAATTACAAACGCAGGGAAGTTATAACCCTTCAATGACAGCTCCACCAGTGGTTTCTGAATCAGCTCCAGCCGAATAGACCAAAGGAAAGACATCTATGAATCATTTCTATTTCAAAATAACTTACGACATTTTTGTTCATTAATCTTATCAAAATATAATAAATCTTTGGTTTTGTACAAAAGTTTTATTGACCATGTATCATTTTGCAGAAAATTACATTACCAAATGCATTTATCAAATTATGGAATGTAAAGTATCAACCAGTAAAGTCGTCAAATCTTTACTTTATTAATTGTAATATTACAACTTTCATTAACTACTCTGGTCAATGGTGTAGTTATTGAGTTTTCATGCTAACATTTGTAAAATGATGTAAAAGCAATTGTACAAATATCAGAGTTCCATGTACTGCATTTTAATCTTTTATCTTTGCATTACAAAAATAAACATTTATTATTAAAATTAAGTACATCTTAACCTTAACATTTTGTTTTGTTATAACGATTGCTTAATGGGAACGTGTAATGAAAATAATTATTTTCATTCCACTTTCAAGTAATAAGTATTATTACTTATGATGATGGAATGAAAGTATGTAATAATGTAAATAATGTTATGAAAAATGTCTTTATTTGTATAAAATAATCTTGCATTATGAGAAAATAGGCTTTTTTCTTTTAAAAATGTACTTCAACATTTATATTTTGTCAAGAAAAAATAATAGTTTATTTCTAGTCCAACATTGTTTCATCAATATCAACCATTCCTTGCTATATCAGACTCCTCCTTGTTCTTTTCTATTTCAACGTGTATCTGAATAAATGGATCTGAATCCATTATATTTAATATAATAAATCATGAATATATAATTAAATATTAGTATTTTACAATTATTATTATTACACTAAACAGGTTTTTACAAAATGAAATTTATCAATGTAAATAACATAAATGAAAATTATCTGTGTATATTTTAAATGTAATTTATATTTTTTACAGTATAACCTGTTGATGAGGACAAAAGCGCCCTCGAAAAATACTAATTTGTTGAAGAATTGCCGACAATAAATTTTATATTGAATTTCCCTGGCCTAGGCCTATCTCATTAACTGCCATGGTCCTCAATTGGAGACTTCAGAGCCAAATTCATTTCATTGTTGCGTGATTTTGTGTACTTTAATTTGGAAACTTTATTTATGCAATTGACGGACACATCCTAAATTAAATATAAGCAAGTTTTGAATCCGGAGTGATAGATGTCGTATTAGGCGAAATCGCGAGAAAAATTTCGATTTAGATTTATTCAGTCAAAAAAACAGTAAAAAGTTGCCTTCAATGGTCCAGCGCTACGTGTACGAAATTAATTTGGTCGATAATGGGTTAAGAAAGGACCGATGTCTTTTTAAACATTTGAATGTTTTATATGCAGTTCATTGTATTGGTTGCTACAAAGAAGAGAATAAAAGCTAACTTAAAGGACCGTGGCATTGTATCGTAGCACAACTTCTCTCGTAAAATACGATTCATTCAATAATGTCGAAAAATGTTGTTAATATTTTACCATGGCTAAAATATGTCTTCATAAAAAAATAAATTGATTGAACAGAAAACCATAACCAACACCCAATGCGTTTCAAACAATACTAGTACTCCATTAGAGTAAGTTACAATTTGATGGAATTGGAGAAACTTGTTCTATCTGATTATTTTAATTCTTTTCGGTACACATTACTTTTATTGTATTTTTTTTAATTTTTTCAAAACATATAATTATAAAAAAAAACATAGAAATGGGATTATAAAATGAAATAAATGAAACGATTTCCTTCATATGAATGGCATAAAACATATTTCCCACTTTCGGAAGAAAATACAAAATTTGGAAAACTCTTTACAGATATTTCATGGCCATATATTATGGAATACAGCCTTAAGTACGAGCAAAACCATTATCTGAGTGAATGTGAAGTGAAAGAATATTAGATACTTCTGACCACTGTTTCAAATGTTAATTTTTCTTTCAAAATTGTGTGTCAGTATACAAGGAAGGGGAGCGACACTAAATATGATTCTATATATAATTATGTAGTACGTTGGAGCCCCTAGAATGTTACATGAAGAGCGAGCTAACTTTCTGTGAGAGTTCCGGGTGAGATTCCAGGCCGGGGCAAAAATAAAAAACTAGCTTTTTTAATACAAATCGTGTCAGTTTCTGTAGATGTGAGACGAATATGCCTCAGGCAGGCCACAAAATCTAGTTACGGTGATGGAAATACGTTATGCTTGCCATAAGTCTTCCTTCCTCCTCCCCCCATCCCAGTTGTGAGTAATAGAAGAACAAAGTCTAGGCTTGGGAACATCGCTAGCTAGCAAAAGTCGAATTTCCATCCCTAAAATACCGAATACATATACGAATGTTGATAAAAAAATCAAGTAAAAGTGATTTGAATGTAAAATGAACTACTATATTATTATTGAGAATATCATTCAAAAATGCAACAGAGCTTCCAAAAATGAATTATGATTGCGAGTCCGCGAATATCAAGGGAAGGCACGGATTAAGCTGCAACAACATAGGATAAATCTAAGCTCAAGAAATGCAGAATATTGTTACAGGAGTCTACAAAATCATTACAACATATTGAGTAGTTTAATTAAAACAATTACATAATATTGGAAACAGTATATGAATATTGGAAACCTTTCTTTCACATACAAATCTCAAAACCGATGTCGATTGATATCATGTCGCATTCCTATGCGAAGTATTTCCCTTCCACAGGGCATTGTGACCCTCTCTGAAGCTGGAAAGCCATCACAGCAAACCCAAATAAAAGAGTAACATAATTCAGTATTTATTAATTACGTATTTTTAATGAAGCTCAAGAGAATAAATCACGGAAAGAATAAAAACAGCAGAACACAGACACACTCACATAACATATTTCTTAAAAACCTGTTTGTTATGAGGGCAATATAATTTATATTATTTTAGACTTATTTACAACTTTACATATTATACTAATATATATTTATTATACCATAATTACTGCCAATTGTTCACAAAATGGCACGTTACCCAGCGTGCTATTTTCAAGGCAGAGTATATACATGATTGAAAAGTATCGTTTCCAACAGACACGTCGACTTCGTGTCCGCACCGATGCAAGAAGGTTGGCCGCCCTTGACATCGAGCGCGGAAGGGTCTGGGCCAATGCCACCTACATCAAGCCGTGCAGGTGGTATTGGTCTGGGCAAGAGCGACGGCGCGCGGGGGTTCCCAGCGCGGTACGCATAGATCGAAGGCGCGCAAAGCTGCAACATCGGCGTAGGTAGCGGTTGCAGGTGCGGACGTTACATACGCCACGTCATCGTTGCTGCTTCAATTCACGGCACTTGGTAAATGAATTTAAATTATTTTTTATAGACTATATTTTTTTTTCAAAATATTACCATAAAATAGTTGCCTCGTATTTAACGACGTAAGTAATTGCTAGGTGTAATGTGGGATTTTTCTCGCGTTCCCATTTGTTGGACATATTCAACACATGCACTTTCATCTCAGTGTTAATACCGCGCTTATTAAATGAAGATAAAATTTTAAAAAATATTTCGAAGTTGGAAATTTTTGTTTTGTTTTGCAAAGCTGTTATAACTCACGGAAAACGATTAAAAAAGACAGCATCTAGCTAGTTGTTCGATCAGTATCACATGGGCACAATCGCTCTTGGTGCCTTCAATAGTGTTGATAGGACGTGCGATCAAATGTACGAGACGTTGAGTGCAACTCGCTGAGATTACAAACTGGGATTAGCCCTGACCGTCTGTGAACAGCACTAGAGCCTAAACTATACGCAGTATTTTTGCCAAAATAAATATACCCAAACCGATCTGTCCAGACTAGAAGCTCTGCGATTTTGAAAATATTCTTTTAAATTATACATGATATATTATACATGATGCCCCTGGTACCTTTTTACATTTTTTTCAATAAGGCTCCAACTTTTTTCTTTGAATTTCTCGTATAATTAGAGTGAAATACAATTATAAAAATGGAACGGGTTCAAATTCTTGTGTTAATCCTGAAAAATAAAAATCGGAAAATATAATAGTTCGAAATATTTACGCGTCCTCCAACTACACTATTGAAAATAAGAGATTTTTTCTACCAATGAACTTTGTTTTCCATCTTCAGTTCTTTAATTAATGTACATTCATGTAGTTTAAATCACGTACGTATTTCAAAATATTAAAAGTTTCACGCAAGTTTCAGTGAAATATTGGAAATATTTACACAACGTTAACACAGAACTGCCCCTATTTTTTTAAACATTTTCTACGAATAGTACTAAATGCACTGAATAACAATGCATAAATATTGATTATTTATTTAATTAAGTTATACAATGTTATACGGTTATAACATTTTCCTATGCCCAAAACAGAAACAACTTTAATTTATATTGTTTATTTTTTCCTCCACTGTTCTTTATATTGCACAAATATACTATAATATAATAAAATAAATTTGTGGCACCTTGTATTCCGTCCAAATTTACATTACGGTCATTATTTATACGTTACTGCATTTGCAAGCACAAATAATTCAAATGTTGCCTAATGAAGTTTCTAGAAAGCTCAAAAATTGTCTGAAAATGAGTCAAAAATTGCTCATTTTAAGAAACACTGAAAATTATATTTTCTTAAAAACGTTTTCAAGTTTTGTAATTGAAATTAAAATCATATTTTACTTCTCTGTATTATTCATGTCGAATTTTCATTTTCTTGTTAGAGGAGCAAAAAATGCAGAAAACAAGGAAAAAGTTCGTATTCTTGTGTAAAACACAATTTTCTCAATATAATAATTACATGAGGGTAAACTAAGCCTTTGTGTTACCTGGCACATGGTGTAAAAATTATGTTCTGCAAAATGTTCAGTCAAGGTGAATTTGAAAAATTGTTTATTTCCGAAAACGTTGTTAAAATAATTTTTTGATTTGTTGCTACGGTAACGATTGATTTCAGCTCTATAATTTAATAGTACAAACCACATTGAAGGTCTAGCGTGGACAAAAAGAAAGGACACTTACATTATGGATTTTACCAAATTATTATATAAAAACTGTAACACATTTACAATTGGTACAGGAAAGTGATTCGGCCTTGAAAGTCAGGGACTTAGGGTAGGTGAGCGAGCGAAGAAACTATGTCATTCTTAATCAAAACCTTTACGAAAAATGGATCTTTAAATAAGCCTACGAATATTTTTAACGATTTGTTTTTAGTAATATGTTCTTGAAGTAACGCAATATTGATAAACATTTGTTTCAAAAACGAATCGAATTTTGTCCTCTCAATTTGTTTCTGTAACAAATCTCGTTCCGCAAAAAGTTTCCTCGAATAAAGCTCGCTTAAAAATGTCTTAGGACCAGTTTTCTGCAAACACATTATATTTTCAAAATTTGCAAACAATTAACCTTGTAAAACTACAATATTGATGGTAGAGATATTATTTTTGTTAATGAAATCTCTTCTTCGAAACTACATCTTGAAATAATGTTAATGATTTTTTTTGACTTTTTGAAATATTGCAAATACGAATGTTCAACTTTTTTTATACCGTTGGAAAGGTTGAGTTTGACAGTGAGGCAGGTGGGCCTACAGGGAGGTAATGTAAATGATGCGGAAACTCTAAGGATATGAGTTCGAATCCTAGCACGGAGAAAAATGTTTACTGGTTGGACACACTTTTGGAGGCTCATGTAATATTATCATATTGTGTAGCCGTTTCACAAATTGTGGCATAGTATGTGCGGTTGAAGCACAAAAGTTTCTTAACATGAGTTAACATTTTAGGACTTTTCAATATTTATTTTACATTGTATGTAATATTCCCAGCTTTATTTACCAAAATCAAACAGGAAGTACGAGTATTTGCTTGGTCAGAATCCTTAATTGACGACTTAAATCCATGGTGCATCTAAGAATTTGCTTTTCATATCCTACTTAAAATCAGAAATAACTATTATTTGACACATCCTTCTGAGAAATCTTTCTCTTCTGAGAAATGAAGCAGTTAGCTATTGTCCTACAAAAAACAAGCGTTACAAACATTTTTTTCCTAAAGTCGTGTGAAGTTAAACTGAAGAAGTTGATTGAAACTTCACAAAATGAAACATATGTTGACAGTAAATGATTTTGTTTATTAAATTATTTTAGAAGTACTAATATATCTCATCAAATCACAAATATGAAAGTTTCGAAACTCAAAAAAATTGTTTTTAAAATTCAAGTAATTGGACATGTCACTATTATGTAACAAGACAATGTCGAATTCTTGGTGATACCTTTATTATTATATGTTTGTGTCGCAGGTTATTGATTAAGCAATGGGAAACTTTTTGCCAAGCAAGTTCTTATGCTGTAGCCTGCAGGCAGGAGCTATTGTTATTGGCTGCTTTGGAATGGTGAGTTCATGAATCGTTTAGAGTAATTTTTTTTAAAATACGAGTTCGTGAGAAAGTGCGCCAAAATAGTATCATACTTGTGTAATGTAATATGTATATATTTATTCAATCATTTTCAATTGCTTGTATATTTCATATTTGCACATTCCCAAGGAATGTCAGCTTCCCGAGCAGTGCAAGCTGATCAGTCACTGTTAAAGGCGTGCATGCATTAAAAAATTCAAGGAATCTTTCCTCTCGTGTAGATTAGGTGTCTTAATCTCTAAATTCTATATTCAACTTTGGAGTCATTGTCTGAGCTTAACTTCAAGGTCTAACGGTTCACGTATTAATTTGCCCTACTATCTGCCTCCAAGCTAGATAGTTTGGTCGAAATCAGCCGCTGACTGGAGGGAACTTTTGCGGCCGGCTGTTCTCATAGGTCGTTTCCCATGGTTTCGCTGATCAATTTCGGACGAATGACAGAGAAATGACCTACCAAACAGGCCACAGACTTCGCGCGTTCTTTTCTTCCTCTTCTCTGTTCTCTCCTCTCCCATTCAACTCATATGAACTACATTACGACATATGTTAAGAGAGTAATCGTCATCTTCGAACTTGTGGCAGAGATACCTGAAAAGGCAAACCCTCCACAAGTCGGTTTGTACGTAGGGGGCGATCTCCTGTGTCAGCGGCGAGGAATATCGCGAACTCCCCTCAGGGCATCAACTGATGTCACTGCAGTCCCTGTGACAGGGAGGTCCTAGGTTTGAGTCCCGACGGTGGCCGGATATTCGGCACTACCTGGTCAGCTTAGTCGAATTCAGTTGCTGGCTGATGAGAATTCTAGCCGCTTTGATTGGTAGTTTTCCGCGGTTTCTCCGATCAACACCAGGTGAATGCCGGAGCAGAACCCTAACGAACGGGCCACGGACCGCACGCGATCTTTGCTACCTCTTCCTTGTCCTATCTTCTTCTCTTACACACAGACTAACACGCACTACACGCGCACACATGCCCGGAGACCGGTCGGGAGCTTAGAGTTTGTTCCGAGTAGGGACGGTGGTGAGAAATACTTGGTTGGGGAAATCTCCGCTAGACGACGGTATGTCGGCGCCGGATCTCGACATACAGGGAAAGATCACCGCCCCCGGCTAAAAACATGCACTACATTTCCATAACTAATGACCTTGGTAGTTGACGTGCCCGGAATCACCACCCACGACATAACATTAATATCACTTATGGGACTAATGACTTAAGTCAGTGTTTGCCAATTGAATATCTGTGACGTGACAGAAACCCGCATAGAAACGATTTTGTTTGAGAATGTAAACCCTCGTAATTTTTAGTATCTTTTCCATAATTTTCAATCTGCAAATTGCTTTACTACTGCCATGATTGCGAGCTGTCAATTCATAGAATTTATTTTTATCTTGCTGGTTTCCCTGGCTCGCAAAGCTACGTAATGCTTCTGTAGATTGGACTTTTTAGCATATTGCAGTTCTTTCCAACTCACTAAACTCATCTCCATTGTTCCAGTATCTACAAAAGGAAACCCGTCATCCCAAACTGAAGGAAAATTAACGGGTGTAGATGGTCTCCCACTCTTTTTCCCTGAAACATCGGCAAACGCCCACTGGAATTCGTAATCGGAGATCGCCGTCTGCCCCTCCCTCCCCACTTTACTCGCACTGATTCTCCGTTTTCCTGTCTCGGAGGGGAATTCTGCTCTGACATCATTTCTCCTTCAGTTTGCAAATGCTGACCTAAGTAATTGACAGGTGCGAAAACAAAATAAATAAATCAAGCTTGTTCAAAAGTGATCCATATTTTTTTGCTCGCAAATACGCCGAATTGGATCACGCGTGCATGCATCCTGCACTTACCGGAGCTCAGTAACATTATCTCGTTGGCAGGGGTATGTAATTTTATCATGGAATCAGCATTTAGGTAGATCCGACATTTATCCCGCAGGGTTGTTAGCCCTGGAGGTATGGAAGATGAAATGATCATGACAATTAGGGGTGAAAGGGCGAGACACACATACATATATACACAACACAACTATACCCCAGGCGGGACTCGAAGTCACGACACTGCTGCCTTAGCGATCTCGGCCATCTGATCGTCTATTATTATAATTATTATTATTATTATTATTATTATTATTATTATTCCTCTAATTCACGACTTAAGATATTATAAATCGGTTGAATATACATTTACTTCAGGTAGCAACCAGCTTCGTAAGGAGCAAATCTAAGGACTGTCGGTGCTCTACAATACTTTGCGAAAAATGTGGGCTGTTCCAAATAATGCAATTTCTTGCACTTTCTAGTCTTTTGAAAGGCCTGGGAGTTTATCCAAGTTATTACATACATTTTGCGGAACAAATTACAGAGCTCCGATAGCTATCGAGAGGACCGCTGATCTTATGCCCCACATTCGGCTGATCTCGATTTCCAAATGTTTGTATTTAAGACGTTTTTCTGCTTCCTAGGTTACGACCTTTTGATCGCACATTGCAGCTACAGCTACAAGTGAACAGGTTTTATTTCTTAACCCGGATAACAACATATTCGGTTAATTCGCCACAATCGTGCGATCAGTTTGAATTTTTTTGTTCGTACCTCTTGAATCATGTGTTTGGAACTTTCAGGACGGTACAGATCTGCCAGTGGAGGTAACCACGCCCTGTCGTATCTTTTCAAGTATGTGGTCTTCTCTAAAATTGGACAAGCTGAGACAATGTCATCAATGGTTTCTACTTTTCCTGGCAAATGTATTTATCCTCTTGGGAAATTTTGGGAACCATTTTATCATAATGTCGTGTTCTCAACGCCTGATCTTGGGCAGCTAATACTAGTGCTTCCGATTCTAGCTTCATTCTTTTCCTTTTAAGACTCATATGTAACATATCTTTATTGATCTCTACCTGTTATTATTATTATTATTATTATTATTATTATTATTATTATTATTATTATTATCAAGAGTTTCGGCACAATACACAATTAGTTCTTTGGAGAACACACAGCTGATCGCTGTTTTCCAAATTCCCGGTGCTTGTCGTGGGTTTTCCCAATCGTGGACCAATGAGATGAGCCGTACGAGAATGGGATACAGAACTATCACACAGCCCTAAGAATGGTAATGAAAAGGGATCAGAAAGGAAGAATCGCACGCGATCCAAGTAACCAGGGAAACCACTGATCAGAGCAGTCGGCCTTCGATTTTCATTCGCCAAGATCATTTTTCAGCAAGAAAACATAAATTACAATGCCATCGCTCTTTGGTCAGACGTTTATTACTGCTATCGATTGACCAATTAACACGGTCTACTTCAAGTATCTGATGACAAATGACGTTTCTAATCGTTTTCACAATTCCTTCGGAGCATTAATAACTGTCATCAATTTATATGTATTTAATGTATAATGATTGTTTTTTGTTTACTTTGCCTAACAGTACATATATACGTATGATGTATGTTCTAGATATTTGCAGTGGCATTTTTCATACTCGAAGTTATTGGAAGTTCTGCTTACGACAGCAATTCATGTTATAGTGAGTAAAACGGCATTATGTCTTAAATTGCATAAATATTAATCATTATATTACATTGACGGCGCAGTTCCAAAAGGTAACAATTCACAATTTCGAGATATTGCCGCTATAATGTCTTATTATTATCCCTAAAATGTTAGTTGGCACTTTAATTTGGCAGAACAGTTCAAAATTTATAATAAATATCCAAATCAGGTAATGTAACTGGTATTGTCAAAGAAATTATGAGTTAATGCTACTTTGGACTGGGACGTCGATATATTTTTCAACAAACATTTGACACTATAATTTTAATTAATTCTAAGTATTATTCTATCTATCTATTCTATCTATTTAGAAGTTGCTTTACAGCCTTGGCCGTTTTCCGCATCCCAATTTTGATGCCTCTCTATCCCATATGGTTTTTTTCTCCACTTCTTTTTCCATATCTTTAGTTATTGCCGTGTTTCATATCTTCTTAGATGGGATACATTAATTCCCAAACTTTTTGTGTATGTCTATCTGTTTTCAAACTTCTCATTTGTCCATATCATTGTGGCCGTTTCATTTCGACCGTTTCGTTCAAAATTGTTTGAATTTTCATTTTATTTATTGATTTTTTATTTTGTCTACCAGAAAGTTCATTTCTTCGCCAGAATATCATTTTTGTTGCTTGAAGTTTGTCTCATACTATTTTGTGTTAGTGTCCAGACGTCTGCCCCATAGAGTATTGTACTCTCTATGAAGGAGCTACGTTACTTCGTCTTCATTGAAATAATTGAGTTCCATAGCAATATATTTAACTGTCTTGTGGCTATTTTTCCTCTTATATTTTTATTTTTCACATCATGTTCGTCTCTACCATCTGCTGTTAGTGTGACTCCCAAATACTTATATTGGGTATTACCTTTCCTATTCCTATACTAGTCTCTAAATCATGGGACATACCCCCCACCTTCATATATTCAATCTTTTGTACATTTATTTCCATTCCCCATTTTACATATTCTTCTCCTAATTTACTGATCATACAAGTTACATCATTTACATCTTCAGCCATTATCATCTGCATGTCTGCAAATTGTAGACTAAATACTGTTTTATCACATATTTTCACAACCATACTTTTACATTTTCTTTTCCATTCTTTCAGGGTTTTATCAATGTATATCTTAGGTTGGAGGGTTGGAGATATACAACAGCCTTCCTTTATTTACTGGGAAGTTGTCTGATAGACATTTTCCCACTTTTACTTTACTTTTTTTACCTTTATAAAGTTGTTTCACTGCATTTCTGAATGTTGTAGGTATTCTTTTTGCTTTCATTGCCCCCATACTTTATTTACTGGTACTTTACCATAAGCCTTTTTGAGATCTATGAAAATTTTGTGAAGTTCTCTTCCTCGCTCAATTGTTTTGTGTCCATCAGTTGTTTGAGGCAGAAAATATTGTCAATACAAGATCTTCCTGATCTAAAACCACTTTGCTCTTCTGTTCCTGACATTTGTATTTCAATTCTATTCTTTAGCACATGACCATAAAGTCTAACCAAAGATGAAGACACACTTATTCCACTATAATTATCACAATATTTTTATCGTCTTTCTTATAAATTGAATTTATATAAGCTAATCTCCATATTTCTCACCTCTTAAAATGCCATTGTATATTTCTGTAATTCATTTTTAATCTACAATAGGACCATGTTTCACTAAATTAATGTTTAATTTCAATTTTACTTACAAATTTGAAGTTTTATGCATTTGTCTTTGCAAAGTTGTACAAATGTATTCCATTTCTTCTGTGTCGTAAAATAGTCTTGAGTTTTATAATCGTTTATTAGTCGGGCAAATATATTTCTCTGCTTCTTCCAAAGTTTAAGCTCGCAAATGCTCATTCCAATCCGTCTAGATTTATGAATTTCATACGTTCGTAATCAAATGGATACTTCAACTATGAGATTATTCTTGTCTTAAGTAGTTAAGACACCAGTGGTGCAGCAGCAGAACAAATTTTCTCGCATTTTTTTTCTAATTTAGGCACTTTCCGAAACTTTCGTCCTAACTTCCGTCCTTTGCTCTATCTGTGGAGCCATTTATGAGAAGTTGTTTTCATTAAGTGCTTCAACTTCAAGCAGAAATTCCATGATAAGTTCATTTTTTTTCATAAAAATGTACAGAACCTATTTTTAACATTGATTTTTTTAGAAAAGTTTTTATTACAGAAAAATCTAATGCTATTCAAGAACTATGTTTAAATATAAAATCCATTTTTATTAAATCATTTTTGAGATACTTTAGAAAATGTAGCCGAGGTTCAAATTAGTTGTAGTTAAGGCAAAGTACACCCAAAAATCAAATCCTTTGTACTTATGTAAAATCCATTTTCTTTATATAAAAATTACATGAAAGTCAATTAAACCATTGCGTAAACTGATCCGTACTGTAAATACTATTACAATCATTTTTTGTAGTTAATAATGAGTAAACTGTTAACTATTGGTTGCAATATTTTTAGATTTTAATGTTGAAAACTAACATTGAATGGTTGCACGAAAGCGGATACTGTAACTTAAACACGTAGAATCAATACCGAAAAATACATTAAAGATTGCGTATGCGTTTTATATTATAATTTTTTATTTTTATATTATTAGTTTTACATTATTCGTTTTAACAATGTTTTATGAAATATATTTCGTACACCGTGGAGTTTGAGCATGAGAGTCACGTAAAAGCACCAAGGGATATAAAACATCCATTAGAATGATACATGGAGCCGAGGGATATCTCTCTTAATCCCTCGTGTATTACATTTATACTCTGATCTTTCCAAAATCTCTTGACCTGAGAGACAACTGTGCGTATGTAATTAAGCAACTGGATCTCTACACCCAGCAAAATACACAGTAAAAGCAACTACACGGGGTCAAATGATGCCATAGGCAAATATATCTTCTGTCGTTTTGTTCTTTGCACTATATCATAAACAGGATAAATCAATTTTGTGTTTTTGATATACTTTAATCCTTCCATGAATCCTTCCTCTATGTGATTTATGTGTGAGAAATTTATGCTATCTATCTGTGTGCATTATTCATGAACTGGTTTTCTAGACCCAGTTGGGTTCACGGGCTTCCACTATTATAAATATAATGCCATAGAAACGAGATCCTATAATGACATAGAAATGAGACACAGGAATATCCTATTTGATGTAAGCTCGGGGTCAATGATAAACCAATAGATCAAATGTTAAAAACAAAATACTTAAGGATAGTGATCATAAGCTCAGGACAGATGAATAAGGAGGTATAACAACAAGTCATGAAAGGAAACAATTTCCGGCTGCTTAAATTACTCAGTGTGATACAACAAATATTTGAGACAAGACTCAAAATTAAGAATATATAAGTTAGTAGTTAGACCGAATTTAACATATGCAGCAGAGACAGGAGGTGAAACAAAAAACATGCAACGTAAGCTAGAAGGGGAAGAAATTTGTGTGTTGAAAATTTTAAATAAAACGTACTTGGATAGAGAAAGAAATGAAAACATTAGAACATGTGGAATTAGTCTATTTCCGATTAAATAATGTGACATAGGAGAGATTGATAGAATGAATGAAGAGAGAATTGTAAGTCTCGAGAGACACTAAACCTGTGGGAAGAAGATATCCCGGAAGACCGAGGCGACTATGGCCCGAATGTTTTTAATTCCAAGGAACGGAACAGGCCTACGACCTACTAAGAAGAAGAAGAAGATATAATATCGGAGTAAGAGCAATCTTTGCGAGATGTTCCAAGAGCGCGAGGGTGGTCTTAACCAAGATTTGTCCTCACGTGAGTGGTAGACATTCATCAAATCCCAGTACTCTCCAAATTCAGACTGACAAAAAACCCTATTCATAAAACCAGAATCCAAAATAAATATCCATTCCATATCTTCCAAATCAAATTCGCAAGCATAAAACCAGATTCGAGGACCCATAATGGGATCCTCTCCATTGTGTTGTATGTAAGCTTAGAATAAGTTAGTGAGTAAGTAGCAAATATTGTATATGTGAACATCAACTAACTACCTATGTAATTACCTTCAGAAAAAAATAAAAAAACTTGAGAGGTAGTAATCGCGAAAGAACCTGTACTTCTCTTTAGGTGCCGATAGATGGCACCTCGGAAGCCGCTGATGCAAAGTGGCACTCCGGAAAAGTGGGTCCGGCTCAAAATAAATGGTAACTAATATGAGAAGGTATGTGCCATTTGCAACACCACTATTTCACTTTTGAATTCGAGTATGTCATTTTTACCGTCTACAGCAATCATCAACATTGCAATATTTAAAACAAGATTTTCTGTTTAGAAAGCCACACACCAACAATAATTTAATAACATTTTTTTACAACACTAATTTCGTAACAAATAATGTCAATCAATATCTCTCTCTAAATAAATAGGTTTTTAGAAGTAGAACAATTGAGTTGATTGAATCTATGTGAAAAATAAACATTTCATACAGGATGATAAAGGAGGTGTAAATAATTTGCATTCATAAACCTGAGATTTAAGTATTTTACCAAGTACCAAAAGCCAATGTACTGGCAGAAGATAACCTTCCCATACGTTTTGGGTTATTCTGGTTTTGTGGAATTTCCTTTGGAGATAGAATGTATGCAAATACATCGTATTTTTTGGCCGGCCATGGCCCGAATCAAGCTGTTGAGCCAAGAACAGGAACAATACATCGTATTTTACTTTTCATATATATGGGTGGGTAAGGTAGATAAATATGTAAAATGATCTGATCTCGTCCATCCACAATTTCCTTACCAATAGATTCATTTAATACCTGATGTTGAAATTTACAGATACCCCTACTACCTGCTTGGGTTCAACAGGTCTTCGTAAATTCACGTCCAATTTATTGGCCTTCCTCGCTGCGTGGAATGCACTGGAACTCTTTATGTGCATTGGCTTGATTGTGGGAGCTAGCAAGGTAAATCATTTATATATTTTAATCATTAATGAATTATTCTTTGCAGTTTTTGTTCAAATTCATCATTTTTTGTCAGAATTTCAGCGTCCTGAAATGATCAAACCACATAGGAAAGATCTGAAAATAATAAATTATGGTTTTCGCAAAAATATTATATGTATTTGGGTATGTGTGTGTGTCATTTTAGCTGAAAAACACAATTATATTCTCTTCCATTAGTTGAACAAACGTTTCACATGTCATTTTGCTTAGAGACTCTTCGGTTCTGCGCAGTAATTTCTTGTCTTTTCTTTTGTAACTGCCAGAAGGTTGTGCTTATATCAGTCGCAACTCCGAGGATATGTAAATATTGCTAAAGCTAAATATAAATATTGTTAAAGGAAAAAATCTACTTTTCCGACACAAAAGAAGAAAATGTTGTTTTTTAACTGACGGAATTACATTGCAATGTACGACAGCCTTGAATCGCGCGCAGCTCTGCAATCTAATCCGACTTGAGGCGGTCAGAACCCCAGCCCGCCAGTCTGCCGTGCACTCGGTGCATGAATTGCAGTGCACTCTGGGTACAAAAATAACTTGAAATGACTTCCCGAGTCCACAACGCTTCAAGTTTTGGAAATGCGCACAAAGTTGCGGTGATGCAAAGCCTGTTACGCAATCGAAAAAGTACAACAAAAACGTTCATACGGAAATCTATGCTGTTGAGACCAAAACGCCAAAGGAATTTCTTCTTATTACTAATATTATCGAAATGATCACGCATGTAGTACAACACTGCTGTTAAAATACGAGGAAAGTTGAAATGTAAATAAAAGCTAAGTGCTTAAAAAGCACGTAGTTTCTCGTCCGTATTTTTAAACACAATCACGCGAAAAGTACTCAAATTTTCGAAAAATTGTACATGACCTTACTTCAAAATCTATCTTTAAGGAACAGATTTTACTAAGAGGAAAACTTTCCTATCTCTAATATTATAGATGTAGGAGGACTCCATAAATGTTTTGGAGTTCTGCAGTTTTCGAAAAATCAGCGTTTTCAACAAACATGATACCTTCATTTTCTTAAACGTCCTTCACACCAACCAACAAAAAATATTAATCAAAAATGGAGCCACTTATTTGAAAATTTGGAAAATGTCCCAGAGGCTCCATGTAAAATATCTCCCAAAATTAAAATATTGATTTAAAAATAACAGGGCCACAATATCAGCCAGATCGATTCGGAAATATATTTTTTTGAAAAAATCTACTTAACGGTTTAGCGGCTAGCATTGTTTACAGATGGACGGGCAGACGGACACGCGTTTTGCCGTCACTCTATTTTTCGATATTAAGGACCCACAAAACATGGATTCTGACGACACCACATGATAGAGAATTTTTTTGTAAATTTAGCAACTGGATTTATCCACTTTTTTGTTACCAAGGCGCGGTATTCAGAGTTTTTCTACCGAAAATTCGCCGTTTCTTCGTTCAGCATTACATAACTTTCTCTCTACTTTGTTGGGAGAAAGGAAAAAGAGAAGAAATTGAAAGTGTGAAACGAAAAATCCTTTTTGCAGAGAATGGTTGCTCAGAGTTTGCATTTTCATCCGGGAACTCTACCTTGACAAGAGGGTCGTTGTTGCGACCTTTGATGAGTTGTTTAATTCCACGTGAAATAAGTCGCTCATATGTGACATTTATTGTATAATCATAACCCTCTTTTTTTATAATTATTATTTCTGCAGTTTACAATCGTCAAAAAATCACATTATTATATTTTCAAAATCCAAGATAAAGATATTGTAATGGGACGGTCGCACGCGTCAAGTTTCGACGCGTATTTTGACATTTTATTTAGTATAACGTTAATGAGCACGAAAGCAAGGGAGACTGGAAAACATTTTTCTCTACCTGCGCGGTTTTAGTAAACGCCGGGAACCTCAGAGGACAGAATCTCTAATGTTTGCAACAGGGGCACGCCTCGGGCAACGCCAGTGACTCACTGGGAAATACGCACGCCGACACTCCCAGTGTGGCACCTCACAGCCGCCGTTTCCGAAAACACAGGTGACGCCGAAATTTTAACCGATTTTTGCAAAACTTCTAAGACTTAATTACGATTAACGTGTTATAATGTAAAACAAATTTAATTGTTGTAAAATATTTTCAAAATCTTGAAAGACATTCTTATGTCAAATAAGTAAAATAAATAATTTAAAAACACATTTCCTATTTGTTTCAATCATTTTCTTTTGTATTCGATGAGCAAAGTTGTTATTACGTCACTATGACACTTCTGATATAATAAATATATTTGAGCATTAACGCTATAAATCATCTTGTAGCATCCACGGGAGTGAACTAATCAATCTCACAATCTTAGATGAATGGCTAGAAGATAACATATAATGTTACTAGTAAACTGTGGTGTCGCCGACGCTGTAAACTGCTCCAAAAATAGTTTCATGAGTTGAAAATGTTTTTCATGCCAAGCTTTATTCAAATATGTTCTTTCAGTATCTGGCATTGACTTATCAATGAATCGTAGTAGTTCATTGGCCCGTTCAAAAGTTCCCAAAACAGAATGGCCTTGTATCGTACCTCCATACGCGATATGAACTGGTCTTATTACAATTTCAAAATTATAAATTCCATAATAAATACTACTTGTAGGTTTTGGTTGCATTTTAATACTTAAATTTTAGTATAGATACATTTTTACGCTTTTTTTGTCAAAATGCACAAAAATGCACATAGCACATTTGCATTAGCACAAATGCTCAAAACAAAAATGCAGATCATTCTTCATTAGTTCCAAAAATCCTCTCTCAAGATCGTTTACAATCACATTTGATTCTTTTCCAGAATTCCTTAAAACTTCCATATTTTTCTCCCCTAATTTTTGAAGAGATTAAAACTTTACAAACTCAGTCTAATTTCTGTTCACTTCTACTTTCGCAACTGCTCTATTCATCGTTCTGTTTGCGAATCTATATAAACATTAAAAGGCGACTGTTTTGTATGTTAATGTGAATATCGTGTTAGTTAAGTTTAATAAGAATAAGTTGTGGGTCACATTCATTTGAAAATTGCTGTTTGCACACTTATGTAAGATAGTAAAGGCGAGAAGTCGCACATAAGAACGTTCATTCATTCTGTAGCATTTCTCACGTCTTTTTCTCCGTTTTCACTTGAAATCCTACGTTCCGAGGCAATACTGTTCGTAGGTTGTCGCATTTTTTTTAAAATACAATAATTCGAATCCAAATCGAAATGAAATCTGCAGTACGACTCGCTTGGTAATTCAATTGTTAACTTAAAGATGTAAACATCAGTGTTGTCAATATCGTAAAATAAAATTATGACGTATTGAGCGAAAAATGCCTTTGAGTACTGGAGTTTAATCAAAGCCACCGACATAGATCTATGTAGGAGACATTGATTCAATTCTTGGTATTTTCACTACGATCGCCGCGCCAGAACACGAAAAAACACGTTTTTAGACATTTCTTTGAATCTTATGGACGGTTGCGAAAGAAATGGCCAGTTCCCCATCAAAAGACAGAGAAGCGTCGACTTCCTATATCTCGAGAGGTGTACGGGAAGTGGTCTAGCCGTGAGTGACGGATCCGCACATTCGAACATCCGCACACTCGGAGTTGGTCAAATACTGTATAGGGATAGGAATAATACCATTAATATCGAACCGCTTCTGGGATATTTACATTGATTTGTTCACAAAAATGAACTGAGAAAATAATAATAATAATAATAACAATAATAATAACAATAACAATAATAATAACAATCATAATCATAATCATAATCATAATCATAATCATAATCATAATCATAATCATAATCATAATCATAATAATATAGTAATTGACGGCCACGATGGTTATCAATTGGGCTATTTTGAGTTTGATCCGTTTTTTCAGGAATCAACGTCATGGATTACAGCATGGCTAGCAATCACGTTAAGCTGGGTTGCTTTACATAGCGCTGTAGCTTTCGCATTTGTATTTTCGGATCCAAAAGGGGAGTGGATTGCTGGGATTGCAATTGGAATGTTTTTCCTTCTACGTAAGTATCTGCACTTCAATGAATTTTCGAACAAAGTTATTACATGTCCTAAACACTCGAAAACAATATTCCTCTCATCACGTAAGGGAACGTATTTGTTTTCTATTTAGACCTTCATTTACCTAACCATTAGGAATACATTGTGTTTTTCTTTCATACTATCTAAAGAGGCTCAAGAAGGAATCTTGCAACAATATTCATTTACTAAATTTATTTGAGAAACACAATATTACCCTCAAATAAGTGTCCTAAAGCAAAGAAAGAATAGAGAAACAAAGATAGAAATCAGAAAGAAAAAAGGAAAGGTGGAAACAAAGAAGGAAAAAATAAAGATATAAGAAATGAGATAAATATGAAAAGAACAATATGGAAATAAGGAAAGAAAAAAGAAAGAAGGAAAGGAAGAAGAAAGGAAAGAAAGAAAGGAGAAAAGAAAAAGAAAGAAAGGAGAAAAGAAAGAAAAGAAAGAAAGGAGAAAAGAAAAAGAAAGAAAAGAAAGAAAGGAGAAAAGAAAAAGAAAGGAAAGAAAAAAAGGAGAAAAGAAGGAAAGAAAGATGGAAAGGAAGAAAGAAGGAGAAAAAAGTAGGATGTAATGAAGAAAGGAAAAAAGAAAGAAGGAAAGAAACCTGCGAATAGCCTATCAGAGAGTTTTGTAAGTACTATTTTGTACAATTGCTTTAAATATTGGACTCATATTTTCAATACAAGTTGTAAGTTACTTATATAGAAGTTGATTATATCAGATCTAGCCCCAACATAAATGCATAGCTTATACAAACACAGTTGCATAGCTTCACAAACGTCATTCTGATGAACACAACTCTTCTTAGTTTTATAATGTGTGTATTAAATCGTTTAGTAACATTTCTTATTTAGTAACATTTTTTGAAATATTAGTATTGCAGAATACAAGAACAACATTTATTTATGTCTCAATATATACCAAAACTACATTATGATGACCAGTGTGTCTTTAATGTCATAAACATTTATATTCAGAATAATAAAGAGTCTGAAATCTATTACATTCGCAATTATTTATGAATAATATTTAAAAATTTAATAATTTTTAGTGTTCGAAAATACAGCTGTTTGACATTTTCCACAACCAAGATTTTTTCGGGGTCTTGGATAATATTGACAGGAATATGAACCTCAATTATGGTGTTCCACCATTTCTAACATTATTTCTCTTTTATGAATCCAATAAAATGAATTGATATCCTTTTAGACAACACTAACACATTAACAATAATATATCAATTAATAAAACTCTCGATACATATAGTGACTCTATTTTTTTGGTCTCAAACCCAATTCATGATTACTTGTCAAAGCCTAAAAATTATTTTAATATTAAAAAAGAAAAATAACTATTGTATTGAAATTGTGCGTTTTATGCTGTTTCAGCAATATATGTGTGTGCAGTAATTGCAGTACTGGGCTACCGTAAAGAGCTAACCAAAACTTTTTATAATCCTCCAAATGGCATTGTACCGGCAATGCCAACTGTACATCCAATACCAGTTGCAGCTCCCCCAGTGGCAATTCAATATGGCGGTTACCAGCCAAATATGTATCCTCAACAAGCACAAATTGTACGACAGTGGTAATTTCGTCAGCTTTACAATGTTACGCCATTGAAATGATATTTTGTTAAATCATCCAGAATGGATGACAATAAAAATACTGTATACTTTTATATTATCACGTACGTTGGTACTTGACTGTCTGAATAGATCTATATCTATGTAACTGTCTATTTTGCCTGTATCTTCTCAATACCCTGAATTGTTTAAATAAAATATCACAATTTCCAGAAATGAAACTTTGAAATGTGATTGGAATTTAAATTTTTACTGAATATACCTTTACACTGGGCTTTAATCCATGTAGAAGAAAAATACAAAAAGAGAACTTACCATTAAACTGGTTAATTTACTTTGCGGTAGTATTACTTTATTCCAAACGAAAAAATAAATGAACAATGCGTGCAACAAGAGGATTTTTTCACGATCGTGTAGATATGGAAATCCAACAAGGTCTCTTCGTGAATGACGCAAGCCCTCATTCAATCTACTTAAAACAATAGACACTCAGTTAACAACAATGAAACCCGTAACTGACACAAAATAACCTGTGTTGACTGGCATTATTTGTGATCTGACCTAACAGCACAATGCTCAAGGTAACCCAATATGTTTTTAATTGGGTTATCTTATTTCCTGCTCCTCTTTTTCATGACGTTTTCATAAAAAATATACCTGTGCCTTATAATTCAATGCTTTGTGTTATTTTAGTACCAACATTTTAAAAAAAATTGAGCCATTTTTGAAAAAATCGTAATTGCGTATTTTCAGAAATGGTCGCTTTTTGATTAAAAATCACGCAAATGGCTAATATTTTGAAATATCTGTATTTAAAATTATTTAAAGGGTTAATATTTTAAAAAAATATTGCGTTAAGAAAAAAATCTGTAGCTTTAATTACGAATCTGTAGGTCGGTATTACGTCCCAACAAACCCAATTAGGAACTATTCATAAGTCCTTCCGTTAGCACCCAATAAATTAAAGACACGCCTCCGGCCGTCACTTAATAGCAGCTGAATCAGATCTACCCTTCAACCTCTTAAGTATTAAACACTTTGGTTCGAAAATACATTTAAATAGACAGTCTATGCAACCGTTCTTTCTAACTTAATTCGTTTATCTTAAAAACGTCAACACGAAATCCTAGCAACGTGGAAACAGATCTGCTTAGGATAATGTAGATAGGGTACTTTTGAGAATCATCTGCTTATAGGAGATAGTTGAAGACGAGTTTTCTGGGTATATACGCCAAAAGGCAAGATGTGTTAGCGTATACACGCGAGTTGTCGAAATGTTTTAATTAAAGTCTTAAAAGCAAATTAATTGTGGCGAAGTATTAGAAATTATTTCAAATATTTGTAAAATCCACGCGTAAATTGTACAGGGAATTTTTCAATGACATTAATAAGTTTTGGTACGGGACTTAGAAACTGGAGTATTGACTAGATGGCGGTACATGGATGATGTTGGTCCACGAGGGAAAACAATATGAAAATGGAACAGTCTGCAGTGCAGAGATATTTCGTAAGTTCTATGAAGAGGAAGTTGTGTGATATAATTAATTACGTATAGATTATATATAGATTTAGTATTGATTATAAAACAAACTGTGCTGAATGAATGTTAATGTGATGCAAGGAGTGATTGAAAATTAACTAGTTTTGCAAAAAAATCGTGTTTTATTGTTTCGTGTTTATCTTGTCAACACGGGGCAGGTAAATTTCATGCCGTTATCATAATTAATTTGTTAAAAGAGAAGTTGGTAGTCAAGGAAACTTCTGTAGTACAAGCTGTTTAAGGATGCATGAGAATAATTACGAAATTCTTAAAAACGTCGATGCTATTATTTTCGTAGAAATTAAAAAGTAGGATGCTTCCAAAACCCAGTTATAATATAGTCACATCCTCAGTTCCCGTAGGGCATGGTTCTATCCCTCCATATTTATATTTTTTCTTCGACCTATTAAATACGCCTTACCATTTAAAAGATTTTTAATATAAAGAGAAACAGAGCTAACCACGGGGCATGACGTATTAAAAATATTAATAAGTACAATATATTAGGAAAGAGTAAGGCATATTTATCCTGGGAAACCTGTCCAGTTTAGCGGCCTGATTGATAGGATCACGCAGCATTCTATCAATGAGCGCTCAGAAAAAGTACTTCGGATTGCTGATCGTAGCATTTGAAAATACACATATTCAGATTCTTCACAAAACTACTGTGATTATTTTTCTGAACTCAGGATTCCATCCATCCGTATTTTCAATTTTTTGTCATGCGCAAGGACTGATATCTTTGAAATATTGAAAGTAAGGATTTATTATAAATAGGGATTGAAATAAAATTGTGTATGTCAGAGCGTATACACTACAGAAGCGTACAATACAGAGTACGCTACAAGCAGTAAACAAAACACAAGAAGAATAAATTAACACATACTGTACAAATTGCACATATTAACAAATAAATTGTACAAAAAATATTGCATATTTTAAGCAAACAATTTAAAATTTTGAATGGTACCGAGTTCTAAGATAATAGTGATGCTCACAGAACTATTTTGACCGCTTATCGCATCCTTGGCGCCATTTAGTTTTGTCATACCAAGTGTTTTATAAAGGGCATTCTTTTTTAACCCATCCGTAGTAAATGGCCATACCATAATAATATTTTATTTTCAACATCACTTAAGTGTCCTATATTTAATTTATTTTTCTAATTTGGTATGGTAATTTGGTTTTTCTAATCGTCCTTGTCTAATTTTACATAATAAAGCAGTGTGAACCTGTAACGTTTTCTCCAAAAACTGTTTTCTACACTATTAATTATCTTTTTCAGATCTTGATTAAGTATCCAAATTTCAGAACCATGTGCTTTCTACCAAAGTCTTAAACAGCTGATAGTTTTATTTCTAATATCCTTACTCCAAAGTAGTGGATTTCATTTATTTTTATCAGTCGACCAATTCTGATTTTTGCTAAAAAGTAGGCTTAATCCGCACACTCGGCTCTCAAAACTACTAACCTACCAACAAAACTCCTAAACTATTCCTAGAGGGTTTTGAGAAAAACATTATTTTCCCGTTCATCACCAACTTCCAAATAATGAATATTTTCAATGTTGATTTCAGATCCCAATTTTGCATATTCCTCTTCATGTTTTCCTATCATGCAGAAAGCATCATTTACATCTTAAGCAGGAATAACGTGATCGTCAGAAAACAAACAATTTGAATATATTCTTCCCCTATCTGAATTCCCATTTTAGAGCATTTTTATCAATTTTCTCAAGGCTGAAGTAAAATATATTTTGAAGTGTTGAAGATGAACAACGCCCTTAACTTAATCCCTTGTTAATAATAATAATAACAATAATAATAATAATAATAATAATAACAATAATAATAACAATAAATAATAACAACAATTATATAAACAACAATAATAATAACAAAATAATAACAACAATAATAATTAATAACAAAATAATAATAACAATAATAATAACAATAATAATAATGAAAATAAAAAATTAAATAAACCAGCAAATAATGTTAAAAACCCTATACTACTATTCAATCTACTTGAGCATATGTTTGAAAATTCTCCACCATACACAGACGAACAAAACAGTGAGTCTGGAAATATTTATGAATTGGAAGAAGTGTTCCCTCTTTCGTTTCTGAACATGCGCTACTCTGCATCTAGGCATATCTTCTGCAGTAGTTGCAGCCTCTTGGTATACGCTGTTTATACGAACACCCAAAGGAAAAAACCTAGTGTTTTCAAGTCTTAGGAACACGCAAATGTTTTTATACAACTTATTCCGCTGTATTGTTTTCAAGTTCCTTCAATATCCCTTTTTTTATTAAAAAGGATCTTATCGAGTTGAAGTAACATTCTAGAACACGAATAGTAAAAGTGGCATTTAATTTTGCTAGTAGGAAAGGTTGCACCTCGAGGTCAATAGGCCAAGTGGCATAGTCTTGAACAAAATAAAATCACTTTCACTACGTGTGTCATCCATTATTTTTTAAGCAGCCTTTTCTGACTCATTTTATTTTAATTCAAAATCATTTAATGATACATTTAGGTCAGCACTAACTCACACGACCAGATGAAAGTAATTTTTCTTTATTGCATTTTCAAGTATTGTCTTTTAACTTTTATATAAACTGAGAAAATATTTTTTTTTTCTGTTTACGACTCTCACAAACACAGAACTAAAATTAAAAATGACATAAACAGTTTATTTACCATAATTCAATAATCGTTTTAGATGCTTTCACTGAAATATTGACAAGAATCCAAGATCCAAAAAGGGGTATGTATTCAATTATTAATAAATATAAGGTCCGATTAATGTAAGTCGGTGAATGACAGCTGTGTGTGACGTAAGGACACCTCTCTCGCGTCCATAGAATCTGCCAATCAGAGAGTGGAAACGTGTCAAGTCAGATGGCTGAGTTAGCGGAGGAATTGGAAACATATGAGCATCGTGCAGCGAATCTTCAATAGAGATTCGAATGGCAACTCTCAATCATGACAGTAAATTGCTTTTAATCAAACAGTATTAATAATCATTAAATATTAAGCACTCTCCTCTTTCATATTAACCAAGTTATTCCATTTCGTTTCCGGAGCTACGAAGGAAATTAAAAATCCAACGGCGTAAGCAGTGTTCCAAAGGGGGAATAAAATCTAGTGTTAGTGTACTTGCGTAGATTCGCTCACACAATCAATTTTAGGCGCTTTAGGCTAGTTTGCTTCCTTTTTAGCTTTGTCCATATAAAGAGGCAATGCAACCGTTTCGGAATATCACACTTCGGTTGGGAGTGTCGCCCAACTATTAAAAGGATGAGACAGTGGTTGTCAATCAAATAGTAGAGCAGACAATGCACCTACCAAAATGGGAGTTTTAACGTGTTTTCTTTGTTATTCTAAATGTAGCATTATTTTTTATTTGTAGACATCGTCCATAAATATGGCCTACATACAAGGAATACCACCGATAAAATGGTAAAATGTTCACTTGAACCAAATTACATATGAGTAATTACAATATAACATAAAAATAAAATTTTTGACAGGTTTCTTAGCTCAACTTAAAACTATTTTATCTGATTGAACAAATATGAAAAATCATTCATACTACCAGAAAGATATACCGCCAGGCAGGGATTCCACCCCACTGCTCCTCCTCCCCAAGCCACCCAGTTTTTCTTAGGTTGGTCGGCAAGACACGCCATAGCTGGTGTGACGTCACATAGTCACATGTTTCTCTATGTATGACGACGCGCTGAATACAAATATGAATTTGAATTGCGCCATCATCCTGAGTTGTTTTTTTCTTTTTTTCAAGACGTACGTCTGTCAGTTTATAAACATCACTTACGCCTAAGCCATGTGTAAGAGTTTTTCCAAATTGGAGAAACCCCTGACTATGTAACTCCAGTCGAAGCTTTGTGATTTTGAAAAACTTTACTTAAAATTTGGAGACCTTACATGAAACTCCCTGGACATTTTCAAAATTTTCTCAACAACAACTCCAATTTTGTCTGTAAACTTCTTGTACGATAAAAGTAAACTACAATTATAATGGTGACATAGGTCTAATTTTCACGGTTAATTCTGATTTTTTGAAAATTTCAAGTGATTGAAATATTTCCGGCGTCCTCCTACAACTACAAAATTAAAGATAGAGATTTTTCCTTCCAATTAAATTTGTTGCTCGTAATCAGTTCTATCAATAGGGTCATTTTTTGAAAATTTTAGAAATTTTCGCACAATAATGCAAGCAATTGAGCAATTTCAAAGAATTACAAAAACAAGATTTCCTAAAAAAATTGCTCCAATTTTTTCTTTAAAGTTTTGGTAGGGATAGTGCTAAATGCAATGATGACCAACGCCGTATTGCTCTTTCTTTAGTTTTTTTCAAAAATTGCCAAAATGTAAGCGGTAATTTGTTAACATGAATGTATTTATTAGTACATGTCCTGAAAATAATGTCAGGTAACGTTTCTCAAAACTCAACAGTTTTCTATTAAACTGAGCTCAAAATTCCGCGTTTTCAGAAACATTCAAACCCTTTTTTTTACTAAAACGTCTGCAAATGTTTTCTTAAAACTTTTCGAACATATAGTGCTAATTGCATTGTTTAAGATAACAGAATTAATTTTGTTGTATTCTTTTGTTTTAAAAAATACCGACATGCATATTTTTAAAAGATTTTTCATGCCTTTAATAATCATTAAAGCGATTTGTAAACACTATTGTATTTGTGATTGGAAGTGCTAGAAATGAATTCTCATGAAGTTTTTCGAAAACTCAAAAATTTTCTGTGAAAAAGAGTTTTAAATTTCGAATTTACAGTAGCGCATAAACGCCATTTTCTTAAAACCGACTCCAAATTTTTCGAAGCAAATTGCCATTTAGGGCTAAGCTTTATTGCTCTTTAACATTCTTAAAATAATATTTTCGTTGTACTGTTTGGAAATTGAAAAATGAAGAACATTTTTAAAAAATGTACAGTGGGCGGCGATAGATGACAGCTAGCAAGAATATATGGCAAGTTTGTATAGCTAGCCGAGACCAAAGGAAATAGAAAAATAGTGCAGGAAAGTATGTGCCATTCTCCAGCACCACTAGTTTTATTTTGTGTGTCTGTGTTATTGGTTCAGGATGAACTAAAATTGTTTTATTATGTAACATTGTATAAAATATTGTATTAAAATGTTAAAACTGTATTCTCCAAAAATGTTATGTTTTAGAAGAATGGAAGTGGAATTACAATACAGGTTACGATCAATAGAGTTGGATATTGCTTTGTGTTATGAAATAATCTATTCAATTTTTAAATTTGTTCTTATTTTTATTGAACTGTAAACATTTAAATAATAATTACCGGTCAAAAACGTAATTATTGAGCGAACCTTTTCCCCCTCGTCCGTACCATCATTGGAACACTGTACGCCCGCCCGCACTACCTTTGCTCACCGACCCTGTTCCAAACAGGAGAGCAGATTTTTGTGACGTCACAGCATTGAGTTGGCAAACCCTGGAGTAGACCCCTCACTTCATAGGGAAACAAAATGTAGAATTGACATATATTAAACGCCACTCGGGCTTCATAGACCTCCCAAATGTACTTCCGGATTAAGTCATGAAATATTTTTTCTTAAATGAAACCTTCAAAAAGGTAAATTCAAACAAGTTGCTAATATAAGAATTATATATTTTGCAATAAAACTATGAATCTTTCAAATTCGTCCAGTGAAACTCCAAAATGTGCAATTTTCAGGCAGCGTTAACAAAAACGTGTATTTTCGAGCAAAACAAAACAAGTACTATAAGAACGTCCGTTTCATGATTCATATTACCGTCAAGGTTACATCCAGTTTCAAGTTTGCAAAGAAAAATGTAGGTACAGGGGAATTCGTTTTTTTAATTATAACCCATGAATTGTGGAGCATGATTCAGAAAACTATCTATTTTTTATGCAATTAATGTTAATAGTTAAGGTAATATATACGTTCCCAAAGCGCTTGAATTAAAAAATTTACAAATGAAGCTCAACTGTGATAAAGGAATTGTTTTTCAGGTTGCCGTTTATGATAATATGTCTTAGTTCTTGTTCAATTTTGGTAGTTACGGAGTGTAAGGCGTCTTGTCAAGGAATAAGGAGTTTTACAGGAGGCACTAGGTCGAAAAAAGACCTATCGGTCAATGTATTTATATTTGTACTCTAAGGAAAACCTGCTTTCCTTGAAGGTCCTGTGGTTAAAACTATGCTATCATATCAATAAAAAAAATTCTGATACTCGCGTCGCTAATAAACGAAAGAAAGCAATGTTATGTACGATCACGAAAATTTCTTTTGTTGTTTAGAATTTCCATGTCTTACTATGTCTGTGCCACAGACTTATTGACTGACCTTCAACGATTAGGAAGAGGATCGATAACTCGATTTGTAAAACTGAGCAAAAATTCGTAAAACGTAGTTTACATGTTCCACTTTATAAACACCTATTTTCGGAGTAATTTTATTAAAAATAAATGAAATGAGCTCTCTGAAATAGTATTGCTTATTGATAAGCTAATATGACTAATTCTGTTTGGAACTTGCCATACAAATTCATTGTTGAAGCTAGAGATTTTTCGTTAATACATTATTTTCTTCAATATTAAATCTTGAAATCGTTTCATATTTCCGTTTATTCAAGATCTCGCAAACTAAAAGCTAAGGGATAGCAAAAACGATTTTTTTTTCCTCTCACAAATGGTGTGAATCAAATGGAAACGGTCAAGGTTACGAGTCACATTGGTATGAAATAAGGCAAATTAAGTACACAGCGTAATACTCCATTGTTCACACAGATTCCTCAAGATGCGTTGCACTTCTGTTTGGCGATACTGAAATAACGAGATAATAAATGTTTTACGAGATGACATTGAATTATAAGAGATAAAACGGTGCAATTTTCAAGTTGCAGTAGTCGTTTACTGCTTCCGGAAACGTATCGGAAAAAGACAATTGATGTAGTACATTAATAAATATAAAAATACACATTCAAGAAGGCAAATTAAGAAATAATATTTAACAAATCTACGATTCTAAATATTCAAATGACGCTAAAAAAGGTTCAGATTCGTGTTATCTTTCTTCACCCAACATTCTCATTTTTTATTCAAAATAAGAGATATTCCATTATTCAAATCCCCTTCAAGTACCAAATGCAGACGGTAGAAGAGCTTGCCTGAAAATCATAGAAATTACGAAAGACGCTGTCGGCGTCATTTGGGTCAACTGCGCATCGGCATATCCTCGCAGGGGTTTCCCCGTGCAGTCGGAGGATCGAATAACTCGCCTGCACAGCGCCGACCGAGGCGATTTAGTGGCCGACCGCGCAATCGAAGACAGCACGCCCCTGCGTCGCGCTCAGACAGCACCACCGTCTTCGGAACAACTCTTCTGACTTCAGGTAATTGAAGCGATTTATCAATTTTACATTATTCTAGAGGGCCCGGCAATGTTTCGCTATTGTAGTGTATTACACAACACCTAATGACCACGTGATTGTTTTAGTGATCACGTTTTAAGCTACGATGTGTGAAAATTCTAATAGATGGATGACTTTCTCCCAAGTATGGGGTGTTTCCAGGTCCCGGTTTGGACATGGTCGTCGAGTATCCTATTGTTAAAACGTTCTCCCTCAAATTTGGGCATGCATTATCTATGACACTATCTTGGAGAAATTTGATTTGCTTGTCCCAGATGCAAGTATAATTCCGGATGATATTTCACAATTGCAGGGAAGAGAATACTTGTATGCAGGGAAAACGCACTAATCCATAACTGTGCGGCGGGTTGCATAGAGCGTAGGCGCACATAGTGTACATAAGCGGGCCGCTTTAGTCGTCATAAATGAATAAATTATTATCAACAACGCCCCACATATGTCCGATTTAATTAAAACCACTCGTTCATCACTCCCATTACTAATGATAACAAAGTGTGAACATTGCAGCGCAAACGGTCGACTAGTTTTGGTGTCTATGTGCGACACACGCACAATTTCTTTTATTTATATACAGATAGATTTCGTTTTCGACTGGTTCTTAATGGGCTATTTTTATAACTTACTTTCTTCTACTTCAGTTCAGTTCGTCTAGTTACAGCTTTCCTTTTTCTAAACATCAGCGTTCATTCATTAAAAGTTTATTTTCAGTTATCTCTTCAGCATGTGCATTCAACATTAGCCCCCATGACTTAATGATACTGACGGTTCAATGTTTTGGGGAGTATTAGTCTCCATTACTTACACATTTTTAAATGCAGATGTTATATTTATTAATTTTTAAGTTTTCTGCAATTTGTGATAAGTAATTTCTAACTTGCAAGGTGGTAAACTAATAACAAAATACCATAGGGTAACATTTATGATACATTAATTGCACAAGGCTTAGTTATCATATAAATGATGAGCACTAAGTGTCTTGCAATTAATATTCTATAAGATAAATATAAAAATATAAACTCATAAAACAGTTGCAAATATTATTAGAACAATTGCATAAAACATCATAAATTACTTGAAAATAGCTTAAATAGAACACATATTTGGAGTTTAAAATATTTTCAACATTCCTTATATAATTTTTCTCCTTTAAATCTGAAACAACGAAACTCATTTAAAGGTAAGTTTCCCTATACCGTTAATAAAAAGAAAACCCAATTTCAGGAGAAAACTTTATTGAAGCAGATTCAGTACATTTTGCACTATTTTTCCTCTTAATCACAAGCAGAAGTGAGTGAATTCACCACCAAAAATTAATCATACCGTGGCATCTACATTTGCGTTCCTGTGTCGTGGAATCTGCCGCTTGGGATAGGTATAGTGTTTGACAGCCACGTGTTATTCTGCGTCACTGTGATACGCGTTAAGCTGAACGGACAAGAATTTTTTGAGATGTAAGAAGTGATGGAAAGCTGGGGGTAGATTCGAACTGTCAAACACCTCTCATCGGAACTGCTACAGAAGATCTGTGGTGAACTGAGCTCTGTGTGTGTGTGTGTGTGTGTGTGTGTGTGAGTGGGTGGGTGG
>BOPP01000022.1:8499825-8520875 GCA_017312745.1 Gryllus bimaculatus
GGTGGGTGGGTGTGGGTGGGTGGGTGCGCGCGCGCGCGTAGCCTACCGTATGAAAATTCACTCTAAAATTCCAATCTCGCATCCAGTTGCTTCAATCAATTGTAACACCTTAAGAAATTCCTGACCGGGCAGCATCACTCATGTCACAGTGAAGCAGTGTTGCAAATTTTGGTATCTATCCACTGGCACGACTCAGGGATACAAATGTTGAAATATAAAGAGACCATCGGATATTACATTTTAACACTTAGTTTTTAAGGTTAAATAGTATCTTCAATAGCTGCTTCACATCAGTAATGTGTTAAATATACTGCGGAATTGTGATGTTTTTGCTTCCAGATAACATGCATTACATCAATACTTTCTTTGTGAATTCTCTTTTTATGTATGGTACTGATAATATCCGAATTTGGTTAATTCCCCAACTACCCGGTGAATGTTCACAGCCTCAAGTAGGAACAGCTACAGAACATCCGGATTACGTGCACATTATCCTCCACAAGATAACAGGTGAAACACCTACGTTACGGTGAAGAGAAATAGCGAATATGTGATAAATAGAAATCAGACTGTCAGAAGTTTCTAATACTGGTGAGAGACAAGTTTGTAGTTCAATGTTCATTTTGTCAAAAGTAATTTTCTGTTCACACGATATCATTTAACTTAACCTCACTATATACTCGTACTTCACTTGACGCTTCGCAACGTTTTTTTCGATTTGGGCGGCGAGAATCCGACCCTAAGCGATCTTCATAAAACAACCTTGAGTCTGGTCAACACATAATTGTTGCGAAAACACATGAGGGGCGTCTCGCCTTTAGTCACAATCTGTGACTAATGACACCATTATCCGGTTGACGTTCGAAATGATCCGTTCAACGCCATTCATATAGCTTTATTTAAACAGCCTAGTTAATGCGCGAATTTACTGGCTAATTCACGAATTACCGACATTTCCTTAATTTCTAATTCATGAATTAGCTATTTTGTTGCAACAGATAGAATAGGCAGAGGCATGCATCTGAGTCTTCAGAGCATAATCTTAGTGGAATATAGAATGGCTCAGAGCTCATTAGCTTGATTAAAGGTTAATGGGTAGGTAACGGACTTTTTTACTTCTAGAAATATTTTAGCACATAATTCCATTTCGCTGCAGGGGGCACACATACATGAGGAGACAAAAGAAACAAATCTGGATAAAGATCACCGTGTTAAAGGTGGATCAGGAAACCCAGAAATATTATGCATCATAGATTTTCCAAAAAACGTCAAACACTGTGTACCCTTAATCAGTTTGACACTGATCCTGCTGTTTCAGGTTACGCGACCTAAATCGAATGCTTACCAGATGTTGCTGTTGCAGTTTACGCGCTGGATCCATTGTAGTGGGAGTGCTTGCAATGGTGAGTCGTAACGAGTATTATCATATATATTAAAGCTGTAAAAAGGCTGATTTTGATGTCCCTCCTAATCGGCTCCCAGAGAACGGTTTTAAACAAATGAGGTACCAAAAGAGAAAACATTAGGAGTGGAGGAAATTATATATTGAATAGGTTGCTGCTTTCCTTTATTAATAATTTTATATAATTAATAAAAGATAAATGAAATTTGCGTTGTTTGAAATGCGCGGCTAGAATAAAAACGGGAAGATGGCGACATAAGCATCTTCGATAAACGAAGATTACCAATTACGAAGATTACCGTTTACAATTATTAATTAGATCGCTGGTGAGGTAGATACCTTTTTATTATGATAAATAAAGATATTGTCTGGTATCAATACTTTTTATTTAGCTTATGACCGTTTCGATCGCATAGCGATCATCCTCAGAGCTTGCAGCTTCCGGGCCGAAAACAAAGTTCTGCCTAACAGAACTTTGTTTTCGGCACGGAAGCTGCAAGCTCTGAGAATGATCGCTATGCGATCGAAACAATCATAAGCTGAATGAAAAGTATTGATACCTGACAACATCTTTATTTATTTACCGTTTACAAATGAATTTTTTTATATACTAGCTAAACCTGTGCGATTACATCACGCTGAAGGAGAGCTGAGAAAAAATTATCACAGAAAATACAGCATTTCCAATTACATTCACATGTTTTATATTTACAATGATTTTTATACTATAAATATGAATATTGTGTTAATATATAACAGCAATTACTTATTTTTTCGTAATGACTGAATTGCTTATGGTCATCACTAAAATATTTATATAAAGGGACAAACATTTTATTTCGTTCTTTTAAGATTACTAATCACAGCTAGACTGCAGAACTTTTGTAATTTTTTGTTATTTTCAACTGACAATTAAAATTAATTGATTTATATCTGGGTTAATGATATTGATTTGATGATAATAATAATATTGATGAAGAGAGATCAGGTATATGTTTTTTCATATTATTGTAAGATGAATTATTTGCTGGTGTGATTAGAGCTCCATAACATCCTGCTCTCAAAATTACCGTCATTTAGAATTCGCGGTATTGACCTGGACTGGATAACCGCATTCCTTAAGCATCAATCTCAGAGATAAGAAATACAGTACTCGCAATTAAAGGACATTAGGGAGTTTTAGCGGCAGGCATAAGGAGATATCCTTAAACTCTATTGATCACGTGACTAACGCCTTTATACGGTCGTAATGAACAACGTTCAGAAGAGTTTCAGCAATTGCGAATTTGCGTTATGCATTATAACAAAAAAAGCATTTCAAGCGTTGAACAAAGAAATTGCATAATATATCAAAGAGTGTAGACTAGTGGTCAGACATTAAAAACACTTTACGAGTCAACAGAACAACAAATATACATTGTACATGGAGTTTTAGATTTTGTGGCCCTCCGTGATGAGTATGCAGTCTGGAATTTTGAATCTGTTTTTCTTGAAAATATAGAAAACATATTAAAAAAGCATTCGTTTTGGGTGTAAGACATAACATATCGCAAAGATATGATTTGAACTCCTTTTTCGAGAATTTCTTTCCTGTCACCTCTCCAACATATCCCGTTAATTTTTGCCAGCGTTGTGGTGTTGGTAAGGAATAATTTTAACTGCTTCACATACGAGAATCGGTTTGCCACAGTTTGAAAAATTCAACTTTTTAGGCGTCCATTTTGCCGCTTGTAAGGTGACCTTAGAGACGCCCACAATCGTGCAATATTTATGAAGGTATAAGGTCGTACTTTAAGCCTAAGGTAAGACGTTATGACTTCAAGGTCCGTCACGTGACTGTTAGTGCATAACGCCGTTACCTCACGCGTGACGGTAAAACTCCATATTATTTACTTATATTTCCATTTCTCTGTTAACTGGACATGGGGTCCTGCAAGGTTCGATCTCCTCCTGTTATACGTATACGATATGTCTCATCTATTAAAAACGGAAGAATACATCTGTTTGCCGATGACCCGAATGTTCTTTGCAAAAATGAAACTATGAATAGTAAGTTTTCATAAGATTCAAATTAGTTTCGTAATAACAAATTAATAGTTAACAAAGTAAAAAATGTTTTCAATGTATTTCAAATCGGCAATCGCACGCTCTATTGAAAAGGAACAATACGCAATTAGCTCATGTTAAAGTAACAAAATGTTTAGGTATCTCAATTCAATCAAACCTCAAATGGAATGTATATGTAACAGAATTAAACCCTCAATTAAGTTCTTTATGTTATGCATTCTTGATTTTTTTTAAATTCTGTCAGCCTTTAGGCAGCTCGTTGCGTGTATTTTGCAAATGTACATTTGCGCCTGAGATATGGCATGATATTCTGGGAAATTTCATCCTGTAGTACCCAGACCTTTAGACTGCAAACGAAAATTATTCGAACAATGAAAAAATGCCATCCAAGTGAGCCCTGCACGTTTCTCTTCATTAAGCTTTGAATTTTACCACTGCCGTGTCTATTTAATTACGAATCTGTAACTTTTGTGAAAACTGACTTACTTAACGGTGGGAACATATTTTCATACAATACTGATATTCATAATTACAACACAGTGTCAGTATCAACGGCTCACTACAAGTAATTCACATACATGAACTACGTTACTTTACAACGCATTGCTAGATAACAATAAACAATTAAAGTCGGCACATTAGTTAAAGTTAAAAGTAAAAGTTACATAAAAAGGCACATAAATTAAAGTTAAAGTTATAAGTTTTTCTGCTGCATAATTGTTTTTATGCAATTGGAGACTATATTTAACTTCAAAAAGAAAAATAATATTATTTCCAAGAAAACAATGATATGTAATGCATTAATTTTTATTTATATTGTATAATTAAAAAAGATTTAATGTGCCTGTAACAAGTAAAGTACTTCAACTTCCGTGTCAATGACCCCATCTCGATTAGGTTCTCGTCCAGTTTCCTTGATCCTTTTAGCAAATGCTGACATGGCCCCTTGCTTTTCTTCCGGGCATAAATGTAGCTTCAATACGCGCAAGTTTTGTTGAACTCTTTTTTTTTGGGGGGGGGGTAGTGGAAGGAGTAGAGCTGGGGGTGAATTGCTATTTTGTGGGCAATCAAATCTGGTGTTCGTTTGCCGATGCAAATAAGTTTTCTCTAACTCGGGAATGAAAATGTTTATTTTTTTTCAAATGTTGCTAATCTTGCGCTTTTTTCAATTTTATTGTTTTAAACTTCTATTCGTCTTTCAACTATTTATAGTTCACTTATAACTGTAACTAAACTACTTATAACTATTTATAGTTCAAATGTCGGGAAGGGACTCTGGAACTCAAAAAAGTGCGCAGTTCATTTTCTCCCCCATATGCCACATACAGTTTTTTTTACTGTTTTTTGATAAATAAATCAAAAATAAATTTGACAAGTGGGGCTGCAGAATGGTACAGTCTTTCCCGTATTAGTTTTCTTTTTCCTTTGGTCCCGGCTAGCTATGAAAATTTTCTTCGAAACATTTGGAGCTGTTTTTAAGAAAATTGCGCTTAATTCACCATGTTTTGTATAAAAATATTTTCCATGCCATATATGAATAGCATATATTGTTGATGACAAAGTGTTGTATTCCAGTGCCGTAAGTCGTTCTAATGGTATTAATAGCCCCTTTCCTTTTCCTCGCGAAAATATTTCACTACATTATTTGTAATTAATTTACTGTCAGAACGCAATCTCGCATACCTAAATGGATTTGATTTTTTTGCAGACTACACAGAAACTACAAAAACAAAACGAACACTTTTTCCCGTACTGTGTTGGCTGGCGTCAGAATTGTTAACATGCTGTTAGACATCGGCGGGCCCTCACTTTCAAAACAACAGTAATTTCTAATTCCGCCGTCTGCAAAAGTATAATGAACGTAAAATATGATGTAGTGGTGTATATGTTGGCTAATGTTACTGATTTGATATTAATATTGATGAATGATGTACGAAGTACATCATATTTTTCTCTGGTGTATAGTGGGAGTAATAGAATGCCGAGAAAGCGAACCCTGACAGTGCCATGGGATCCCAGACGCAGCAAAGCATCGAGAATGGTACATGCTGATGATATAAAAATGTGAATATTCATGGAAATGCAGTATTTTCTGGGGTAACGTATTCACAACTCTCAATATGCGCGATGTAATCAGTTCAGCTAGTTTATTGTATTATATTCTTGATACATCAAAGTTTAGAAAACAAGTGAAATCCGAACACAGGATCATCACGAACAAATGAAATAATAAAAATCCGTAGTAAATATGCAGTGCCATCAGTGAATATCACTAACAGATGTACTTATTCTCAAGAGCCAAATCCAAATCATGCAAATACATAAACTACCTTAGTTTTTCAATCGTGATATGGTCATCTTTAATATGTCAGATTATTGGGAATAATTTAAGTCTTCGTTCAAAATTAATATATAATTCTTTTTTCATTACTATAATTTTTATATTCATAAAAAATTATCCTTTCTAGGGACAACTACACTTCAATAACCAACCTTTGAATGATCTTATTGGATAAAGAACGGTACGATTGTATTTATTTAGAAGAATCGCGTTTTTCAAAATGATTTGTAGAGGATCAGTTACACACTATCATTTCAACAAAATACGATAAAATACAGTTTCGTAAAATACTAATTGTTTTCAAAATTATGCGAGTAATCTATAAAAGGAATTAACGTTTTTTTCTGACAGCAATAAACATGTATCTTCTATTTAAAACCTAGTGCATAAACAATTCATTTTTTGCTTGCTTTTGAATTAAATAATGGCAAAAAAATACGTATTAAAAATTTTCTTCGAAAATCAGCTCCAAATGTTGTCTTCAATTACTTATACTTACGAGTTAAGTTCGCTTAAGGAAATGATATATGTTCTATTTTCACAAAATTTTCAAACATTTGAAAAGTTCAAAAAATCAATTTATTAAAAATATTTTTACACTTTACATATTAAAACTGTATATTTATTCTATAATGCAATTCGTACCTCAATATTAGATCATTAAATCATTTCACGTACACTTATTTGAGAATCAAAGAATCTTATCAAGTTTTCTCGAAATTTCGAGAAGAAATGTGGAAAATCTCAGTAACTTTGCGACTGTTATAACGCATTACACGCGATTACAGATTTCACAATCGTTGGTAGTTAAACTGCCCTTTATGCTACTCTGCCCCTGGCAGCTAACAGCTGTTTTAGATGTTTCGTCCAATCGGGAGCAAGCACATGCAAGGGATACCTGCCAGGGGCAGAACTACGAAAATCGCAGTATAGCACGCCGATTCTCATCCACAACGCACGTATTCGAATCTATTCTCAGAAAATACGTTGGTATGCTTTTTTTCTCTTTAATTTGTTTTGTAGGAACAGAGCACATTACACTCAATTCATGGATAAGAATTCTTTTTCATATACATTTTGATATTGTAAAAAATAAATGAATATTTTTATAATTATGGCTCTCCGTTTGGTTCGAACATTTCGTGCTGAAGAGTAACTGGATTAGAAGTTACACTATTATAATATTACGTAACCACTACCAATAATGCAAGAAAGTATGTGCTGTTAGCCCCACTAGTTTCTTTAAACATTTTGCACTGGTAATGATATTGTATACAAAACGGTATAATGGCTATTTTCTTTAAAACATTTTAATTTTCAAAAATTACACAGAATTCTGTATGCTCTGTCTTCTTGGTAGTAAAGAGAGACATTACAACCACAAAGAATTTTTCACCTCGGGGAGCAATCTGATAAGTCAACTTTCGCTGAAAACGATAGTCTGTCTAGGATTTTTATAATAATTCTCTGCATTTGTAAACAATCACGTTCAATTATTTCCGGTTACGGGTAGTGGGCGTATACAAGTATACCGGCGAACAAACTAAATTTCGTAAAATCATAAACCTCAATCAGATAAGTCATGTTGCGTAATCATTCGCGCTCCAACAACGATAGTTTATCAATTATCAACATAAAATAAGTTGAGATGTCAGTTTATTAGCTCTAAGAAGAACAGTTCAAATAAACAGTATGGCAAGATAGTGCTATATAACTTTCACTGCTTATCAGTCTAAACAACAAGTTTAGTTTGCTAACTTAGTTTACAAACTAAAGTTATTGAAAAGCAAATTGAATTTTAAAATCAAAAAATGTATTTTGACGAAAGGATGGATATATATATATATATATATATATATATATATATATATATATATATATATAGAGAGAGAGAGAGAGAGAGAGAGAGAGAGAGATAGAGAGAGGTGAGAGAGAGAGAGAGAGAGAGAGAGAGAGAGAGAGAGAGAGAGGGAGAGAAAGGTAGAAAGAGAGAAGAAAGAAACACTTCTTCGGTTTCAGGGTCCCACAAAAACAGGTTGCTATCCAGATATCCATACTTTTTCCTACGTTACATACTTCTCTGAGTGGAGTATGGAGTAAATGCTACGGGAAAGAAAATTTCTACAGTAACTCAATATTCATTGAATGCATTCTTTCACAGGTTGTGGCGTTTATATTTTTCCCCCTTGGTATTTATGTTACTTGGGTATGGTCTCGAATATGCATTTACGACTTCTTTCGTGAGGACATCATGACCGGTAAGTTTATTTATGTCAATCTTAATATTTTCACCAGATGTATTCGCACGACCTTTAAGGACCAAATCCGACTACCATTTCCTAGCAACGACTAATTATCATTATGCAGTGTACTCTGGCTAAAATAAAATCCTTCATTCAATGTAAACCTACATAAACAGAAAGATTTATAAATAAAAAGGTTTCATGTGCAAAATAAAAGTATCAACTTACTAACTCTAAAATAGAATAATTTTAGTTTACTTTTACTGAAAGCATTGCGATTCAAACTGAACCATTCTACTGATTTGATCTCTACTATCTTAAATGCCATGAATTCCATGATTTTAGAAAGTAGCCTAACCTCAAAGCTCCGTTAAACAAGGCTGTTAAATAGTAAATACTGGCCATTCTGGGAAACTCTTTTAGAACCTTGTTAGGTATTAGATCATTCCCTGTTGAGAAGGTTGGTCGTAGATTTTTTATTTCTAATTGCATCGTTTACGGTGAAACGTATTGTAATTTCATGCAATAAGATTCGTAAAGTTATACTTGAATGATGTTTAAGTATATCTGAAAAATGTTTATCAAGAACATTTGCCTTTTCTTGATCAGAATCCACAGCTATATTTTTTTAAATGTTAAATTTTTTTAGCCTTTTCATTTTTAATAATTTTTATCGCTTTTAATTAAGATCTGGTGCCTGGGGGTACTTCCAAAAGTCGTCGAAATTTGCTTACCTGTGTTTCTCAAGATGTGACCTTACGGGTCGACCTTATTTGTTGATTTCGCTGAGTTGGGAGATCTTGTATTATGCCGTATGTGTCTTAAACGACGTTTTGTTTTAATTAGGTTTCATATACACTTTCATATTTCATCTTTCTTTGGTTCTGGTGAAGTTGAATCCGTAATGATTTTGTAAACCATGTTGTTAAAGCGTTTACATAATAATCGATCTTTTCTGTGAATCATATTTTTTCTTTGGTAAATATAATTCATTATTCATGATGGTCCGAAATTTCGCAAACGTAGTTCAAGTCTCGGCGCGGACATAAAAATGTTACTGGTTGAAAACACGTTTTTCAAGTTCATATTCATTAGTAGTATAATACTGCGGAACCATTACAAATAATGCGAGAAAGAACGTGCTGTTGGAGCACCTGTAGTTTGAAAGTGGCAACTCAACGTGTTTGAGCGTAAATTGTGAATTTGTTACTTTTGCGTAATACAGATTATTTGTGCCTTGAGAGGTGCTAAGTCTGTGAGTTGTAAGCAAACTAGGGAATTCGTTACCGAGGTCGGGTAACACTTGGTTTTGCGTGTGATTAGGTAATTGTTTTTCTCTCTCTAATGGATTTTTTAACTGAACACTTGCCACAATTTATAGTGTGAATTCTTAGGCAATTCACACATCTAGACGGTGTCTCTTGAGATTTCTTTCGTTGTTAACAATGGTGTAATTCTCGACATTTTACACATCTGGGTTTGCGGTAATTTGATTGAGTGTATCCGTGACTCTGACATCTCTTACATTGAATTGGGATTTACAGTCTGTTTTTATGTCCAATCTTCACAATTGCTAAAAAAGGGTTTAATTTCAATATTTCTTTTATGTCAAAATTACAATCAAGGTGTACGAAAAATAATGGGATTGGGATTTTGTTTTTGTGCAATTTAATTGTTCTTATTACTGAATAATCAAGGGCAATGAGATCACTTGTTATTTCGTCCTCTCTATAATCCATGGGCGTATCTCTGAAACGATTGAAAATCTACACTTTCTCTTTACAAGAACTATTTATACTTCTGTAGTCTTTGACTTCAAGATTTTAATTTTTACAGTTTTGTTGACGATTTTGGCAGTAAAATTGTTACAGTGTTTCACGTTTGAGTCATTATTAGCATTTTGTAATGATCGACATGAATAAAAATTGGTGGTGTACACACGAGTGATTCTGAGGTAGTATCTTTGATGAGAGAACGTGAAATCTGTTCCTAGTTTCTACGTTGTAAGCGATTTCAAACATTTTCCCTGCCATTACGTTATTATTTGACATAAATGAAATGAATATTTTGGTCTTTGCTGATTTTTTTAAGTATATGTCGTCGCTAGGGTAGTCTTTTGCGCGAATTACTGGCGGGCAAGCCATTTGGATACCTTTGAACAGTTGTAAAGGCGAGGTTGCCAGTTTCTTCTAACGAATGAGTATCTTCGGCTTTCGGGTTCGTTGAACGATCACTTTCCATTTGTTGAGATGGAGCGGGAGTGGGAGGAGACATACAGACTTGCCCGGCGAACGACAATTCCATGCACCCAGCATTGCCGTTCACCACCGATAAGTCATCTATAATATACTGGCCGAGTCCAGCGCATGCCGGATTTCCGGTGCCAATTGTTTTAGAGAGACTTCGTTAATTAGCACTTAATGAACCCTTAATACAATCAATAATCACTGTATTAGTTAAAGACACTTCACCACACAGACGAACACAATAAAGTGAGGCGGAGAGCGCCGACCCAGGAGGACGAATCATTTTCTGTGCGGAGTGATACATTCGCTGATAGCGTAACACCCTGGGCCGCGAACTAATTTGTTAGGCGGTCGCAGCGAGATGTGAAAATCATGTAACCGGCGTAGGTTATAGAGTTGTGCGCGGGCACGTGAGCGAACAAACAATATTTCCTCAAAAAACGGTCAATTTTTTTTCTAAATATTCTGTTTGAATAGAGCGCAATACAATATACTACATCTTACGTAACATTTTCAGAAAAAGGTTTAATATTTTCAAAAATTATACGTATAAATCTTCTTTAAATATAATTCGTTACGTCGTTATAATTTTTTATAATTTAATGGGTTAGTCATTAGAAATGCTTCAAATGATCCGTTGTTGACGTTCTTTGAATCTAAAATGTTTTTGAATGTAAAAGAGCTTAAATTTGTGAGTTTTCAGAAATTTTAAGACGGTTTTTTTTTCAGAAAAGGGTTCCAAATTTTACTCCAACAAGAACAAAATTAAAACTTTATAGTCACTGAAACTTAGATTAAATTGTACACGCTCAATTTATTAATGCAATTTGTAATATAGTAATTATAATTGTAATATTTAAATCACTTTATTGTTCCTTCAGAAAGCAATTTGAGCTTTCTACTAAACCAAATTTCGTGATTTTTACTTTAAATGTAAGGCAGTGAGCTACAGGTGTTCTATTTTTCACCGATTTTGTAGTACAAACACCAAATATTAATAATGTAAAATTAATAGAATGAATTTTATCGGCCATCATTTCTTTATTATTTTATTTTACGAGTGGCAATCGATTGGAGTTTCATGACATAGTGCAAGGGTGTGGGTGTGAAATTGTAGTTATGTTTATAAAGACCATGACTGTACAGAAACATACACATTACAACAAAAGTGAATACATACAATTTCACAATGAGATCACTGCTTTTTTACATACCAGGTATGGAGTTTTTCTACAGAATTTTGTGCTTACGGTACGTCAGAACAGAGATCACGCTGTGAGTTCCGCTACCAGGTTCATTTGCCCCAAAGTGTATTTTTCTGAAGACAATGCTTCTGAGGCATTTCTTAAAGGACAGTTAAAAAGTAGAGGCATAACTTAGACAAATATTGAAACCAAAATGATTTTCATATATCCTGAAATACTGGTTAATTATGTTTGGGATTAAATCAATAGGGGTTCATAAACAAGGAAAATATTTTAAATTCTTGGGTTTACTATGCAGTCACTTCTGTGGATTTCGTTTCTGTTATAATCAACTTTAGGTGGAATTCCACTGTTAATAATTATTTTGCCTAGCTGTTACTTATGGTAATAAGTAGAGAGCGGATTTTAATGATTTTTTTCTTTTCACTTTAAAACAATGCCGTTTAGTATATAAATTTATTTTATTATGGACAATGGAATGGAAAGAATGGAAATAACCCGTTGTGTATGATTTTTTTTTTTTTGCATTTTTCGTCGATTTCGCCTAATAAGTAATTTTCTAGGTTTTCCCACAATTTTTAATGAATTTTCACTTATTTCATTTATTTTAATATCATGTTAATGGTATTTGCTTCAAATACTTTTATGAGATGCAACACAAATTCTTCACAAAATTTCTGAGTAGCCTATTCGATTTCTTCGCTCAGAAATTGTAATGTCAGTCGTTGTGAGTATGTGTCACATACTATGTGACGCTAAACAGCGCCATTGTCAGTTTAGCCGACTTTGATTAATCTGTCGATAGCACTATCATATAAAATCTGCAGATCGTTTTTCAATGCAAAGTTTCTATTACTCGAGAGCGAATATTTCTTGTTATCGGATTTTGACAACCACTCTTGTCAGTACTCTTGTACATATCTTGTAGGTTCTACTTGATACCATTTATTCTCAAGTAAGCTAATGATAGTAAAGAAGTGATGGTCCTTACTCTGGGCCCCTGAAAACGTGCGCGTATAATACATACCAGTGTAAATGATACCGAAAAATTTCGACTTGTACTAGGTACCTAAGGGTGTAAATGATATAGAAAAATAATTCAGAAGTAGTAAGTTGAGGTTGTTTTGTACTTAAGCTTTTAATACGCAAATTAAGCTGTGTTTACTTACATCTTTTAATATTTATATCTTTTAATATTTAATATTAATGTACATAATCCGAATGAAGGTAACAACCACGAGATGAAATGAAACATGTTTTGCATGTATCAAATTTTAAAATGTAAATATTTCGTAATTGTTTAACTTGAAACTTATTAGATAGTCTGCTAATTAAGGTTACTTATAGAAGCATTAAGTTGACTGACTTCGAGGCACACGGACAGAGAATTAAGGCGGTGGTTTCAAATCTGTATAAAGCATGGATGTTTTCAGTTATTATTGACTTTTATGATTTCCTCGGGAATCACCACTGCTCCCGAATACTTCCACAACCACATACCCTGATCTTTTATCATTCCCTGGTCTCTTCTAAATCCATTTATTCGCTATTTTGGCGTTCTCATGGACACAAGATTAAATTGGCTCACTCACATCTCGTCCAAGGTAATTGACGTCAATAGATGATTCGCTATTTTGTGTCCGATTCTCAACCGTAACTATTCTTTAAAAACTCATTCCTCATTAACTATTTACAAAACGATTCTTCGTCTGATATTAACTTACGCATGCTCTGTTGATTTTCAGCTGCCCCAACCTCATTAAATAAGTAGCAAATCTATCAAAACAGTTTAAGAATAACAGTAAATACCCGTGGTTTGTCAGCAATAAAACACTTCCCAACAATCTTGCATTAGAAGTAATTACTTCCATTATTACGAAACTGGCACATAATCTCCTCAATATTTTAAATCATGTACATGGAGCGGCACTTACGAAATAGGAACTGATCAACTTCCACTCTCTCGCCTAAGAAACAGACTCCCATTTCCCATTTTCCTTCAATATCTCTCTGACATTAGATAAGGTAAGAACATTTCTTGCATTCACCTGCCTCTCCCATCGCGTTTCTTTCTTTTGTCATCGCTCTTCAACGAATGTTTAAATAATTATTCTCGCAATAACCTTGATGGCTTAACCTAATGTAATCCCTGTCGGGGAGGTGACAAGAAGTAAACGCCTTCACACTTCGCTGATACAAAGTTACTCGGTGAATCAACTGAAGAGCGTCGCGGCTGAATGTTGTACTAAAATACAATTGAATTAAAAAAACATGCCCTAACCGACGACTGTGTGTGATATTTGTGGGCAATCTGTGTGCGTTATTGACTCACGACTTGTCTCCCTTCATAAAAAACAATGGTATTCATTCGCAGATGGACTTACGGGCTACCACGGGCTTATATGAATTTGTTTAGAAGCGAGAAGGGCCTAAGGGCTACCCTGGGTTTGTGCTCGGGATGGACAAAGAAGCTCTTCACTAGGGTTCATTTCCAGGGGAACGGAAGTTGTCGCTTTGATTTATTAGTGATGCCGGAGCGCCAAGTGCTTAGGACGTTAGTCCCATACACGTAGTGCACTTTTATGGCGGGAGGAGGGGGTGACCCCCGCTTTGATGGCGAGATTAGAAGCCGACCTACCGGGCATTTTCCTCAACTAGGTATCTCCCACCAACAGGGCACCGCAGTACAGGATGAGGATAGGATAAGGAAGAGAAAGGAAAGATTGCGCGTTGTGCGTGGCCCGTTTATTAGGGTACAGCTCCAGCATTCCACTGGCGTTCATTGGAGAAAGCACGGTAAACTACGATTAGACCAGCCGCTAGAATTCTCCTCCAGACAGCGGCTGGATTCGACCTGACAAGCTATTGTCGAGTATCGTGCCATCTTCGGGGTTCAAACCTCAGTACCTCCCGGTCAGAGGCAACGAATTAACATCAATTGATGTCCTGAGCTACCTTTGCCGGTGGCAGTTAATCGCGAAAGGCTCTGGTTTAACTCTTACGCGCTGAAGGATGACAGCCGGGAAGTGGGAGGGACACATCGAGGTAGTCTCGACTCGAAATAGAAGTACTCGTAATTACCAAGAGAAGTATGCTCCATTTTGTAACACCACTAGTTTCATTTTATAGACATTTTTATGTTGCGGCTTTTAAAACCCCTCAACAAATTTATTGAGTTTTAGTGAGCTAAGAGCAGCTGTAATAATAGAATTTGTGTTTTTCATTTAAATAGTAAGTTACATAGTCTCGTTTTCATTAGATGAAAGTTCTTCTTAGCCATTTTTATTAACAATAAAGTTTGTTCATAATGAAACTATGAGTTTCCTTTTATGCCAATTTTATTGTAGTCTTGTTACATGCTGTTAATTCATTTCATCTTCAAATATAATGGTCTTGACTTGTTGGTAATGGTCACAATACCTTTCAAAAATATGTTGCAGGTTCAACTCGTAGAATCTGCGCTCCAACTGTCGGCCTGGACAAAGTTTTGTCCAACTTATTTGCATTTCTCACCTTCTGGAACGGCTTAGAAATTTGTACAAGTGCAGGCCTGATTTGGGGAGCAAGCAAGGTGTGTAAACTCCAGAAGAACTCTTTAAGGAACCGACGGCCTCGAACCTCACTAGAGGTTAAGCGCCTTATTTTTTCGAAAGTATTCAAACATATGCAAGTTGATTATTTACGGACTTCCTCGAAGATATTGGTCTCTTGAAAACAAAACTGCATTCTCAAACTAAGAAACCTAACGATCACTTTCTAACTGCATATTTTTTTCATAAATTATTTTTGTTTATTAAGTAGTTATTCCTATATTTTAATTGAGCACTCAATATTCAATGGGTAATCTAGTTATTCTTGCAGCCTGGCGAGTCTAATTCAATTACAGAATGGGACATGATAATAACTTAATACTAAAACTTATTATAGAGGTATTTCAAAAAGTAAACTGATTACAATGAATGAATATATTTTGTTTCGTTTTTAATATCTTGACAAAAATGCTCGTACAATTATGTTTCGATGAAAAGGTTTTCGAATATTCCATGTCCCTGCAAATTGCTAAGTGTGGTTTCTCTAGTTTGCTCTCAACAAACCCATAATATCTCTAGCTGATTTACAAAATATATTCGTATGCAATTTCAATAAATTAGTTGACAATACTTTTTCCAGAGGTCATCAGGTTGGGTGACAGCTTGGCTAATGTCTTCAATGTGCTGGATTGCATTGCACACAGCACTTACCATCTCTTATCTATTCTCCGAAAATGAAATAGGATTTATTGTGCTCACGTCAGTCTTGGGTATATTTTTTCTAGGTGAGTTTCCATAAATCGTTATGCATTATTATATAAATCAATATACAACATAAATTTTACACAGCAAAATTCATCATCTACAAAACAAAATTAATAAATGCATAGATTTAATCCTGATCATTGAACCTATAATAAAGCTGGAATATACTACGAAAGTGATTTCTTCAGAGAGCTTGAATTTCTTCGACTTGGAATGGATGTTTGTAACATTTTAAAGGTGGTTTTCAGTTTCAGTTTTCAGGTTCAGTTTTCAGTTGTGAAATGGACATTATTTTCAAAATACCCACTACGTTTTTCTATGAATCAGTCATAATCAACATCAAAATGGACTTTTAGGACAAAATACATTTTTATATACTTTATAACACAATTTTAAACGTATTATCTTTCACTTCACATTAGATCGTAATCCTTCCACAGAATCCAACCTGGCTATGTTTACCCTAAAAGCCAGAAAATCTCTTTATAATCGGGCTGCGTTTAGCTTCTTCCCCTCACGTTTTATTTTAGATAATCCGGGAACTTCAGTAATATTTTAAATACTTTGACATATTTCAATGATTAGATAAATCTTTATGATTAAATTATTTTATTTTATAAAATATTGTAGATATCTGAACGTTCTCAAGGTTATTTATTCAGAACTCATCAAATTCTGGAATTCACAAGTTAACAATGCAAATAAATAACTCGTATGTGTTTAATTGTTTCAGTCATGAGTCTGTTGGCGTTATTCACAGTTGGAAGTTTTCACAACGAACTGAGTAAGGAATTTGCAACTACGAGAGGATATGTTTATCCGCCAACTTATGTACCACCGCCTCTACCATATCCACAAGGAGTGTCGGTGGTTACTTATGGAGGATATCCCTATGGACAACCACCACCATCCCAACAACCACCACCTTTTCAACCATCACCACAGATGCAAGGTCCATACAGCACAAAGACTACACCTCCAGGCACAATGGAAGACTGGGCCACTACCAAATGAACATAAGATTTCTGCTCTGAGGTTAATTAATGTGTCAAATAATAATGTACCTTCAAATACATTGTTTTGAAAATGTTCAGCATTTACTAAGTGCAAAAGGAGCAAAGTGTTTATTTTTGCAACTAGACCCATTTCAGGAAATGTACATGCCAAAATATTCAATAACTATTCAGCGTGTTACTTAAAATTACAAAAATGAAGATTACTTTATGTTACACCAAGAGCCTTGAGGGTGAGAATGTTGGTGAGAAAAACATTTAAGTAACATCAAATAAAATTTGCCTCTTTGTCAATTTCTATCTCTACCAAAGAATGTTTAATTAAAAGCAATACATCATAAAATCTAAAATAAGAATCATTAACTCAAGTCATTATCGCGCCTGTGACTTACGATCGCAAATTTTCACTCACGTAAAGGCACATAATAGAGAATTTTTATTTACTGGTCAACCGTAAGACTTTACACGTTATGGTTTCACAATAACAAATATTTACAACATTTGTTGAACAATTTTCATTTCAGCTTAACCCAATTAAGCTCCTACGATTTTTTTTTTATTTTTGGGATGCAGATTTTTTTTGGTAGGTGCTGATTCAGTGGGATTACATGGGAGAGGAATGATTGTTTTATGACGTGGCGATATGGATTCTTAATTCTTCTCACATTTTCTAAAGAGGTAATCGTCTCTCAAAAGAAAAGCAAGTGATTTTTTTAATTACAAATAATATTTCTCAATAATAATTTTCACAAATGATATTTAAGTATCAAAGTCGGTATAGGGAAAGGTAAACGCCTAACGACTGGGACGTGCCAGGGATTGGAAGGCCACGGACGGTCGAGGTCTCCTATGCTGGCCTTACAGTAGCAATATCTTTCAGCAATTTGTTTCTGCTTCTTGCGGTCATCTTTACACTAGCAAGAGCACGAGAATATATTGTGAGAAAGATCTGAGCAAGATCTTTCCGGCAAGATATTGCTGATTGTTTAACATTAGAACTATTTGTTTCCGTGTTTGGTGACGAGGAAAATGGCGCATTAAGTGAGGTTATACCTCTCTTTCCGACATAACTAGTGGAGGGCAAATGTGAGTTGCGGTCGCACTTAGGGCCGGTTTCACCACCAGGAATCAAAAAGATGATCCCGAGTTGATCCGGATCAACTTGCAGTTTTGATCCCGTTGTACGTTTCTCCACGCACTTGCACGAATCAACGTGCCTGACTCGGATCAAATTTGACTCGCAATTGATCCGTCGCCGAGCGGTGGATCACGGCCAGATCAGGAGTTATTTCTCGTCTTGGTCATCTAGCTATTCCAGTTTTCCGTATTTTTAAGTAAATACCTGTTGTTGACTTAGATTCAGTAGGAAGTATTCGCTAAGAAAAGAGGATTGCGCCGTAATATTTGTTGAGCAAATGTGTTTTTTAAGATAGTATTGTAAATAAAAGTAGGGTTAACACAATTGTAGGTTATAATTCTCGGTATTGGAAGTCAAATTAATTATATTTTGGCTTCAAATTAGTGTAATTATAAGGTCATTAGTAAAATAGCATTTTTTGATATCTGTATTGCAATTGGCGTGGGATAGTTTATTGAATACTTTTTTTAGTGTAGTAATTCTTTCAATTTTTGTTCTTGTTAGATTAATTTGTGTCGTCGTAAAAATGGAGTATGTTTCGAATTTCTCAATAAATATTATTATATTATTATTATTATTATTAATTATTTTATTATTATTATTATTATATTATTATTAATTAATGAAGTCATTGAAGATTTATTGTGGGAGAGAACACCACAAGTAGTTCCAAAAGGAACAATTGTTTTGAAATGTCGAACGAGCGATTAAAACTTTCTTTGTATTTGGTCATTAAGCTTTCGAGTAATTCTCTTCAACTGGAGAGAAATATGGCGTAGTCTATGCATTCTTTCAACGTTCAATTGAATCCATCACGAACAAGAAACACTACCACACGCAACAGAACACACAGACGGAACGAATGAAATTCAAAACAACGAATACAGCGTGACCGCAGAAATACCCACAATGTGCATTGCAAGATTGTTGCCAACCGCCGCATTTCACACTGCTCACGAATCATGGGGATCCGGATCAACTTCGAAGTCTCAAAGCGTTGGTGAAAACGCACAGGGATCAAGTCGCGCCTTGACTCCGGATCAGGATCACGAAACTCGGATCAACTACGAATTTGATCCTGGTTGGTGAAACCGGCCCTTATTGTGCTAAACGATTTGTGAGGATGTGTGACTAAATTTTAAGAAGGAAAAGGGGCTTGTGCGAATTAGGTGAAAATGTCTTAATATTTTTCATGAAACTAAATGATTTCGTGGATTTCGATTCTCGTGGGAACAAAGTAATGTTCTTTTAATATAAAGTAAATTTACAAATTCGGTACAAAGTTTTAAACTATCCACTACCTACTACTGATTATTATAGATTAACCTTAAAATTGATTTGGATTAGATTAATATCTTAATAATTTTTAACGTAAAAAAATAATAATCAGGGAGCATCTATAGCTGAACCAAAATTTGAACCTTTGGTAATCAACCGTAAAGGGATTATTTATTACTACTTTTATTGTAGTAAACCTTTCTCACAAACCCATTTTACGAAAGAAATGCATATTACAGTGTAAATATTACGTCGATGTACTGCTTTAACCATACTTTCTGCGCATGTGACCGGGGTCATCATTGGCTTCTTCCAGCAATATCTTGCTCAGACTTCAATCCAATTCTAGTCCCAGCAACAATCGGCAATATCTTTCCGAGAATGTAAACACACTTTACACTACGATCGGCATATCTAGCAAGAAATATTGTCAACATCAGAAATATTTATTGCTGCAATGTTTACATTGGCAACTTTTCTAGCGAAATAGTATTGCTCACCATCTTCTTGGAAGTATAGGCCAGATTAAAGAGCACACGCTCACGAGCATTACATTGACGCGTGAGAAGTAACGTGCGTCGTAGAATAACACAATATATTAGGCGAATCGGCACATGAACGCTTTAGCCCGTCCGCATAAGATAGTGTCATAAGGTCTCTAGTGCAGCACTCTCCGCAGAAAAATCACTTGGAAAAAATTGCAGAACATATTAAATCTGTACTTAAACGACTGGTTTAATTTGTACATACCACAAGCACAAATTTTAAAAACGAAATTAATTCCTTGTGTCCGGTTATGGGAATAATCTATGTTTTTAGAATTAGTCGTATAGCGGACTATCGCGTCGCCGTCCGTGACTGGTTAATGCTGTGGCAGCTACTAGATGTGGCAATGACATTGAAAACCTGAGGAAGAATGGGGGCGCGAATAGTTGAGTGGGTCAGTATACTGCTAAGCTAGTTTTTGTTCGGCAGTCCGCGCCTATTAACAGAGGTAAGAATAACGAACGACCTTCAATATGATTTCTGTCATTCGTATTCATTCATACATTGCATCTCACCTTCACTTCCATCCTTATGGCCGAACGCTGGAGCGAGCGTCCTACTAGTCCTGGCAAATTAGAAAAAAAAGGAGAAATAATTGATAAAGTTTTGTAACTAATCTAATACATTTATTGGAAATGTAGCAAAAAGAGTTAGGCCAGTTTCCTCCCCTAGAAGGGGGGTGCAAGCCCAATCCCCCCGCCTCAAATTGCAATTTTACATTTTCTTTCAATTTCATCCAAACTGTTCGTTCGTTATTTTTTATAAAGAAAAGTGTTATTACACAAAAACATTTCTCATATAATTGTACACAAGAAAGGTCAATCGCATTCTTTACATAAGATAAATGTTTTCGAGGTATTGGAATTTTAAAATCTTTTAACATACAAGCTGAGTCACGTAAATTTAGCATCTCCTATATCTTTTTAACGGTTGAAGTTATTGTAATGCAGTTTTAACGGAATGCATGAGGTAATGAAGCTAATTGATACGTGCACTCATTTCTGTTTTAACAATTGTATTTTACGAGGTATTTGAGGTAACTGTTTTTACAAATAAAACTATACATATTTTTTCAGTCTATCATGACGAGCGTAAAAAGACAAATCCAATGACATACATAATGAATTATGTTAGATAAGCATTCTTTAAAGTAATTTTGATTTTTTGCACCGGATATTTTGAATGTAAAAGTCCTCCACACAAGGTCACGCAGCGCTCTCCCTGCTAGCGCTCGCTCGAGGAAGGGAAGGGATCTAGGAAGGGATCTTTTTTTTTT
>BOPP01000022.1:8520900-8548430 GCA_017312745.1 Gryllus bimaculatus
ATAGAGGGACTTACATACTCATAAAGGTGGTCTCTGTAGTCTTTTTTCCTTCTATTTACAATCTATCTTGGACACGTCAGGTGAATAGTGAATTATTTTTTAGTAGAAATTTAAGAAAATGTTGTATTTTTATTAATCTTGAATAAAAAGCATAGAGTTTGTATTATTATAGTGTAATTTTTATTTTAACTATTTCTTTTTCCATACTATATTTTATAAATATTTTAGGTCTTTTTTCCTCTTTATTATTTTTTTTCAAATTTATTTTCTCCTATTTGTTTCTTCCTCTTCATCTTCTTTTATACGTTTGTACATAACTCCCTTTCTTTTTTCTTTTTTTTACTTTCTTCTGCTTCTTCTCTCCGTGGTTCCGTATTTTGTGCGACCCTTTTTTTTTTTTCTTTTTATTAAATATTAACTTAGAAATTAATTATTATTCACTTTGTATTTGTTTTTTTTGTTTTTTTTTTTTTTGTTTCTTTTTTCTTTTTTTCTTTTTTCCTGTTTTTTTTTTTTTTTTCTTTTTTTGCTTTTTTTACTTAATAATCCATAATAATGTTTTTCTTCTTTTAATATTTTTTTTTTAATATTTAATCTTTTAATATTTTTATAAATATCTTGCTAAAATTTTTTTTTTCTTTCTTTTTTTTTTTTGAGTAAAATTGTTTTGTATTATTTGTTTCATCTTGGTTTTACTTAATTTATCTTATTTTTTACTATGTCTTTGGTGCTGTGTTATTTTTTTTTTGATATTTATCATTTTTTAGATACAGTTATATTTTGTTTTTTTTATTTATTTTCTTGTTGTTTTTTGGTGATTTTTTTGTTTTTAATTTTTTTTTTTTTTTTTTTCCTTTTCGTTTTCATGTTTTCCATTGATTCTCTTTTTATGTTTTTTCAGTTAGTGTATTTTAGGGATTGTTCTTTCGTTCGTTTCATTATCCTTTTTTACTTTTTTTTTTCTTCTTTTTTTTATCTTTTTTTTTTAAAGTGAGCATCTTTTTTTGTTATTTTTCAATGTAGTCTTTTTTTTTGGTGTCTTTATCTTGTTGTAAAAATGCATCGCAATTTCAGTGTTGCATTATATTATTTCTTCTTTGTTGCATTGTATTTTGCTTTTTTTCTAGAGAATGCATTTGGCCATTTTTTTCTTCGGTTTTTTTTTTTTTTCTTTTTCTTTTTTCTTTTTTTTTCTGTTTCTCTGTTTTTGATTTTTTGTTTGTACGATTTTTTATTTTTTTTATTTTTTAATTGCCTCGCTATCGCTTTTTTTTCATTACTCTTTGAAAATAACTTTGTTTAATAATATTAATGTTATTATAATTTTAATATTTTAAAAATCTCCGGATTGTTCGTACTTTAGACTAATTATTAACGATTTATATTTTTTTTTTTTGGCTTAGTTTTTTTTTTTTTCTTTCTTTTTTTTCTTTTTTTTTCTCTTCCTCTGACTATTCATTTCTTTTGTGGAAAAACGTAAGTAAACTTCCCTGTTTTCTTTTCTTTTTTTTTTTTTTTTTTTTGTTTTTTATTGTTTTTTTTTTTTTTTTTTGTTTTTTTTTTTTTGCTTTTTTTTATTTTTTTTTTTTTTTTCTTTTTTTTTTTTTTTTCGTTTTTTTTTTTTTTTTCTTTTTTTTTTATAAATTTTATCTTAGAAAATCCTTTTTTTTTTTTTTTCTTTTTCTTTTTTTTTTTTTTTTCTCTTGTTGTGGTTGCTTCTTTTTTTTTTTTTTTTTTTTTTTTTTTTTTTTTTTTTTTTTCCTTTTTTTTCTCTTTCTTTTTCTTTTTTTTTTTTCTTTATCATGAAATTACACATGACTATTTTTTTTCTTTTTTTTTTTTTTTTTTTTTTTTTTTTTTTTTTTTTTTTTTGTTTTCCTTGTATTTATTCTTTGTCTTTTTTTTTTTTTTTTCTTCATAATATTACTAATTTTTGTATTTTTTTTTAATTTTTGTCATCCTTACGTCTTTGTTCGTTTCATTATTTTTTACTTCTTAGCCGTGTCGTATTTGTTCCACTTTATTTTGTATTTCTGTATTTTATATTTCAATGTTTGTTTTTTTTTTTTTTTCTTCTTTCTTTTTTTTTTGTTTTTTTTTTTTAGATATTCATTTGTTTGTATTTATTGCTTTCTTCTGATATACTCTAATTTCTCTATTTTTTTTTCTGTTCAACTTTTATTGCTTGTACTACTCACTTTTTTTTTTTTTTTTTTTTTTTTTTTTTTTTTTTTTTTTTTTTTTATTCTTTCGCTTTTCTGTTGAAACCAGCTTTTCTTTTTTTTTTTTTTTTTTGTTTTTTTTTTTTTTTTATTTTTTTTTTTCTCAATTTTTTTTTTTTACTGCTGCATCTTTTTCTCTGTTTCTTTAATTCTTAATTATCCTGGCTTTTTTTTTTTTCTATAAATTTTGTTCTCAACACCTTGTTTTTTTTTTTCTTTGTTTTTTTTTTTGATTGTTCTTTTCGATTTTCTTTTTTTTTTTTTTAGTTTTTTTTTCGTAGGGATCTTGTGCTTTTGTATTATTGCTTTCTCTTTTATATACTGTTTTGTTTTAATTTTTTTTTTTTTTTTTTTTTTTTTTTCTTATTTATATACTAGTTTCTTTTATTTTTGATTGTTTTTGTTTTTTTTTTTTTTTTTTTCTTGTTAAAATTTGACATCTTACTTGTTATTTTGTTTATTTTTTGTAATTAGATTCTCCTTTTTTCTTTTCGGCCGTTTTATACCTTATGCATCTATTTTTTGTCTTCTTTTTTTTTTCTTTCAGCTTTGTCTGATACTTTGGCGCTAAATCTACTTTATCTTGTATTTTGTTTGTGTGTTACAATATGTTCTTTCAATATGTATTCTATTTGTATTTTTTTTTTTTTTTTTTTTCTATTAACTAATCTTTTTTTTCTAATTTTTCTTTTTTTCTCTTTTTTTTGTTCTTTAAAATTTTTCTTCGTGATAAAATACTTTTTTTTTTTCAAACTTTATTTTGATAATTTAACAGTAGGTTTGCTCTTAATTATTTTCTTTTTTTTGTGTCTATTTTCGCATCTTAATACTAAATTATCCAGCTTTTTTTTTTTTTTTTTTTTTTTTTTTTCCTAATTTTTTTTTTTTTTTTTTTTTTTTTTTTTCTTCAATAGATTTTTAGAAATTGTCTTCTTTTTTATTGATTCTTTTTTTTTTTCTATTTAGTTGTTTTTGCTTTTTTTTAGTTTTGTTTCTTTTTTTTTCTTTTTTTTTTTTTTTTTTTTTTTTTTTTTTAAATAGTTCTTTCTTTTTTTTCTCTATTTTTATATAATATCTTTTTTTTTTTTTTTCTTTTTTTTTGCTTTTTTTTGTTTTGTTTTTCTTATTTCTTTTTTTTTTTTTCTTTTTTTTTTTTTTATTTTTCTCTTTTTTTTTTTTTTTTTTTCTCTTTATTAGTGTTTTTTTTTCTTAATTTTCTTTCTTTTTTTTTTTTTTTTTTTTTTTTTTTTTTTTTTCTTTTTTTTTTTTTTTTTTTTTTTTTTGATTTAAAATAAATTTATGTGTCTAATAAAATTTTGGTTAAAGATGCGGCGAGTTGGGGGGGAGTATGATAATATGAGATAAGAGCATTTGGTCGGTACGTTGTATTATTTGCGAACATAAAATATTCATGTCGCGATATCAAGAATGGGCAGTTGGCTTCAATAGTTAAGTAAATGGGTTGTTACATGCGCCATAAAGTTCGTTAGAATACGATACATCAGCTTTAGTTCAGAGTGTCTTGGAAAAAAATTGTCACAGATTAATCAGGAAAAATAAGAATTAGGGACGTAACGGTACCTGGTTAAATGTTAGTTAATATTCTTGCCTTATTTTGAAATCTTTTATTATTCTTAAAAGTACATAGGTTCTACAGTGGATCCGCGGGTTTTTATGTGTTAGTACGTGAACTACTAGTTTTGTCATTTAGAAACTATACTTTATCCACATTTTCGTTATCAGGCCAGCAATTATCCTTTTCTTCCGCAATATCTGCCGTTTTATCGATCTCAGCATTACGTAGCTTATCCATGGTACTACGTACTATTTTTGTCGCTTGAGGTCCTCAAAGTCGTTATATGGGTACACGGGAAAGTAGGAATTGGAAGGTTGAAACTCAAGTGGTGGCTCATTCAGAATGGACACAGCGTCGATTGATAGTCTAGCCCCCTCTGGTTCTCGCTACATGTTTTTTTTTTTTTCTTTCTCTATTTCTTCACCTAAAGGGTGTAGAAGAGAAACGATGACGCTGAAAGAGTGTCGCTCGCATATTTCGTGATCATGTACCACCTACACATTGATTACATTTCTTATTCCGTGTACATCTGAAGCTAGTCATTAAGAGTAATATTCTCGGTACGGCCAGCACAATGGGTAAATAGTTATATGTTTTTTGATAAATTTCATTGCTCAATTTTTTCGGTGTGGCTTTCGCTCAGACATTTCCAAAAAGAACGCGAGAGGACGTTTACCTTTAAGAATGGTTAATAAAGAAGAATTAGGGAGCTCTTATTATTCGAGGCAATGTTTATAGCAATAATCACTATGTGCTCGACAACTCATTGGGTTAAATGAAGTTGAAATTTTTTTGCAATAAGTAGGGCACGTACACAAATCCTTATTCCCTTTGCAATCAAGCTGTAAAGTAGTGGGACTCAAAAATATAAAGATACAAAAGAAAAACTAAATAAAGGAAAAAAAATAGTGAAGAATAAGCAAAAATAAAAGGAAAATAAAAGAGCGTCCACTTTACTTTTTTTGTTACTTAAGGATTGAAAATAAGGATTTGTGTACGTTGTATTATTGAAATAAAATTTCAACTTCATTTAAATGGGTGTCATGCCATAGGATATTTGAAAATTGTCATTTAGGACGAGGTTTAATTCTTCTTTATTAATCTTAAAGTAACGTTTCGGTTCTTTGTTTAGTAAACCGAAAAATTGAGAAAATTTCAAAAAAATATATACTTTGGGCGGCGGCAGATGTCAGTTGGTAAGAGTATGTGGTAAGTCCGAATAGCTAGCCCCCACCAAAGAAAATAGAAAAAACATACGAGAAAGTGTGTGCCATTCTGTAGCACCATTAGTTTCATTTTTACTTTCCCGTGTACATAAGTAGTATAGAGTAATATACGTAGTACATGGAAAGTTATGTAATGCTGTGCGATAAACGGCGGATTTTCGGAAGAAAAAATAATTGCTGGGCCCTGATAACGAAAATGTGGATAAATATAGTTGCTAAATGACAAAACTAGTGGTGCTAAAGAATAGCACTACTTTCCGGTATAGATTTCTATTTCCTTTTGTCTCTACTAGCTATACGAACTTGCTACATACTCTTGCCAACTGCCATTTATCGCCGTCCAAAATACTCCCCCCAACTCGCCGCCCAAAATTTTCTTAATTTTTCGGTTTCCTAATAGTAGAACAGAAATATTATTTTAGAATTTTAAAGAACAGTAAAGCCTTATCATAAAGGACAATTTCCTTTGAAAAATTTGGAGCTGTTTTTAAGAAAATGGCGTTTAAGCCCTACTGTAAATTCAAAATGTGAAGTTTTTTCACAGAAAAATTTTGAGTTTTAGAAAAACTTCATTAGAAGTCATTTGAAGCATTTTAACTCACATATACAATAGTGTTTACAAGTCGCTAGAAATGTGCATATTAACGGCGAGAGAGATCTTTCAAATACATTACAGTTGTGTCATTTTCGAAAAAACAAACTCGAAATGAACTTTTTGTCATATTAAAGAGAGCAATTAGCACTATCCCTTCGAAACGTTTGAAGACAAAATTTTGAGCCGTTTTTGAGAAAATGGCGTTTGAGCGTTTCTGAAATGCGAAGTGTTCAGCTAGTTTAACAGAAAATGGTTGAGTTATCGAGAAGCGTATACAACATTATTTAACGAACATGTAATCATAATCATGTGAACAAATCGCCGCTAGTAAAAATATGAACGACGTAAGAGACAAATTAATTAAAAAATACATTTTTGTAATTTTTGAAAAAACAAAATAATACGGGATGTCTGTGTCATTCTGTAGCACCACGGGGTTTTTCTTAATTTAGTAACGGGTTGTATCTACTTTTTCGTTATCAGGACAGCCAATTATTTTTTTCTGTCGAACATCCGGTTTTTTCGTGCAGCAATAAAATCGTCACATCAAACAGGCCGATGGCCAATGCATCTCTCGTACAATGCAATAGATATTGCAACACTGAATGCATGCATTGTTTACAACAAGATGCCCAAAAACTACATTGAAAATGTCACTTGGTGGCGACGGATTTCCCTAAAATAACTACTGAAAAACATGATCAAGGAAACATGAAATCAAGGATTAACAATCCCAAAACACATAAATAAGACATTGAACTGTCTAAATGTTTTCAAAATCCGCAAAGCTGTAGCTATAGTAGCCGGCGATACAACTTACTCAAAAAAGGAAAGGTTAGCGATTTTTAAATTAAATATTTATAAAAATATAAAGAAACATTTTTGTTTATTAGTGTGAATATATAATTTCCTGTTATTTATGGTCGCACAAAACGGACAGAGAAAGAGCAGAGTTTTGTACAAAACGTGAGAGAAATATTTGAAAATAATAAGAGAGCTCTAAATATTTTATTAGTTGGAATAATTTAAAATAAAATTACACTATAATCAAACTCTTGCTTTTGTATTTAAGTTAATAAAATACCATTTTCTTAAATTCTACTAAAAATTAATTCACTTTCCCTGACGTGTCCAGTAATTTTAGAAGGGAGTCTCAGAGGCCCCTTTAGTGTTTAAGTGTAATATTTTTCTTCGGAGCATCAACGGAAACAAGTGTTTTGATTTTTTGGAGTTTTCACATGAAGTTTCATTTACTTTTTCAAAATTTTCTCAAAAATTCCTCCAAATGTTTTTATTAAACTTAGTCCTCTGATGGCGGAAAAGATACTTAAAAGAAAGGGACAGATACTGCTTTCGCTGAAATGCTTGAGTTTTCGAAAATTGCATAATTTCAAAATTTGTCTCCATCTTCCTACAATATTGAAGACAGATATTTTGTTCCTTAATGAAATCTATTCTTCAAAAACAGATCTTGAAATAAGGTCGGATACAATTTTTCGAAAACGAATAGTTTTCGCGAAAATTTGGGTGACTGTTACAGGCAATATTTAAACAATATTTTCTCTTAAAAATGGCACCAAACCTTTCGTTTATATTTTGTCCTCGAATATATCAAAGAACGGTGAAACAGTGGCGCTAGTTCCATTTCCGACGAACAACGAGTTTTCGAAAACTGCAAAAATGTAACAATTCAAAACTAAAAATCTGAGGACAGATTTTTGTCTCTAACAAACTATGTTCTAAAAAAATAGATCTTTGAAAAATGTCATGTCCTGGTTTTTTGAAAATGCGTGTATTTTTCGCGCAATTTGAGCTTGAAGTTTATGCAAATTATTTTAAAAAATCTCAAAAACCGCTCAATTTTTTCTTCTTTCATTTTTTCCCTTGGAGATTATCCTCGGACCCTAAACCGAATATAATGCTTCAAGGAAAGACGCAGGTCTCATTTTTGTTAAACTCCTTGAATATTTCAAAATTGCAAATTTAGAAAGAATATGAGAAAGTAGTACAAGCTGCGGCAACAGCCCATTTTTATATGGTAATTTCGATAAAGCGCATGGCTGTTGAGATAAATGAGAAAAATTGAAAACAGCGAGACATTTTTAGGGCTTTATGCAATTTTCTTTGTGAAGTTTGAACATTTCTGAGAATTGCCAAACCTCAAATTCGAATTCAACACCCCTAAAACCCTGTAAGAAGAGAAAAACTTTTGATTTTTTTCCTTTGGACAGGATATTTAGTGACCGGACTTTCTCAACATGCCACTAGGGACTATAAGGGACACTGTCGACATCGAGAAAAAAGAGCAATTATTACAATCGTCCGTACACAATATTAAAATTATGTAATACTTGGAATAGTGGATGTGATAACTGTACTATGTATTATCTCATAATGAGTCATTAAGTTAGTTATTTTTTATGCATGAAACACGAAAAGGCAACTATAATAGTAGCTAGTAAATTTAGCTTTCCAGTCTTCAGAATTGATAGGTGGGACTTATTATTTAACTAGCGGTGTTGCAGAATGGCATAGACTTTCTCGTACTAGTTAGTATCCTAATTTTTTTGGTCTGGGCAAGCTTTTCGACCTTGCCCCATCCTCTGGCCAGTTTTTTCTCATTTTTTGGTATCCTAATGGTAGAAACAAAATACTACTTGAAGACTATTACAGAAGATTATTACTTGCAACCTCGTCCTACATGGAAATTTTTGTTGAAACATTTAGAGCCATTTTTAAGAAAATGTTAAAGTGTTGCTGTAAATGTGAAATTTGAAGATCTTTTTCACAGAAAACGTTTGAGTTTTCGAAAAACTTCCACTAACCGCTGGAAATGTGCACATTAACGGCGTGAGATATAAAAAAAAAAAAGTGTGTAATTTTCGAAAAAACAACAAAAGGATGAACAAAAAACACCAAAAATGAAATATGTAAACCCAAATACTAGCATTACTTATATGCATTAAGAGAAGAACTTACCTTGAGCACATCATATTATGCTCCCTTTTGCCCCGGTACTAGTGTCCTCTCACTTCTTGAATACGTACCAAGAAACAAACATACCTTTAACTTTAACTCCATAATATCCCTAACCCTCACTATTCTGAGTTTGCCACTTATTCATCGCTTTTTAGTTTGACCAAACCCAAATTTCCATTTTGTTACAACCACTTGCAATTCTTCTGAACTAATGACAATATTTTCAAACAAAGCCATAGTTGCTGAACCCATGTATACAACATTTTCTTAGCAGTTTTGTGAAAAGAATGGTTTAAAAAAAAAAGTTTCCAATTTAAAAAATGCATGGAGATGCTAATATTCATAATATCAAAAGACAGTTGTTACATATAGAAAGTAGGTCACAACTAAATCCAAAAAAGATTGTGAAGTTCACTTTAGATTTCCATGCTTCTCCAATGCCATATTTTTACAGCTAATTAGGAACTTAGTAAAGGTTTTAAATGTTTCCTGGCATGTAACAGCCCCTCCAGACAGACGTCAATGTTCCAATCGTATTTAACATGTTCCTTGTTACTCTGAAAACATTAAAATACCTCCTCAAATCTAAACATTGCTGTCAGACAATAAATTTTCTCAAAAATAAAAATATTTTTCCATCCTGGAGTACTTCTGAATTCTTTGATTGATCTAGCAAGCTCACACCAAAATCTATGCAGTTATGGGGAGTCCTGTTATAATATGCGCCATTAAGTCAATCATCTGTGACCCACATGTGGTTCACAGATGTAGTTAGTCAAGTGTTATGTTTTGTGAACCACTTCTGGATCACAGGACTGTGAATGTGTTAAATAATTCTCCACAATAAATACTTGATACCAACTTTAACTAGCATGAATTGTATCATAATAAATAATGTTTTATAAATTTATCGATGCTTCTCCATCCAAGACTTTATATTTTAGGATTATTTAATATTGTTTTCATCAATAGATTGCAATATTTATTATTTAAATTTGCACTTTAGCCAACTACCTTTCCCTTGTCTTATTCTAAGTAGTGAAACGTTGAGAAATAGAATACAGAAACTGACATATGGATTCACGTCAATAAACTGACAAAATGTTACAATTTCTTGTATTAAATTTCTTTCTTTAACCTTTACTCAATAAGTTCTTTATATCTTTAATAAGTTCTTTATATCTAAATGCCGTACATCACCCCAAGGTAATTTGAAAGAGTTATAATTTTTCTTGTTTCGTAGCCTCATAGTTCTTTCTTCTAGTCCCAACATTTTGACAGATACACAACTAAATGGAATTTATTATGCCTGTAAATATCTTATTATATATTTCAGTATATCCTCCAATGGAAATCTTGCCAGAAGAAATATTAAAACAAACTAGTTGTTGAAGTTCTGAAGAAATACTGTAACAAACTAATACTAAAGCTTGTCAATGTTTTTATTAACATCTCGTCACCTAGAAGTTATTGCAGGGGAAAAGAAACATTCTAATTGGAACGTTGATTTCTACAATAAATTTATATCTTCGTTTTATTTAATTTTACAAAGAAAACATCTGAAAATATTAATGTGTGTTTTTTTGGATAGTCAAATTATTCTAGAAATGAAATCTAAAGTTCTCATCAGTATCTTGCAGTATTAAGAATACAAAATGTGTAAGAAAGTGGGGAAGCTGTTTTGGCTTCGAGTTCAAGTTGTCCAATTTAGATTTAAAGCTTCAGGTATTCGCATTTCTTTAGTTTTGTTTTCCTCTTCAAGCATACAAGGTTCTGAATAAGAGGAAAGGAAGACGTGATAAAATCTACATGCCATAAATTTTGAAGCCATGTCAAAGCAGGCTGAATCAAGTGCAGCATTGCAACTAAATGTGGCAAGAGCAACTACTGAACTGAAAATCAACTCTTTCAAACTGGTGGTGCAAGGAGAAAAAATTTGGTGCCTGCCCTATAATGATTGCATTAAAGCTCATTTTAAAACATTATGTAATTTTTGGTAATTTTCCCAAAAATTGGTTTGTACTAGAGACAAAAACTTAATTCTAATTAAAGCCCTAACTAGGTCAACAAATTCAATGTAGTTAGAAAAGCAAATAGTAGGTATGCACCTAAAATATTCTGCTGTTACGTTTTCATTTAAACTAATTTGAAGGAAAACTTGGAAAAGGAACAAAGAACACTTTACAAAGTCATTACAATTTATTAGGGCACATCACACACCAAAAATTTGATTAAACCTTCTGAAAGTGTCAAAATACAGAAAAAGAGCAATTTCAAAGAATTTTCCCATACAATCATTTTGTATATTACATTCACCAGAAAGTTATTACATCACATTCAATACTGGAATGCACCAATTTTCATCCCCCACCCCCACTCTCCAAAATTTTATTAATGGATATGCAACACAAATTACAATTCAAAAAGCAGTTTGAAGTGTGCGATGTTCCCCTATGTGCTATCAATAATGTACTTGCACAAGACTAGTACATCAATAAATTTACATAACATTATTGTTTTCCATGAACACATTGAAACCATTTCTATGGTTATGCTCCTAGTGAGCATTTGTCGCAACATCAAGATATTCACAGGTATAGCAATGAAAGGAACAATAATCCAGAAATCCAGTTTATTATTTTAAAATAGCAGAAGACATCGTATCTTTTCCATTCTGTCCCTAATCAGCAGGTTCATAAAATTCAAATGTAGTACCAACATATAGCAAATACAATTTGAAAATTAAAACAAAAAGCAATAAAAAAGTGACTGATTAACATCTTTTAAATACATCTCTTTCTGATGAGGCACTACTTAATTATATTTAAGCTTAATGAAAATTCAGCCAGCTGCAACAAAACTTCAACAAGTTATGATGCTCCGAGGAAAGTCTACACTGTATTATACCATGCAGCTGACGTTGTCGGACAGGCAGAAATTTCGAAGTAGCAGCATAAAATTTACACATTTGAATTTAGGTGGTAGAGCAAACCTTGTACAAAATGAAACTGCAAAAAGTTAACATTTACTGTAGGCCAGGTTTTCTATCGAGTAAAAAGAAGTAATAAACATACTCAAAAACAAGGTCTATGCGAGCAGCAAAGCAGCTCCTATTGAGAGCTACTGGCTATGAGCTGGTGCAGTTCCATCATCAAACACGTCCACAAATGCTCTGTTAAGGCACTAGGGCACAATAACAAGGTTGCAACATACTGCAACCAGTCCATAGCTGCTCCATTGAGTTTCGGTTTGGTATGTAACTATTAGTCTTAACTAACTTTTATCTCCAATGCTTCTAACATACAATCACAAAGCCTGAATCTTCATTACTAGTAGCACAAAACTTAAAATAAGTAATCACATTTTATGAACATGAAAGTACTCACAGATTGAATAACTCAACCTATTGACAAACAACTTTCCCTGATTTCAACATCTACATTATTTTTTTTTTTTGTTTCCTTAATCTTAACTTAAAGAAAATTAAAATAAAATAGGCTCCATGCTTTAGATGGATGTTTCTCAATGAACACTGCTCAATCTAACCTTATCACTTACACATACTATGCATTTCAATATCTATAAGAGCCATTTGGAAAATTGCCAGCGGGCTGGAGTTACATAAATCACAAACAAAGACACTGCCCTGTAGGTTAAAAACAAAATTTAATTAGTTTAAACATTTGGACATACTAACATTGAACACTGCATATACTAATGCAGAACAGGAAATGCTGCAAAACAGTTATCTATAACCTGAAGTTTTGGAACACATTCCATCTGTATTTCATGACCTGATGTGACAACGGCAGTGGTTTTTTGTGATTTTATTTTTATTATTTTATTTTATGTTTTGAAATATACATGGAAATACTTTATGAACTGACAAGCTGACAACTCATTACAATAAAATTTCATTAAATCTCCCAACAAGGAAGAAACTAGGATTAAAATATTTCTGCTACAGAAATCTCTTCAATATCCACCACTCAACCACAAGGTTTCGGTAACTTCAACTTTTTTTCTTTTTTCCACAGAAAACTTGCATCAGTCAAATTTTTAGCATATGGAGTGACAGGTGAAATTTCATTTTCATATTTTAGTAATTGCCAAGTAAATAAAAACTTAAAAGCTAAATGAAATATTAAAGCTAAGTTGTTCTTGTAATGCAGGGATCATTTCAACTTATTACACATCCCAATGAAATACAAGTAACTATATCAGTAATCTTCGCTGGTCCACCTTCTTTCCCAGAGACATAACTGGTTGGATGTTCATGTTCAATTGGTGTGATGCCTACTGCAGACAGCATACATTTCTATGGCCATTCTTCAGCTTAAGGCGTGACTTCGGACGGTATTTCTCTAAATAGGCAAGCTGCTTGGCGTTTATAGCGCCACGACGCTTCCTGTAATGTAATAAAACACAATTAAACTTTTAAGGCAATAATTTTACTTTAGTCTGGGTTTACAAATATTTTTATCTAACATCTCGAACTGTGATCATGGCAAATAATTGTAATCATAACTATTTTAATTTTTCATTACATTTTAAAAACATTTTGTACTTCACATAATTTACTGATATTTGCAATGTAACCATTTGATACTCTAAACATTTTTCTTTTAATTTATTAGCCAATAAATACTCAAATTTTCCAATTGTAGGCCAGTTGCAAGCAGTGTATTTGATTTTATTTGAAAAACTGCACTGCTAACAGCACTGCTCTTTTCATCTACCTAGTGATAAGCGAGTAACAAGATGTAACACCTAAAACATTTCAAAGCAATATTCTCAGCATTCTCAATGACTTTCTTCATCTTTAGTCTCACATTCTAAGAAATTTTGTCACAGGCATGTAACATTTCTAAGAGAATTTAATAATGATTGTTTGGTGGTCAAGTTTCCTCATTTGTACACTGAATCTCATTACTTCCAAAGATTATCTTATTGTACCTTCACTATAAATATAAATTCAGGTGAACAAGAAAAATATTTTCAAAATTTCTTCACTAAGATTTTATAAATATAATTTCAAATTGTGAAATTTATTTGGTTTCTTTGTAAATATGGTGTAAATAAGAGTTAATTGGTTTTTACCTATTACACTGTATCTTCAATTCAACTTCTCCTTACAGTTTTTAATGATTTTTGACATAAATAAATAAAATAAACAATCCTTTTTGAACTTTCTACATACCATTACAGTTTCCATCACGCATATCTGTATATATTTTGCCGTTTCATACTACATTTTTCTAGATTAAATAATACTTTCACTACTGGTAATATTTAGGCAGCTCAAAATCACTCTACTTTCTTGATTGAATTTATTATGCAATGCAATTTGAATGTTTGTTAACTCCTGAACTTGTTAGCTACATTAAGAATTTATACTCTCCACTGGATTCAGAAACGATTTAAAGAATTAGAAAATTTTACACAAAGTTCTTATTGAGGAAGAAACAAATCAAATGCGGCACAATTAAAATGACAAGTTTTTTCCGTTCACACAACAAAATTGAATGAATATTTATATTGTTGAGTGAAACTTGGGCTCCACATGAACCGAAAAGAGGGGTATGTTATAGTTCTGAGGAAATTATTGGCTGGTTGGAAACACTTTCACAATTTTTTTGAAGTAGTCTAATATAGCAGAACAGTTAGAAACAGAGTGAGTAAGGAAGTGGTGTTGCAGCACCTATTGTTTACCATCCATTGTTGCATATGAGGAGGACATTTAAAGAAAAAAAGAAAAGTTGAGTTTTTGTTCCTCTACTTTTTAAGGAAATTGTCACAAAAAGAACCTCATCAATGTGATTTTATTACTTCTGCAAAACCATTTATTACCCTGAAGAATTTAGTTGCGAAGATGACAAAAACTATACTATCCACTTGGTAAATACTGAAGCTTTTATTTCCACAATTTGCAGTTTTAGACATTTTCAATTTAATTTTACTTCATATTTTTATCCATTTGGGTTGAATTTTGAAAATTTCAGTGTTTTAACTTTTCATAATGACAATACTGTAAATTTTCTGATAAAGTTCACCATCAAATTAGTTAATGATAATAAAATTAGATGAAGACAATTAGCAAAGCAAGACTTTCAGACAACTTAAGTTGTTTAGCATTACCACCATTCATTTTACTATATTTTCAATTTTAACAATTGATAATTAAAAACAATGTATTTACAGTGACAAAATTTTGTATGTCTTCATTCACTTATTGCTGTACTACCATCAACTTTCCAAACTATGAACAGTGGTGGCTCTTGCCAGTTCTAGTACATTTACACAACAACTAAAAAATTTCTATATTTGTATATTATGTGTAATAATTATATGTAATATGTACATTTGTATTATTAATCACATGAATCACAATTGCATTGCAATTTTCATGCAGTAACTGTAAATCATATTATAGGAGTTTCCTCCATGCATGTATTGCAGTCTCGTCGTTTACTATATGTTGTTACCTCGGAGATACAATGAAAGCACAAGGAACAAACTATTGGCTGCAAGTTAAGAGTAGTGGGATGTAAGGCTGTTTACAGCTCCACAATGTTTGTAATTGAAGACTTGGGAAGAGAATTTGGATGAGACCAAAGAGTATGCAAAAGATCTTCGAATTACTTCTGTACAAATCTTGCTCAGCAAGGTAATGCTACAAACCCTACAGAGCAGTGACAAACAAAGGGTGGTAGGGAGTCTAAACATCATGAGAAACGGACACAGTAAATACATTGCTCTTTTATGACTAGGGACAGATTTTAATGAAATATCTTTTTTCTTTTCACTTCAGAAAAATGTTTAGTACAGAAATTCATTTTATGTTGTGAAAAAATTAAATAACCAATTTTTATATGCCTTTTTTTATCAATTGACAAAAACCTTATTTAACATTATTTTTAATGCATTTTTTGCCAATTTCATCTATTTTAATATCATTTTAATGGTACTTGGTTCAAACAATATTTACGAGTTGCAACAAATGTTCATCATAGAATTCCAGAGTGGCAATTCAAGGTCTTCACTGATATTGTAATGACAGTAGTTGTTAGTACTATGTAATACAAGGTTCCTGTGAAGCCTATAGGTGCCATTGTCAGTTCGGCTGATTTTGCGATAAATTAAGGCAAAGATTCTTTCAAAGAACAGTCCAAACCAAAAGTTTGCAGGCTGAATTCATCTGAACAAAAGGAAGAAGCCTCGATTACATCATAACACCCAACAGCTTGAGTTGTTCATCTGAAGCTGCTGTTTTTTAAATTTTTGAAGCATTTTAAAAATATATTACATTCACATCAAATTTAAAACTTTACTACTTCCAAACAGTAGACAAGCATCATTCATCTTACAAAAATTTAAGAAAAAACCTACTGATTCATTATATCACAGGAGAATTCTTTGCTGCTTTGAAGAATATGAAGCAGTATGATCTGTAGTGCCCGATTTCCAGCTGGGTTCATTGATCAGTACAACCGGGGAATCCCATATTTTTTTTCATCTACTCCTTACCAATTTTCAACAAATTCCCAAGTTGTGAACCACACCAATCTACTGTTTTTAGTCACAAGCTGCAAATGTTTATCAACAAATCACTTTCAAAGATGATGCTGTGATAGGTTTTCAGATTTGGAAGTTCTCAAATTCTCTAATGTCTAACTAATAAAATGTCTTAAATATAGTTAACAAGTCCTAATTGCCAATCTACGAGTTTATAAGTGATTTTTATAGTAGGACAAGATCTCTTTTTACCAAGTTTCCTTTATCCAGTGATGCTCCACTATTACAGAAGCGTTAATTATTACATCAACATTATTAAATAATTTATTGTACTTTTACAACCAGCACTATTTTTCTACCTAGTCACTGCTGTTATCTTCTGTGCTGGAATATTAAAGTAACTTTTTATCATAAGCAAAATTCAGAAAGTAACATATTAATATGAAAATCTTGAGGGGTGGGGAGGAAGCTGCACGTTTTTCATAATTTTCATTCTTATTTGAAGAACTAATAAGCCAAAGTATGGATCAATCTATTGTGGGCCTAGCCAAAGCTAATTACTCTGACACATACCTTCGAATGAATTCCACAGCATCCTCATATTTCATGCCCAGTTCTATAAGGGCAAGAGCCACCATCACAGGAGCCCTTCCTAAGCCTGCCACACAGTGTACTGCCACACATGAATCTGGGGCCTCCCGGAACCTGTTTTTAAGCAGCTCAAACCATTCTTCCACAACCTGTACACAAAAACCATAGTAGCTTTGTGAATTATTTTACATCAAAATAAGTGAGCACATCAAATGTAGATGTCCCAAAGTACCAGCTTGTAAAGATCAGGAATAACTAGAAGAATTGGCTCCACTGTCTTCCAATAAAAATAAATAAATAATAATAATAATTAAAAAAAAGTCTGCCATTTTACATGAAATGCTACATTTAATAATGGTAATTGTTTAAGATTGGGTTCCTTCAATCCACCCACATCTTTTGTTTCAATGAGGTATTTTGATTAAAAAAATACACCAACTAACAAATCATGCACAGGTTGCTTAATTATATTCTCGCCAAGGTACCCTTAAATAAATCATAAAAAGGTTTTAAAAATTAATTAACCGCACATTTGTTCGTTAAAAATTTTAGTACCAATTGGTAATACACAATATAAATAAAGTCTATTTTCTCTAAGATCCTACTTTTCAGTTGCCAGGTATTAACCAGTGAGGGTGCATTTGTAATTTACCCTTTCATGTTTAATTTAATTATATTAGCTGGACCCCTGATGTGTACCTTTTCACAGTCTGCCTCTACTATACATTAAAATATTATAAGTACATCAAGATCCATGAATTAAATTTCACAGATTTCATCACTAGATCACTAGTGTCTCATCACTAGTTTTACTAGATCTGTCAACCCATGCATGCTATAAAGCAGGAATACCCGAAAGAGCAAATCTAAAAAATGTAAAAGTGGAACCTAGGAGTTATGTAGTGGAATACTGCTTAACCCTCCGCATTCTTAAGCAATGAGCATAAAGCACGTCCTACTGCTCTTATGGCTTATGGGCTTACATGAAGCGACATGTCCCACAACTCTCAGGGCATCTCCAATATACCACACTAAAATCTCTGATCTCACAAATGCCCACATCTTTTCCTAGTGTGTAAAATAAAATTTTTTTTGTTGAATCGATCCAGGCTACATGTCTATTTCTCCACATTGTACTTTAAGTTATTAATAATGTAATAGGTTTCTCATAGTTTGGCATTTTACTGATTTAAAATAGCTAATGCTATTCATGTGCTGTTTAACATTGTAGATCAGCATGAAGCATGATTTCAGAAAGAAAAAAAAAAAGAAAAAAAAAAAGGGGGGGGGGGGCAGTAGAAAACATTTTTTTGGCTTCTGGAGGAGTCCATTACCAAAACATACACCATATACCATTGTACAAACTGCATCACAAGTAATGGGAATTGGAAATACCCGATGCCAGAGTGCATTCATGCCTGTCTTGTAACAGATGACAGATGCCCTAAGAGTGCAAAGGGCTAAAGAAACATAACTATGGCTCCACTTGTGACCCTACACCTATTCCTCACATATTCCATCACATTCTTCCAGTACATACAGAGAAGCATTCATTTCCAGACGTTTCCCCATACATACCACTGCACATTTCAAAAGGGAACTTCATGCCTTCTCTCTTTTTCCTCCATATTAAATGTAATCTCTCTTAATGTATTTGATTTTTGTTCAGAAAGAAGAAGAAATTTAATCATGCAAGCTTTGATTTTAAATTTTATAATTTTAAGATTGTAGGTTGGGAGGCTTTTCTGAAGTAAGATTTGATAAGTGCAACATCTACTTCCATTTTTTTTGAGATGCCCACAATTGAGGCATTCAGCTGCAAGAGAGGACTTTTCACAATCCATGAAATGAACAAGATTATCATTCTATAATGCCTTTTTATAAACAAAATGCACTTCTCTCTTATATTGCATGACAACTTTCACAAAATAAATGTATGTTGCAATTGTCAAACTATAAAAGGTATTGGCGGGGGGGCTATGTGTACTTAACATTCTTCTCCCAGAAGTTATGGTAAATATTATGAAACTATAGATTGAAGTTAAAAATTCATTTCACAGCTTTCTACAAAAATATTCTTAAATACAAATCACTTTTGAAGAGGAAATCAACAAACCTACTCTTTTCCAGTAACTTCAATCAATATTCAATCAGAAATCATCAATATTCTGTTTAGTTGTACTAGTATCTAGATGAACCAACACAGTGGTAGGGTTTTAGATCTGCCACCGGGGAATAAATTTGAACTTCACAGCAATTTGAATAGAAAGTTTGCAATTAGTTACACATCAAGTACAAATTTTCATTATATTTTTTCCCCAACTGGAGAGGCAACTGTTTACTAATCCCCACCCCTCCAAATCCTGACATTGTTATATTCTTTTTCCTCGGATAAATTGTGATAAATGGCTTTCTAAATTAATTGAGCTTCTGAACATGAATATGTACGATACAAAATGAATACAACTCTAATGGAATATGTTTATGTTCTCAAAAATTTGTAAGCCAAAGATGATATCACAAAAGGTAAAATCTATACAAATGGTGCACTAACAATTTTGAAATAATTTAAAACTAGATTTAAATATCCATTTCAAATCATTGTAAATATATTTGAAAACTGAGGAATATGCATAAAATTGAGACGCAAGAAACTTATATATTCACATTTATTTCCATTCCAAAAATCTTGATTTTAGATAAAATTTCTTGGATTTTTTTTAGATAACATTTCTTGGATTTTTTTAAACATGGCCGACTTATCCAGAGTGCAGAGAGAATACGAGATCAGTCATAAGTTAATTCATAAAGAGCTTGTCCGTATAAGTTATTATTCCATAAAATAATACCTTCAATGAATTTCAATTATAGTATATTTAGGAAAAGTTGTAAATAAAAAAATTTAAAAAAATTAATTTTGAAAGAAGTCACAAATATTCAATTACCTGTCCAGGAGGCGGGGTACCATCATCAAATTCCAGATCAGTCACACGAATTCCCTCATTCTGCAATTCCTCAATTTGGTAACTTGGTTCACACACCCTCACAACATCCTTCACTTTGTGTTTCTTCAATTCCTGCACAAACAATTACAAAAAGAAAAACAAGTATAGTTTCATTGCCTCAACAAAAATGTCCAATTAAATCCTTATCTTTTAGGAAGATACTAACCTGGATGTAGTTGTGGATGTTTTGGTCTGTGGGGCGATCAGTAATGAGGAATTTCATGTTCTTGTACTCAATTTCGCAGGGAGCAGGTCGAATGTCCTTAAGCCTCATGTTGCTGGAAGTCATTGACATTTCACGACAACCGAAGTATGATGATAATAATAAGCAAGTGAACACAGAAAAAGTTGACTTCAGGAGATTAGAAAAATTAATAATTCTTGAACACTGACGATACACAGGCAGAAAATTAGTTTGTCTATAATAAAAGTCTTCTTGATCTTCGATAACAACCAAAAAGTCTGACTGATGCACTCCAATTCTTATACAAAAATAGGTTGAATGTGTGCACTTTTGATTGCTACGTATTATCAATTTTCTCCAAGCAAACCAAAATGAACACAAACAAAATATCCTTCTCAACAAAAGTCTTTATGTGAAACCAGAAACAAAAGACATAAGAAATAAAAAAAAAAAATCAGATCTTGTTTAACTTATACTTATTAGAATTTATATTTCCATGAAGGTTCAAACAGTCCTGTTCCTTCTTGATATGCAAGAATGTAGGCAGAGCAAGTGAACTAGTAGAGAAAAAGAAACAAAACGAAAAATTAGACTGTCTGCCAGAGTACATACACTTTAGCACATTAAAGGAGATTAATTTACCAACTTTGCCTGTATGGAATTGCTTTCAACAAACTGGGTAACTGGAAACTTAAGTTTTATAAAGCCTAGGTAATGAGGACTAATCTCTAGCTATATCACACACGTAGATAGAAACAGCAACAGTTTCTTATACAACACCAATAACAAAAAATATATATATTATGTATCTCATATAATCAAGATATGCGCATATACATACACACTCGGAATTTCACATTTTTCTCTCTCTATTTTCTGGAAATAAAACGCGCACCGAATTTGGCAACCTGATGGGCCCGGAAAATAATCCACACTCTGTTCAACTCTGTTCCCCACACCCAGTCCTGTGCCCGAATGGAGACCTGCTGCTTTCCGTCAATTCTACTTAACTACTCCTCTTTGCGATTCCTCTCCCTCTTCCTGCAGTTCTGCAGTGCCCACAGTCAAGGTGGTTCCAATATCCAAAATAAACAAGCACCAACTTCAGCCCATTGAAATGAGAGACAAAGGTGAGTTGTTTTCCAGCAGGGCTCACCAGATAGCACTGCCGGTGCGGTTTCTTATGATGGTTGGTGTTTAGTGTGTATGGAATGGTGCAGTGAAGAACTGATTGGCTGCTCTTTCCACCCAAAAATTGCTTGGTTTACACAGCCACTTTATTTGTGCTGAGCCTGGCAGTATTCTCCGCTGTCCAACTGGAACTCCATGTATGTGAGGACAATCTCACCACGAAACTGCAACAAAATGAATAATATTTTAGAATCTTCATAGCTTAAGAAAAACCAATTATCCTGACACATGCAGAACAATATTGCAGCAAATTATTACAAATCTACTTTGCATAGAATATTAAAGTTAGCACAGTTATTTGGGCATAGACCTTTTTAAATAATGTAATTACTTTTGTATTCTGGCTTGTATTATGCCCTTTCAACCCTTTAATATCCCTTTAATATCCTTTTTTGTTGGTCACTGGACCCCACATTTACTAATTATAATGCTGTACTTTCGAACACACAAGGGGAAAGAAATTTCCAGGGATCAAATATTTTGACAAGATTTGAACAGTGTTTTCTCACCATAAATTCTGTTATGATTTTAACACTTCAGCACTTTACACATTACCTTCAACCATTAATTCAACTCAGAGGAAAGAGTACTAAAAAAGTACATTTTTATATTAGTTAGCACCATGCTTGTAAAACTTTATATTCAAAGTTTGCATTATTTTTTCCAAATTCAAATTTCCAAGCCAGATAGACAGATTACATAATAGCCCATTAACTACAGTAAATCTTTTGATTTGCAACTAAACAATGCTACAGGTTACAAACAAACAAACCACTAAATTTTACGACATACTAGGTACACTATGAAACAAACGAGAAGAGTTCTAAAAAGTAATTTCTAATGCCAACTACACAAACCTCCTTCACATGTACACATGTTGCAAGTTTCACAAACCATTTTAAAATACTACATTATGAAGCAGTCAATTTGTAAAGTTTGAAAAGCAAAACAAGTGTATGTCACTGTAAGTTAACAACTTGTGTTGTCTTGGTATTTTATTATCAGTTTATTTTGAACTCTCATTTTTTGTCATAATTAAATTATAAGTTTTGTTATTTTATTAGAAATATTTTAAAAATAAACTAACCCTTTAAAAAGGGTTACGATTTTCGTGGGGCCGAGAAGAATTTAGCCAATCGTGGTAGTTTTAGATAGCCGACAACACCAATAAAAACAGTATGCGATGCATGGGGGGAAAATTCATCAGTGCAAGTTTTCTTGAGTTCCCGAATCCCTTTCCATCATTTTAACTATAAATAGTAGAAAGACTAGTAAAAGTTGAAGATAAATAAATAGAAATATAATTTAAAAATGCGCGAGTTTAGCAACAACTGTATTTTCTCGGTTTTGTTTGCAGGGCATTCGACAACACACGTTTCCACAATTTTATTTGGGGGTTGATCTACCCGGACAAGGCCATGGGGACAGGGCGCTCCAAAGCTCATGGTTGAAGCAGCTGGAAAAATAGGGTTTGGGTGCAGCTGCGGCGGCGGCGGCGGCGATAAGAAGTCGAGTGCAGGACTGGGAAGGGTGTGTTCTCGGGAGGTCCAACATTCCGGGAAACGCAACGGCGGCCCTGGTCCGGGCACGGGCAGGCTGTCAAGCCAGTAATTTTAATGTGAATACGGGCTGCGAAATTATTCTTTTAAATATTTATTTCTTACGCACTAGTATTTAAGCAAGAAACTGTATTAAAATTAACAATTCGTAACCACAGTATTCTAACCACACACTATTTCTTCTGACTGACTTTCACGAATTTCTTCCTTCCCTCGTTACTCATTCCGGTCTTTGAAGAGAAGTTAATCGCCTGAAAAAGTCTGCTGATTTTTCGAATAAAATCATATTAACAGATATTGTGATAAAATTGAGATACCAAAGTAAGATTGAGATCCGTTAAAGAAAGCATCGAGTAAAACTGTTTCACAAAGGAGAATCGTCTTGACCTTACACTTTTAGCAACAAAACCATTATAATTTATTTCTGCAATTAGAAAAGAACGTCAATATTTTAGAGGTGCATTTTGATTTGTATTTATTTGACACACCAGGTCGATGGCCACTATTCAGAGGAGTAGTGGAGACAAATGTGGCCCTTACTCGAGGCAGACCCCTGCGGCTAGGCCGGCTGTGCTACCAGCCCTTGTGGCAGTCGCAAAAGGGTGTTCGTGGGGTGCGCAAAGGAGCATTTGGTCGGCTGCGCAGATGCTGGGCGGCATGGAGGGGCCGTGCACCCCGTTCGACTGCAGCATCGGAACACTCAAATAGTCCAAACGCGCGAAATAGTATCTACTACCGAGGTAAAGGCATTCAACAGCATGACGTACAACAGACAAGCCATCATATTCAACTCATCCGACTATGAAGAAGCAACCGTTGATAACAAATTTGGGGTTTCCATTTGTATTCCATTTCCAGTATATATTATGAAGTTTATTGAATCTTCGTGAAAATCAATGGCTAACATTCGAACACTAATTTCAATACACCAATGTGAAACATTCAACACACTTTAACAGAACAGCGATGTAACACAGACTCCGTAACATCTTTTGAGTTGGTCAAGTTTATTAGCATTTTCTTTAGAGAATGTCAAAGAATGTATGGTATTTAATACCTACATAAGGCATGAATATGCAATTCGCATTCACCATATGCCTAGTTTTGTCTTACGTAGGATGAAAGCTTAAACAAATGTTCGTTTCTGGGTCACGGTTGGTTGTGGGCTATAGAAAATTAACCGTCTAGTCCGTGCTTTGTCACCAGACGTATCTGGAGAACAGAAAATTAAATTGGAGGCAACTGGAAGCTCAGCAACTCAAAAGGGACAAGAATTTTAGCAGAGTCCATAATATGAACGGAAGGATTAAGTGAGCTTGAAAGCGATGAGCTTTTGTTGTGTCGCAGGGAGTAGAAATGACTACTTATATTACCGATTTTCATCTGCGCAATTAGAAATCGTCCAGGTATCACTGAAGGTATCAAGCCGAAGCTGAATTCTGCCGTACCAGTAATAATAATTCCGGTTTGTACCTCAGCCATGTCAATGAAACTTGTAAGGTCAGCTTTGTAGCTGCGCTCAAGGCCGTGGCAGTTCCGTGACCACTGATCTCTCGAGCGACCGGCCTCTCGGCGTCAAGGCTATTATATGCTGTGGACTATGCTCATTTTCTGATCGAGATTCTGCAATCGATTGAAGTTCTGCATTTCGCAAAAAAATATTTGCCAAGAAGGGGGATGAATGAAAATTAAAATGACAGTGTGAATCCTTCGTTTTCGTATATTCTCGGACTCTCCTCTCCGGACAATGGATTGAAAAGGTACTCTTACCGAACATTGCTGCTAAAGGAGCAGCGCGCGCACTTCTGACATTTGAATTCTGCACCTTATGCAACACTGTTATACAAACGCCAGCTTTTACGAAAGCTATACTGTTTCCCGTGAGCGTTTACCTTAGAAGTTGTTCTGATGAGGCGTAGAACATTTCACAAAACAAAATCTGACAAGTCCCTTAGGCATTTACAAATCCGTATCTTGACTCAGCATTATGGATTAATTTTTTTTAAATGAAATTTATACGAAACTATCGCCACACAACCCAACACGTTTACCATGGAGGCGCGGGGTGGTCAGGAACGGGACGGGAACGAGGGGCGGAATGGGCGGCTGCCTCTGCTGGGCGGCAGCCAGGCGCGTGGGCGATTTCAGAGAAGCGCAGCTCTGAGTTGCGTGCCGTTCGCAGAAGCCGTTCAGACCCCGCGCGGGGCAGGCGAGCGGGGAATTCCCGACGAGTTGCCCCGCCGCGGGCGGAGGCGCGCGCGCGCGCGCGCTCTCGCCTCGCTCCCGGTCCATCTCCACCTCTCTCACACCGTCTCCGTCAGCCCAGACCTGGTCCAGACTACCGATGCAACATCGATGTCGATGTTTAAAAACATTTAACAGATTTTGAAGCCGATGTTTTTTGACGTTACTGTTTTGTCTTTGGCGTTTTTATTTTTTTTAATGAGAAAAACCAAAAAAACAAAAACGTAACAATCCTAATATAATTTTCAGATATCCAGAAATCAAATATTCTGCAGACCAATGTGGCCAAGAGTGAAATATTAATAAAACCGAGTTTTCGTCAATAAAAAACTCTACATTATATTTCAATTATCGACTCAAATACTCCGAGTTTCGTTAATTGTCTCCATTTCACCAGTTTGACGGTAAAGTGCCCATTCAAAATAAATAACTATCAATTTCAAATTAAATCCCCACTCCACCCTACGAGTGAACTTCGATATTTTCAGAACTGGATTAATTACCAATTATGTTTAAGAACATCCATTATTTTGGATCGATACCTTATAAACATCGATGTTTTAATTTTGAGCATAGATATTTGAAAACCTCGATATCTTTTGCCGATGTCGCATCTCTATAACACACGCGCGTGCAGTGCAACTCGTTTGCAGTTAGCTGGCGCCCGTCGCGACGCAGACAGGACAGACGCGAAAAAAGATCTTGTTTACGTGTCCGAAATGAACCGATTCCACGAAAATATCACGTGCAATCATCGCTTGAACTGACCTGCTGTAAACAGCAGCAAGTTTAGGTGTTTATTTTTCTGCTAGTGACTCTCATCCGAACATCGGCCTCATTCGCGTTTGAACCCTTCCCCGGAATAATGCAGGCAGAGGACATTCCTTCACCGACGAAAATGGGCCAATTCTGAGCCAATTTTAAAGTTTATTGTTCAAAGGTTGTTTTTTTCTTATAAAACAAAATACAGTATACAACATGCCTAGTATTACATTTAAATTTTTGTTTTACTTCTTTAGTTTATGCATTACAATGTGGAAATAACGCGATGTACGGACGAAGTTAGTTCTCTCCATTTCAGTCCTCAGCGATTCTGGTTACTCAAAGAGTATGAAATTAATGCCTCGTTCTTAGAACGAATCTACAGTTGAAAAGCGAAATGAACACCAAGCCGTCGTCGAATTCACTTCGTTCCGGCGAACACGCTTAAATGAAACCTGAAAACTTACTTTTGTAATTCGAATCACTTATTACTATTATTGAAGGGCCTTCTAATATTACAATATTTCGCGACAAGAGTTAAAAACGGTAGTGTTCCAGTTATAACTTTGTAGATATGTAAGATTTGTAAATAGTATAATGTTATGTAAGAATAATTATATTAGGAAATGTCTATGAACAACAACAAAGCGACATTGGTGTAATTTGTGTAAAAAGTGTAATTTTCTTTTCAGAAAAGTTTTACCTTGAGCGTAACAGTTCGTGTCGCGGCGAAATGGAAGTATCTCTATATACCAGTTTTTTGAAAAACATTTTTATTAATTTTTATATTTATTTTCTGAATGCTATTCTTCATTTAATTGAAAAATTACTATTGTTTAGATGCGTCACTAGTGCAACGACTGTATTAGTAAATACATTCGAAAGTACGCGATGTTTGCGTATGGAATTTAAAGACAAATGCTACAACAGCCCGTATTTCTCGCATTAGTAACCGTTACGTTATTTTACCGCAATTTCTATGCATACTAGCTTCTCAGCCATCACTAGTTAAACTACCAAACATAGCACTTGAGGTGCGAACCTTTAATTACTTCGGTAATCAGAAACAGTTGCCACTTCTTACCCAACCACAAAAAATTTAATTAAATCACAATTGCCACATTTCGCAGGCCATTATGCAAACAAATAAGAATAATTTTCAAATTTGTGCCTCCATTACTTTTAAAGAGCTCCATGGCAAGTACCTCTAAAATACAAAAAAATAATTTCAAATTATCAGGGTCTCAGGTCGAGTCAGATCAATCGAGAAACATCCATTTTGAAAAATCTTATGAATGGTTTAGGCGCGTGTTCACGAACGAACGAACGAACGAACGAACGAACGAACGAACGAACGAACGAACGAACATGTCACTTTTCCGCTAATGCACAAAAAGTGGATTGTTAGTATAGAACTCATTCAAGGCAGTTATTTACCAATCGTAGGGGTATTATTCATCCACTTTTTGCCATCAAGGACCCACAATACGAGTTTTTCATTTGAAAAATCACCCCGTTCGCGGCAACATTTCAATATTTTCCCTTTTCTACGCAAGAACGAAGCAGGCGAGAAAAGTAAAACTGGAAGATATGAGACCATATGGGCGCGATATTCTCTCCGTCAGCAAGAATATTAAATCAGATGGAGGATGCTGGTCAACTGCGGCATCCAGGTACACAGCGACAGGGACCGGAAACAACTTCGTTTTAACAAACAGTCTCTGAATCTAATCGCCGCCGCGGGGAGAAGGGCGCTCGCCAAGGGCGGGGTGGCGGTTTGCACTTCGCACGCGCGGCCTCCGGCGACGGCTCCACGTGCAGCGGGCGGGATCGTGGGCGTGGCCAGGGGGCAGGCGCGGGCAGAGGCGGCGCCTCCAGACG
>BOPP01000022.1:8561303-8635620 GCA_017312745.1 Gryllus bimaculatus
TTATTATTATTATTATTATTATTATTATTATTATTATTATTATTATTATTATTATTATTATTATCCCACGAAATACTTTTAGATTATTTTCTCGGAAATACAACAGACACCGCGCTGCCAGTATAAAACTGGGAGCTGCAGTTCGGCACAACGTTTAGCACAAGAGGGCTCATCACGTACCTGCACATTCCTTTATATGCACGGAGCGTTATAATGCCAGTGATAGTGACCGTTTGCTCATTGATTTTTCCCAATTTCATAATTTAATTATACCATTCTTTTTCTCAGTGTGATCGCAAACATCATAACATTCACACATGAACGCTGGCGAAGCGGGGGCGGGGTCAGTACTATCCGTGTATGTCACAGCACCACAGAAGCGTCTTCGTAATCTGATTAGATCAGACCGTCAGATCGCGAGTGGAAAGAAGCTATACCGAAATTGATTTCCCCGGATTTACTGGATTGAGCCAAACCAATCGTCCGCAGAGTTCGCAACCATTTCGCACTGTGCGCTTCAGGGAGCGGAGCAAGCCGCCGCCGCCGCACTGCCCGTCGCCGCCAGATAAGCGATGGGGGCGTCGCGTCATTGGCGACCACCAGACGCCAGACGCGACGGCGGGGCGGCGGCGGCGGCCTCGTCCTGACGAGGAACTTCCTTCTCGATGCAGCCCGAGCGGCGGCGGCGGCACGTGGAGCGGCCCCGCACTCTGCGTTACCCCCCCAACCCCATCCTCGGCCGGCATCGCCACCGCCACCGCCTCCCACGCTCCGCGGCTCCAGCCCGAGCGCAACAAGTGAGCGAGCACCCGCTCGCGCCTTGCTTCCAAGAGCGCGCCCCCAACACCAATTGATTGAAAATGGATCCAGCTTCGATTTATCTGAGGCCGTTTTCCGGCTCGACTAATGATTAAGTAAATTAACATCATTCAACACGCTTCATTTCTCTCTTCAACAGTTCAGTTTCTTTCGTAAGAGTTTAAGAGACAGCTGGACTGAACATTCATTGATAGGCACCTACGGGTGAAATTTTAATTATAACTAGTAAGTTCGGCGTATTTTAAGTTGTTTTTTTTTGTTTTTTTTTTTAAGCGATTTCATTGTCGAGCGAAAAACAGCATTGGAAAGAGCATGGGTGAAAAGCTTGTACACTAACAGCAATTTGCTTGGTAGTTTTGATTTCTTACACGTGAACAATTCGGGATAAGAACGAACCTTACATCCAATCACACTATCGCATTCCTTCAGCAGCTCTGACAACGCATATCTGGAACAGGTTGCATGCCGTCGATGGAATGGCTGTTTATCAGTAGGAGGAAAAGATCTTTTCGAAGATTTATGATTGCTTGTTTGATTCTTGTATGATTGCTTCTTCACTTCTTGGAAAACGACGCAAAGTTGTCTTGTTACAATTTATCTACCCCCAAAATAGTATCCATAGCTTCGGATTTAATTTATTAACTTATACGATATCATCAGCCAATAAACAAAATAATATTTCAATCCTTAGAAGTAACTACGAAAGCAGTATTTTACATAAAATATAAATGGCATTACTCCACGCACTGATGAGATAATGAAACTGTTGAGGTTGTTAGTCACCGATGAGAGTTGAATGAACAACCCACAACAGAAGGAAACTGTCTTCAGAGAACTACTCGACTCAACATTGCATTGGTTAGATACTTCGTATACGTGACGGTTCAAGTAATTCTGCGTTTCACATATTCGCAGTTTCCATTCCAAAAGCCTTTTTTTTAGAATATCACCAGTACTTATCATTAATAATTTCACTAATCGCGTATTCCATTCACTTCGAATGCAAGCCAACATAGCGCATTCACCCCTTATCGACTAAAAGTTCATGAGACCCGTCTGTCACCTCGTACGCAATATTATATCCGGCCCCACTGTATCAATCTCGCGTTCAAGGTCTGAGTCAAGCTAATCAAGTAATTCGTAATCGTCGTTGAATCGTCCATGATCTGCGTTTCTGCTCACTCCCGAAGAAATCCCCTCCCTCTCCTTATGGAAGATGTACATTATTTAACGAATATCATGTATAAGGCATGACAAATCATGCAATCTTACAATTCACCGACCGTAGTAATCACTGTCAAGTTTATTAAAACGGTTATCGCCTACATATATTTACAAACATGAATTACAAGTACAAGATGTTTGTGTTTTTTAATGTACAGACTGTTTTGCGATAAGGTTTTATCAATTCAAAATAAAACAAAACAAAACAAGGGTCAGCATTCATTGTGAGATCCTCGCCATTCCTATGAAAATCTGGCTACACACAGCCGTCGCTTAACCTTCTAACAACTCTGAAGGACAGTCTAATAGACTAGCGCTGTCCGACGATAACTTCATTATGCGCTTCCGCTCACAATAACATGAGAGATTTTTTGAAGGAAAATTTCTATCCTAATACTTCAGATCAAAACTGGCATATTATCGATAAGGGAGCAGATTGTGCAAATTTACTTCGAATGATTATTTCGTGTTTTCGGGCGCGTCAATTGCTATGTAGTCCAGTTAGTGTGGTGCAAGTTTTCATCACTGGAAGTGATGGTAGTGGTGTTCCCACTCCAGATGGTGACTTTCCACGTCTGCTTGCGGGGTCTCCCCAAGCCAGGTATGTCCTTTCAGCGGGGCACTGCCCCAGAAGGGACAAACTGTCTAGGCTATGTCTGGTCTCAGACATGTGATGTAAGAGTGTTGATGGGGGATGAGGATAGAATTAGGAAGAGGAAAAAATGATCGCGCGCGGTGAGGAATGAAAAAGCAACGCTTCACACTCCGAAGAGAGATTGCAGAATTGCAAGCAAATTTTTTAAACGATCACAGACGTCGTAAAAAGAAGTCTAATTTCCAAACTGAACTCTTTAGTGGATTGTTCGACATTTGTCTACGGATCAAAAGCATCATAAGCCACGGTATATTGAATTTCAATCGTGTAACATCAGGAACTCTATTCGCCCTAAGTCTCCGATCGTTACCACCTTATGAGACGCTGGATTTGTACGTTGACCTGTGTACCAACTTTAACAAACGATTGTACAGGTTTCTTGGTCAACATTTTTCTTGGTCATACGAATATAATCGTGTCTGGAAGCATAGTTTTAAAGGACACGACCTACATACGACAGATCTAATTTCAAAGCGAACGAGTACTATTATCTCCAGGCGCGGCAACCCCAGGGCAAAACACCCGTAGTGTCCTATAAGTGGAATCCTGAAAGGTGTCGGAGTTCCTCTCCTGCTGACACTCGAGATCCAGCGCCGACCTACATGGGAGCTGGCAAGAAATATTTCCCCACAGTGAGACACGTCCCCAGTGAGAGTCGTCTCAGCTAGCACAAGCTCTAAGCTTCCGACTGTGTGGCAGTGTAGTGCATGCATGTGAAAAAGCGTGCGAGTGTGAGTGATGGAAAGATGACGTGACACAAACACGGGACACAAAGATCACGTGCCCTGCAGCATTTTTCAATTGGTATTGGAAAAAAAAGAGGAAAAACCTCTGATAGCGACCGATCAGAGGAGCCAGCCGCTCGAATAAACCATCGGGCAGAGTGACTAGTTCGATCCATCTAGTACCGAACATCCGCCAACTTAAGGATCCAAAACCTAGCACCGGCTGGTCAACAATGCAGCAGAGTCAACGGAGTTTCCGGTGAGTTAGCCAATCCCATTTGAATTTCAGTGCGGAGACGAATCGTTTATGCGAGACGGGGCGAGACGGGGCGAGACGGGGCGAGACGGGGCGAGACGGGGCGAGACGGGGCGAGACGGGGCGAGACGGGGAGCTGCGCCGCGCCGCGCCAGCTGGCTCGGTGGGCGAGCACACGAGCGCGGCCGCGCGAGCGCGTTGCGCCACCCACCCTCGCCGGTCTCCTCCTCCTCCTCCTCCTCCTCGCCAACGCACGGGCGCCGTCTGCACCAAGACGCGGCGCAACGCGCTCGGGAAAGCGCAGGTGGCAAGCCGCGAGGCCCGAAATTCCGGGTGTCTCCGCTTGGAAAAGGCGCACAACTACGTCAAAGCACTCCACAGAACGTACACCAGGTGGATACTATCACTTCTTAAACTAATATGAGTCACGCCTACACTTTCGATGAAGTTTAAATTGTCAGAAGACTATTGTAAATACCAACTTCTATTACATTAAAAAACATTTTAAAACGCGGTGATAGCATTTCAGTTAAATACATAAGCTAGGTATTCCGTTTGTTCCCGCTCTGAACTACTTGCCAACGTTAAACCATTAGAGCGTTCCCAAGAAAGGCAACTCTGTGTTTTATGGGAACATAACATATGAGAAGTTCACGGATTTTTTTTAAATCTACAATTCAAACTTTTTAAATAAACAAAAAATACCCTTTGAAAAAATAAAGTGCAGAACTGTGCATTACGTGAAGTCCGATCAAATCAAGACTAAAAATAATTGTCACCAGAGAAATCTAGTATTGTAATCTCTGTACATGTTCCCTAGTAAAATGACAAATAAAAGGTGTATCGTTTCCGCCACATTATACGTGCGACTGACATACACAAAGATTTCCTTCCCCAGACCATACAGTTTCTACACTTGCGGGTTTGCTCCTTTTGTGTCTCCAGTGATTTCAAGACTCGCCGCTCATTGTTCAAACATCGTTGAAACATCGAGTACAGGGACCTTGTTTTTGGAATTCTAACTGGGATATGATCGCATCCACCCTCAAGGCATCTGTGGCAAACATTTTTAAGTTTCGTTCCGAACAAGAATTCGTCTTGCAAAGTAAATACGCAACAGTTACCCATCGCCTAAACGTGCCCTTTGTCGACCCTCACTCCGGATTCGAGAAGCGCGATCGAGAACACTTGCACAGCACGCGATACCCCAATCGAACAAAGCTCAGCGAAGACGGTTCCACGTCCCACTGCCCACTGCCCCCTGCCCTCGCGAGGAATGCGACGCGGCGGCATCTGCAAGCGCGTGCGCGCCGAAATCGGTGCAGCCGATTACCGAAGTCACGGTCGTCCAATTACGTGCACGAGCACACGATATATTGCCGCTACTCATCAGGAAGGAGTCCCGATTTAACATAATTCGTCGCCGATCGTTGGCAGATTCTTGCGATTCTTCTGCGATCTGATTAAATGTAAAGCTCGATTATCCCTACGAATGTAGAAAATCTTATTTACGTTGACTATATTAATCATCTATGTTTTACGAAACGCGCTATCACGATATCAAAAACAAGACCTGAAAAATTTACTTTGTAAGCAGTATTGTAGCTACACAAATATTTTTGAAGTGTTTTAGTAAATATGAAGAGACGTTTCCTGACCTTGCCTTAAACGCACAAGTTTCACAATTTAACGACAAAGTACATTATTACTCTGCTTTTCGTAAATAATATAATCAATGCTGAAGTTTACGCTCTGTTCCTGACATTACAGATAACAGGTACACTGAAAGCAAAAGTTCCTCTAGGACGTCCCCTACCGCACTTCGCTGGAATTATATAATGCATTTAAATGACATTGCGTAACATTGCAATTCTGTTTTGCAATATATTGCGTATCCCACAATCCAGAAGTTAATATTTTACTTACCAAGCCTCTCTATTTACCCCATCAAGATGAGACTTACCGTATGCTTGAATAGTTATTATTAGACCATTTCAAAGTTCCGAAATGTGAAAAAAATTGTCATATCGTACGGAAATGTTACATTTCATTACTCTTAAGACAGAGATCATGAATACTTCATTCTTTGAGGGTGTGTTTACAAACCCCTTGAACATTTAAGGTCCACTAAAGTATGAATAAGAAATTGTCCTCGAATGTGAATGAGGTACCGGATGCCAACTTCCCACTCCACAAAGCTGCCAACCTCTACCTCTCCTGCGATTGGTGCTGTGACTTTTATTCACGAACACAAACCTCCAGCTCTCACGCGCGATTTACCAGGTAACAAACAAAAAGGTGTGAAATCAGGTCGATGTCAAACGTACCTGAAGCTCAAAAACCAAAAATTCATCAGATGGTAATGAAATTATCGAAAGTCAAGGAAATGAAATTAGAATTTTGCATTTTAAGAAAGCCAAATTTTAGTTTAATAATATAAGAAACTAAATCGGTGTGTTGTGGATTAAAAATGCTGCATACGATAAGCCAGGAAGTTTTTTAAACTCAAAATAATGAACAAGTTGTCCAGTGTCCAATCCAAAGAGATTGAAGTTCCCCTGTACAAGATTAGTCTAGGGGAGACTTCAATCTCTCTTCTGTGGAAGTATCAACATTCGTGATTGAATTCCGCTCTAGCGACAAGAATTTAATGCTGTGTTCGAAATTTCTACAGAACTGACCGTGGAGGCATTGTCCCCAATAAAACAATCACAAAGTTAATTCGCTGTAGAGGTCCTAACGACACCTTCAATTTTGGAAATTATTTTTCCACAGAATATGTAACCCCTCCTTGTATATATACTTTAATGTGAAACTATTTGGGAATGTTTGGGTATCAAGATACCATCTGGTGGCATTAACCCTACAGATCCCACTTTTTACACAAAACATCGACACGAAGTCGTTGTGCTGAAAGTTGTCTGATCTTTATCTTCACTGTCAAGGGCACTGATCTACACAATGGATACACTCGTGCCAAGATTTCGAGTAATCGCATTGTAAGACGTTTCCTCCTTTTTTTCAAAGTCTTTTTCACTTTAAAATGTTACTCAGACATTTCCTGACAACGTTCCTTGAGAGGTACATTACATGTAGCTTCCACTTGAAGTAAGTAGAACGCAAAGCACTCTCAAACAAAATTCTTGATTAAGACATTATTGCAGTTTTGAACATGGGTATCGATGCATTCGCACTTCAACTAAGATGACACTACTTGGTGGGCAAGATACCCTACCCGCTTGTTGAAATATATTGAAAATCTAAGCTCACCGGTGATCATAAACAACTTGTTGACCATCTGGCACAAAGCGCTGACGAAAGGTCTGGATTTGCCTAGAACGCAGGGACGAGCGTAAAGGGGCGGGGGGAGGACGCGGGAGTCGTCGGTCGGGGCAGCTGCCAACGGCGCAACGCCGGCAGAGCCGGGGGCGGGGGCGGGGTCACGACACCTACGCGCTCCCCCGCACTCGGTGAAGCCCTGTAGCCGGCGGGCAGGGGCACCCGGCGCCGTGCCAGCGCCTCGATACACAACTGCTGCCTCGTTCGAACGGGGCGACACCAACCTACGCAGTTCACATCGAAACCGTGAAGGTTAAACGGACTGACCTATGGGGAGGCAGAACATTAGCCTTCGATCGAAAAAAAATCTAAGGAGATACCTTCATCTATTCCTTTTTCTTTGAAGATTTCCAACATCAAAATTAAATTTTTGGAAAATTGAAGCGGGTCGTAGGGCGGAAAATTGTCGTATAAATTATAGTCCCGACCCTGCACTTAATATTTTATCACTGAATTTCTAGATTTTCGAAATTCTAACGGGAAAAATATACCTAAATGCGCGACTGTGATGCATCACACCCGGAACATACGAGGCACGATGGACCGCGGCCCATCAAATGTCTCGTCTCAATAAGATTGCAATGGATTTGAAAAAAAATGCACAGCATACGACATCACGTAAGTATGGCGGTGTTTTGAATTATTTACGCTCGTATGAATGTGATCGCAAAACTGTTTCGCACATCCTTCCTCCACTTATCATAAAGTGCAGCAGAGTGCCAGAAGTGGATACAGCCACTTTCCCCATGAAGCGAGTGGTATTGCGCGAGCTACCCAGACTGTTTCTTTTTTTATGCCGCTCACAGTGGTCTGAGAGCACCCGTTTGTTTTTCTACCATAATTTACTGAAATCTGGAAACTAAATGAGAAAAATCGGAGTGTAAATATATTTGCTTCATTATTCATACTCTATTCTAGAATTTTAACTTTTCGTTGAGCTGATTTTCACTCGGGACAGAATATAACTGGAAGCAAAATTAGCAATTGCCTACGCAATTTTAATAGTTTTGTATGCGAACATTAAAAAAACGCTTTGTTAATTATACCAACTATACCCTTTTTAAACTGTAAAACCATGATAAGGGAACGCGCTGTAGTTCAATAAATCGAAACACACAAAAATTGCTCGTCATCACATTCCTCAAACGTAGCATGGAAAGCAAATTATAGTGTGGGCGGGGAAGTGCCGATGGGTCCGAAACTTCAAAATGCACATCAATTAGCGATGGATTCTGACCCGGCAGCACGTTGTCGTAGGTCTGCGCACAGTGTATTTTTGTGGTGGTCATGCGCTTGTGCTCTTTGCCTAATCGCGGGCAGTGTGCATCGCGGCGCAGGAAAGCCCCAGGCGCTCACAGCAGCCAGCCGCAGGGCTTCCTGGAAGCCGACACCACCGCGGCGCGGCGCGGCGCGGCGCGGCGCTTTACAGCTTCCCCCACGTCATCCACGACGGCCCCGCGAGTCGCGACTGAAGCGAAGCCCTGCCCGACTTCAAGGCCGTGGTTTACGAAACTGCGCCACCCAAAAACATCCGAGAAAATGGCTTAAAACGCATTGACAACACATGTAAATCTTTCTGATCAGAATACGTCAATTGCCGAACTGGTTTAATGATTCATAGTATAATTCACGAAAATTCTGTTAACGGTAAACTAATCTCATCATTAGGCAATGCTAACTTCATAGCACCCAATTTTAGCATATTTAATCTAAAAACTTACAAATTTAGAGATACTTTAAAGCATCTTAAATTTTAATACGCATACTTTAACACACTAATGGAATATTAGGTGTTTATAACATTTAAAACCAAGTTTGGGATTTCATTTTTATAATTTATCATTAAACTTTATTTATACTGTCAAATTTAGGAAAATTAATTATCAATTTTTCCATTGCCTAGTGATGAAAGGTCACGAGCAGGGATATTTATGGGAACTAGATGAACATGGCACTTTACAAATCTCATCTTAAGAGTAGCTCAATCCAACATTGAACGAGCGGTCTCTGAACCGACCCATACATACAATATACACCATACAATCCGATCCATACAATAATATAAATTACATATACGATATCTAAATTAACACGCAACAGGTACTGTCAAGAAATGTTCATCTCTAGTCGTGACAATTGACAAGTGACAATTTAAGAGCACATCCCAACCACAATTCTGCATCGAATCACTGCCCTAGGAGATAAATCTCCACCCGCGCCCCGTCGACCCTGTCCGGTGGCCCAACAGAGCGAGGGGTCCCCATTGAGCAAGGCCCGGAGCCCTGCGCCGCGGTGGCTGCGAGCGCGGGCGGGGTGGGAGGGGCAGCGCGCGCACGCGGGGCCACCCACTGCGACCTTCGCGCGGCGGCCTATTTTGCGCCCACCTGCGCGGGGGAGCCTATTTACGCGCGCGCCTCGAAATACCGCGCTGCGCGCCGAGGCTACTGCGCGGGCGAGCGCTGCTGCACTTACCCCGAGCCGACCGCTCCACGCCCCGCGGAACGCACCGCCCACGCGACGGCTTCAGGGCACCGGGTGGGGTGGGGGGGGGGTAAAGAAATACAAAGAAATTATAGAAAAAGGAACTGGAGTCGAGAAAAATCGTAAGTATCTTTAATAAAGCTTTATTGTCGCTTATGTGAGCAATTAATTGAATGCCATGCATATCCTACTAGTTTATTTATGTTCACAATGCAAGTACTAATTCGTTGCTTTTCTAACGTTTCAAAAACTAAAATACGAATTAAAATATATATAAATACAACAGTGCACACTATTAAAGAACGACAATTGTACACACGCAAGTAGAAAATTTCTTCCACATAAAAGGAATTTTATTATCATTAACACACATCCAAATCTTAAACGCGGGTTAATGTAACAAATATCGAAAGCTGGAATGACAGGTGCGGCAAAAGGTGGCACAAGAGAAGGGGGAACAAGTATCCAGTTATTGAAGCGATGAATGCGTAAAGAAAGCGATGCAGTCACGAAGCGGAAGTGATATGCAAATCTTAGGAAATCAAGAGTCCCTGGTCGTTTCATTCGAGGTTGAGAGCTGACGCCGCAGAAGTCGCATGCGCGAAGGCAGGTCGCGAACGAGCACGGCAAGAGGGGGGCAGAGCACCCTTGTGCGAGCGAGCGAGCTAGCTAGCTAGGGACAGCGGACAACATCGCGAATCTGCGTTGCAGCGGGATCCGACCGCCGAGCCCGTGCGTCGCGCTAAGAAAAGACCAGCTCCGTCGCCAGAGCGAACGGAAGTGTTACTTTTATTTACCATTTGCCTTGCCAGCAGAACGGGCGCCCTACCCCTATTCGACATTTTTGGCACCGCGCAAATGCAAAGGAATCTCGTGAATGGCGCGACAATGCGTCGGGGACGTTGGCCGCTGTCCCGCTGCGTAAAAATGAAGATGGCTCTTATTTCTACGTTTTTCACCTACCTAAATGACAGCAAATCTAATCTAACTTTAAAGATCGGAGCTCCTATTCCAAATGCCAACGGCCTGTGGTTTCCCCGTCTTCGCAAGCTGGTGATTAACCGACATGACAATAACTTAAAAAGAATCTAAGATGACTTTTTATGCCAAGTAGGGCGCAGCAGACAGGCAGATATTTGCAAAGGAAATTTTCTTCCTATCGGTTGCTCCAAATACAACATGCGCCACACGACCGAATACTCGCGCGCTCGATATTGCGATATAGGAACAAGGCCTACGAACGTTTATTACTGTTCAAAAACCCCAACGTCTTTTTCGCAGAAGAGACATTTGTATTTAATTGTACAACACTAACTTCCATAATCTTCAATATTTTTAATATTCAACGTTGCCCCCCGCCCCTACCTTTAATACACTATGAAGCGTATGAACATCAAAAATATTAACTTGGTAATGCGGACAGTTAAAAATTGCACGAATTTAGCATTCCGGTAATCTCGAGGATGTGACGTCACTTTTTACAGTTTATATATTCCAGGTCAGTTGAATTCTTCCGTTTGTTGCTTACATACAAGCTGTTATACTTTTCTAACGCCCTTGCAGCTTAGAAAATAGAAACAGCAGTGAGAATTCACGGCCTCCACCACACACTTTTCTGGTTCTCGCTTCACCCATGTTTTTTAGCAATATTATGAATAGCATTTTGAATGAATGAGTCTGAAGTCACCAGGTATGATTCACCACTTCAGTAGAGAACGTAAATCACATTACCTACAGTTTGCGCATTTGTTCCTTGAAAAACCTCCAAATAGAAAATCTTTCGAAAATTATTCAAACTTTAGGCAAATTGGCCTTAGGTTTCTAACTGAGGGGCTCTCCAAATCACTGCAAGCTGAATGGAAACAATACTTCAACAAACATTGAAACTTATTGCGTACTTCAGAAACATTCTAGAATTAACCGCGATAGCATTTGCTACAATCACTGCAAAAAAACTGAATGGACACCGACCGTGCAACTGCATGAACGACGAAAGTAACAGCTGCAGAAACCGGTATTAGAGGAAGAGAAAGATGTCCCGGAAGTGGAAAGGCAGATAGAGAGGACACATGAGTTACTTCTCCGTACGTAAAGTAGGCCAACTTTGCGAGTACATGCACGAGAAATACACAAACGAAGACTGCAAAAGGAAGAGAGAAAAAAAAAAAGAAAACAACTCGTTTCTTCCCAACAATTCAGTGAGGTTACACACAGCAAAATTCTACAGAACAAGTTATAATTTGCAACTTAAAAGCACACAATACCAACACCTTTTAAAATTACAAATGTTATGTAATTTTCGATGAGCTATTGTGGATACCAGAGCTTGAGACAAAAGCGGCTGTGTCCAACAGCGATCAGAAGTTTAAGCTTAACACCATATGCAGTGTGTTTTCAGCCAAGTAATGTCAGTATAACGAATGCATACGCATGCTCGTGTAACTGACATGAACGATAGTTTTAGTGGTTCTTGAAATTTTGTTGACAAATACGTTTTAGACTGAACCGAAGAAAACATTTTTAAGTATCTACGGTTAGTTGCGTCATGAAACATTAGGACTTCAGTGTTTTTCATCAAAATGTTTCCGTGGCCTTCACTCTATGATCTTTAGTCATTCCAACCCCTTCAATTTGTAGGTATATATTCTTGCTATAAATCGCTACTTTTGCCGACATAGAAAACCTAACAAATTATCTGAAAAGGTAACGTGAGAACGTTGTATAAGGATGTGCGCAAATGTATTTGTCCGGCTTCAGATGTAGCACTTTGCTTATTCACTGTATTGTGAAGCCTCTCGTTTAAAACCAGACTGGCAATTGGAATTGGAGTGACTTCTCCAGCAGTCCATTCTAGAAGATGTTCAAGGCACGAGGCTTTATGTAACGCAGGAAATGACGTTTCAGATGTCAAGGTTACCATTCAGAAGACTATTTACAGTCCAGAAGAGTAAAAGTGATGTTTATTTATCAGAGTCAGAGGAATTATAATAAAAAAAAAATTCTTGCGGCTAAAACTAATCGATGAACAAGTTTCAGAAAGTAAAAATACACGTGTTAAAATTTTAAAAAATAGTATGAAAACTTTATCCTAACTTTAACAACAAAGCTTACCCTTATTGTCAATTTAACTAAATACTATTAATTTTGATAAACATTTTAAAAAATCATTTCCTTAATTCTCTGGAGGCCATTACACCTAGGTTTACTGTACACAGTTACTTGCGATGTGCGCCATACACTACAGATGGCAGCAAACAATCTTTTACAGGAAATTTACTTCCTGGCCCCCACGTTCCGTCTTGAATCTAAGCTAAATCATGGCTCACGGGGACATTTTCGGTGGATTGCAGAGTCACGTTCAGCTTGGCTTAACGACAGTTTGAACAGCGATCGCTAAGCTTTTGAAACTATTACACAACAAACTGTTATATTCTATTGCGTGTTTCCAAAAGAAAACAGTTCAGAAAGAAGACCTTTTTTCACATTTGATTTATTTGTCCAAATATTTACATTTCTTTTCTCCAACTGGTGCACGTGCATTGTTCACGAAACGCAGTTTGTCCTATACCTAGGTCAATGAGCTCAGATAATTTCCGAAATCAGCTGCTGGCATTCTCCCGTGACACTATCACTGACAGTCTGAGGTGTGAGCGTGAGATTATATCCATTTTTCAAGAGTATAATAGACTTGTTACTGTAGTTTGATTTACACATATACGAAGTTAGGTTTGTGCTAAAAGTGACGAGTATAAGCAAATAACTAAAATCTAATCCATTTCATTCAGAAGAGGAAAATATTTCTTGACCTAGGTATAGGACAAACTGCGTTTCGTGAACAATGCACGTGCACCAGTTGGATAAAAGAAATGTAAATATTTGGACAAATAAATCAAATGTGAAAAAAGGTCTTCTTTCTGAACTGTTTTCTTTTGGAAACACGCAATAGAATATAACAGTTTGTTGTGTAATAGTTTCAAAAGCTTAGCGATCGCTGTTCAAAGCCTTCAATGAAGACTGAAATTTTAAACTAGTCCGACACACAAGCATACCCCATGCGTTCAATATTTATGGGAAGTTCCCCGCCACCTTACAATCGAAGCAAATATTTAAGGGAAACAACGCATGCTACGACTTTTTAGGCTAGTCAAAACCACGAACTCTGGGAACAATTCATGAACAATGAAGCACGTGATTTTGAGTGAAAGAATGCACTATCTTACTTGTGATATTCCGACAATTTTCATACTAGGCGAACGGACTGAATGAACAATACACAGTATCACTGCTTAGGACACAGCTGACTGATGTAACAGTGGCATTAAGTCTCATAGAAAGAGGCAGCCAGTCATATATTTGATATTTACGTGTTGCTCTATGGAACATCAACTTTTTAAAATATATTCTTTGTGTGTACAGAATAGTTGTTCTGACTATCCGTATATACCACATACACTATGTTACGGCAGTATTTATAAATAATTTTTTAAAAATTGTTTCACGAGAACAATTTATTCGTTTAAAACTATGCTACTTTTTGGAGAATAACTTCTAGGTCTGTAGAGTATTTAGAGGGGGGTCTGTAATCATCACTTTTTGCCTGTCGCCTTTTGCATTGTCATGCACACATGTTCAGTAGGTGACGCTCTGACGCAGTTAAGGCGATTTCATGTACCTGCCGAACACCTGCGCATATGGGTTGCCTAACGATCAGGGGCAAATAACAGCATGTTAAATGAAATTTCTACGTGGAAGTTCATTGGCAATAATTTATCATTTTTACCCGCCTACATGCTCTAGAAGTTTGTAACATTTTACTATGAGACTTCTTGTATATATGTACATATACACATTTTAGTTAATCTTAAGTTTTCTTTGTTTAATGTTTTTCATTATTCCAGCCTTCATTTTTTTTTACGTTTTAATGCCGAAGTGGAGCAAGTCGTGTTTTTAAAATGTAGACATGTCCTAAAATACAATATTCGAGTTAAAAGCAACAAATTACAAATTTTGTACATTTAACGTTAAAACATTATTGCTCTGTTATTTAAAACATCACGTTGTCTATTTTCTCAGGTTTTGCTACTACAGTTTATTCGACAATCCCAAAATGAATAAGATTACAATTTCTTTTAATCATTACCATTTTGGAGGATGTGGAGGTATTCTCTAGCTTTTCCTGCACTTAAGTTTGAAATAAAAACAATTCCCTGTAAGAAAAATCCAATTATATAACAAGCAAAACATGAGACTAAATGAAACAAACCCAAGAATACTCAAACGAAATTTCGAAAACCTCAGGCCTAGGGCACCGCACAAGCAGTTACGGCGTAAATACAAGGCGCGGGCCGTTGATTGCGTGGCCGGCGGGTTGGCGGGGAAGCGGGGCGGCGAGTCGTCGCGTGCAGCGCCGCCCCGCCCCACGCCCCTGACCGCGGCCGCCCGCCGCTAAATAGGTAACGGGGGCGCCGGCGGCGGCGGCGGCAGAGCTGCTGCGACGCACCGCATCGCGCCGCGCCGACGCCACCGTCGCCGCCGGGCTTCCGGTGCAACCGCGGCGGCCATTTCAACTCTTCTGCTCATTTCTCGGGGCGAGCGATCTTCCGGCACACAAATTCCCTCTCCGTAGTGTTGTGTTGACTGCAGATTTCTTCTGTGGGGTTTCGACGATTAACATGTGGGAGTCATTAGTTGAAAGTGTTAAGTTGAAAGTGGGAGTCATTAGTTGGAACGTTCAAATGTGAATTCGTAGAATGAGTATTGTACTGGACGTTGTACGAAAGTAGTAACGTAATAAAAAAAATATTACGACCCGAGGGATATCGTGGTTCTCGGGGGCCTCAAAGATTTCTAAAGCGGAATGGCCACTGACTGTCGTATGTTCTGATCCTTGAAAAAGGAATAATTCTAATATTCTTTTGCAACACATGAACCACAGGACATGTTTTATCAGAATGAAAACGGAAAATTGAATAAAGTCTCAGTATCATTTAATACTGATATTTCGAGCCGTTATTGCCTAAAAACAATACGCAGTGTTGAACGACAGATTTTCGAACCATTTAATATCACTAACGAATAGGCGAAATATTGTTACCCACTATCAACCCAAATTAACTATTTAAAAAATGTTAATTCATCATGCGTCTCGAAATTCGTGCGGAAAATGTCAAATTGTTAGGAAGACAAAACTCGCAGACACCAAAGGCGATTTTTTGGTAATTGCCAGTACAGTTATTCCAACAGGGAAGCGAGAATTTCAAGGAAATTTCGCACCTGATGGAGCACGCGGTTATGTTATGCGTCAAGAACTTCGCATTCGATGAAGGACGAGCATCATATGACCTTTCGTGTTCTTCCAAATCTCGCCTACCGACACCAGCACTTGCATTAGAAATTAGACAATAAAATAAAAAAATAAAAAAATAAAAAAATAAAATAAAAAAATAAAATAGTAAAATAAAATAGTAAAATAAAATAGGTAAAATAAAATAGTAAAATAAAATAGTAAAATAAAATAAAATAAATCACGATTTAAATAGTTTTTTAGTACAATAACCGAGTGAAAACTTCCGTGTGTTTAGGAATAGTAGTTTTCTACACATGAAAATACTTAAATCTAAATTTTGCCTCCAGGGCACTCGACGGATCTTCTCAACGATCCTTCGGCCATGGTCTAATTACCGTAGACCGTTACACTAATGCTTTACCTTTTCAATGAGAACGACAAGATAGAAAAAAAAAACTCATGGCGACAAGTGGAGAGCATTGAGAATGCACTAACACAAGTAATAATTACTGAAATATTCCCGGCTTCCCAATTACTCCATATGTCCGCCAGGGTCCTCCGGATAAAAAACGATCGGGGGCCTCTTGCATTAGGGTCAAGCTGCTGGAGCCGCGTCGGCGCCGTCGCCGGGTGGCAGGAGGCGGTCGCCAAGCGGCTGCGGGTGCGAGAGGGGAGAGAGACCGCTCCGCTCCGTCTCGCCCCGCCCTCCGCCGCCGGGCAGTCTGGCGGCGCGCTGGTATCGAGCGCCCGCGCCCTCGCCCTCGCCGGCGGCGCACGTGGCAAGCGGCGCGGCGCGGTCGCCGCCGCCGCCGCCGCCGCCGCCGCCGCTGCGCGGCGCGACCCGCCCCGCCCCGCGAGAGCAGAGGGCAGCACGGTACATTTAGAGCACGAAGTCTCACGAGCGTGATTTATCTCTCTCTAGAGAGAGCTGCTCAGAGAGAAATAATAGACCGGGGTTATTCCTAAGTCTGCACGTATTCGGCGCTTCTGTTGATTAGGTCCGATTCACGCAAGCTGCCAATATTCCTACAGAAATTGATTAAGAAGTCATCTCAAAGTGGACCGCATGTGAAGGAATGAATTTTGCAGCTCCCTCGTATATGCAGTATCGAGTATAAGCAGAACGCTTGTTAGAATATAGAATCATTAACCAAAAAAATTGCTATTTAATCTGAACCAAGCAGAATGGAAATTGCACGTGGTCTCAATTTAAATTCCATCAGTCGTTCTCGCACCATGACTAGTTTCAAAACTAAGAGAGCGTAGCAAATTGTTACGCTCACCTTCTTCCGTACTCGGAAGCACAGCCAGCTTCTTTAGGTATGACGAAAAGAGGGGTGGGGGAAAAAGAAAAAAAAAGCCTTATACAGAGTGCGCCAAAACAGGCCATCGAGTCATCGCGCTAATCGGGGAATACAGATGTCGCGGCGCCGCCCATTTCCCCGTTCACACTCTGAGGAGCGCGCGTCATAGGCCCAGCCGCTGGCCGAGCGCCGCGGCCGTGTGGAAACCCCATGGCGCGCAGAGGGCGGAGGCCGGCAGCGATGGCGCCGCGCCGGGAACCTCGCGCAGGGCGCCACGGGGCTGCCCCGCCCCGCCCCGCCCCGCCCCGCTCACCTGCGCGCGCGAGGCGGTCAAGCGACGCGTTCCCGGAAATCGATGGTGATGTTCTCTTCCTGGACGAAAAGCAGCGAGAGAGATCTGTGGGTAGCGTTGGAAACTGACGCCCGAAGCATTGTTTCGATTCCCCCTCCCCCAGCTGGAATGTTAAGGTGCCGAGTACTGCTAGAAGCCTAAGACGAATTTATTACTATAATGGCGGAAACAGGCTTGGTATCTGCCTACAATACTCTCGAATTTTTTTCAAACAACATTCACCTTATTCCTTGCCACTCTTTCTGAAACGATTATGCAAAATCGCACGATATCTTACAATGACTTGCACGAGATCGCTATCAATCTCGAAAGATAAGGCAAAGTCGTGGCGATTGGTAATCAATATTACACTTTTCCTGAAAATTAACAATCCCATTACGGTATAAACATATACTTCCATATCCCTGGGATACTAATTCTCGTTTTAGTGACATAACAAAAGGACGTTTGCGCAAAGGTGCAGACTCTTTACGGCATACCTTTATTTCTGCCCGATTATCTACGACGTTTTAAGGTCAGGAAAGTAAACGAAGCATCTTTTCGAATGCACTCACGCGAGGCGTACGGCGACAAATCTATTTATCTGCTGTCATCAAAGAGTATATAGTGGTCATTGCGGATCCCTTGGATGGCGCACAGTGACAAACCTCCGTTCAAACTCGCCCGCCCATATATCAGGGGTAAGTGTTAAATGCTGTAATGTACGTATCGTGGAGGCATTAATTTGACACATGGGCTTCCGGGTGATCAAACGGTCACCACAATCAGCGAATGTGCGCATGCGCAGACCCGCCCTGGGAATGCGCGAGCGTTTGCTAAAGCTTAAACCATTCGTCAAACGGAAGAGCGTACGAGCCAATTTACGCGCTTCATTTTCACGCACTATTTAGGCGTCTTGGTGAATGCGCGCATGCGCAGTTTGGCTGTCTTGGGGTTCCGGAGTCAGAAACTCGTGCAAATGCGCGCGATCATACAACTCCGAAACGATTCCTCAAAAGGAATCTTATAAATCGAGCCTGCGAGTCACAAACATCTAACGGATTGATTATTTTGCGTTTCCGGGCTGGTCACGTTATGGTCCTTGCCCCGGGAGGTGCGGTGAATTTTTTAAAATCACGGGTGGTGACCGTTATCGCCCCTAGCTGATTAATGAGGTCCGGCGCCGACCTACACTGTTTGCTAGGTTTCCTCGCACCAGGTATCTCCCACCAGCGGGGCACTGTCACATCCCGAGCAAGCTCTAAGCACCCCATATGCGTGGTAATGGTAACGTGTACGTGTGTGTGTGTGGGGGGGGGGGAGTAGAGGGATGAGGATAGGACGAAGAGGTTGGAAGGAAAGAACGCCGACAGTCCTCAGCCCGTTAGAGTAGAACTCCGGCATTCATTCGGTGTTTTTCGGAGAAATCTCTGAAAGCTATCGACTAGAGAAGCCGGTCCCTAGAATTCTTCCACAGACTGCGGTTGAATTCCACCTAGTTATCTACGTAGCTAGTGTCAAAAATCCTGACGACGTCGAGACTAACCTTAAGACCTCCCGGTCAGAGGTAATGCAATGAATTAGGCCACTTCAGCCGGTTCTTGAATGGAATTCTCTTAGCGTTTTCCTTTTCTTAGTTAGTAATACGCATTTCCAGGGAATTTTCCTTTCACGAGATATCTTTCCCTATGTCCCAATTGACTCGATTTCGGTCTTTTCGATCACGACCTAGTGTACTTTTACTATATTCGTGGTTACGAACCGCACTAATGTTTAAATATACTCGCAATATAAATAACTGTGCATCTCTCACCAAAGAATTTTCATGAAAAAATTTATTTTCACTGTGCAATGTGTGACTAACTTTTTCACCCATAAACTTGAAACTCAAGAACTGCACACTCCTATGAACTAGTGTTAGACTTATTGTAAAATTTTGTTTGTAAGACATTCTTTTGAATAATAAAATTAATCTGAAGCAACATTTCAAACCAGTTTAGTGTGATTATATTACCTCAAACACTAGTCATCGAAATAATTATTTCCAAAATTATTTCACGTTCCCCCAAATCACGCTTTGCCCAAGATCATTGTGTCCAATCTAGTTTAGTGTGACTATACCATATTCCATACTATGGCATGGTATACTGATACAGATACGAGATCATCCATGTCGACACGAGAAGAGGCCCTTCACAGATCACCGGAGTTTGAACTTCCAACAACAGCGTGAGAAGAACACGTGGTGAAACTCGCCAGCATCTTAAAACTCTATTAATTCGATGTCAAACAGTACAGAATGCTGTGAAACCAGTCCTAATGGTTTTATATTGGGCCCTATCATCAAAAGTTTCCATGTTTAAAATAGTTTGTTTTTTAACACTGTCAAATTATTTCCCAACAAACTAGGACTCACCGTTCATTCGATTTCCTTCTGCAGAAAACTAGAGACAACTCCACAAAGTTCGTCAAGATTGAAATTCAAAAAAATGTACTCCGTGAAAATGTAAAATGATACCATTGGAACTTCAAGAGTTCTTCGAAATTCAGATTCTGTGGAAAACAGAACAATCTCATATTTCACCATAAATGTTGACAACATGAGAAGGTGCCGAATCAATTCTCTTTTACTGGATATTTCTGGGAAGAATTTGTAATATTAAATGTCCACTTCAAGTTAAGGCTCAAGATTCATGTTAAACAGCCGAGAGTAAAAAATGTGTAAACTAATTCTTACTTACATACCGACAGGACAGTAGGCTGCGATTCGAGGATTGATCGTTTTGCTTGCGATAAAAAAGCGCACTCTCATGCACACTATTCACTCCTATTGGTCACGAAACTTCTTACAAAATCCGAACATTGAACAAGAAAGGAATCGCAAGTATATCGAAATCAAGTCATTAATAGAACCAGGATTTTTATGTAATTACGGTTTTTGGCCGTTCTACTCATCGTTCTCAAAATTATAATATTGACGAATCGTCGCAGTCCTAACGCAGTGTCAAATTCTTCCGTTGCATCTTTAAAAGTTTAGTACTCTATTACACATTTTAGATATTTTGCCATTAAAAATATTCCTCAATTTGATTACTTTTTTTTCATGAAAAGTATTTTCCAAAAAGTCAGTACTTTCGTACATTATTGTGTGTTTCTACTCGAGGTACGCTAAATGAAGATGCAGTTTGATGTTCCTCTCAGTCCGGCGCGCCTGCTTCAGTTCTCGGCGGGAAATCAGCTTCAGCGAATGATCATTTTGACCTTTAGGTTTGAAAAGGTATCATTGTCGCGTTTCGTGACCTTTAACAGTAATTTCAGAATAACACGCCGACGTGGAACATTTCGACGATAATGCTGCATGCTGCAGCGATTGCTGGTCGTAGACATCGCCAGTTCGTTCTATTACTTCTATTGCATCTAGTCTGGCTGCTAAATTTCGGTTTTGAATAGCAATAAATGAAGCTTTTTCTACTGTCAGAAACGCAGCATGGTACAAAGTTAGCATCAACTTGTGCCCTCCAAATTATTTTTAAAACTTTTGTATGATTTTTAAAATTTGTTCACGAGTTTTTTGTAATGTAACTTCATATTATGTAAATTTATTATAATTAGTGTATTTTAATATAACAGTATAACCGAATTTACATATTTATTACATATTTGTATTGCATATTTACCAACATCTTTTGATGTTTCATATTACATATTTTTCCGGTCTTTAGTCATTACCTCCTAGATCAAACTACGTAAACCAGTACGAATAGCATGACTAAGCACAACTTCAGTGAATTCCATCAGGAGGAGCTCACATTCTATTCTATTTTTCCATCTAAAAAAGTTTTCGTATTGCCAGAAGGGCGGAACAATTACTCAATATCGCAATCGACATCTTTTGGTTATGTATTACAACGAATCGAAATGTTACTGTCCAAACCATCGTATTCAACATTGCGCAATTCTGAGAGAATGCGATCAATATCTGAAGGTTGCGCCATAGTACCGCAAGTGAAAATAAGCTGTAAATTGCACTAGCCGCGCGCATTGAGTGAGGCTCGTTGCATAACATGAAGCCAGCATACGGAACAGCAGAAACAGTTATGATACTCATTTCGTAAATTTATCGATGGATAAATAATGTTATGCAAGGCGTTACGGGAATAGTGTACGAGAACGTGCGCGTCATTGTCCACCACAAAAAATCGCAAATGCAGCACAGATTGTTGGAAAATCGTTATTGTGAACGGAGTACATTCAAAATAAATGAAACAAGAAAAATCAATTAAACTGTTGAAAAACACAATTTATTAAAATAATTTACGTCAACAGAACAAAGTAGTAGTAACCCTTCAAATCTCTAAGGCTCGCAGAATTTAACCGGGAATTTTACTTGCATATAATTCCGTTTACATCTATAAATCAATATTTTTTACTTCGACTTTTAAACATAATAACTCGCATTTCACCCCAAATCGAGAAATAAGATTTCTTTCGAAAAGAAAGGTAAACTGCGAGAACTATGGTTCGCATATTTTTAAGATACCTTCGCTTGACGTTAGATTACGGAAAGAAGATCCGTTTTGTTTCTATATCCAATGCACATGAACGAAACGTTTTACGAAATTAACCAATAATTAATGTTACTATAACATTTCTTTTAACAAATATTATGGATGTTTTTTATGTACCACACTGAAGTTATTTCCTTTAAAACTAATTTTAGAGGTTATTGTATCTTGAAGTCCGTACCTCCCCACACCGAATCTAAAATAACTCAAACTTTGCACGATCTCATAAGCGATTTTCTACAACCAATTTAAAACATTTAAACCCGCTGAGAATGAAACAAATGTGGTCCCAAAATATTGCGTCTTCTCACAAGCAAAGGCCTGCCCGATTGCGTTTGAAACCTCCGAATGCAGAGAAGTACGAGTAATACCAGTCAATTTAAGTCCGATCCACAACACCTCGGGTAATTTTAATTAATTGTCGAGATATGTCGCATTTCCCCGGAAGGAAGATGTAGCAAGAGGGTCGCGACAATTCCGTATTTATAAGTGAATAATTAAAGCGCCACGCACAAACGTTCGGGTAAAAGCAGATTCACTAATATAGGGCTCGGGTATACAATGCAGTTACATTTTAAATTTTCTGTTAAAGTATTTAAATATATTTGAGATTTACCTAACCATTTTACACGGTATTGTTACATTGTGTTCTCTCCCTATAATAGATCGTTGCAAAATTCTCAGGTGCAAGCGAGGTTGTCATCTACATAGGGCCGGCAAAAGCTTACTTGCTGAAACAAAATCTTCAGCATTCGCGAGGTACAGCGGTGCCGCCCGTAGAGCACAACGTTGCTCAACTTCTAATCCCTCCCACAGAGATCAATCACATTGCACAACCCTACTAGAGACTTGCGCCAGTATGCGCATCGCCCAGATCTCATCGTCAAGCAACAACCGTTTCGTCTCGGTGAATGATATAGTGCACATTGCGTTAGGGTTAAACAAATTTATCTTCAATTTAATTTTAATACGGTTTCGTAAAAGGAAAACTCACTCTCCCACTCAAAATTAATGCCAAATGGCACATGCTTCATTTTCATGTAATGGTTATGTAAAATTATAAATACATCGCTTGATCGATTTCGCTTGACTGACAAATTCAATTTGTTCACGGAGAGAATGTTATGAAGACACAAAGGTGTGATTCACCATCACAATCTTATTTACTCGCCACCTCCCGTAACAAGCAGTAAACCTTTTCTACAACCCCGAGATCATGTTCCATGGTAGCCTAGTGTAATGCCAGTTTCAGAAATCAGAAACTATTGTTTTTCAGGTTCCAAATTATTTACGAAGACAAATTGACAGTTTTAGTAAACTATTGCAGAAAATCCTGCTATCCACATTAATTAACGCAATTTATTGCATGTTAATATATTCCGACGTGTGTGCAGAGTTATAGCTGAAAAGAAACCGTAAATGACTGTTGAGGTGATTCCAATACCTTTTCATCCCTACACTACAATACTGCAAGTAAAAGAAACAGACTTAACATGCCTGTGCAAGTACTCCGTATCTCTTGAAGCGAAAGAGTTAATTGAATTGTGACTAACGAAGTGCGAAGTACGAAATAATAATAATAATAATAATAATAATAATAATAATAATAATAATAATAATAACAACTTTTACATTACTGGTAAGGCCAGATATCGGCATTGTGACTAAAGGTCAGAGGACATAACGGATCCTGGGGAGATAAACATTACAAACGTTTACACCGTACACAAATAAATATTTTTATAGTAAGTAAATATTCCGTTTCAGCAATATAGAATCCTCTATTTGACTGTGAACATCTCTCAATTGTATACGGATTAACCTACTATTCTTTAACACTTGTTAGTCTCCCCTTGGCAAAACTTCCGTTAGGTAGTTCGATTCCACCAATGGTAAGAAAACATTAGTAAAAATCTACATTTAGAGGGGTTGACGAAGGGGGGGACACTGCGTTAGTTGCTCTAGTAAAATTATTTTGTTTTTAGCGTATCCGAAGGACAAAAATATAATAAACACAGCTATCTTGAAAGAATTTCATGCTGCATTCGCAATATATGCTACACAATATTTGTAACTGCTTTTGATCTCTCAACTGAAAAAAAATTTAAGCAAGTATATTGTAACTTTCAAACATTGTCTGATCTTTTGTCAAAGAGTTATTGTTTACGTGAAAAATCTCCAAAATCTTTCGATAATTGAGAATATAAAGTACGGTAAAATTGGACATTTGCTTATACACTCGTATGAATCAACACTTAACTATACTTTAATATTCTACGCCTATTTCATCCATTTAAGAAACTTTGCCTTCGATACTTCTTTGCGAAATACTCCCATAATGTTCGTGGTGAAAGTAATGTTTTGCGAAGCTCTAGGCAAGTTCAGTTTTATGGACAACTAGGAAACATTCAGAACCCCATTCCAGAGTCATTCTAGATTACTAAAGATTCATGGCATCTCAATATCTTCCTAATTGTTAAGAAAATCTAGCCGTTACACTGGTAGGCACCGAAGAACAGACCATTTCGGAGCGGCTTAGTATGACTGTTCCATGAAATCAAATAAAATTTCAAAACATAAAAGGGGCAACCGAACTACTTCCTGTCACCGAGAGATTGCGGCAATTTTATAATCACAAGTGAATGAGGGGGGTGGGGGGAGGAACCATTCACTTCTCTGCCATGAACACACCCAACAGAGAACTCGTCCTAAGGCCTCTACAAACTGGCCAATTTGTCGGACCGATCGGAGGAATAACGAAATTTCATTCTTTGCATGTTACTGCCGGAACAATCTGATTTTCAGTTGTACTCTGAATTTCAAAATGACATCTTAGCGAGCATGACAAATCTGAGGAAACCAGCGCCGTTGTCATGCTGTGGCACAGTGATATCAGACCTGTAAAATCTGGACAAAAGGAGAACGTAAAAATCCTGTTTAAATTTTCATGTTCCCAATACTTCACCCGTATAGTCAAAGTTAAAAGTCTGGTAAAACCTAGCTTTTGTATATCTTCACACCCCAATTTGAAAGCGCAACACGTGCGTCAGAGTTCTATTCCGGCATCGAGAGAACGAACAATCAGGTCATTCAAATGACAAAATTAATGTACAAACATAATGCATGATTAAATATATGATGTTATATCACCTAAGACTATTTGTTAATTACTGAAGTGAAAAATCAAAAATATATTAATAACCATGTTTTATTATGTACTTCTGGTGTCAAATTTACAATTTTCTGTTCTTCAACATTCTTATTTTTATAAATAATGTTCAACTTCGCTTACATTACGAATTTTGAAAAGAAATTCGCATTTTTTTGCCTATTGAATCTGCAATTCCATTTTTGAAATTTTTTACTTCATATTCGTAAGCAGCGACATCCAAAACCATAGGTTTCAAAACTTTGGGTCAACGTTTCAAGGTCTGGAATCACTATTGTACATTGGCGCAACACTACAGTTACTCGGGCGGTATGGAGGGTAGTCGCGTGGTTGGAATCAACCAACAAATATTTCCGTTAACATCATGCCTCCACACAATAATTGGAAAAAATCGGTCTACTCGACAAATTGGTACGTGCGTAGCGACCTTTCAAAATTATCAAATCTTCTGCCCCTCCCCCGAGACATAATGCATTTTATAGGCGACGCTCCAGACGGCACTTTCTGAATCCCCCGTTTTGGCGGCAGGCGGCGCCCTCGTCGACGTCGCCTGCCCCCGCTCGGTTCAACTATCACCGCCCGGGGCGCGGGGGGAGGGAGTCAAAAGAGACGGGAGGGTCGCCGCGAAGCCCGAGGAGCGAGGACAAGGGTGCAGCCCCGGGCGCGAGGCGGCTTCCTTTAGCGAAGGTCACCCCCGGCCCGGCCCGGCCCGGCCCGCCCCCGCAGCTACACACAGCAGGATAATCCAAGTCCGTGCCTAGTCTGGTTTGTCAGTCGTTTCACATGGAACAGTTATTCTCTTTGTAAGGCTCTCGCTTAACAAACTGACATTAACGAAGAGTCGTTTTAAAAATAAACGCAAGCTCAGAGGCGATGTCTGAAGGACATCAGTATGTAAAATGTCATTTTCCAGTTCTGTTGGTGGGCACACGACAAAGACTTGTGAGACCAAGGGCAGAAGGGGAAAGGAAAGAAAGAAAAAGAAAAAAAATGTCTAATAAGTGTGAAGCGGTAATGAGTGAAACTTCCCTTTGGAATCAAAGTAGAATATTGAACTATCAAACTTTTTAAATTTACATCAGAACTTTGTAGGGCGTTAATCAAAACGGGAACATTCGGCGGAAAAAAAGTTTCATTATTCCCCATCCCTTTCCCGGTTTTCATAACGTAGGCCAATATGTCACTGCATGAGAACTGTTTAACCAGAACAATGATATCAGCATTGTGTTATGTTTGCACAGTACCTAATGCAACTCATGATGGAATTGTAATGAAATTTTATGCTGTTGAAGCGCTTATTACTACTTTCATAGTCGTAAATCAAGTAAAAAAAGAGCATAAAAATAGACTAAAACGCTCCTTTTATGCACCCGACGAGGTACTATTATTCTGACAAAGGAGATAAAAATATAGTCCCAGTGACTTTCTACAAGGATGAGCTAAAAAAGTTATCCCTAAACACCGTGAAGAACCAAGGAAAAATGTTTGTACATAACTTGTGTGATGTTTGGTAGTACTAAACCTACGTCTACGATGCCTTGTTAAATTCCCTTCCAGAAGGAAATTTCAGATTTATAAGGTAATATTTGCTATTAAGATTACTGGTCACAACACGTGAATGTTTTTTTTTTAATTTGCTAGTGCATTAAACAAAAATTCTACAATAGACTTCAATGCACCCCGTGCCCTTCGGACCTGAAACCTTCTATACTCTGATTTCAAGCAGGACCTCGCCAACCAGACAGAATGCCGTTACATGCGACGAGGCTGATGCGAAAAGAATGTCCTGAACACATTTTGACTTACTGTATTGAAGGTAATTGCTAGTGAAAAAGTCGCAACGATTAGAAATCCTAAGGTAATTAGAATTACCAGAAATTTAAGTATTTTTTTTATTTCTCAGGGCGTTAAGTGTAAACAAATTCTTCATTTATAAATAATATATTAACAATTCAAGATTAGCTAGCAACAACAATACCATTGGTTAAAACCCATACTGAACGTTTAGTGCAGGTTGAGAAACTGCCCTAACATGTTCCTCTCCTCGTACTAGTGAAATACGAGTCTTGACAATTGCTCTGAACAGCTTGCAACCACTTCTATAACTGCAATTGCTCCTCCGGGGGCAAATAGCTTCTCTAATTGCACGCAACAGGCAACTGGTCGCGATACCAGCGTCTGGTCGCAATGCAATAGGCGACGACATTCGAGGAAGACCAGTACATCATGTTCTCAATAACTCTTGAGCCAACTTTCAAATTACCTTTTACTTTTCAATCACGGAATTCTATTTTCATATGACATTCGCCTTTGGCAAATACATCCGTCATACTGTACATTCAGACTTCAATGCACTGAATAATGTTATCACGAGAAACAAAGCGTTATCGAAGATAGATTTGTACCACATTTTCCAAATATGTTCTACATTTGAATATATATATATATATATATATATATATATATATATATATATATATATATATAAAATCATCATATACATATTGGGCATGCATTGGTCATTGTTAGTAATATGGTGAGGGACCTGCACTAAGGGCTATCAACAAGCTAAGCATAACGCAGAAGGATTTGATCAACATCATGGTTCATCCCCAATCACCAAATCCGAAGACTGTTACATATGATTTCAACGAGACTAAATCAATTAGTGAACCGTTTCTTCAACTGCTTACTTCTTCCTGCTCGATTTTCATCCAGAAACAACCGATACCGCCTTAAATAGAGGTCCCCGAAAGACCGATTCAAACCTCCGTAACTCCTAGGTATCCATCAATTCCCTCACTACCTAGAACTATTGTCATATTTTTTATAATATTCAGAGACGTAAACTAGTCTCGACAAAGACTGCCATATCCTTAACTTTCTGTGTGCATAAAGTACCTTCGACTAGTTTCTTTCGAAGATAGGAAACATTTTTAGAAGTATTTTAATTACAATGAAGAGTAAATAGCGATTTGATAGTGAATGCGAAGCAACAAGATTTTAAGCCACCTGAGTACAACGCAGCAGAGCGTTCACTATTTTGAAACATGTTAAGTGCTTTGGGGGTAACCTGAAATAAAATCGCACGTATCTTCAACGCTTGAAATATATCTCTCTGCATTGTCTCTGCAAGTTCCATTAACCGCTGTTGCAAATGCAAAGGCGACAAACTTCAAACTTTTTATTAATAACTTCCTGCAATATTTTTTAAACAATTTTTTATTACAATTACTATTTTATTAATAATAATTTCAAGGTATTTCGTTAACGTCATGATTCTTGTCATAGAATACGCTGTCCGGCGATATTCAACACGATAAAAAGTCGAGAAGATGCGCACATTTAAAAACTAATTTCTGATTCAGAAGCATTTGTAAAACTTTCAGTTAGTAAAAAGTATGTTCATCGTGCACTGTCAAGCTCAATCCTAACTAATTCTTAGCTTTTCGTTAATGTGTGCAGGCAAAGACCTTCAGCTAGGCGCCCACAAGCGCGCATCGCAAGATGAGACCGCATCACGTCAGTTGTGAGCACCCATTTCGCCGCCGTCCTTAGTTTACTGTTCCGCAAAACAGGCCCCCGCGGCAGAGACCGATTTACAAACGGCCGGAGGCGGGCACGACCCAAGGCCCACCGCTCAGATTTTATCCCGTCTATCCATCCATCAGATCCCGCCGGCCAACATACCGACGCATACCACAATCGAGAGTGCGCCGGCGCGAACACGTCTGCCGCATCCGGGGCGTGCTCGCGCTCGCCGCCGTATATAGGCGCGGCAGGCGGTTCCGTCGTGCCTGCGCGTGCGGTTGAGCCGAAGCACGGCCGCCGCCGACGCGGCGCGGCGCGTCGGCTCTGCTCGCCTCGGACTGGGCCGGGGTCGCGACGGCGGACGCGAGAGTACGCGAGGAAGGCGCTTTCACTGCAGCGACTCTCGTTGCCGCCGCGCGCTGCACTCGCGGCCCGCCGCTTACGTCAGCCCCGCGCCCGCGCCACCGACCCACAAAGGTGCTGGCGAGCAGATTTTGTAGCGTCACTGCCTAGCGTATCGTCGCGAAATGGAAGGTAACCCGCAGAAAGGACGGGGTACAGGCGGAAAATCGTTTGGATTCGACAGCCTGTATTGTACTGGTTCTCTCGTACACTGGAACACTACATACGGACTCGTGACACGCCTGACGTGCACTTTTCAGGGCATCTGAGATATCTAATCTTTCTCCGAATTCAGTGTTTTATACCACTGTATACTGATATCTCTTTAATGAATTACATACACAAATCTAAGGCTTCGATAATTTTACTTTTATCTTTAACAAAATAAATAATTATGTAAGCATGAGCTGTGCGAAATTCAAGAGTTACGCGTACTCCAAGTTTTGATATCGTCCTACTGGAAAACCGTCTTAACACATCTGAAGACATATGCATTTTAGTTCTTAAGCGAACAATAAAATGGCTAAAAAGTAACTCATATATAAGCATTTGCTTCAAACAACCTGATCCAGGAGAAGAACCGCTATATACTGTTTAAAGAAGTGCGAAAATACCTTATCTGTCAGTTTCAACTTTCAATGACGGGTCTGATTGCAGTAAATTTCCTTTGCTTAGAATTCATCGTTTTACGCAAAGGACGTCATTATGTTACAGATAATTGCTGAATTTGTGAGAGTTGAAGGAAATGAAGCCGAGATTTCTCCGAACAGAATTAGTCATCTTGTGGCACATTTGTAGCAAACAAGCCCCCCCCCCCTTCCACAACAAATTATGAATACGCCAAATGTATAAATCGTCATTCGTTTTGTCATAGTTTGTGAAAATCACATCACTCTCAGATGGGCATTCGTGCGCTGTCGTGCAGGAATCTTGACATAACTGAACGCCATCCTCGTGTTCGAGGGACGCCCGGAGCTGTCTACCATTGATTTGACGGCAGCAACTCTAGGTGCACCCACGTCTGCCCCGGCTCCCGATTCGGCGGGAGGCCTTTTCTCTGCAGGGGCAGGTATCCACTCAGTCACAAAGCGCCTTTGGAATGCCCGACGCAGGTAACAGCGGAGAGTATCCCGGGAAGAGCGTCTGAGAAACTTCTAGGGGCGTCCAAAGAAGCTGGCCTAGGAACCATCCCTCGAGCGCCAAACTGTTCTTTTCGCAACACTCCTACACAGAAACTACGATATTTACAAATCACGAGATTTACAAACCGCCACCTCATACGAAAAACATAGGCGGAATCATTACAACTTTTAGACAACGAAGTATTGTAATACAAAAACCTAAACTACAATTTAACCTCAACTCAAAACATTCAAGTAAGAAAGTATTCTGTTCCTCGAAGTTTCCCATTTATGTCCGAAGACTACGAAGCATATGTGAACAGTTGTTTTAAAAGCGCAACATTTTCCCGAAAACTCCTCGGGAAAATCTTTTTCGGATACTTTCAGAAGGGATACACCCTGAAAACCAGCGATATTACTACTGACGGAAACAAAACAATCGTGTCCTGAGGCTATCTTTAATGCAAAAGACAAAATACACCAATGAAGATCGTACTTTGTCATAACACGAGTATTTAGCAAATAGTTTTACAAGCAAAACTCCTTCAGCCTCTTCATGTGTATTTATCAATTTCAAAGAATGTGTGAATATATCTTCCAGAAAGCATGAATGAGCTGTAAAAATCATAATATATGGGCAAACGTCTTTAGAATATCCATTTCATAATACTTTTGGGCAATTTAGGCCTGATGTCATGTCTAAAGGCGCAACGTCCGCAGAAAAATTACATAATTTATTTTATAGACAACACTAATAATCTTAAAGTAATCTTTAAACCTCTTAATCTGACAAGATTAGCGCGTTTTTCTAGAATGTTTACACATTTTCAACCTGTGAGTGCCCGCCTATGATCCTTATTCTTTAAAGTTACGTGAGATATAAAAATTTCATGACCTCTTTTCAGTCCATGTTATATTTCGGATTTTTAAGAATATATCTCGCTCTTGAGGATTCAATCGGAACCAAGGGTCAAGTTTATTATTCCTTATATTATGGGAAAAGTGATTTGGTGATGAACACTAAAACCTCTCTGCAGAACGAAGTCCATAAAGAAATTCAGCTCAATTACAGTAAGCATTGTCTAATCAAACGCCGCTAAGCTGGGCTCGCAGCTATCTAAAACTACATAATTGATACAATTCGGCGACCCCGAAACAAAGGGCAAGTGGATAATCACAGCAAAGTGGCGACCGCAGGCAACTAATTGGTTCGCCCTCTTTCCGATCAAGTTAAGAAGGGAACCGAACTAAACATCGGATTGAGCGAAGGCTGATCACGGGAGGATTAGCAAGGAGTCTCCGATCGGAACAAAATTTCCTAGGAGAATTTATCAAAAGAATTTTCACTTCATCCCATGTGACGGACGAAAGCAATTCCCTGGAGAATTGCACGCCTGCGTATCCTGAAAACCAACAAATTGCCAACAATACCAGACAAAAATCTTTCTCAAAAACTCAAAACAACACTTCAGGATCCACGTAGACGTGATTTGAGAAATTGAATATTGTGTACTTTCTGATCAAACAACAAGGCCGAAGTCTATGAAAGCGAGGTCGCCATCTCTTTCGTTTGTTTATGCAGATCGCCCGTTACGGCGCAGGGCTCACGACACGGGCAAGAGGGCAAAGCACCTCCAGGCGCAGACGAGCGCTGCCAGCGGAGCTGTCGAAAGCCGCTCACCCCACGACCTTCGCCCTCCGCGACCCTTGGGACCTGCCACCCACCGCCCGCGGCCTCGCAACACACGCCCAGCCCCGACTCGCTTCGAATGTGGCCGGGCGAGAAGAATCTAGGGACGATGGCCAAACGACAACAGCTCTCCGGCCACAACGCCACTCAGTTGCAACAGGCGACGACAGACCGATGGATGGATGCATCACTCAGTGTTGTTGCTACTGCACGCTACGCCACGTAGAGTGCCAGGAGGTGACTTGATGTAAACTTTCATAAGTCAGGATGCAAATGACAAGGCATCAACCTCTCAGAAGGTGGCCATTTACGCAAAGAAATTTAAAACGGGTAACTTTAATACTGACTGCGGTTACTTATTTCCTAATTTTCTAACTAATTTTCTTTTGGTCCATTAATCACCTGGAAACCAATATCAACTCTAAGACAAAAAAAAATGGCCAATATTTGTCAATCTTACAATGGCAATGCATAACAGAGGTATTTGTGAATGTATAGTCAAAATATATATTACTGCTCATCCAGAAACTAATTATACGAAAGCAACTGTGTTACCAACATTTCTGTATCAACTTCGCGGACAATTCTGACGATCCGTTAAAAATAAATCAATAAAATTTGCAAACACTCGTTTCGCTGATTGTGCAAATAACTACAGCAATGTCCGTTAATTAAAAATTATTCTCTAGCTTCCCATTTACAGAAAATAACGCTCTTAGAAAATGTTACGTCGATAATCCTGTCCGACAGCTGCTACCTTCCCTAGAGTATCGAGTGGCGCGCATTTCCTGCATCGACGGCCATGTGGAACGCCAATGCAGGGCATAAGACCGGTTTTTCTCCTCGGCGCCCGCGGAGCAACAGGACGGCCCCTTACCTGCGCTCCCGTTGCACCCACACCTCACACAGGGAGGAAAACAAAGCGCTGCGCCCATGCACCTACGCAGCTGCCTTGGGAGCGGGAACCACTCCACGGGGGGGGGAATCAGTAAAAGGAGTTCAAAGACGAAATTCTCGTTATTACACCCGGAAATATATTGGATACAATTCAGGACAACTATTTTATGCCCAATAGCAAATAAAAAAGAGTTAATTCTTAGAACTTTCCTTAATATTTCTTAAATTAACATTTTTATCCTTTTAATTTTCCCCTTTAAAATTCAGTTTAAACTTGTTTTTGAAAAAAAACTATATCTAATTTGAGAACTAAGTTATAGAAAAAAACGATTTGCAAGAAATTTAGTTCTTAAATTTCATTTTTAGGGATGTTTTATATAACTTCAATAAGGACGCTCAGAACGAAATACCCACGAGCGAATTTTTTTTTTACATACCTTCATTTATAGAGTAAATAACGCACGTAAAAATGTTAATTTAGGTTAAATCTGAATAACCAAATTCTTAGCTTCCACACAACTCTGCAAACTCAACTCCTTTGGGTGAAATTCAAACTTTCATCGAGACTAAATTAATTAGCGTAAATCTACAGCTTTGGCATGCGCTTCTGAGTTCAATCTTCCTCTGGATCCCTCACCAAACCCCAATACACCTGGGTTGACGCTTCACTAAGGATTGAAGCGACGAGGTTACGGACTTCACGATTTACATTAAACAACTCAGCTTGTTCAACGCATATTTCCAATGCATTTCTATGCCAATAAATTCCTCGTAAATACAAAGGCCGCCTCAGGCTGACAATTACCTTCAGTCAGCACCCTGTGTAATACCAATATTAGCTGACAGATGTATGAAATGGTCAGTGCATCGTTATTCTTACAAGTTTATTCGAAGAAAGTGGCTAATGTAACAATTAACCGAGTAGTTCGCGAGTTAGCCATCATTTACTTCCGTCTTAATCCTCGACTTCTATTTACGCATATGGAATTTATAATTTAACATTTTGTTATGTAATTCATCCCCACATGTCGTTTGCGAGTTATCATTGTACGTACATTGAGATTGTTTACAGTGTTTAATTGGTCGATCCTTCCCGATACCTCCAAGAAACAATCCGCAATTCTTTGAGCACCCAGTAGCTTGAAAATATATTATGGAAAAAAGGACGATTTTTTGTTGCGAAAATGAAAATAAAGATTCATAATTTCTTTGACATAAAAACATTGAGGAGCTGGTTTTACTCTGCAAGAGAGCACGGGTAGGTACTGGAGTTAAGTGAGATAGTGTGCAGATATCGCAGATCAATATCTTATTTCGGTTGTCTGCCTATTGTAAAACACTCAAAATAGGGGCCGCACAATTTCTTCAGCGACAGGTAAGCAATTCAACGTAACATGACTTTTCGCAAAAGTCTCCGATAGGATGGAAGCAAAGGGGAGGGGCACACACTGCGCCAAGTGTATACCAGGAGTGACCCACATTTTAGATTTTTAAATTCTATTATTAGTTCAAAGAAGCAGAAGCTAAGAACTCTGAACTAGAGACTACTCAATTCCTCAGGTCAAAGACCGCCGAGTCTAATAATACAACACTAATTATAAATATTTTGTGGATTACCATCGACGGTACGAGTATCCAAGAATTATCTCATCACTCAATCTACACTGAATTGACTCCTCAATGTACTCTGGTATGCCTATTCACGACCACATGCGTGTACCATCCTAGAAGGGGTGAGACATACGTCGTACCGCCGTTGTGTTTGGTTTTAGCTGGGGACAAGCGTACGTAACATTTCCTTTAGTACACAGCCCGTAAATTTACTATTTGAATACGATTTGTTGTAAATGCATTTTGTAATTGCAAGAGTACGTACTTCTTTAGATTCCCAATACATGCGTGTATATTCCGTAACGGACCGTTCCACGATCAGTATCGCGCGCGAACATTCACGCAAACAGAATGAGAAACCACGAAAGAACGCAGACGTGGTTATCTTGTTCAAATAACTCTCCCGCAGCAAAAACAATGATTTAGCACATATCTGCCTTCCGAAACAAAGCGTGTAATATCCCTTCCTTTCGTGATTTTAGGAGACAGTTTACCAGGAGGGAACATGTCCATATGCAAGATCCGAGTGACATCAAGCACTATTCAAGTCAGTTTCGTCTACCATTTCTAGTTTTTTCCACTACAGGAAAATATAGGAAGCAAAAAACTTCGCTACAGTTTCCGATAGTGGGAGGATCTACCTTTCAACATTTCGGCAGAGAAGTCGAACGCAAAGCCGGACTGCCCAGACCCCACTCAAGACCTGAGTCATTGAGAACTTTATCACGGACGCTTATCAGCGGGGATGTTATGTTCGGAGCTATCTCGAGCTAGTTTACTGCACAGATTCTCAATATTTTACGAGATAGGGAAGGGCACTTTTGAACCATGAAATTCAGACCTTTGTTCGAAATCAGTCCACAATCAACATTCTAGTTCTTTCCAAGACACAGATTAGAGTTAACGGTCCACTAACGATAGAACCGGCGCATTGTATCGCCATTCGTACAATACAGTTTTGTCATGTAGCCTGCAGTGTACCAAACTTACTAATATTCATCCGCTTAAAATCACCGTCTCCCCGACGTTTCCAACAAAAAACTGAAGTTTGAAATGGGCGTATGAGGGTAAAAACTGATTTTTACAGATAGTGTTATCTCTCAAGTCTAGGACGATGGATTTTAAATTCAAACAGTTTTGGAAATTCTTCAGTATTACCGACAGTAACAAAATGTATATTTTTTATTTGGTAAGTTCCTACCAAAAATGTTTGCGGTGAAGTTGCTCACCAATGCCACAGTTGAGAAAAGATGAATAAGAGAAACATACCAGAACTTACGTATTTTGTGCTACTTTGTGAATGATTAAATTCTTTAGACTTCTGTTGGGTTAAATAATCTTATTTATAGCAAAATATTGAAGCAGGTTCTCAAGTAGTAGTGACAGCTGTTTGGGTTTTAGCACAGAAGTCTTACCTCAAATAAGTGTTCAGTACCAAACAAGGTAAAACACACAAGCACTCCTTTCAAGTAATTTTACATTATTCGTGCACGACGTTTTAAGACATTAAATAAAAAAATTAGTAACGGGAAAGTAGAATACCCTAACACGCTTGCTGCGTACAGAGATTAATTTTGCGTAACGCCCGAAGACACGCCACGTGACAGTCACCCAGATGCAAGTCAATGCGATATGATTTCATATCACGAAAAACAAACATCGAATCCACGTAGTCATTCGAGGAAGTTCTCCTTCAAACTAAGACGAACATCGCCATTTTGCCGTCAAACCCAAGAAACTTCGAAATTTACTTTATATTCCCAGTTCATACATACGCATTAACCCTTAAGCACACACACCCCCACCGACTTCCACTTTATTTTCGAGACTTCGGGCACACTTCATTTCGCCCAAAATCCGCAAACAGGGATTCGCATCTCAAAAGCGCCCTCGGCAGAGCAGGGCAGGCTGAGAGTCTCCGCCGCGTCGTTCTATTCAGCGTGCTGCGCTGTGCTCCGGAGCCCGCCGCCGCCGCGCCGAGGCCCATTATCATATCCGCCGAAGGCATTACCAATTCGGAGCGCGTTAGAGCCACGGAGGCGGCCTTTTCCTCGCGCCTTCTGGGAAGAGCGCGTGCGCACGCGGCTGCGGAGCGGCGCACATCAGCCGGCGATGGACCGGCTCCAAACGCTACATGGAGTGGCTGGTAAAAGCGCCGGTCACAATGCAAATCAGAGCGCTTCAATGCAACTATCTTATCTGCGTGTAAAAGATAGACTAAATTACTCAAATCGTTCACGTGTCAATGGCTATCAAATGGGTACCGTATATTTTCGAATGCAAAGCGCGCTCTTTCCATCACTAAAAATCTGGATGCGCATTGTATTCCCGAACTAAAACGATGTTCTCTAACATGTGCGTCTATGTACATTTTTATCCCTAGAATTCTCCAGGATATTTTCAGTTATAATCAAAGCGTTCATTTTACCATATCAAGGCTGGGCAGCGTATACGACTCCACAACTACTTGTTCTAGTGTTCATTCCATTTTTAAACAATGCCTTCTACAGGAACCTAATTGGCCGACATAAGGCTGATAATTAGTTATAAATAACTTAGATCTGCAATAAAAAAGTGGTTGCAAAGGGAAACGCATTAGATTTAATTATCTGCAATACAATTAATAACCTCTTACTCAAAAGTTATAAATACAACCCCTAATATACTTAGACTTAATAGTAGAATATATGTACAAAATGTGAAAGTGTAAACAGTAGGTAATGAAAGGGTAACCAAGACGTCACCACGTACAGAAAATACATTTTATTGTAATCCTAAAGACTAGTTAATAAAATTCAGTGTTGATGCGACTATAAATTGGAGGGATCTATTTAATTTTTCACAGGTCATATCGGTTGATCTGAACTAATTGTGCTAAATTGTGTAAAAATTATGAAACCAATTACCCTTCATACAGGAACGTGAGACATACATAGAAATGTCTTATTTCATTCTTCGAAAGACGAAACCGATTTACTACACAGTACTTTGCTACACTACAGTCAATTGAAGTTTCTACTTTATTTACCCAATCATGTTGGTCTCATGAGCGCGAGGGGGGAAAAAATCAAATCAACTGACAAAACATTGATCGCTCAAAAGAAGTGGATAAATTTGCGGCAACTGCATTATATCGCCAAATCTGAGTACTCCAATACAAGATAAATAAGCCATCCTATATACTAAATACTGTAATTCTAATGCAACAATGTCAATATAAAATATCAATATGTGTGTATAATGCACCAATAAAGCTTGAACAATGAAAACCTTGCCAGTACTTCGTCAAAGCATAGAAAAAATGTAGAGAAAGGTAATTTTTTGTAAAATTTTAATAATTCACATTTTTATCTTAATCGTTAAACATCAAAGCATTATGCGCATAGCTTCTATACAGACTACAGTTAAACGCGTAATTTGACAGACGCCAGAAATATTTAACGGTGATCACAGAAACTAAATTTATTGCACACACACACATCTTCGGCAACGATGTCCCAAATGCCTAACGTGTTGGCTACCTGCGCCCCCCCTTCGAAACTGTTCGAACCGTGAACCGCCCCCACACCTGTCAATTCCCACAGAGGTACCGTCAACAAATGAGGCGGGACATCCACGCGCCGAAACAAAACTTATGCAAACTTGTTAATGCAAGATCGCATTATTTGAGTTATCGGGCAAGCAGAAGTAGTTGCAACCAAAATACCTTTTGTAAATACTACTTTCGTTTTGGAAAGTGTATAGACTGTTCCAGCACCCTATTATAAAAGTAATTCAAGTTATAACACTAGTTACGTGACGCATAAATAAAAAAATGTAAACTACATTGATATAAATGTACTATTTCATTACATTCGAATAACTGCTTAATAAACCTGAAATATCGCAAGTGAGCACAACCCAACGCCCGCTGCCGAGAACAGCGGACGATCAAGCCGCGCACCCAAAAGGCGGCTGAAGCAGTGACGGCAGCAGCTTATAAGCACACACCTGCTTAACACGTGCCTGCTGTCAGTGCGGCTCGGCGACACTACCTCCCGCTTCCACAAACGCCCGCGGGCAACATCACAGACACGCTTCCTAAACAAACTCGCTGCGAACAATGCGCACCGAGACTCGTCCCCTGCTGACCGTAGAGAGAGATCACGAGATCCGTGTAGACACACACACGCGCGCTTCTATTCCTAGCGGGCAAACCATTGCCAACAATAGCAAGGCCATCTGAGACGCGCCTGCACGTCAGCACGCGTCTCGCAACAGTACTCTAAACTACGGACGCGCGCGACGGCCTAGAACCTTTCATCTACAAATCTAAACAAACCTATGCGCGTACCGAAATAACCCCCTGTAGTAATTTACGGTTTATATTAACGAAGCACTATTACATGACTAGTGTACGAGGCATTGTTTCCAGATGTGCAGAGGTTTTCATGTGGTGAAAGTTCCTTCCAGAGTATTCGCTCGTCCTTGTCCACTCAACTTATCAGCTATCTCTTTTAACCTGACTCGCTCTGCCAGCAGATGCTTTTCTTCTACGGTTTTGTGGGGGAGTAAGCACAAATGTTTCAGTCACATACACTCTCGCACACCTCCCTAAGTGTGTTGACCCCGTACACCACCAGACCCTTTCAGAACAAGCTCAAGGGACAGAAGAAACAAAGCACGTTTCATAGGTTAGGCCTACACAATCTACACAACAGTTCTTGTATAAGGTAAATACTGTGTTCTTCCCGAAGTTGTTCACAACAAAACTTTATTAATAGAACAATGCCGAGTTAATCTTTCAGTTTAATTAACAAATTACAAGCGTAAGAATTACTAGAGCACCCAGTTTCCATCTTCACAATGAAAGGATTCGTCAATTTTAATAACTTTAAGAACAAGTCTATTAATAAACTCTCAAAATCGTTTCCAATACCAAATACCATATTTTTGTATTAGCTTCAAGGCTCGAACCAACAAGACATCAAGTGATGTATACACCCCCTCCGATGAAATTCAAAGCTGCAAAATGGCCTACGAACTAAATACGTGAACTGTTTCAGAAATACTTACCACAAGAGCCATACACATTGAAGACGGATTAAACGGGAAAACCGCAAAACCCGTTGTAAGGAGATTCAGCACTTCAACCTCCTAGCTCGACCACCAACTAGTAACTGCGAGCTCTATTGCCTCGGCAGGCAAGATGGAGGCGGAAAAGGATAACAGGGAGGTGGTCATGACGTCACGAGCACATCGTGTAGAGCTATACGATTGGCGGAGCTCCCCACTAAAATTCACAAACAGCTTTCCTGAGAAGAACCGCGTCATTTTCAATAATAATTGGGTGTTTTTTCAATAAATTGAGTGTTTGGAAAGACGTATTTTCTGTTCACAGAGTTCTTTATGCTATAACCATGTTAATATTAACCATTTAAACCCATTTTATCGAATTGGGATTTATTTTACACTGCGTTTTTTAAAATATTAACACACACACATATATACATTATATATATATATATATATATATATATATATATATATATATATATATATATATATATATATATACATATATACATATATACATATATAAATATTTTGAATAATATGCCTAAATCATTATTAACTCATATTCACATCCTCACGTGGGCCATCAGCAAAAACACATTTTTTCCCCTCAGCTTTGAATGGCAATTTTTTCTTTAAACAAAACATTTAGATTTTATTAATTACATGGATAACCAACAAATTGAAAAAGTGAAGATCTAATTTGTGAGCAATATTGGAAGAGAATTGTAAAGACAAATACCAGTTTGTTACACTTTATAAATTTGTAAATTTATAAATTGTGACGAACTGGTATTTGTAAATTTCTTAATTTATTTTATTCCCATCTATTTTTTACATGCCTTACTATTTTAATTATTAGTAAGTTGTTATAGTTATATAATTGTCATCCATTTTGTCGTACTTAACTAATGAGAATTTCAAGTAATTTCAGGATCTGCCTGGTATTATAAACAGAATAGATTCCTCAGTTTTCCTGTATTCACAATTGGGACAACTCTGTAGACTATGATAATCTGCCTTTATTTAATGTCCACTTAATGAGAGACTCGTACTATATTTGTCTTTAGTCATTGCTAAATTTAAAAGTAGTTAAACGTATCTGAATGAAGTCGTTTTTTGTTAAAATAATGATAACCTGTAACAACAAGTTCTACTAAATTTTCTCTGTGACAGTAAACCACTTTCAGATGTGCAAAAAGTCTCCTAACTCTCAAGAGGTACTATACTACTTATCTGAAAATTTTTGGAAAACTATAAATAATTTTAATATGTCAAAATTATTTGCAGTATTATATTGCATTCTAGTGTGTTACAAATTAAATCACAAGAAGAAGAAAAAAAGAAAAGAAAAATCTGAACTTTTCATGAAAATAAAAACACTTTTATTCTTGCCACATAATATGCCATAAATATAACATAACTGCATTTGAATTGCAGTGTACATTACTTTTGCAGATCACAAAGAAGAAATTTTAAAGTACACAATTACAAGGCCCCAGTAACAAATCATATTTTTACTGATGCAACTCAAAATTGTTTATAAGAGCTGTACTATTGTCTTGGAATTCATTATTCTCGCTCAAATATCTTATGATAATAAGCTTAATGAACACAAAGCAGCACTTTCTTTTAAATCATCACAGTATTGATTTTGCTACTTCACATTCAATAGGAAACCAACCTTTTCAATCTTAAATCAAGCTTTACAAATAAGTTATGTACAATATGGCACACATCTTAATCAAAATGTTCCTTTGCAGAGTTTGTTGTAGATTGTGATGGTTTATAGAGGCAATGCACACTGAATGCTTGCATTATAAAATGTAAAATGTTCTAGTTTTCAATTTTTATGTGTTGGAAAAGGAAGTGGGATTGTTCACAAGACTAAAAGTTTCAAAGAATATAGATATTCACATATATTTGTGCTTCCGGAATGATAGAGCAAGCAGTTAGTTGAGTGCAAGACATATTTTTATCAGTAATTTCAACAACTGTTGTCTACCCCACACTCTATAACCCAATTTGCTCACTTAATATTGTCATTTAATTTTTGGTATGAAAATTGATGTTTCTGAATGATAAGTTCATATTTATAACGAAATACTTTGACTAATTGTATGTTTAGAGTAACAAAATTTAAAATAATATGCAAGAGTTTAATTTCATTCAGTGATCTAATGTATTTCATTCAGTGATAAACTGTATTTTTATCCTTTGCTGCACAAATGGTATCTGAGATGAGATATTTATTGCTTCCTAACTTTCATTAAGTTCAGAGTTCTCTAGGATTTAATTGAAGGGGTCAGGGCAAGTGAAATCCTTACTGTAATTTTTGTAAGACAGAGGAAAAGCAAATTTGTTTGACCAGTCATATCCCAGTGTTACTGTACACTTCCTCCTGCTTTCCATATACACACAAGTAGCCTATATCTATATCTGGTGTGGGTTATTATTTAGGGAGAAGAGAGGCTAAAATCTCTGTTTTGGATGGATGGAGTATGCAGTATCATATCATTAAGTTGCCTTGACACCTTTCATGACAAAAGATCTTTTTTTTCGATAATTAAGTAGTATGTAACAGTTGAAATAATTTCTGATTAGAAATATGTTTTTTATTCAATTATACTTGCCATAAATTTCTTTTCATCTGATGAGCTTATTGTAGGAAGAATCAAAGGACCTTTCTTTACTCCTTAACATCTTGAAGACTAACATTGAAACCTTTCTTAAATTATTTTAGGCAAAATTTTAAATGTCAAAAGGTCTCTTTCTTATTTGTATAACTTCTGTAAGTTAACTTGGAACAAATGATAATACATTTATAACTTGCAAAATTTTTTTATATTTCATGAAGTGCTTCATTGAAACTATGACTATGTATTTTGTCAAATTCTGCCAAAAAAATTACATTCATGTTGAAATAATGTACATAATTAATACAGATATAATAATTCTAAATGGTTCACATATTTCATCTTCAGCATTTTAAGTTACTTTCTGAAAGCAAGTCAAATTAATATTGATAAAACTACAAATTTAAAAGGAGCCATTTAAATAACTCATTCATCTTTTAACTCACGAATCATGAGATAGAAGGAAAAAATAGTATTTAATTAACTTATTTGAATTGCAGTTCCAAGAAAATTTACTTGAATTTAAAATCCTTTATGTTAATAAGAGTAAGAATCTAAGAGACAGTTAGTAATTCATAAGCACTTTTTTTATTAAGATAAGAGTTTAAGACCGACTGTGGAATGTTTTGGGACAAAATTATATGTTTAAAAATTATTTCAGGATGTAAATCTTCAAATAGTTATCTAATATTTCATTCAGTGTTCATTCCTTCTATATCAAGAAGAGAGATATTCTCACAAACAGCAAATAATTTTATAGAATTAAAACTCTTGTATGTTTTAATTTAAAATGAAATATTTTTAATCTGCAATTATTAATGACCAAAACTCAAAAAACATATCAAAGGCTTATGGAAGTATATTAAAAGTTCAAAATGAGTAATAATAAAATAATGTTTATTTCCATAGCTTATTCAATTCTTCATTTATTCTGATGACATACTCAAACAACCAATATATTTTTTTTTCTATCCAGTACATCTACGCATCACAGTTTAATCAAACACTTACTTGTGTAATGTAACAAATTCCTCACTACAATATCATACTGAATAATTCATTCACTTGAAACATGGAGGCATGCAGTACATGTGTTATGTAACATTATGAAATTTCAAATTGTTTATAATGATTGTGCTTCTTCAGATTGGCAGGTGCTGGAAACAACAATAATTATGAAAGTTTTCCTGTTAACAGAACAATGAAATAATTGGAAATTTATTCTGATCATATCTGCTTCAAGATCGTTTCCTTGAGCTTCTTATTTTCAAATTATTACAAAAATATTTCTCATTAATATTTAAAATGATGAACAAAACTATTTGTTTTATTACTATGAGAGAGAAACAGCAATAAAATGTGTCAGCATACGCTTCCACAAGTTTTTAGATGAGAACGATGCAAAGATAAAGTTGAACTGAAAACATAACAATGTCTGTGGTAAAAGAATACCTGTAAGACACTTCCTTTTCATGTTTGAAACTTGTGTTGGGTACAAATTTTCATAGCGATATCAAGAATTGATCAAATAATTAACTTCATTGTTAAGGCAAAATTGCTTGCAAAACAGAATTGCAGTTTGCAGATATTACCTTAACCTTTTATGTTCAGTTAATATCACAGTCAGGAAGAATTAGTACTATTATTAGTCATTTAGAGAAAAGAAAAATTTACAATATCATTTAAGCAGATATTGATTTATATTTATCTTGCATTCAATGGTAAATTTTACGTATTTGATACAAAACGTCTTTGTTTCTTGATATAAAAAATAGTAATGATAATTTTTAATTTAAAATATGTATGAGTGAAATATTTTATTTTAGAGCAGCAGTCATGCCGGCATGACTTATTCTGTTTAAATTTGCAGTAAAAAGAGTCTTACAGACAATAAATTTAGGAAACAAAATCCTCAGAGATCTTTCTCTTTCATAGTATGCAGTTTTTAGGTATATCAATCACTATATCTGGCTACATCCATCTTAACAAACTTGACCAGTCACAATACATTTCTATAATCTTTGATCGTATAGTACTTATTAACCACATTTTCATTATCTAAAGGTTATAATTACCGATTGCTTATCAAAAGAAAAATATAATTTTTTTTCTTGAGTGTCAAAATTTATCTACACTACAGAACAAATCAATTTAGTGATTCCAAATCTACTAGAGACTGTAAATCTAGTTCAATATTATGAAAATGTATCAAGCAATAGATTAAAAAGCTTACTGATGACAGGTCACCATGAAAAGCTTAAGAACTAATCAATATTATAGTCATGTATTTGAACTCATAGTAATGCTGCACGGTCATGACTGATTGATTTAACACACTTCTCAGTGGTGGTTTGTAAGAATTCTCTCTTCAAAGAAAACAATCATATGTACTACAAGGAAACAACTATTGTTGAAAGGACCAATTTCAAATACTGGTACATCCCTGAAGTGTCACAAATGGCAAATCCAAACATAGCTAACAAATTGTCAATTTTTTTCATTTATTAAAAATGCTCTCTGTACTAAAATATATTCTATAGCGCGTTATGCCTTCAGAATATATTAAGAAACTTAAGCATTAAAAACTTGCTACAAATAAAGTATCTTTTGATTCCACAGCCATAAAAACTCTGCTTAACATCAAAAGATAGGCCAACATTTATTAACATTGCTGAATTAAGGCCTCAGACTTGGTGCAAACCTGTGCACATCAGCTCTGGAGTTAAGGTATACACACAACCATTAGTTGTAATGTGAATTTCACTAAAGACAACTAGGTGTGTATATTTGGTTTCCCCCCAAATCTACTTACTTGTTTAATTCTAAACCTATCTCTTGTAAGGTGAATAAACAAGAAATATATTGAAACTTGGATTGAATACATCTACCATGGAAACTATGGTATATTTACTCTAATAGTCTTCCGACAACATAATGGCAATATAATTTGTGTAACTGAAATTTTCACAGCCAATAGTGAGGCCTGTGCCTAATATATATCATTAGACTTTAAGTGCTGTAATACATTGTGCTGTCTAAAGAGAAATATGAATCAAATGTGAAAGCAGTGAAGTCTGCTTCGAGTGTCATAAACCTCTCTCTAAATTTTGACATACGGAATAATTTTGCATTCCCTGAAGTTTTATGAAGTGGAAGTTGTTAGCAATGCTTTTACAATGAAAGAATTGAAAATCTAAAAGTGAACAATTTAGATGTGCACAATATTCCACGGTCTCATAAGGAAATGTTGCATGTGTGTGTACACATCACTTAATCATTAGTATACAACTAAAATTTACTTTGACAATACACTGAAAAGGTGGAAAACTTGTTCTTTCATGTTTGTAATGTGCAAGTTCCTTTTTATAGCCATTTAAAATGGTCAGTTGGTCCTCATTCTTATCCACCATGAAACGGAACAAAATTATTTTCATGAAATTTGGAACAGTACTCATCAATAGTAGTCACTCTCTATTTCAAGAGTTGAATGACACAGGGCCCATTTAGATGTTAAGCAGCCAAATTTTTATTGTCAATTTAGAAATGAAAATATTAAGTTCCAACCACAGCAAATATTTTTGAGGTAAGTACCACCATAAGTCAGATATCACATTTCCCAAAGTATATGCAGTTGTATAATAATACATTTTGAAAATGATCACAGAGAACTTTTGTCCAAGAAACCATTAACTTTCTGAAAACAGAAATTGAATCAAACATAACTACAGAAAAATAGAGCATAACATAACTATTTATTAATACACAGCTCACTTTATATCTTTGCATTGTGATGATTCTCCAATTTTGGAGAAATTACTATAAATATAATTACTAAGGACACTATGAAAGTTTCTCATCTCTCAATCCCAACAGTAACTGCTCACCACAAATCACTTTATCACTTCACAGCACGTCTTTGAAGATACAATTGACTTACAAATCAGAGATCAACAATTTCTTTACTTCTCTTGAATTGGATAGTTGTGCACACAAAATACCAATGACCGAAATTTCACAAAAGAAGGCTGTTACAGTCCAGTACAAAGTAAAAATAAATAAAGAAATTCTGAATTATATCCCTCGATATTAAACATAAGAATTAATCTTCTTGTTAAGTTGCAAGCCATTAAATATAAATTGTTTGGTATAAGCTTGAATTGGAAGCAACTTGGATGTGTGTGGTTATTTAGCTGTACTCCAAAAACCGTGGTCTCTGTGTATGATCATTCTCCATAAGACACTACCATGTCTATGTTACTATGAAGTAATATTTGCTACTTTATATAAGGCAGGCATCAAGTTTCATTTTCTGTCAGAAATGTTTTGAAGTTATGAAGCACAGTTCTTTTGAAGCTGAAATTTGAAGCCAAGATACTTTTGCTGGTCACTGGTGATGCTATATGCTATCATGCATTTCATTCACGCTAACTGAAAATTATGGTAGCAAACAAGAGTTTCTTTCTCTGATTAGATTTGTCATTGACAAAAATAACAGTGCAATTTATTTTAAAAAAAAGAATACTTTAAATCTGTGCACTTTATTTCTTAAATAAAAATGTCAAAATTCACTTGAGTCAATAAAATATATTTCTGTATTAAATATTTTTAACTTTTATATCGTTTATTCAATAATCACTTTCACTATTTAAAGCTTCTATTGATGTATATTCACATCTTGTAGTTCTTTTGCTGGTTCTGTGACACTGGCATCAGAATGAGTCTCAGATGACGGAGATATCTTCGAATCATTATCAGTGTCATGGTGGTGTAAATCTAATGTCTGTGTGGCCACGGGTGGAATTCGGGAACTTAACACATCTGCAGATGAATCAGATGATGGAGTGGGTTGCTCTGATGGAGGAAACGATGATCCAATGGCAAGTGTTTTGACATCTGCATGGTGACTAGTAGCTGGACGCTCTTCGAACACTGCAAAAGGAAATATTTCATTCTATTATCATTCTAATATGAAGCCTCTATAATTTTAAAAGATAAAATAAATAACTCTGATTCACAGTTCAGTAAGGACTCTTAAGGGGACCCATGACTGAAATTTTCCACTTTATGTTTTTATACATACGTAAACCAAATTTTTACTGAAGATTCATTAACGTATGATACATTATGCAATGTTTAAACAACAATGATAGGTCCAAATTTTTGTAACTAATACCATTATTAATTTTTTTATTAATACAAAAAGTTCCATGCACAACAATTTTTACTTTTTCTTACAACATTTTTTACTTCGCCTGAACAAATACATGTGATTTGATGTAAAGAATTGTTTTGTGTTATGTGTTATTAATGTCAGAATTTTATAGAAGTCAATTAAGATAATTTTCAAAGATAGGAAATTCTCCTTCAGTTCAACCTACAGAAAGTATCCTTGAGCAGTACATGTTCTTACTTGTTTATTTTACTATAATTCCTGAAAGTTTCATTGCATTCTGGGAAGAATTGTTCTTCAAGGAGGTTTTTAAATACAAGATGGTACACTAAAACTGAAATCTCAGAAAAGGGACTCTAAAGGTTTTAGAATAAATATGTAATACCTCTTGTTGTTGTTTTGTTTTGTTTTTCAATTTTATTTTGTTGTGTCTTTTGTTGTGCAACACATCTTTCAGCCCTTCTTGGGCATTGAGCCTATGCAAAATATTCCTCTGTTAATTTATTTTATCTTTTTCTCTCATCAATTTGCAGTCAGGCAGTGTCTTTTATATCTTCAGCCAGGGGCTCAGCGCCATTAGAAACCATGGTTCTTAGATCATTACCTGTGGTATCTCAAATTGTTTAACTTCAGTGACTTCACAGAGTGCAGTTAAGCAATTCGGCTAACTAACCCAGCCAGGTCTTTTAAACAAATGGGGCCTTTAAAGATTAGCAGAATACAAAACAAACCATTTTCTAATAGAAGAATAGGAGTTTATTCTACACTAAAATATTCTTTCAGTAAACTTGTCAAATTGTAGTCATGTGTCCACTCAGTAAAGGCCAATGAACATCCTTAATATCAGAAATTTGAATATCTCAATAAAATTGTGTTAGATTGTAACTTTGTAAAATTGTGTTAGTTGTTAATAACAACTGAGTGGGTTTGATGTCCAAACATGTCAAAAATTAAGTCTTTAAATTTAGCAGCAGTGCCAGGCACTATAACTGAAGGACACAATGAACATATTATTTTTCTTATAAATTTATTATATATTATGAAATGACATCTCTAGTGTCTTAAGCCTTTGGTAATGACTTACAGGCCGATGGCTGTGAAAATCCAAAGGAAGACAAACAATTTTCCTGAAAGTAATTCCTTTGTAACCTCATTGTTGTGGAATCTAAGACTAACCAATTTCTTTGAATGAGCACGATATAACAACTTTCCACTCTGGTCACAACAGCCTCTTTCATGGAAACTAAGTAACTATCTCTTACTCTGTTGAATTCAATTCTCCCCTCCATTAATAGAAATCTTAGATACAAGATCAGGTCCAAGACAGGAAGCAAAAATTTGATGTTTTGCGTCATATTCACTAGATGGCTTATCTCTACAGCTTAAGAAGTTAGGTAGAGATTCCATTTACAACATATGCAACAAATTCCATTTACAATGGATAAACAGGCTAAATTTAAAGAGTAAAATTAAAACATTTATTCATTTATTAAATATATTGCTGGAACTGAATGAAATGGTTTCAGTTCCAGTTTTGGTATTTTAAAAATAATTTCATAATTTTGTTCTTCTTATGCAGGGTTCATATTTTGGAAAGTAAGTCTAGTGGAAATAACAATGTAATGTCCAAGTATTCAGGCATAGTATCACTAAAAGATAATTATTTTTTTTTGTTTTATCAAATCCCTAAAAAAATAGTCCATTTTCTTTCTTATCTCTTGAAAATTGAGCCCAAGAACTTCTTTAGAAACTCAACATCTTCTGCCGTGAATGGCGTAGGTGTAGAAGTTGGCAAAAAATGTATTAATGGAAGTTCTATGACATATTAACTAATTTCAAAATTATATAATTAAAGGCAAGAAAACCATTTCAAAAATGAAATCACAAATAAAACGTGTTGTTATCAAAAACCAAATCTGAAATCTAAATTTAAATTTCTGACTCAAAAACAGGAATGTTACATAAAAAAGTGTTAATGTCTTATTATGGGCACAAACAAGTACACTATTTACATATTTTATATTAAAAAGATTGATTATTTTCACTTACATTTATCAAGACTAATAATTGAACCCACTAAGTCATTGACTGTCAGAGCAGCCTGCTCTTCCAGTTGCCTTCGTCGCCGAACAAACCACCAATCGACAAGAAATAAGGCAAGTGCCAGAATCTTTATTCCAGCACAGATGCCAACGTATCTAGAAGAGAAGATCATTATATTAGTATATATTTCATACATACTTGCTTAACTTAATGATATTTGTAAACATTTTCAGAAAAAATAGAATAAGAAAGTGTATATTTATAAAATTTTGAATGTGACAAAGAATGAAGTTTCTGGAAACTCCATTAAAATGAGAATATTAAAAGCACACTAATTTTAAAAATGATTTTTTTCAACACTGTTTTTGAAATAAAATACTAATATTTTCCCCAAATATTGCCAAAAATTCAGCAATAACTTCTGAAATTTTCAAGAAGTAACATTGATAAAGAGTATATGAAAAATTAAATTTAAAATAAGACAAGCTTGATATTCACTTGCAATTTCTTGACAAAGAGAAAACACTAAATTATTGAAGAATTTTGTTAGGAAAAACATACTGAAAACAACAAAATGTTTGATTAAATTAAACACACTCATTGATTCACAATGGAATTGATACAGATATCATTTTACAAGAAATAGCTATACTTGACATACATTCAACCATTTCATATTGCCTTTTGATATGTGGATGTCATTAATCATCCAAAAACTTCTTCTGAATTTGAAGGCCATAAACAGTGGGTTCTCATATTTGGGTTCTCAAAACATGCTTAAATATTAGCAAAGAGATGAACTAAACCTGCTAAAGTTTAGTAACTTTACAATTGAGAGTCAGTCATATAGTAAAATTCTATACTCAATATTAACCTGTATCGAAACTGTTCAATGTCATAAAGTAAACATCTTCCTCCTCTTTCTCCACAAGCACTTTTCCATAAAAGGCAAGTTGAATCAATTAAATTCCCAAACAATATTGGGGCAGGAATATAACCAAACAGACGGAAGATGACAAATTGCATTCCAAGTGCAAAGGAACGTTCTTCTTCACCAACAGATCTACAACACAGAGATAGTTCAATTAGTATAATTCATTGCAAAAATAAAACATAGAATTTAGCTACTTCACTGATTACATAGTAGAATTGAAATACAGATAGACTTGACAAGATATTTTCCAATAATCCTTCTCATACTCAATTTTTCAACAATTAGAAGCATACCACAACCCTGAGGACAACTGTCACATTCAAAAATATGAGTATTTGGAGACGATGCATTTAAAGACTGAGCCATGAAGAAAAATAATAAATATTAGTTAAGGAAAATGAAATGATACTATTGATGAATGAAGAAAGTGAATGCTGAAGAGTGATTAACTTTTATTGTATTACTAAAGAATAATGAAACTTGTTTGATGCAGAACATGTTTAATACAGAAATTTGTCTAATGTGAACATAAATTGCAGGTCTAACACTCATAAATTCTACAGTACTGCACTACATAAGGCAGAATCTTGTCTAATACTAAAAATAATTCTGGTCTTGAGATTCTACTTTGAGCAAGTTTTATTAAATAATGAAAAATATAACAATATTTAATGCATAACATTGGAACTTATTAATTTAAAAAAGAAAAAGTTTGATTTATGGCAGTTTTCTATTCAGTACTTTAAAAATGGGTAACACTAGATGCATTTACAATGAACACATTTCTTCATTTATTTTTGTCATTATTTTATTAATTAATTTTTTTTATTTATACATTTTTTTTTCTTTGAGTATTGAAACTGATATAAATAACAGAAAAAAATTCAAATATTATTACTAAATTAATTGCATTTAAGAAACCATTTTAGGGACATATCATTTAAAAATTATATCTGTTGTTGGAAGATTTCAAAACCTTCTACTGCCTCTTAAATTGTACACAATGTCATTGTCATTGTTAGTGTTTTTTCTAGTAAAACCCCTGTAATAGTATTGAAGAAAATGTAGAAGGAACAAGATTTGCATTAAAAAAAAACACTAGGGAGACCATCTTAGCCTTTTAAAAGGTTTATTATCCTTTTGCAGATCAAAAACGTGTCCGAGAACAATTTCTGTGCCTCGTGTAGAACTGCAGTAACTTTTCCCCATATGATGTTTTATAATAAGATTGAATGGTATATCCTTTCTTGCTTGCATCCTTTGATGTTATTCTAAACAACTTTTTCTCTTTGTACATTCTTGTTAAAGTGTCAATCTATTTGACTTACTAAAAAGTGTCACATCCTAATTAACTAAAAGTTTCTTAGTCCTGATTATCTAAAAGTTTTTCGAGTTTATATGGAATCAGTTTTCTTAACAACAGAGATGTGTCAGTTTTATACCCTGCAAATTGTGTAGATGAAGTGAGGGGAAAACTGATTCATGAGCAGAAGGATTGTAAAAATAATATCTTTGCAATTTGAGCTGGATCAGCTTTCCAGGAAAGTGATGCAATTAGAGACATTTATAAGAACACAAAAAAAAAAAAAAAATGCACTTTTGTCCAAGTATTGATCCACCTAATTTTAAAGGTTATATTATTCTATTAAAATACACTTTTAATTCCATTTTCAATGAAACACTTTACAAGCCTACATAATAAATTAATAACCTAGTAAAATGAATGCTTAGAAATTGAGTTTCAATAGATCAATTTTTTAGTAACTCCTATTCTAATCACATATCTAAACTACTTAATTTCTGACATATTTTTCTATTTAAAAATCTTTTACAAGGTCAATCTTGTACAAAGAAAAGAATTTTGAATATATGACTTACCTAAGCACTATCATAAGCAGAGGCATTTGTGTCACAGCAACAACAAATGTCATAAAAAATAGAAGAATTAAAAAAGGAAAAATTGTGCGGCATGGAGAATTGCATGGTCCAGCTGTGGCAACTGGTACCACCGTAACTTCAGCAAATTCAGTAGATGAAGAACCACTTCCACTTGTTGCCAGTTGACTGAAATTTCCATGGATACCTGTGTAAAAGCGAAGGAACGAAATTCATAGGTAAAAATTTTAATGCTGAAAAAAATATTACTTTCTTAATTATAAATGATGATGATGACAATGATTATTTATCATAAACCTCATCATCATCATTATCATTATCATTATCATTATCATCATCATCATTATTATTATCGTTATTATCATCATTATCATTATATCATTATATTATTATTATTATTATTATTATTATTATTATTATTATTATTCACATTATAATTTCCTTTTGTCTCCTTCATGTACATCTCTGATTACAAAAAATTACAATTACGAATAGTTTTATACTTGTTTGGTCATATTTATTGAGATACGCTTTAAATTCTCATGAGATCTAAGATTTGAAGTTATTAATGTGAAAATTAGCAATATATTAATGAATACTAAAATGTTTTAAAATCACAGATATTGAAATTCAAAACTTTTTACATTTACTGTAGATTTATTACACCTATTGGGCACAACCATTTTAGTTGACAAATATTGAAGCATATTTAAACTGAAATATGATTTTGAGAGAATTTGCAGAGAGAAGCATTGTTCTCATTGTAGTTCACTGGTCCCTTGCTGCTAAATTTTCTGTTTAAATTCCTTCATATGTAATCATAGTGTAGATTTTGTATGTTTATTTCTATATAGCTACTTACAAGCACAATTGGTGTAGTTTGAGCGAGATGAAAAGGCAGTGCAGCCTGCATGGCATGGGCTAAAATAAGTTAGGCCATTGTTGCCACATACAGGCTCCACATCTGTCATATGACACTCACAGCCAAAGTTACAGGCTGCTGTCAAATTCACCTGAAATGGTTCTGGCTTGGAGCTGTAAGAAAGAAAATCCCAGTAAAAATATTTAAACTTATAATATAATGTTCAATACAAAAAAATATTTCTCTTGTTTCCTAGAATTTTATTTCACAAGTTAAATAACTTAATAATATTTGAGGATAAGATATTGAAACTTCTACAATAATAAAATTTTTTAAAATCTACCTGTTAAAATATGGAATTGTGGTGCCAGCCATCTTAACATTATCACAGCCGAGGAAAAACAAGAGGCCATAGCACGCCAAACAAACAGTGTTGGATATAAGTACAAATTGCACAGCACCCTTCGGCCTCAGTTCCAGTCGTTTCAAAAGGCATCCTCCCATGAAGATCCCAATACATGCACCAGGAATGGCAATTGATCCTTCATAAAAAATAAAAACAAAAGCATCATTAATATTCTAAATCAAATTTATGAATTTCCCCAAATATATTAATTCAAAGTTCCATATTAATTACATTCTTTCAAGTGAATTATAAATATTAATACATTATTGGAGAGGTTGTGCCTTGGTCAAATTCAGGGTTGTCCAATAGGTGGTGTGTGGGCCATGTGTGGCCCATGGTACTATTTATTGTGGTCCACAAAAGATAAGTCAAAACTGAAAGCATCCTTGTTTCTCAGTTGGGCAAAAACATTGTGTACCTAGCCCTGCTGAGATCAACACCCCATTAATGTAACAATAGGTTTAGTTTAGATTTAATATTTTTTCCAATTCATTTCACAAAATCAAAATCATCCCAAGTTGTTTCCCTGCATTATGAAAGGTACTGTCTGATATCACACATGATTCCATTCCTCTTTCCATTTCAGAGCAGCTGGCTCCTCTGCAGCTGCGCAAATTGGGGAGATCAACAATTCAGGGAAGTCAGATGTAGATGACCCAAGTTAAGTAATTATGGCACACAACCATGCAACCGCAGCCATGCCCTTGAGGCAGTGCAAGTTGGACAAGTTGGCCTTGGTCAAATTAGTAAGATAGGAGTGACTAAGGATGCTTTAATGACTTTCACAAGTTTCAGTCATCTAGTTATCACCAGATTTGAAAGTGCATTTTGAGAAATGAAAGAAAAAGAAAATTAATACTAAATAAAAACAAATTTAAAAGATTGCATAATACAATTTAGTGCATATTACAATTTTATATGATAATGCATCAAGTCAACTGGCCATTACACCTAATTCCCCACCCTCTCCAATAAAAATGTTCTGGTTGTGTCACTGGATTTTTGAAGAAAATGTTTTGACATATAATTCATCACTTCTACGCTAGCAATAGTTGAGCAGTTAGAAAAATTAACTTATAACTATATATTTTGATACATTTTTAGAAATAGCACTCATCAGAAGACATTTGTGCAAGTGGAAAATTCTAAATGAGCAAAAATGAAATAAAAGAAAAAAATCAATATTTGCACTAAGATAGTACAGTCAACTTTGGTTATAGTGAAATCGGATATAGTGAACCCTCTATATATTTATAGTTATAGTGAACTTAAGTCACTGGTCCCATTTCACTTACATTACAAATAAGTACAAGAAGACACGGTTATTGTGAAGCTGAACCTCGGCTTAAATGAACGAAGGAAATACAATGTCCTGGAAATTAAATCCCTCTTAGGAAAAGAATATATCATCTCTGTGTTACAAATTTCAATACTAGGCTGCTTTAAATAATGTCAGCACGCTATAATAGGGCCATAATAGAAGTAGTGTCCACTGGGTGATGTAGTGTCCCCCATAGTGATGACCTTATGCCACTCAGTTTCACTGCAGAAACAAAGGCCATGTCCTACGAGGGCCACAATTAGTGGCAGTGACACATGATTGCTTACTTCAGTATCAATCTTGGCAGTACTTGATATTCTGCAGGTCAAAGCACATTGAGTTCTACATAAGCAACAGGAACCATGCGACTGCCACAGCCTGGCAATATATTCTGTGCCCCACAGAAAAACTTTCAGTTTCATTAGCCGTTTGCACCATTTTGCTACTAAAAGCATCTCTTATGTGATCTCTTAGGTGAGTAAAAGGGCTTTCACAGATGGGATGTTATTCCAACAGCGCAAGGGGCATTCAAGGGTGTCAAGAATGCATTACAATACTTAGACACAGAGACAATATAGAATCAATTATAGAGAGAGCACAAATTGTGGTTCTACAGAAATTACTAATGAAAATGTACAATGCAAACAATTGAAAAGAAATTGATTTTTTAAGGACAAATAAAGATGTTAATATTTCCAATTTGTGCTGTTAATGTATTTTGCTACATCTCTTTATTAATAAAATCAATAATTATGGAGAAATTCTGTTTAACTTTAATATCCTTTGGATATAGTAAACCTTGGATATAGTGACCTAAAAATGTTAATCCTCAAAAATTCACTATAACTGGAGTTGGCTGTATTATTTATTTGACTTTCCTTTTTTGCAGATCTGAATTTTTGGCAGGTTGCCACTATATATGGTCAGGAAAAATATTTAGGTACTTACCAGTAAATACGCTAGCTTGGCTTTTGCCTAGACTAAATTGTGTTTCCAGATACTTAGGCAAAAACACAACAAAGCCTGATACAATTATTAGTTCCATACAGGCACCCAAACATGTCACCACATACACAGGATTGCATACCAGGCGCCACATTGAACGAGGGATATCTGTGAAAGAAAATGATTAACTCAATGTGTCATACGTCCATAACAGATTTACAGCACATTCAGTATGTTACAGCCTAGAGTCATCAATAATACAAGGTACCCATTCAAAATCAGAGTACTTCAGACAAAGGCAGATCCAGTGTCAAGGGGCAGGAATCTCAAAGTCAACATATTTTGTATATTTACTCAAATTATTAAAAAATATTACCTCATATTGAATATATTAACCTCAAAGCAGTTTTCCCATTATTGCAATTAACATACTATTTTTTAGCACCATACCTTTTACATCCTTTCCATATCCAGTGTCATTAGATTGTCCTTGAGGGGCATTCACATCAGCTGGTTTCTGAGGCCTACTAGGTTCAGGTCTAGACTTTTCCATTAGACGAATCTTCTCTTTTTCTCTCTGTCAAGAAAGAAATGCAAGGAAAAAATTGGTAACTAAGTAGCTAATAATGAAACGATTACATGAGAAACTCTTATCCAATGATATGAAAACACTACAAATTTTCTTCCAATAGTGTTTTAATTACAATTGAAATTTAAATGACTTTTTTCCCAATACAGTTGTTCTACACAATTTAATTTTAGGTTTAACATAACTGACCATTAGGATTTAATTTAGTTTAAGGTATTTATCATTAAAATAAAAATAAAAATCATGTACACAGTAAAAAAAGTATGTGATATTTAGGACAGATACATTAAGAGCATAATAATAAAAATAAAAAGCTTCAGATATTATACTGAAGATTGATTTGGTAATTTTGATAATACCTGTTATTCATTCAGATAGATTGTTGAAATCGAAGAACATATTTTATTATTTCTTATGAATGTAATATTTATGTACATATTAGAAGTTTATGTTTTTATATTACTCATTCTTTAGGAGAATACGAGAGTAGGAAAGGCAAAACTCCATTTTACAAGACTGATATGTTTTGAGCTTCTTTTCACTTGTAAAGAGTTTTTTTTTATCTTTATAAAAAATTGAATCATTGTAACTTAAAAATTAAATTCTTAAATTCAGAAAAGTTCTCAAATAAAAAAAGTTAAAAAGTTGCCTCACTTCAACTCACCTGTAACGTCTTAGGGAATGCATAGAATGGAATAGCAACCAGAATCAACAGCAAACCACAAAGTAGGAATCCTCCCCACCACATACCAACCCACCTTCGATCACCAGGATCTACAAACAGCAATAAACGATTAAGTTGTTCTCTTGGAACAAAATAATATATAAGTGATACACAATAAATAAGCACTTTTTTTTCATACCAATTGAAATGACAGAGCCAGATAGGGAATCCATATGGAATGACAACAAATAAGCTCCCAAGAGGAAGCCCAAAACAGGTCCAAAAGCTGCCATACTGTACATGCAGCCAATGTACAAGGAGGCACTCTCTGGGCGCACATGGTCATCAATGTATGTAGTGCCCAATGTGAAAAGTGGGGAGCCCCCACAACCAAGTAGCAGCTGCGCCAATACAAATAACATCACAGGACCAGCCGTTGATGGTGAACCTTGGATGCAGTTGTCTACTCGAAGGTTGTTGTGAGGAGCGAGGGGGGGAGACGAGAGACCTGTTAAAAGAAATTTGTTATTCCTGATAAGATTTCTTAAAATAGAGAGAAATGGAATAGTAATTCTTAAATTATGTGAAATTAAAACTAAATTAATTCATTTATTTCAACCCAATTTTTTGGCTGGTAGAATATTTCACTCTTGTTAGAATTTTGAGACATATCCTCTTCTTAACAAGGTGCCTAGTGTCAGCCCATTCACAAGTGGTTGTAGAAGTGAATGAAAATAATAATTAATAAAATATAATAACTGAAGAGGGATGAAATTCTGACAGATATTTTAATGATAGTGTAAAACAAACCGACACTGAACATTTACGTAATATTTAAATATATATATATATATATATATATATATATTATATATATATATATATATATATATATATAATATATATATATATATATATATATATATTTGAAATATTGGCATTTTCAGAAATTCTAGAAAATGTAATTCATTAATGCATGCATAATCTATGATAAGCATAAAAAACAATACATCAGTTAATCAATACATAGTTTTTTCAATAACTGGTTACAGAATGTCTTCATCAAAAATGAATCTGTTTCTCTCTTCCCTAGCGGATTGTAGCAACTCTAAAATTCAACCTTTGGAAATGGTGTATCTATCAGACACAGTTAGAAACTTAAATATACTTTTATTACAGTTTAACTTATGGAGAAACTTAACATCAACTATATTCACTCCAACATTTGTAGCTACTTCTTAACATTGTCTGAGGAGAATTTTACTCCCTTTCTTGTACTTGTGTTAGTTAGCTATTACAAATGTTTCATCTTTCAAATTCAGCACTTCCACAAATTGTTGGAGAATTTGTGTATTCCTATGACTTATATTGAGGCTAACTGTTGCGGTGATCACATCATTTGGATATTCGTTCTTCACTCTGTCTTTGATAGTTGATTGTGAGATTGCAAATCTGTAGGAAGTTTTCCTTAGCAACAAGCAACCAATCGTAACTTCATTCACAACTCTTTGTAGGACATCAGGATTATAATTGTGCCTAACTAGCTGTATGTTTCCTTTATCTTTGCAAAGTCATTAGACACACGTTTTTCAGCATAACTTGACACCAGACTTGACTGCTCATATATTTTTCAAATAAACAATTCATAGTCATTGGTAGACTTTATTACTAAACTAACTATCGCCAATTACAAGTATGATTATCAACGTCCCCGAACTCTGGAGATAAAGGTATTAAAAATCACAAATAACAACAAATTTACACATATCGTTTCTCACCATATACAAATAAACTAAAGATAGAAAATAGGCTCAATGGTTCCAAGAAATACAAAACACCCCATTTCAGGGTATTGAGGCACCCAGCTATTTTAAAATTATTTTGAAAGATACATCATTTTTAAGTTAAATGAGAAATGTGTATAAAAATTTGTACAATAGTCAATAAACCATGAATATACAGTATATGTAAGTGAGAAAAACATGAATAGTCCTCATTATTGTTGGAGCTTATAGAAGTACTTTTGAGATCTATTCCATATTATATGGAACCTATATTTCACAGGAAAATATAATGTTGTGATGTCATACCTGATGAGAGTCTGCCAAGACCCATATCTTGTTCACGAACAGATACTCCACGACAAATATTATCTGAAGAAGTATTGGTCATTGTGGAGGAGAGGTGAGGCTCTGCTATGAAATGAGGGACCATAAATATGACAGACCCAATACCCATTATCACAGAACCTGAAACGATAAAAAGCAAAATGAAACATAATCAGTGTGATACAAACAGGTTTCAAATTCAGATGTTAAAGTTTCCTCAATTTACCAAAGGGCATTACATAGCAACTTGTGAAATAAAAACCAGGTGACAGAAGCTTAGGATACACATAATATACCCATCTCTATCACGTTTTTGTTCAGTTTCCCTGATCCATTGAGCAAATGCTGATATGGCCCCTTGTTTTGCTTCTGGATGTAAATGAAGCTTTACTATATGCACGTTTTGTTGAACTCTCCTTTTGCTTGTAATGGTAAGAGTAGAGGTAAAGGTGAATAGCTATTTTGTTAGCACAGCAGAAAAATCAAACTTGCAATTCGTGTACCGATGCAAATAAGTTTTCTATGACTCAGAAACAAAAATGACTATTTTTCACATATTGCTAATCTTGCGATTTTTAAAATTTATTTTATTATTTATGTTAAACTTTTACTCATCTTTCAACAATTTATAGTTAAAATGATGGGAAGGGATTCTGGAACTCAAGAAAACGTGTACAGATAATATTTTCCCCCTACGTCCCATACAGATTTTACAGTTTTTTTGACTAAATAAATCTAAATCTACTGTCTTTTCAGCAACATGCAATTTTATAATGCAAAGTAATTTTTTTGTCTTTGGAATACATCATAAACTTCATCTTCACAGAAAAATGAAACAATTTTTTCTAGACTTTAAGAAAATATTTTCAAATTATGTTGACATTGTTTCTGATTTTTTTTTTTTAGTTTCTACAATTAATAAGGAGTAATAAAACTAAAAGTCTAATTTGTTGAACAGGTAAATTATCTTGAAAACCTTGAAACATAATATTAATCATTGTATATTTCAATTCCAAGACAGCGAAAGTAACATTATTTATATAAGATATCGGAAATAACAGGCATATATACAGAAACGAATTATTTTCTTCATATTTTATTACAATTATAAAACGATAAGTGTGGTTGTCAGATATCAGAAAGATTTGAAAGAGGTTATTGATTGATTAATAGATAGGTGGTTCGGGCGCGTCAGCTGCTAAGATCATTAGTCCCATAAGTGTAATGCATGTTTTATGTGGCTGTGATCTTCCCCCGCTGGCTGGTAAGATCTGCCGCCGACCTACGTCGGCTTGTGGGGATTTCCCTTAACGAAGTATCTCATCTCGCACCTACGTGGCACGGCAAGTTGAGACATTGGCATTGCTCGAAGCTCCCGATGAGTGGAGTAGAATAGTGTGAGTGAGTGAGTGAGTGAGTGAGTGAGTGTGAGTGAGTGTGAGTGAGTGTGAGTGAATGAGTGTGAGTGAGTGTGAGTGAGTGAGTGTGAGTGAGTGAGTGTGAGTGAGTGTGAGTGAGTGTGAGTGAGTGTGAGTGAGTGAGTGAGTGTGAGTGAGTGAGTGAGCGAGCGAGCGAGTGGGGTAGTATAGCGTGAGTGAGTGAGTGTGAAGGAAGGGGTGAGGAATGGTCAAGGAAGAAAAAGACAAAAAGTGCGCGCGGTCTGTGGTCCGTTTGTTGGGATAGAGCACCGGCATTCGTCTGGTTTTGATCGGAGAATCCACGGGAAACTACCGATCAGAGCAACCGGCCACTAGAACTCTGACTAGCTTCTGAGCGATCTAACTACGTAAATGTTCAAAATCCTATCACCGTCGGCTCTCGAACTCAAGGACCTCTCGGTCAGAGGCACTGCAGTGACATTCATTAGTTAATGCCCTGAACTACTTTTGTCGGTGAAAGAAGTTGTCATAACAACAAAATCAATATATACCTATACAAGCCGGGAACCTGGCTTAACCGAAAAATTTCTCCGGCCCGTGAAATTAAATGGCATTTTACACAGCACAAAACGGAACCTCTCCAACGTGGAACGGTTTATCGGGTTTTGCAGGGGGAAAATCATTATAAGACGCAATTCCTGTGAATTTAATTCAATTCGCACAGAGACGCGAGATGCTCTTCATGAAATGAATGCATCTGCAAGCTTGTTTTACAGTGAAATTATTTTGGCGTGGCCGCTGAATGTCGTGGGCTCAGAGTTGATGAAAGAGTCCATTCCTTACACTTATCGGTTTGGGGGGGGGGGGACGCGTCTCTTCCCAGCACGTGATGACAGCCCCACTCTAGTTGTGTAAATATTGGCCCTGACCTTTTGTCTCCGCAAGGTGCAAGCTTTCAGTTGCGTTTCCCCACCAGAGTGAAGCACTTTTCGCAAATTGTGTAAAATTCAGTTTGTGATTATTGCAATTCGTTCGGTTCAGAGCAAATTGCATAAGGAAGTCCTTCTCAGTTAGACACGTGAGGTCGTTGCAAAAGTATATGAATTTATAAATACTCATCTCGATCAGGTTTTTTGTTCAATTTCCCTGGTTCCTTGAGCAAAAGATAAAGTGGCCCCTTGTTTCGCTTCTGAACAGTAATGTAACTTCGCTCTCTCCATCCAAGACATCATATTGACTCGTCATACACGATTGTAACTGTAAACGTGACTCAAATATAATAATAATAATAATAATAATAATAATAATAATAATAATAATAATAATAATAAATTGTAATTATGACTACTATTATTATGATTATAATGATTATTATTATGACGAGAGAAGCAAAAGAAGTTATTAATAAATGTCCAAGCAGTTCTTAAGGGAGTAGCAGCTGCTACGGATGTTTTACAAATTTTTATTCGCATAATGAGTAAGGAGATTAATTATATTAAATCGGGAGATTCGTGTTCATTTTTAACTCCTAATAAAGAGAGGATGAGGAACAACATGGAATCTGCTCTCGACAGTTTCAATGAGAGTGTGATTCGCCGCCCAAAGATATATTGCACCATATCAAGAAGTTATTTTTACTGGAAATGACGCAAACGTCCGTAATGACAGTGATTGTGATGCTATAGCACAGTGATGTTTCTCCACTACCTCGCAAAAGCCCTACAAAATTAATTTAGCTCATGTTTTAGGTTTGAGAAGACGAGCTACACTCGTGGCTCTCTCCTCACCACTTTAAGCTTCTTCCTCTACTCGCGAATCCTAGCGGCCACCATAGAAAATCTAAGGTGAAAGTTCTCTATCGCTATGATACGCGATTTAGTCGTGGCAGCTGGATATTGAAGGAGAAGGGCTTCAACTGTCAGCGTAGAATTCGACCTTGGGGTCCCTTGTCTCTCAAAGCGAAGGCCTTAGGGGAATTCCCTCTCTCCTGACATTCTGAGCGAGGGAAGGTGTACGGGCATGGCTTCTATTCACGCGCCTCCCTGTTGTGCGTTAAAAATCATAACTCCTCGATCAGATACGCATTGCTTCAGGTCATGCGAGGGTATCAGGAAGTCATAGTACTGGGATATGATGGATTGAGCGTTGAAAGAGCCTGCAAATAGTCCATATAGTACAGCCAGTAAGGTGTGTAGTTTTCAACTCATAAGTTGGCAATGAAGAGTATTTAAAATTCATTTATTGGCGATTTCCTCCATAAATACGTTATGTGTTAATGTACTTTGATAATTATAATACAGTAATGTAATTTAGTACTTTCAGAAACGTCAATATCACAAGTGTGAAAAATGGACAACCTTGCATAAAACGGAAACCTCTTTAAACCGATTTTTCTGTGTCCCTATCGATTACTGCAAAAACAAATTTTACTGTATAACTTGGATGTACAAAATAGAATAGGGTTTATGCAGAAAATTTTTGACTAAGTAGATGGCCAGTCAGAAAAATATAAAAAGACTGGGTCTGGTGAAAGAAAAGTAACCGATTGTGAGAGGATCAAAGCAATATAAACACAAAGGCTCGCGTCTGGCAAGGAAATAATATATAGTAAAATAGGGTCCAGACATTAATAAAAATAATAATAATAATAATAATAATAATAATAATAATAATAATAATAATAATAATAATAACGCTAAGTAAATTACTTTGAAATGCATTGCTTTGGGAATATGTTTGTCAATTAGAATACAATATAATTGCAAATAAACGTAATATTAATGGTGTTACTGTCTTACCTACTGCAATCCAGACAGGGATATGTCTCCTGCTACCCAGATAGCTCACGAATATCACGGTAATGACATTGCCAATCTCATAAGAGGACGCAATGAGCCCAGAGAGGCTGGACGGGATCTCAAACCTCTTCTCGATGGTGGTGATGACCGAATTTATGTATCCTGAGCTCAGAGCTTGTTGTAATGTCACCAAAAAGGAGAGCAGGAACACAAAAACCTGTAACAAATGAATATATAATAAGCATTAATGTAATATGATGAACAAGTTGAAATCTTTGGGAAACAATGCTATATGTAGGCAAAAAAGTTATTTTATTCAGAGCAGGCTGCTGAAGGAGACATGAACTATTTTTTTCAGAAGACTGGCAAATGGAACCAAAAAGAGTTATGAAAAACAAAACGTCATCAATTTTCATGCAGCACAGATTCTGAAAGTTGAAAAAAAATCGGTTGACCGATGCATGAATTCTGTTTAGAAACGAGAATACATGAATATTATGTTGTTACAGCCAATCTATTACTAAACAATATGTCATCATGCTTTATTCAGATTTTAAAGAGGCTACCAGCATAACTAAGCAACTTATGGTTCCAAGTCCATTGCTTATCATTGCCTTACCTCCAAGATTCCTATGGGCCTTGCAAAGCAGACAGAACTGTTTGACAAACATATGGTGATTATGAAGAGGAATAAAATAGTCAATAGAACGTACACAGGCATTTTATAAAAAAGTACTTATTATCACAGGTTTTCAACCTTTGGCAGTTCATGCACATCCATAAAACATTTGTTCAAACATTATCTGCATTTCACCCTTTGAAAACTTTCCATTGTTAGTGACAATCATTTACCATTATAATGACAATTAGAAGCCATCAGAGAGATACGAGATGAACAAACTCACTTTTATTCCAGCAAATCTCTGCAGGAATGCAGGTCGGCAAGTTAAAATGCCACAGTCCTTGGAATCTCTTAAGAGAATGGCTGGAGCATGATCTGCATAAGATGAATGGCCACGATCCCTTTCACTTCTGAAATACAAAATTATTATACAGATAAACATAAGAAATTATGATATGTTTGTCATAATTTGTTTTTAAAAAATATTACATAAAACTAAACATAATGAAACATTTAAACATCTATCAAATTTCAATAATGTACCACTTATTTTTAGGATAACAAACGTTAATCCAAGTTATTCTAACCATTTTTTAAAGAATAAACCATACTGGATGCAGCTGCAGTCTCAGGAGAGGGAGATGGAGGAAGGGTAATGAAAAGGCAGGAGAAAAAAATCATTTTTGAGTAATAAGAGAATAGCAGTTTGGAAGATACTTGTGGATTTGGGGAAGTGATCTATCTTCAATATTTTGGTTAATTTAACTGAAGGTAGGTGTTAAAAATGTCTCTTGAAGCAGCAGTAAAGGGGAGAAAGAGCAAAAGAAAGGTAGGAAGGGAGAGGGAGGTTGAGTGGGAGGAAGAGAGAGAGAGAAGAAAAAGGAGGAGGAGGAGAAAAAGAAGGTGGAGAAGAAGAAGAAGAAGAAGAAGAAGAAGGGGAGAAGAAGAAGAAGAAGAAGAAGGGGAGAAGAAGAAGAAGAAGAAGAAGGGGAGGAGAAGAAGAAGAAGAAGAAGGGGAGGAGAAGAAGAAGAAGAAGAAGGGGAGAAGAAGAAGAAGAAGAAGAAGAAGAAGAAGAAGAAGAAGAAGAAGAAGAAGAAGAAGAAGAAGAGCAAGAGAAGTGGGACTTAGGATCCAGGAAGTGGAAATGGAAGTGGTTATAGGAAACTTCAAGATTCCTCTGCTCAACAAACTACATGCTTTTAGAAACATAGGTTCAAGAAATTTCAGGAGGGAGACCCCCCCCCCCTCCGCCGCTGATTGTACACTAATGCCTAGCTTTTCAACAAAAATTCTCACTGATTCTTTGAAATGTAACATTAAAACTAAAATGCATATGAACTCCTTTCTCGTTCTTGAGTTGACAAAAATATGAGCCCTCCTCCCAAGACACATTACAGGATTACACGGCTTTGAGAATACACTCAAATACTTTTTTCAGCAGAAATGTTTCTATTTATATTTTCTCTGCATTATTACTACGACTATTATTATTATTATTATTATTATTATTATTATTATTATTATTATTATTATTATTATTATTAGCCATTAGTATAGGCCATTACTGACCACGCTACACGATTAACGTGTGTAATTCTTCCATGATCAGCTTTTCAGCCGTATCCTTGGATTACAACAAGGTTGTTACGCCTTGAAGTGAATTATGAGCTGAAAGGATGATGATGATAGGTGAAGAGACAGACACAAATACGACCATGTCTTCGTAGGACTCGAACCTGCAGCCTCCTCGGCACAGACGACGGCTGCAGCAACCGTCTGCGCTACGAGGCCGACTTTATTATTATTATTATTATTATTATTATTATTATTATTATTATTATTATTATTATTATTATTATTATTATTATTATCATTATTATTATCATTATTATCATTATTATTATCATTATTATCATTATTATTATTATTAATATTATTATTATTATTATTATTATTATTATTATTATAAGATGATGATGAGGGGGTGAAGGGGCTATGATGATGGCAAAGAAGTGTTAGGCGGGGAAGCGGGAGGTGAGAGGAGTTCGAGGGGTTTTTTGGAACCATTCGCCTTGTGACCGAGAGAAACCACGAAAACCCCAGTCAGGTAGGCCGGCCCGGGAATCAAACCTGGACATCCAGATTGCGAATCGAGCGCGCTACGCACTTCGCTCCGTTTTCTTTATTTTTATTATTTATTTTCATTTATTCATGGTGTTATTTTCGATATTAAGTAGAGTGCACTTGAGACCCGCCACACGTGATTGGAATTACATGAACCTCAGTAAAATGTAATTATTTCCCAAAACACACAAAAGAAATGGAAAAAACGGAGGCAGCCTTATTATCCTTTTCCCTTGCCGCCGCCACCACCACCACCACCACCACCACTACCACCACCACCAGCCTTAAATGTGCGACTTTCCTGGCATTGCATTTTTTAAATTTAGTTAAATTTAAATACAAGTGTTTTACTTTCCTGTATATGGACTGAATGAATACCCATATACGTATTAAGTAATAATATATGTAGTATAGTATACGTGGTACATAATACGTATATATGATATAATGCAGCGCAAAATCGATATCGAGATTTTAACGGAAATACACGTTTTGGGGTCCTCTGATACCGATTTTTTAATTATTTTTTTCCTCTTCAAAATGCCCGTTCGTGTCTGTCAGTCCGTGAGCACCACTAGCGCCTAAACCACACGTACGTTTTTTTCCAAAATGCAAAATGGATAACGATTCACCATGTTCGGTCGATTTCGCGATAAATGAAGGCACATATTTTCTTTTAAAGAAAAATCCAAACCCAAAGTTTGCAAGATGGGTTCACTTGGACAAAAGGCTCGATTAAATCAGTAAACTATATAACAGCTTCAAATGTTCATCCGAAGTGGTTAAGATAAAAACAATTACGTCGTGGTTATTTGTTTTTAGGGAATTTCAAAGCATTTTAAGAGCATTTTAATTATCATTTTGGCATTGTTTTGTGTCATCAAAATCCTATTCATAGGTAAGCGTCTGCGCCTCGCGGGTTGCGTACCTGCTGCCGCAGGGGCCACCTCTCCCATTGTCTTTCGGCGCCTACGAGCAACTTGTGAGGAGAAAACGTACAAGACATTTGCGTTGACGTAACTATCTGTGGCGGAGTAACCACGAAGACTTTTTACACAACACAATGTTTTGATAACCTTTATTCACAACCGTCAATGTTATCTCGTCTAAATATATCTCATCCTAAAATATATTGAATAAACTAACAACACGTTACGACCATAACATTAATTTACATTGAAATATAAAAATATGAAAACAATTACTAATGATACATTTTTTTAATCTCAGCAAAATAATGCAAAAGTGAACTTATCATGAAGCTAAAAAGCTTTGCCTTCAGAAAGATGTTTTACCTAAGTTGTTAGATCAGAGAATCATTGAACATATTACGCTAATTGGTCTGTTAGCACGAACCCAACTTACTTAGGTGCAACGCACAGTTCCTCAAAACTATCAATCTTCATGGTCCCAACCCTGTTCCTCGCCGATAATTCGTTTCAAAAATCTTTCGAGAGGCTTTCCACAAGGATTATTTCCACAATCTGGGTTGTGCTTGCGTATCTTTGTTTTTAGGGCGTGAACGAGTGTGTGTGTAGAGAGACGTGAGGAATGACGAGTACTTGGAGGACAAAGATGAGAAGGATTCAGCATGCAATTCGTTAGCGAGGATGCATATGCGCAATGATCTTAAAATTCCACCAAATAAACTAACATAATCGACCCCGGCAAACAATATCTAGGATTTGGTTCAGAATAGCGGCTTTTTCTCGCCTCCAGTTAGTAGATACGCGTCCCAGTAGATCAGCAACCATCCGGGATTCGAACCTAGAGACCTTCGGGAGAGCGCCGCTTGAGTGGTGGACTCGCTTCCGTTCGCGCTTCTCACCGCCGGTTGAGCGACCATCACCTGTCACTGTTCGGTCCTAAGCCGCCATCCTGATTGAGGTTTTCTGGGCTTACTCAATCGCTTAAGGCGTATGCCGGGATGGTTCCTAGTTTTGCACTCCCAGCCGTAAATGTACAGGTTACTGGTCTGTATAAAGGTAAACTCAAGTGGTTAGACGGAAGAGCACGCCCTAGCCTGAGCATCGCCATTAATAAAGACATTATTATTATTATTATTATTATTATTATTATTATTATTAATTATTATCATACATCATCATTATTTCATCATCATTATTATTATCATTATTATTATCATTATTATTATTATTATTATTATTATTATTATTATTATTATTTTCAAGTCTCTTTCCCAGGGAGGTATTTTACAGCAGCTACCGGGACCTTTTGGGAACCAAGAAATCTGCTTCGCTTGCAAACTCGGGCGGTCAGAAATCGAAGTGAAGCTAAATCATTAAAAACTTCCACACGATGCGCGCTAAGGAGAACACCCTTTTTGCATGGACTGAATGTGCCAGTTTTTAAGGTTAGGCCTTGATGAAGTTAGTTCTGCAGAGATTACCGCAGGAACTTCCTCAGTGGATACCACCCGCCACAGGTCGCCCAATTCAAGAGCCAAGGCCTGATATTTCCGCTTCTTTTAGGCGATGGAGGCAGCTGTATTTCAGACTAACGGGATAGCTACTTCGACAATAATCGCTTTACGTGAAGGATGAAGGATTTCCCTCCTCTCATTACGTGTATTGCAGCTCATTTATCAAAGCAAAACTAAATGGAAATAGCTGCAGGACTTAACAAGTTCAAACAACGAGGTAAGTTGGTTTTTATCTCTGGCGTACAACTTGAGATCGCCCATGTAAAATTGATAATTAATAAGTATTTAGGTTTTTTAGTGATTTCATATTCCTATGCCCAATCTCGTTAACATTTTGCAGAGAGGGTTCAGAGATAAGGAGAACCATAAGGGCCTAGCTCCCTGAAACAATCCTCTGATCATTTCCTTGGAGGTTTAGCTGTCTCCAGGAAACGAGACGTTTATTATTATTATTATTATTATTATTATTATTATTATTATTATTATTATTATTATTATTATCATTATTATTATCAACCATTATCAACCATTATTATCATCATTATCATTATTATTACTATTATTACCTGTCCATGATGCCGGAGGACGGGTTGCGGCTGTGGCACTTGATGCCGGCGGCCTCGTGGCAGCAGGCGCCGGACGTGGTGGGCCCCGCGCCCGCGCCGCTCACCGTCGTCGTCACGGTGGCGTTGGAGTCGCCCAAATCATCGTCCACGGACGCCGTCTCCGAGTACAGCCCGGTCATGGCGTACATGGACTCCTGGCGGCGGTGGCCGTGGGAGTGGCCGGCGGCGTGGCTGGTACCGCCCCCGCCGCCGCCCCCACCCCCGCTGCCACCGCTTCCGCCACCGCCACCGCCGCCGCCGCCGCCCGCGCCGCCGGCCGCCATGCTGCCCGGGGAGAGCGTGGTGGCGAGCGGAGGGTTCGCCGGCGCCTCTGGAACAAAAAACATACGAGATGCTCGGTTTAGGCGAAATGCTTCTGTCGGTGGTGGATACAAAGCTTTACTTCAATTTCACGAAGTGGTCTGTTTATCGCCGACCCCCAGGGGGGCAGTAGTTTGCGGTGGAAGTCGCAATGCAGGGAACCAATGTGGATTCGAACTCTTGTTTACAGCAGTTCCTTCTGATTGGGACGTGGAAGGCAACGGCAAATCGCATCCTACATGATCGTCCGTGAACCTTCTACAATCCGTGTCATATTTCATGAAAAAAAAACCATCAACCAGACGTCAGGTACACATCAATAATTTAGTGGTAATCAATTTTTACCTCGTAGGTTAAACGTGTCTTTAAGATACTTAATTTACAGGTGCAAATTTTTTAAACAAACTAGATACACCAAAACATCTGTGAAATAATTCACGTAAATTAATATTTATCATTGCATTTTAGACCGCCGGAAGAATGTTTGATTTTTACTAGTTCAGAAAAACTACTCAGATCCATCAAAGATCATTAAGATCCCAATATTGGAAAGTCCGAGCGGGGCCTTGTTTTAAATCTTCGTGATTGAGATACCTCTACATCCAACTGATTTATCAAGTATGGTGGGACTCCTTACTACGTGGTTCTCAGTGAATTTCTCCTCTTGCCTCCGAAACGAAGAGCAACGGCAATTTTTGCTCTTGAATACAGCATTTATACTTTAAAAAGTATGTTTAGTAAATGACTAATCATCAATTAAATGGAAAACAAGATACACATTATAAGAATATATTGCAAGACATATTCGCCTGAAAGTATAATTTAAAACAACAGAAGAGCAAAGTTTGTTCGACAAGTGGTACAAGCTGCCTTCGGATACTATATAGTGTTACAAATCCTACTCAATACTAAATAACTATGAAATAAATTCCTTGAGCGCACAATTGAAAGTAAAGGAAGTGGCGCTAATGTTTCTCAAGTGTCATTAATTAACTGCCAGGGGAAATTAAGTGATATGCTTGAAGAAAAATTATACTTCTTTTAATCCACACCCAAAATTACACTAGCTCAGGACTTGTTTAAAAAAATATTGAAGTATAATTTTCACGCAAAATTTGTTTGGTAATTAGGAATAACCTTTTACAACAAAATGTCCCTTCACTGAAGCCAAAAATACACTGCTGACCCCAATAGGCTCAGCCGTTTGTGTGGACCCCCACACACATTTTCCGGGGAGAGCATAAACGGATTTTTTCGTAGTCTTGGGATAATCCTCACAAAAAATCAATTGAAATGTATTCAAATTTCACTTTGAGTGCTAACTTTAAGTTGAGTGTTTCAGTATTGAAACCAATTCAAAATGGTCAATCATAAAAACCTCAATGACTGAGCTCTTTAAAATTATAAATTTCAAATTTTGATAATAAATACTAAAATTATTATTATCAACTTACTTTCACTACTTGTCCTCCTGAAATATTTTGTAAAATATTCTAACATTGGTCCGCATTTTGTTACAATTAAATCTTCTAGAATACATCCCACTACATCTAAATTAAACTGTTTTCCAACAATTTAATACCAATAACCATTCCCCACGTGCGTCAGCGCTGACTCGATTGCATATGTTCTACATTTCCTTTCCACCGGGAGTACGAAATTTTTCAAGTATAATTTTCACGCTTAAAATAGGCCTTTAAAAAGAGAAAAATAGTTAAAGTATAATTTAATTATGCAGGGAAGTAAATCGCCATGAAAATAACATGAAAAGTGCTTCTTATTGCATCTCAAAGGGTTGTACTGAAAGTTTGAGCGTAAAAAATTAAAATGAACACACAAGTGTAAATGTTAAAACAGCTACGCCTTTTTTCACATACAATCATTTTATTACCAGAGAATAGTCTGTTTTAACAAACGTTTGCACGTTGGAGTTGTAGGTTACATTAAATCTCTCTCGTTCGATGCACAGAGCAGCCACGGCAATCCGGAACATTTAATACGGATTTCATTCTCCGTTAGATATTCTCTTTATGAAGCTTTTGAGTTGATTTTCCGCCGCTCTACTTACACTACGGAATAGATATTTTAAGCTTTTACAGGATGAATAGGGGTTTTAGGCTATAATGCTAAAATAGTCATTTTAGTCCGTGTAAACGTTTAGTGCCCCTCACTTGAGGATTCATTAATTGGCTCACCCCCAATGCTGGTTTACCAGTAAAGTTGCACTTCCATATTAGCCGCCAAGATTGAATTGGCCTCAGAAATGTATTTATCCACTTACTTGAATAATCGGAATATTTAATTTTGCCGGGATTTAGCCAGGGTTCTTTCATATTACACAAATACGACACGTACAGGATTGTGTGGATTTTCAGCCCTTCAAAAATCCATGCACCCCACCCAGAATCGAAGCTGCATTCTGGGGTTTTCCCATTGGAGTTGTAGACTACATTAAATGTGCCTCGTTGGATGTAAAGAGCAGCCAGAGCAATCCGGATCATTTAATGTGGGGAAGCTGAGAGGCCGGCAAGTTAACCAGTTATCCACTCAGGCGCGTAGGCAGTGTAAATGTGGTTTCTTGAAAATGAAAGGTGTTCAATGTGTTCAAAATTAATTCTCGAGAGTCAACGTCAAAAGCTAGAACAGGCATTTGCCTAAAATCCTAGTATTGTTCATAATTCGAAGCTTAATTATAAAAATAATCCTATTAATAATTCTTAAGGCTAACATATTCACAAAGTTTCTCGTTTCTAACACACTAATATCATTTTCTAATACGTTCTTCCACATTGCACGGCATGGCAATGCTCCTAGAACCGACTTATGTTGACGTTACCCATAGCTGGCGAGCGTGTTAGCTGCAACACGCTCCACGCTAAGCACACGCACCTTACCCGACAGTGTGTCGTGCACTGCCAATACGCGCCGCTGTGGACACTCATTGTCCAAGGCCCAGTCGGCATGACGCACCGGAAACGTAGTCGCGTTTCTCCGTGAAAAGGGATCCCTCCCGTGCAAGCAGTCAAGTTGGCAGCACGCAGGTGTTGGACCGAGAACAATATCATGTAGGCGAACAATATCTTCACCCGCTTCAACTTGTGTTTGAAGGTCCTGTTCCATGACGTAAGTAAATTCGCGGATACAGGACCAGGTTATAATCACGAAAGTGCTTCTTCTACTGATTTCATCACGCACAAAACAAATAGAAAATCATAATAGAAATACAACATATGCAAAATAGAAGAAGGGGGTGGTTAAAGTTCTTCGTGACGTAATAATTTACTTCCGAAGAACGTGTTACAGGAGGCAATGATTAACACACATTTTATTGTGCATATAATATAATTTATAAAATCCTTTGTAATGGTTCACCAATTCCTCGTAGAAACAAGTTTGACTCTCAAAAATTGTTCGCTGCCACTCTTCGAAAAGGAGGAATCGAGTCTCATTCCTGAGTTGCGATTATAAATATTATTGGCGATTTTTTTTTCTTGAAGACTAAATTTGTAACATATTGCAGACAAATTCGTAATTAAATTTGATATTAAACGTATTAATAACAAAATGAAATGAAATCATTAAAAATGTTCTCCCTGTCTCTTTTGACAATTCTTGTAAGGTATGCAGTAGTTTAAATAAATTATAAAAAAGTTTCAAAGAAGTGTTCAACTGATTGGAATAAATATTTTCTCTGGATGCCATCATATTGATGTTCCTGGTAGATCAGTATTTTTGAAAGTACGTTTCGGAGAAGATTTGTACAATTTAATAAGATATCGCATCGTTTATGCAATATTTCAATACCTACAACTTAAAAATTTACTTTGGAGTTTGGAGTAGATTTATTCTACAAAATACCCATAATTCTGAAGATTGATAAGAAATCTCTGATTCTGCCCAGTATCAGGGACATGGTGTTACAGGGCGACCTGGCCTCAAAATGCAGAAAAAAGTACGTACCTGAAGCGTATTATAACATTTGCCACTTTAGACGAATAAATCATTAGTTCGGGGTTCAAGAACGAAGTACGAGAACGAAGGCGAAACGTACCAAGCATTCTCACCGCCTCTCTCAACGTCGTTTCCTGCACTGAAATTCCTCTATAGTGAAGGGTTCTTACGAGATCGTTTTGACAGCGCACGAAAGCATATCAGCAAATCAATGACTGCTGCAATCACAGTTTGTCCGCCGCTCAGGTGTAGCACGCAAAAGGAACATTTTCCGCGTTCCGAAAGAGATGGCAAAAAAATCTAGTAGATTTCATACATTTATTTTTTCTTGAAAATCAAAACCCCTGATTCTTGTATACAGATTATGAGATCTATAATACTGAATAGTTAAATTTAAGATTCGTCAGGTTAGACATTATTTTGCTTGTCGATTAATTTCACGGCTGTTGACAAACGAACTAAATTTGACGAACCTAACCAAAGTCGCCGAAGATAAAAGTTCGTAAGTTCAAATTTGGCCACAAGCAACATTCCGAGAAAAGCAACTCGTTATCTGGAAACTTTCAGATTTCCTATCAGAGTTCACACAATATTGAGGCAGTGTGCGATTTAAGAAAAAAACGAGTCTTATGCTGAAAATATTAAGAACCAAGTGCATTTATTTTCTTATTAGTCATTAGAGCTATATTCGCCCTTTCACTATCAGTACATTATGTCAAAAAGAGACACACAATACTTCCTCCCCACTTACCCAGAAATCGGCGTACTCTCCCCAAACCTATGAGAAGGCAGGCATCAATGCCATTTATTAGTTGAACAAAAATCGGAGAAAAGAAGAGCTTTTCTTAGCAGGACAAGGGTAGCAATCTGTGAAACTTTGCTATCCTCACATTCCGACTTCCCTTCTGCTGGAATACCGCCATCTCTCTCTGCAGCGGCTGGCAATCGATTCTCTTTGAGCAGAGAGCGCGGCGGACGTGCAAAAGTTACGGCTGACGGAGGTAAATTCGGGCGGGAGACGAGGGCGTCGGGGGCGGG